>JAQFVV010012680.1:539177-1203921 GCA_028023455.1 Epiperipatus broadwayi | reverse complement strand
TTTAAAAGATTGCAAATTAAATGCGAGAATATTAATTCTCAATGCATATAAAAATGTTTGCGTTAGCCACTGATGAAATGATACATAAAAGAACAAATTAGATGAAAACCTCTGATATTGAAAAACCTCTTTTGGCGTTTAAAATAAAACTAATTGAAATATACCATATAAATAAATAACTGAAATTGAAATCATTAAAATCACCCGGAAATAAAGGTATTGAATATAATTTTAACCTGGAAAATCTTAAACAAATATGCTAAAATACCTAAGAATATTATGATATCAACTTTTTAGCTCATTATAATAAATCCATTAAGATTAAAATTATGACATTGAATTTCAAATTATATTTATGCTAATAGATATTACACATATTTTAAAATATATATCTCTAGCACAGACTAATACTAGTTTCCCTTTTTTAGAAGCTCAATTGAAAAAATACAAATAAAAAAACCGCCATGGAATTTTACGGTTATTATCAGACTTTTAGCTTATCTCCAATGATTTTTCTCTTTCTTTTGTTTAAGACATATATATAAGAATTTATTAAAGACAATTTATTAATCAAATGTAGTTAAGCTTCTGGTCCAAAAACTTGTTTATAAGCATTGTAATGATTTCTAAAATGAAACATGTTTGGTAGTTCTTTAAAGATATTTTAATTTCTTCCTTTAAAAGATATTCTAGTTAATAAAACATTTAGAGCAACAAGGATAATTCTATAAACATTAAACAAATTCTTCAGCCAAGAACATTATTATAGGATTCAGGTTTCCTATATACAATAATATAGCTTTATTTAAATTCATTGTTTCTCTTCAATGAAATCATTTCTTTTAAAAACAGCTTTTTCAAAAAAAATTTCTCATATAATATTTTTAAGATGTGTTTCCCAAATAATTTTTCTTTACTCTTATCTTTTATAAGAGTAGGATTATTTAGAAATTAGGAAATTTCATCGTTTAGGAGCTAGGAATATTTCTAAATTTATTCAGATAAATTCAAATAGTTCATTGTACATTCGACAGATAAAAAAATCATTCTTAATAATTGTAGTTATAAAATTTTTTCAATGCTATTTCAGAAACTAGATAAATTAATCTGCCACCAATGAATAATACACTTCTAAGTTGAACATTAGGCAAAATTAATACTATAATTATATTATATTTATGACAGATAAAAGTCATCTAATACCTTAATTTAGTGGAGAATATTTTTTCTTTTTATAAAACTATTTTAAAAAAATGTAATTCGTATAACAGGAATTATCTTTGAGTCAATATCAGGTATCATTAATAGAATCTTGGACTTTAAATCAGCTTTAAATAAAATTTAAAACAAGGAGTAGCGTCACATTTTAACTATAATAAAGTTCAGTATAAATGTAACTTTCCAAATTTGCCTCCCTTTAAGTTCTAGCTTGCTTAGATAACTGAGTATTTTCCAACTATAAAAGTTCAGTGCAATAAAGATATTTTACACATAGCATTTACTAACAGTTGGTATCCTAATTTTATTTTGCTAGATATAAGTCATGCAATTTGAAGACATTAAAATTTCAGCACAAGCATTTTCATTTACTAAACTTTAACAATTCATTGAAGGATGATAACTCAAAAATAGTTACAACTTTACTTAGCAGTTTTTTATTGCAATTTTAAAACAATTAGATATAATTTTAAAATACTTTTTTGTTTAACAACAATCAATAGAAGAATTTTAAAAAAAAAAAATTTAAACTTTTTTGGAAAGAAAAGTTTCAAGATTCAAGAGCATGCACAAAACAACAACTCAAATACAAAAAAAAAAAATGTCTATATAACCTGATAATTTCTACCCTCCCTTAGTTTTCCAGTCAATTTCTTTTAAACTAACCAATCTAATAAAATTCATATTTAGCTGTAAGACTTTAAAAATCAAGCTGGAACTATTGATGCTTTAGATGTAGTTACTGAATCTAATTATTTGAAACTAACATGATTGTAGGTGGCTTCTTCAAAATTTTGAGATGTTAAGGTAAATTACTTTGTATGTAACATTTTAAAAAAATATATTACCTCAAAATGAAAATAAAACAAATATAAGAAATCAAGCTTAGTTTGTTAATCATTAGACTTTTTAAAATATGTAATTTTATAATAACTTTTTATTTATTCATTTGATTTTAATCAATAACAAACGATTCATTATTATTTATTCTTTTCCTTACTTAGTCTCAATACATAATCACACACACAGGAATGATCTTTTAACCTGACCTCCACTGGATGAGTATAACCCAATTAAAACAACTACAAATAAAATATTAAGTAATATTAGATTTAAAATAACATTAACATATTAAAGGTTAATTTGTGATTAAACAATTTAAATATTATTTGTTTATTTTAATAAAATTTAAAAATTATTTTTAAATCAATTTAATTATTATTTATTTTATTTATAATGACTAACTTATTATAGGTTATAAACCGAGAATAAACAAAACCATAGGTTATTTTATAATACATTTACATTTTATTATTATTTTAAACTAACTCAAATATTTACTCAAATATTAACTATAAAACTAATTACTATATGAACTTTATAAATAATAATAAAATTTATTAAATATTACAATATTACGCATTATTATCATAGAATATTCTTTAACTAAATAATTTCTTCTATTTTACCCTAATTTTTTAATCAGACAATTACAAATAAATAGTTAAATATAGAACTATTCAGCATTTGTTGGAGCCAGATGAAGTTCCACACCTAACATGCAATATATTAAAATTATCTATTTTTTCTTATTATTATTATTAAAAAAATTATTTACCAGTACTGAAATTTGAAGCGCCACAGGGAGATTTGATAATCTGGACCAACTGGCGAGTGTGGGTTTAGCATGGAAATACATATATTGGTGATTATTTATCTTTTAGACATATGGTGGTCAGTGTATCAGTGGTATGAGATAGCATGGAGAGTTGAAGGTTGAGTGAAAATCTGATGTTAATCCCCTTATATTTTTTAGTATTGATAAAAAGTGTTTCTTGTTACTCAGTAAAACTGCTTCCCTTTACTATAACAAACTCTTTACAGCTTGTGTTTTAAAAATAAATGTTTTTAGATAAATTCAAATAAAACAATATGTCTTTTTAGTAAATGTATTTTGCAATAATTTTGGATAAATGACCATTAGTATGTAAACCATTTTATTGCAAATTACAATTTTCATTTAAAACAAAATTTTCAGGTATTTGCCTGCAGGCTTAACAATTCCCTCTTATGACAAATTACTGGCTATTACAGGTTTAATAGGGCAGGAGCCCAACTTCTTTTATATAAATATCTTATAATTTCAAATATGATCACTGATCGTGATATCACAGATTTTTTAACTATCATTTAAATAATTTGTGGCAAAGAATAAAACTACCATGGTAGCATAGAATAATGTCAAGTAACTCCAGAAGATATTGTGATAATTATAACACCATATGTGCCTAAAACTGGGAACAAACTAGATGAATTTGTAACTGCTGAATAATAACACAATAAGTTAAATTTACATTTTAACAGTTGAGAATTGCTTAATATCCAGAATTGATATTGTTTAACGAGCTCTTAGAATTAACAATGGTGGATGAACCTTATCTAGATGAAAAACTACAAATTTTGTAGGAAGTCTATCTTTCAGCTCTTAACGCTTTTGAAGTGAGCGTATTTTATTAATTTGGACCTCAAGATATTGCCAATTTTATTGCAGTTTTTCAATGCATTTCTCATTTTAAATCCATCATATTCAATCATCAGTAAAAGAAAATCAAACATTTACCTAGTAAGAGTTTAAGTTTATTATTACTTGTTAATTGCAATGGCAGTCAATCTCTCTACTAGTACAATATTGTGAACCTATAGAGTTAAGATAGAAAAAAACATAAGATTAAATAAAGATGTAAATCATTATTAAATTCTTTCTTATTTTTAGTATTGTTGCTTCAACATTTTTTATAAAGATTTTCTTTGTTTAAATTTACATATGATAGGATATTTCATGAACAAAGCAACATAATCTTAGACATTTAAATTAACTCTCATTCGCAAAAATAATAATAAAGCATTAATGACATTTGAGACTCTAGCACACACATCAATAGTTCCTTTTATGTATGATAGAGTTCATATAATGTTAATCTTCAATATTTACGGATTACAGTGGTGACTACTAATGGTAAATAATAATAATAAAACAGATACCTAGGATTTTTTTTTCTTGTCGGTGGCTACTTCTGCTGCTTCTAATGGATTGTATCTAACCGGTTAGATTTTGTTTATGGAAGAGATTTTATGGTAATCCGTTGGTTTCTTCTTGGGAGACAGCTGCACGCTTTGACGGAGGGTTTCTGTGTTGTTATCCAGACATTATTTCTCAGGCAGGTTTTGATGATCTTATTGGACTAAAAAGGCTGGAGCTAAAGCGTATATTTCAAAAGCTTTTCAGCACTGCATTTCTGTAAACTGACACAGTAAAACTAGACTGAATTTCAAACTCCAACTGAATGTCTGATAAACGAAAAAAAATCTATTTATACCTGCGACGTGTTTTTGTTTTAATATCCTCCGGCAATACGTGTTGTCGAAATTCCTTTAGATTAATTATTATGACAACGTGTTTTTCGATTGAATATTTTATTAGTAGTAGCTATTTTAAAATGTGTTGTTTTCATATCTTTAATTAGCAGTCCACCACTGTGTTTCTTTTGAAATACATTTCATTTCTTTATTCATTTTTCTTTTTTTATATTATTCTTACATGCATACTTTTGTTTACATTCGCACGCACTAATATAATCTATTACAATAAACTGGAATGAAAAGAGATTTTTTTTTTTTTTTTATATCTTAATAATTTTAACTTTTTACGAAACTCTTAGTTTGTTTTTTTTTTTTTATAGGAAAACTCCCTCTCCCCTCTTTAAAGTAATTAATTGTAACTTTCAAATTCTTTTTTCCGAAAGATTTTGATAATAATTTTTATCCAAAATTATTTTATATACATGTGCCAATTTGGCATTGGCACATTACATCCCCCTTCGTTTTAGAGTAAAATGCGTCATTTTTGACCATTTTATCTCTTGCAATTTTAATTGTTGACTATAAAGATTTATTAATTTTTTTTTTATTCTAGATAATTCCTACACATGTGTATATGTGCAGCATAATTCTACACCTACTAATATTCTAGATATCGAGTTATTACTGGACTTGCTTACAGGGAATCTATAATAAATACATCCCTTTTTGCACTCACCATGAGGTGCAGCAGTACCAAGAAAATAACCTAAAAGGATATCTGGATAAATACATTTAAGATACTCATCATAAGGTATCGTATTTACCGAATATTACAGTGTATGTGCGCAGTATATACCCCATGCATACTTACCTACTCGTAATACACATTAGACTGGCTTTATACTTTTATTATTAATCTTATAATATTATTTGTAAATCGTTCACGAACATCTTTATTTAACACATGAGTATATGTGCAGCATAATTCTACACCTATTAATACTCTAGATATCGAGTTATTACTGGACTTGCTTACAGGGAATCTATAATAAATAAACCCCTTTTTGCACTCACCATAAGGTGCAGCAGTACCAAGAAAATAACCTAAAATGATATCTGGATAAATACATTTAAGATACTCATCATAAGGTATCGTATTTACCGAATATTACAGTGTATGTGCGCGTATATACCCATGCATACTTATTTATTTACTAACATTTTTCTTGATTAACATGTGCGTTGATCACTTTTCCTAAGTATTGACCATTTCAAATTCTTATTTTTCTAGAGTGCATGTAATATTAAGAGAAGTAGGCAGCAAAATATACGGCAATTCAACACACAGATCGACTTTGTGCTGATTTAAACCAACTTTTAATTTCTTGATGGAAGTCGTGACTACAGCATGGGCAACTGTTGTGCACAACGGATCATGAAAAGGGACTTTAAGATTGCGAATGGCAGGACTATCTCTACTGCACATTCGACTTACTAAAACATTTATTTTATTTGGTTACTGGGACTTTCCTCCAGATTTATTAGTTTTTATATGCCAGGACTTTTCTACTGGCGAATCATCATCAATATTAATTATTTTTCGCACTACCCATCTGTAGAACAAAGTCACCGCAAGACAAGGCTTAATCCAACAAAAGTCAGGCCTGGAATTTATCTCCTTGCCCAAATACTCGCACACACCTCAATCCTCATTTAATACCCTTTTCTTTTTTTTCCTTTTTTTTTTTTTTTTTTACTTTATTTAATAATGTTTTATTTCCATTAATACGTTCATTATACACTTATTTATTTCATTTAAAAAAAAAAAACATTTTCATTTCGTTTGTCTATTTTGATTTTACACATTTATTTTGTGAAAGTCACGCTCCGCTAGATTCTAGACTTATGAGCTGGGATGTCAATATAATCGATAAGACATAATCGAGGGTTTTGACATTTTAAAAACTCTAAGATTATTATATATTTACTATTATTGACTTTAATCTTTCTTAATTATTCGAACTAACTTGATACTCATTTATTTTTTAAATTTTAGCAACATTGTCCATTTTTCCGAGTCCATGGTCGATAATAATTGGTCAAGCCGGCACATCCGTCAGATTACATATTTTTAATTTTTCTCTGGCGGTTCTCTATCATATTTTTTTTTCCGCATATAGCCACTCGTGCTGGGGGATTGAGAATCACCCCTGGGCCTTTCCTTAACTCTAGTATGCGAGATGTCAGGATCGCTGTCGGTTCTTCGAAAGATTTTTGTTCTCTCGGGACTATTAGAATAGCGTCTCCTCCGGGGACTCCCCGAATTCCACCTACGTCTATACCCTACGGCGTTTACAGCCGGCTCTCTAAATTGGGGTTTGAATCCCCTATCTCTCGTGTCACCCGTTGGTCTAGCCCTGTCGTCAGCGCTCAACAATTCCGCCATTTGTTCCACTGTTTTCCTTTCAGTCCCTATGAGCATTTGCTCGACATTATGAGGAAAACTATGGCGGACTATCCTGACAATTTGTTGTTCAGATAGAGGGTCTGCTGTTAACGAGCGTAATTTTGCCACTTGCCTTCTAAAAAAAGAAACAAACGGTTCCCCAGGTCGCCATTTATCTTGCAAGATCTGGTGACGAAGATTTTCCTGATAATCTTCACTCCAATAACTCGCTAAAATAGCAATTTTATATTCGGCAAAAGTGACGGGTTTTTTATATAACGAGTCCCACCAAGCTTGAGAACTCCCTTGTAAATGGCTACAAGCTATTGCGATCATAGCCTCCTCACTTAATTGATTTATAGCGAAATAGCACTCCAAACTATTTAAATGCTCCATAGGAGCTTCACCTTGATGGCCAGAAAATATTCGTATTTTCAAAAACTGGTTCACGATTGCCGGGTTGTTCATGATGTGCGCGTTTGCACTCGAGTGGTCACACTGTTTTATTTCCGTTTGCGAACCATTTTTTTGATTTACTTTCCGAGCTAAATCCGTCATTCCGACTTTTATCTCCTCAATTACTTTTCTCTCTTCTATCTTATTTTTTTCAATTACTTCGTAAGCGGTCTCTATTTGATTTTCTACTTGTGTTTTAATCTCTTGTATTTCCTCCCTAATTTCTTCTTTTATTTTATTCTGGCCCATTTCGATCTGGTCCTTTAACTTTTCAAGCATTTCAGCTTGCCCTTCCAATTTACTCTTCATTTCATTATTTTGGTCTTTAAGCTCTTCAGCTATTTTTTTATATTCTTCTGCTGTTTCTTTTTGTTTTTGAAACATGCTGTTTAGTAAAGCTATGATTTCTCTTTTCTCTTCTTTTTGCTCAACCTCTTTTTTGTCTTCCTCTTTTTGTTTCTCACTTGACGCATTCTCTACTTCTTCCGCTTGAATTTCTATTTTTTCTTCACTGGGGACCTTTTCTATTTCACTAGTTTCGGTTTTATTTTGTTCCTCGCTGGGAACATTGTCTGTTTTTTTACCTTGAGTTTCCATTTTAGGTTTATTTCTTGTCATCTTTATAATTTTAAACTTTACTTTTTTTTTTATATTATTTTTGATACCGTATTTTCTTTTAATATTTACTAATTACTATTTTATTTATTTCTTTCTAAACTAGAAATACACGCTGGCTCCGCTCTCCTTTGTCCGTTTATCCTACCCGATCTTAATGCTTTAACTCCGCCCAAACACCCAACTGTCATTTATTTAAACAGAACGTAAATAGCACAAAATCTCTTTTCATTTAAAGAAGAAGAAAAAAAAATTCGGTCAATTCTTTTTTTTATTTTTAATTTAATACATTTTTACCTACGTAATTTAGATTTCTTTAAGGTTTTTATTTTTAAACAAGAAACACAAACATTTATTTACTGTTATTTCTTAGGTTCAGCCCCAAACGTTGGGTAAAGCCATTTATGTACCGGGTCGAACCGCTGAAACCACCTACTTATACGTATATATAAGTTTTGGCCGGTTTCAAACTCCTTCACAATACATTTATAATATTATAAAGGTTAGGTGAACGAACCGGCACGTTCGAGCAAAATGGGAGATCTTATTAATAGCTTTAACTATCAACAATGGCCCATCTCGGCTGCTAGATTCAAACCCCTACCATCCAAATACTTTATTTGTTTCGGGATAAACCCCGGGGCGCCAGCTAGTCTGAAGACTAACATATTCGGGTAGTAGGCTCATAATCCAGCGTCGAAACAATTCCCTTAACCAGCCCAGTCTAATTTTAATCAATGATATTTATTGCTAATAAGATATTGATAAAAAGAATTGACCGACAGATCAAGTTTAAATTTAAAAATAATTTATTTCAATCAACATCAATTAAGTTTAAATATAATTTACTAACCAACATCAACGCATTCTAAACATTTTATAAATCCAAATTTCACACACGCACATTTTAAATTTACATATGATAGGATATTTCATGAACAAAGCAACATAATCTTAGACATTTAAATTAACTCTCATTCGCAAAAATAATAATAAAGCATTAATGACATTTGAGACTCTCGCACACACATCAATAGTTCCTTTTATGTATGATAGAGTTCATATAATGTTAATCTTCAATATTTACGGATTACAGTGGTGACTACTAATGGTAAATAATAATAATAAAACAGATACCTAGGATTTTTTTTTCTTGTCGGTGGCTACTTCTGCTGCTTCTAATGGATTGTATCTAACCGGTTAGATTTTGTTTATGGAAGAGATTTTATGGTAATCCGTTGGTTTCTTCTTGGAGACAGCTGCACGCTTTGACGGAGGGTTTCTGTGTTGTTATCCAGACATTATTTCTCAGGCAGGTTTTGATGATCTTATTGGACTAAAAAGGCTGGAGCGCAAGCGTATATTTCCAAAAGCTTTTCAGCACTGCATTTCTGTAAACTGACACAGTAAAACTAGACTGAATTTCAAACTCCAACTGAATGTCTGATAAACGAAAAAAAATCTATTTATACCTGCGACGTGTTTTTGTTTTAATATCCTCCGGCAATACGTGTTGTCGAAATTCCTTTAGATTAATTATTATGACAACGTGTTTTTCGATTGAATATTTTATTAGTAGTAGCTATTTTAAAATGTGTTGTTTTCATATCTTTAATTAGCAGTCCACCACTGTGTTTCTTTTGAAATACATTTCATTTCTTTATTCATTTTTCTTTTTTTATATTATTCTTACATGCATACTTTTGTTTACATTCGCACGCACTAATATAATCTATTACAATAAACT
Source organism: Epiperipatus broadwayi (assembly GCA_028023455.1). NCBI lineage: Eukaryota > Metazoa > Onychophora > Udeonychophora > Euonychophora > Peripatidae > Epiperipatus > Epiperipatus broadwayi. The sequence goes on along the minus strand of JAQFVV010012680.1, from coordinate 1,194,079 downwards.
GGAATGAAAAGAGATTTTTTTTTTTTTTTTATATCTTAATAATTTTAACTTTTTACGAAACTCTTAGTTTGTTTTTTTTTTTTTTTATAGGAAAACTCCCTCTCCCCTCTTTAAAGTAATTAATTGTAACTTTCAAATTCTTTTTTCCGGAAGATTTTGATAATAATTTTTATCCAAATTTATTTTATATACATGTGCCAATTTGGCATTGGCACAATATATATACATGTCATAATTACTAACAGCTCTTGCCAGTTATCTATTGTGAAGAAAACTACTGGTGAACACAATTTTATTCTTGATTGAGAAAAAAGAAAAAATCTTGCTCCGGCCAACTGAAATGAAAGTTGCCTTTGACATTCAAAAATCAACTGGTCTTAGAGGTAACTAGCCAAATATAGCCAATACTTAGATTTGAACTCATAAAATAATATTGTACTGAGATTTCTTTTTCTATCATTTTCTACTTTGAAAATATCTGATTGAATAAAACTATAATTTATATACTTTGAACTTTTCAATGTAATTATATACAGGATTTGAACACAGACTTTTAAGCTCCCTTCAGCTTTCTGCTCTATCTTACACAACCGACACACATGTGAAAAAGATAAATGATCTCCTATATATGTATTTCATGCTGAATCAGCACTCATCAGTTGGTCCAAATCATCATATGCTGAAGAGTTGGAGAGTGGAATAGATTGAAGCTTGTCAGTTAAAATTTGCTTAATATAAACTGAGCACTGGACCAACTAATGAGTGCTGGTTCAGCATGAAATACGTACATTGGAGATCATTTAACTTTTGCATGTGTGTGTCGATTGTATGAGATAGAATGGATAACTGAAGGGATTTTACAAGTCTATGTCCAAATCCCTTATATAATTACTTTGAATATAAAAGCAATTATACAAATAACACGGATAAAACTTACATAATTATGATACAGATATATCAGCGAGAAAATAGGATGTTTCGATATGCTAATCAAAAATTTAAAATACTTATGTAATAAATTATCTTTTCTCTTCACCAATAAAAATCGCACATTTATAATTAAAATACTTATGTAGTAAGTCATAAAAAATAACTTAATTATTACCCAAATAATAAATTATGCAAATCATAACCTCAGAATCACTGCTTTATTAGCTCTCTTGAATATGAGATGTTATCGGTTGGTGAGAACTAATAACATGTTATCACTGATGAGGATTCGCTGAAGTGTTAAAAGTTGCTGCCTAAAATATTATTTCATCTACCATTATAAATGATAGGATTAATAAAGATGAATTAGAGAGAAATTTTGTTAAAAATAATTGAAAGATATGGAACAGCATTTAAACACTCACTAATCACAATAAAAGATTATTTAATTCTAGATATATCCATCATCAAATAATATTGATAAAAAGACAAATGAGTAGAATAAAAAATTTTATCAGTTATTTTCTAACATGAACTATGTAATATCAATGATAGTATCAAAATATTGATACCTGAAATAATCATAAAAAATGGATATACATGCAGACATTAGAATATAATGGTCACTAACAACAATCACTTTTTTCTCATTGAATAATAACAGAATGGTTAGTTGCTTGAGAAATATTTATGGTGTTCAGGCATTAAAAGTAAATGATCAAGCTTCAATCCAGAAAGCTTTAGCTCTCAAACCTGACCCTCTCCCACTATGGTTAATCACAACGCATTTGTATGATTCTTTCCTGATCTTATCTGATATGAATTAATCGTAAATCTTTTTCATGAAGTGATTTTTAAGCAAAATCGGCACTGAACTGTATATTGCTTTCCTAGCATTTTGCGTACTATATCATTATTTATAAAACACAAACACACATATATACAAACACAATTTATTATAGGTTTACATAGATATAAATATATATCAATAGTTGAATTAATCTTAAAAATTTCTCCAAAATAAATGTTTTTTTTTAAAGTAATAATAAGTAAAGTAAATAAATTATGTTAAGCTACAATTACAACTTATATTAACTTCATTTTAGAGATAAATACAGTGGGGCAAGAATTTTCCAAAATGTCATCTTACCCTCCTTTCAAAAATTATATTATTTATTCTTAAGACATCTGATCATGATCAAATTCATATTTGATTAAATTGGTTCAAAAGATATTCGGGTTTACAATGGCAACCTTTGATTGCTAATACCAGCTAAATACTTATCAATGTGAGCTGTAGAAAGTGGAACATCTAACTCAGAAAAATCAATGTCCCCATTTCTGATATTATCTAGTTCTCTCTAGCAAAAAAAGGGGAAATCTCCTGAAGGAATAACTGGATAGTTTCTTATAGTATGCTGGGCCAGATCAGAATAATCACTCACAAGTCAACCACAAAGAAAACAGGCAAGTCAGAACACATATCCAAAGGTCAACCATCATCAACCTTCCAATCCTAATACAGAATCTACCTCATGCTTTTGAGATTCACAAAAATTTCATTGACAGTGAAGGGAGTCACCTTAAGATGTGGACCAATCATTCAGCTAGATTACCCTACTCTCCTAGCGTTCAATACTTTGGACATGAAGGAAAAGATATCACCATATAGATAACAATATACTCAGATGTCATATTGAAATAATAACTTGTGTTTCCATTATAGTTGTCCAAGTGAGAGTTACATGCAACAATTCAATTCAAGTAACACAAACTAAAATTGTTTTGCTTTTTTACTTTACTAGATGATAATAAAAATAATGGCATTAAAAACACAGTTTACATTTCCAGTATTAATAACTTTATAATTAACTAATTAATACCTTGATTTCAGAGTCTTTAGTGAAAAGACATGGATCGAGATCAATTAGACGAGCTTCTTTAGCTTTATCGAGAAACAAGATAAGGAGAAGAAACTTCTTAAGAATAAACTGAGTGATGGTCAGATCATAACCTATATAACAGATATTAAATAAATTGCATTAAAAAAAAAAATGAATTGGATTATGTATGTGTGAGTGAATATATATATATTACCTTCTAAATAAAGATGAGGGACACAAGGATGAGCAAATTGTTTAGAAATATCAGGATTGTTTAATAAACGATGGACAATAAATCTTGAAAGACCTATCACATCTTGGTTAGACTGCAGTAGTAAAAGTTCGCCATAGATTGTCTAAAAAAAAAAAGAAAGAAGTCAATTAACAGTAGATATGCAAAATGTATCACTCATTTTCCACATAAATGATAGCTAGCCCTCCATAACTTAGTGCTGTAATAAAGTGTCGGACTCCAGAGCATAAAGTCTTTGGATCCATTCCAGTTCTGACACTTCCAATAATTGAACTTCTTACAAACTCTGATTTCTTTATAGAAAAATTTCTGTTTTATTCTACAACTCATTTGAAATAATTTTTTGAGTGGGCAGGATTAGCTTTTTCAACTACTAATTCAATGTAGCAGTTTTGAGTAAGTCTTAAATTTGTCAAAATTTTCGGCTCTCTGTAATTTAGTGCAATAGTTAAATGCCAGACTCTAGAATATAAGATTCTCAGATCAAATCCAGTTATAACATATCCAATGCTAAACTGTTTACAAACTCCTGAGCAATAAAAGCCATTCACCCATTATGATTTAACAAATTTCCTTTGCTCTTCAGTATTGGTTTATAATAGTCATATTTTTCAACCAAATATTTATTTGATAAAACATGTTTATCTTCCATTATTGGCTAATCTATCAATCTTCTTGCATTGTTTATTCTGATGACAATGTTTCTTTGGTTTTTGCTAGTCACAATCTTTCTTTCTTTCCATAAATTATAAAGTCATTTTCTTCATTCAACTTTAAAGAAATGTTCCCTAACAACAAAATCTATATATGTAAGCAGACAATCACATGATTTTTGCTGATAATTACTAATAGGGTTTGGATAGCATAATTAAGGTTCTGCCAAAATTAAATAAGGAAAAAAGAATCAACTGCAGAGTAGAAAAATACTTTGCAGTTTTTCTTCTTTTATTTTTTATTAGTAATAGATCAACATTTATTTACTGACCATTAGCAGGATACTTAGCTAAATAGGACTGATTAACTGAAATAAAATCATAAGTTAGGAAATTCTGAACTACTTCTAGATTTCATTTAGGTTTGAATCTCATGTCATAAAAATGAAAGCAGATGTCTAACCATTAAGCAATATGTCCTTATTTTATATATGTAGTTTTAACTTTTAACAAATATTTAATCTTAATACATATGCAAGATTAAGATAATAAAAACTGTACTTTTTTTGCATGAATTATGTCTTTTTTTCTCTACAACAAAACATTTAATTATTATCAAAACCAATTAATCATAATAAAAAAATTTTTTTTATTTTTTTTTATTAAAAAAACAAAACAATTAATAAAATTGTCAAGCGTTGTTAGCTGAGAGGTCATCGCAGCCGCCTTGCAAGCAAGTAGTTGGTTGCAGACGGTTGTGGGTTCCTCCCAGCCGATGCTATGACATATGAGAAAGAAAAAAAAACAACAATAAAATTAGCTTCAATTCTTTTAGTTCAAAATGGTAATGACTATGAAAAGTATTTCATAATTTTTAGAGCTTAAAAGTTTTTATTTCCTTTAATTTAAACTACAAAACACAATTTCTCAGCTTGCCAAGATTTCGCTTTTGGTCTATTTGCATAAAAAAATAATAGTGAATTGCACACACACACACACACATACATGTATATGCATGCCATCAAATTCATCAAAATAACTAATCAACCATTCTCACATTCAAATAATTATCTCTTGGTGTACATCAATATTATATTGCAAATTTGATATCTTTGTTAAGTTTTAACTTGGTTTCTACACATCATTTTTTAATAAATTTGGATCTAACTGCTTTAATTAATGCAAATACATATTGATTTTTTCCCCCTGCCTCTTCAATTCTTGAGTAAAGGTAATAATTGCATCAAACAAAAAGCACACAGGCGATTCTCCTAAAAATAATTTTAATTAGATTAGAAGCAGTAAAATTATTCACAAATATAAAAAAAATTCAATCTCTGTCACAATTTAATCTCTTGAACTTTACACTGAATCTTTTTGCAAAGCAGTAAATATCACATGACCATAGTTAACAAATGCTATTAGAAACAATTTTTGTCATTCTACTTAAATGATGTCTATTATCAGTATCACTGGATATCTTACAGCAGGGGTCCCCAACCTTTTTGCACTTAAGAGCGCATTCTATAATACCAGCCTGGTGGTGGGCACCATTTATTTTTTCAATGTACAGGTTTCTCTAGGCATAATTGCTGAGATATTCTTGACTTCGTATAAGGAGAAGCTAAAATACATCACATCACATGTAAATTTATAGTTGGATATTGTTAGTAATACACATAATGTACAAAAAAATATTTATTTCAAAATAAAATTTTAATATATAATTAACGTTTATATTTTTACGTTGTAAAAGTATAGTATGCCCTACAATTTGATTACAATATAATACAATAATTTATAAGAAATTTTAAAAATTAAATTTATTTGTATCAGATAAATAATTTTTTATCGTGTTCGGATAGCGGCGGGAACACGTAAAATGGTCGGCGGGTGCCGTGGTGCCCGCGGGCATAGGGTTGGGGATCCCTGCCCTACAGCAATGCTATTATATTCACAATAAACCGAGTCCTATCTACATTTCCAGATTAGTTTATAACTTTCATAAATGCGGAGCTTCGATCTAATGCTCATGGTTTCCTGATGCATCAGTTTAAGTTTCTCACTAAGAAAACGTAAACCAAAATTTAGCACATGAAGATGAAGTTAGGGTAAGATTTGGAGGAGTTTTAGTAATACCATTATCAAGTATCTATTAATAACTCAAGCTTATAATAGGTGACTCTAAAATAACGTGAAAAAAAATTGCCCTGAATCCTTTTTTATCAAAAATATTTTTATAGTGAAGTTTTCTGGCCATTTTAATTAATTACCAGAAGCTAATAATTTCATTAGTTGCTTTAACTTTACAATTGCCCCCCCCCCCTTCATTCGTTGAGAAAGATCCAACTGCATCATAATCAACATGAAGCATACAGATAATTCTTCCATCTGCCACTTTAATGTTTAAATATCGTAAGCCTCCATTGAGTTAGTTTTTGATTTTGTTTTCCTCAGTTGGAAACTGGTGCAGCAGACAGACATAAATATATAAGTAACAAATCACAAAGACAGTGAAAAGATTAAAAATAATTACTCAAAAAGACAGAGACAAAATTCTAATAATCAAATGGCTTTATTGTTTGGGAGTTGGTAAAAACTAACTGCCTGAAGTGACAGATGAGCAGTAATCAATGGATCTTGAATTAGTTGTTTTTTAAAAAAAATAATATTAATTTTTATGCTTAAATACATCTGATAAAAAAACATAGTAAAGCATTGTCAGCTAAATATATTAAAAAGAAGCACTTTTTAAATGTATGTCTGTGTAATATGTCATAATATGAATATATTGCATTCTCTGTCTTCAATAGCAAAATCATGAACTATTGCAAACAGCATTCAATTAGAGTCGTAATAACCATCTACGGCAGATTGTTATATGTTAGTCGAGAAAGCTTTCACAATTGCTACATTTCATAAAATGCTATAATAATAGTTATACATGGTGACACATTACAATCAAAGTCAAACTACAATTTTATACAATTACTGATGATCATCTATGGCAGTTATATGAGTCTCATTCAATTATTCTTTACAAATAGTAATGATTCTCTACTAGAAATATTTAGATAATTATCTCTGACACATTTTAACAGCAGCTTGTCGATCAGTGATATGTACCTAATATTATAAAACCTATGCAGCAAATGAAAACTTTCAAATCCTTTTCCAGAATAAGAATCCACGTCATATCCATAACTCCTAATATGTGTATGCAAAAAATTTCACAATCTTTCTCAGTCAATTTGATTTCAGTTTTATCATCAAACACTTACAAAATCATTTTAGAGAACAACTACAAGCATATCCTCAAATATTCCATAATATATTATAGTCACACAAACCAAGAAGCCATTAGAAATCTTTTAGCATTCTATTTCATGTTGCATGTGTGATTGTACTGCATATCATAATTATTACTCAGAGAAATATAATTATCTCTTAATTCATCAAACTAAAAGATCAAAACAAATTCTGTCTTAGCCTGTTTTATATTTTACTTAAATGCACTATTTCTTCTGTATAAGGCACTTTTTAAATGGAATAATGTGTGTGTGTAATAAACTATCAAATTTTATCCCTCTATTGCATATATAAATCTTATATCATTTATAGATGTTTGACATAAAATAATAGAAAATTTTATACACATAATTCAACTAACACTTTTGCAATGTGTACAAAAACTTGAACCCCTCCAAACACATTGAAATAATAGTGTATATTTAATATATATCTTAAAGCAATCTTATCCATTTTAAAACTGTGAATGTGGTAACAGTAAGTAACATACATATATATATATTTGTATACATATATTATGTAAATCAATAATTCATGCAAAGTACAGGTTCAAACTTCAAAAATATCTGAATAGTGGTTAACACTTTTAAAGGTCATTATGTCCAATATAACGCTAAACTCCAATGAGTTATTTTTTACTATACAAACACACACTCATATCTGTGTACATGCGTAGGTGTATATTATATATAAATACATACAAAAAAATTAACAATTATTTATACATATACAAATATATGATTAAAAAAATAAGATAAAATCACAATATTAAAAGGAAATAATAATAGCAATTATTTAACAATAAACATACCTCTAAACCAATCCTTAACCAGAGAGGATTATACGATAAAAGCATATCAAGAATATTTTGTTTGATGCCTAAAATAGATATATCAATTTTTAAATTCCCATAATTTCAAAAAAAAAAACGTAAAAAAAAAAAAGATCTAAAATTAAAAGATCAATATTTTAATAATGTAAACAATACATAGATACCATGATTTACAGTACTAATTATGCTCAATTAAACAAAACATATAATCTAGAATTAGATAATTTATATATTAACTTTTCAAATTTCTTAGTATTAATAACAAAAGCAATAATTTGAGATTATGATTTATTAATAAGCATAAAGCACTTTATATTAAACATGTCACAATCAACTTTAGAATAAATTTCTTACTGGAATATATTAACATCTTCAATCAGTTAACTTCTATATTTATAAATAGAAATCAATTTGCTTGCAAATTCAAGAGTAAAATCTATTACTAAACAACTGATACAATCATAAAAAAAAACTACTAGTTCATAGCTTGAAAAGATGGTGATATAACACAATAACATAAACTCATCTACTTCACCCATTACATCAAAACAAAATATTTAATGAAAAACAAACTAAATATGTTATATCTACAAGAGATTAATAATATATATAGTAATATTAATGGCTACCAAATAAGCAAGGATTTTTTAACTAAACATAAGAAAAGTAGTCTACCAATACATCATTTAAGGACAAAAGTAAAATATAAAGATTTATAATTATGCAGTCAGTCTAAGCAATATTTCTAATCAATACAGAACAAGTTTTTAAATATCCTATCAAATAGTTTGATCAAAAAAAAAACAAGCTATTATTACTACAGTGGCCAATCATAAGTGATTGTGGGAAGTTAGTCCATCAATAAATAATACCCTAAAAGCAATTAACTTTTGAATTCAGTTTTCGTAAGAGATGACAATATCTACATAAAAGAAACTAGAAAATTCAAATGGAGAGAAAAACTTAGCAAAGATGCACACTATCTCTCCCAAAGTCCTTCTCTCCATAGATATCAAAAACATTTACAATATACTAGATAATATGGCTTATAATTATTTTTGTAAATCTGTAGGCTAGTCTTATAATAGATAGTAATATTATAGTAATCTTGATAAAATATCATGAGCTTTGTCAACATATTTTTTTAAGAAGCAAATTTATTTCCTGTATCCCTATCACTTTTGGTAAGAGGAGTTCTCAATAAATGCCATATGATCATGCTTAATAAATTTCTATCCGATGCATATCCATATATAACCCCAGATTTGTTTCTAACTTATGGATTTCATCAATGAGTAGTTTTGGTTTTGGGACTAGTGCACTTGGATTTTTTTGGATCTAATCCTCCAGTCATTATTTATTCATTTTTAATATTAATCTATGGGCTGAAATTCAAAAATAACTTAAAAATTTTGAATCTAAACAATGTTCTTATATAGTTATATAGATCAGACATCAGATCAGTGCTTGTACATTTTAATGTCCCCAGTTTTTTAATTACTGTACACACTTATATTCCTTTATCAGTATTATTATAATAACCACAACAACACATCACATGACCTCTGCCTACACATTACTTTTAAGTATCAAATTCATTTCTCTTACTCCAGTTCTGCCATCTTGTGTAAGCTTGAGTAACCAATAAATGTCATGTAATAGTTTAATAAATCATTATCCAGTGCTACCCTATCTGTATTCCCAAATTGGTTTCTATATTATGTCTTTCATCAGAGATTTGATTCTGGAATTAATCAAACACACCAGATGGCAGAATTGAAAAAATAGATTTGCTACTTAATATGTAAGTAACCATAATTAACATATTTTATTAATTTTTCACAGCACATTAAGTTTGTTAACTAAATGATTTCTTAATCACATATAGTTTGTTTATATTATTGAAATTATATTCTTTAATTTTAATTTCAATATCCAGCATAATCTCATCCACCTATTGGATGTGTTTTGAAAAAGTTTATTATATTTCCATATAAACATTAAAAAGCATTACTACAGATGGAAAACTTTAAAAACTATTTTAAGAAAAAAAAGTATTTGAAAAATATAAAGATTGATATTTTTGAAAATAGAAATAAATGTTGATTTCTATCATGTTTAATCTTGAAAAATGGAAATGATTGTTTTATTAATTAAATGATTGTTTTAAAGCAAACTGCCCTTGGGGCACTTAAAATAATTTAAAAAGTCAGATAAGAGAAATGAAAAAATTAGATTGACCAATGCAAGCATGAAGCCACAGCACGGACCATAAAATTATAAAAGGCAAAATAATTGTTGTTGCAGGATTCCAACTATTAAGCTATATATGAACGGTAGCTGTATTGCAGACTTCACGATATAGGAGTCTTGCAACAGAGTTAATTTCCTTTGCATGCACTAGCCGAGGCCTCCTGATAACCATCCCTGACCAAACGAATGGCTTGTCGCGGTTATGTCTCGAAGCACTATTAGCAAACAATAGGATCAGCAAAAACTTCCATAAACTGAAGGAAATCTGGAGGAGACATCAAGATCAAAGGGGAAGTATAAACTTTTACCAATTGAACTTTCTTTTAAATAAATATATCTTCAATAAGTAGTCAATCCGTAAAAAAAAAAGTAATATAAATAAATGGACTCTTATCTGACCAAGAATAGAACTCTAAATCAATTATTAATATTTATTTTTATAAGTTTGCTATTTCAATCATTTCCATTTTTATTTATTTATTTAACTAGGTCATTTATTTTTAACTGTTAACTAAAATGTATTAAATTTAAGTTGGATGTAGATAGCTGCTTAGATTAATTTACGTTTAGGTTTTTTTTTTTTTTTGATTTTTATATGCGTAAAAAATATATATATTGGTAAATATGACACCTCATGGTGATGCCCAAACGTATTTATTCGTATATCTTTTCAAGTTATTAGTGTCAATGTGGCATCTTATGACGAGTGCTATTGGGTTTATTGTAAATTTCCCTCTGCAATTCCATCAATAACTTTATATTTTAATCGTTTATGTTTATTTAAAGGGCTTTAATTTCAGGCTATTTGTCTCGTAGTTAGGTTGATGCTAGTAGAGATATATGGGCGTTTATATTAATAGAATGTGAAGCGTGTTAGCATACAGGGCAAAACTCAACTGAATGCATGACCCAAAGGCGTAGTCATTGCGTTGCAATGTACGCAGATGTATTTCCTGCGACATTGACTTCCTTTAGCTCTATGGATAGGGACTATAAGTCAGCAGATAGACTGCTCTCCCCCATACATAGCATTTCTCTCAAATATTATATATATCATTCCTTTGCCAGACACATGCACATTCCTGTATTGGACGAAGATCATGTCCTTCAAATAATATCACGCTGCAAATGTACATTCCTGACAGTGTGGTTTTATGTTAGCATCTTCATATTGCATTGGTTGCATCTGTATATCTGGAAGCAGGAGTTGGGTTGGCTGCGAACTTTTAGACTGAGATTGAATGATTCTTTTGAAAAGTTTTTCATTGGGAAATCTATGTAGCCTATCTGTACTCAATATTCTAAAGTAAAATTTATTAAAATGTCCACTTGTGTGGACTTTCTTAAATAATAATTTAAATTTAAAAAAATAATAACCAATTTAAAATTAATAGTAAAATCTAAACAAGAAATTTTATTCCTCAATTTCAAATATATGTGCGTTAATAAATATTTTTAAGAAGTTTTATATTAAATCTCTGCGTCTCCTTGAGCTAGTGACATGAGCTAACGGTCGAAATAAAAGTTGGATCTTTAACTTGCGTATCTGCCTACTATATAAATTTTCCAGGTTCGAATGGCCTGGCGGCGCCCTTGTACGGCAGATACGGTAAGACCAAATTTTCCTCGACCATTATAATATATATGTACTATTTTGCCTTGAATGTCCAACCTCCTTGAACTCGATTCATTTGATCTCACCCTTTCAGCAGAGCTTATGGAAAAATATTTCTAATACTTGTTTCCGTACAATATATATATGTTTTTGAAATTCCAATAACTATTTGTTCAATAAAATGTTGAGGGCGTGAATATTAATTTAAAATGTGATAAAAATTATTTGATCATTGTCAGAATTAGATTATTTTCCCTCCATAATTCAGTTGCTCATAAAAATAATCTTAGTGTTCAATTGATTGCTCTTTGGATTATATCTACTTAAATGTATAATTTCAGTAGCATATGTTTTTTTTTTCACTAGAGCTATGCCATCTACTGTAATCTTCACTAACTATGTCAGATGATAGTGCTTAATCCATATCTTGTCCTATCCAATATCCTCAGACTACTTTCAAGCTTCTGGCTTTAATTGGGAAACAGGGTAAGTGCTGGAAAGGAATTTATTAAGCACTATCATTTAGCATCTATGAGTTACTAAAGCTTACAATAGATGGCACAGCTGTGGTGAAAAAAAAATATGATGCTGGTGAAACAGAAATGTGTATGCTAAAGTCATATGTATAATTTTTGTAGCCGTTTTTTTTTAATACAACAGTATCTTCTAACAATGGTCCTAATAACCAAAAATGCATTAATGGTTAAATATTTAATGCTTTCACTATTTTTTTGCTTTTATTATAGCATTTCATGACCTAAGCTTTTAAATAAATAAACTCACAAAATAAAACCAAAATGTACTTATGATCTGAAGAGAAGGTAAAAATTAATCTGTATATATAAAAAAAAACAAAATTAAAAAAAAAACAACATTACGACTTTATTAAAGTAGTAGTTGAAATATTTGATTATTTCAAAGATATTTTAAAGAAGTGCAATGTTGATTATTTCTAATGAGAAAGAATATGATTGATGATAGAATACATTTAAGAGCTACAATTAGACAAGGTATTGAAATATTTCAGAAAGTTTGCTGCAGAAGTTAAAAGCCAGCATCATAAAAAATATAAAATAAACAGAATGTACCAGCATGCCTTACATGTAGGTGTATTTATAGTTCATAATTGGTTTGTAGTCACCCCAAAATTCATCTCCAGTGCATTATTACTGTTACTTATTTGTTATTTCTCTTGCAATTAGAATAGTCATATTCGTTGTGAGAGGCTGATGATGATGATAGTGATTATAACAGAATCAGAACACACTGACTGAAATTGCTATGTAGAATATTTGAAAAATCACGTTAATGTCAAAAAAAATATGAAAAATATATTGAATGAGATTGGCTTGATCAACAGATCACAAAAATTTATGCAGAAAAAATAGTTGATGTCCGAATAATAACTTGATGAAGACATGCAAATAAATATTAACAGATACCATTTGTAAATAGAATATGAACAAAATAAAAACCTCAAAAGTATAGAGTTCAAATTAAAAGAAAATAATGAAATGTAAATCAAATGTCCTATAATTAATCAAAAATAGATAATTTGATGTCATGTATGGTTTAATGCAATGACAAACTGATGAATTCAAGAGTTAAAGGTCCCCTTGATCAAAGCTTAATTGTCACTTCCAGTGATTAAATGTCACATATCTCCCAAGTGCTGAACCATTTACAAATTATATTGAATTTTAACAACAATAATCTCAGAGTTGCAAATAAAAAAAAATTATTTTCTAATAGAAATACTGTGAATAACTTGAATGATTATATAAATACGAATGATTTTTAATGAGTATGTAATTTTACAGTTATCATAGAGGTAATGCTAAGAACATAATGAATCATTGAACAAAAAAAATTCAAATACATTAATAAGATAATTCATAAGCAGATTCCCAAAAAAATCACTTAAATGACTTTGCAAAAAACACCTATCTTTTGTTATATCAATGCCAATCTACTGAACATTGTTTTCAGGTTCGTTTAGAAAATCTTTTGGGAATATTGCTTGTAAATTATCTTAGTTAAGGTATTAAAACTTGTTTGTTCCATGAATAAATTTAAATATAAATGTGGTTAGAGTTTAAAATACTTATAAATTGAAAGTACTAAGAAACAAAACAGATTGCAAATGCATTATTAATTTTTATGTCATTCATTAGACTAGTGATTATCCATTTAATAAACAATAAATAATATTTCTGTAGTATTATTTTCATATCACCCTCACACAAGGTGGGAACTGGCTTCTAGCCACTTTTCACCCTTATGGAAGGATGTAATTATAAAAATATGATGAAGACATGCGAAATAGATGTATGATCCCCCAAGATGCATATTTCATGCTAAACAAGCACTCATCAGTTGGCCCAAATCAACCTTTCTTACATATATCTTTATCATTATTTACAATATATAGATGGGAAATTACTAGTTTAAATGATGTGTCAAAACTTACTTCCTTCACAACTTTGACATAAATCATATGATGAAAATATATTATTAATTTTTACTATAATATTATTAATTTTTATTATTATCTCTTAGTTAAAATAACTTGTCACAGTCATGTTAAATGTATTATTTAATGCAAAAAATTTTAAAGGATCATAATTCTATTCAGAGATGCTTGAAAAAGTAGTTTCATTTGATATAAGCAGTAACTTAAGATGTTTATATTTTTTTCTTTTTAATATTACTGAATATAAGTGGTACACAAAAATATTTTATCATCTCACAAACCAGATTTCCACAATTTATAAATAAATTATCTGGCAAATATATTAGGATTTTCTCTGTTTTGTGAAATAGATTTATATTCTTAGTTTTACATATTTGATAAACCATAAAATTATTTGTGTTCATTAAAATAATTAATATTAGTAAATACATATATGTAACAAATTCTAAAAAAAAAAAAATCTTGTGAACTTACCAACATCAGCATAAATTTTTGTATCTTTCCGAACAGCAAGTCTTCCTCTTTCAATTTCCACTTCCAATTTTTGAATAACATGACAAAAATAATCAGTCTGAAACAATTTACAAGCAGCTCGCCGAAGGGAATTCAACTGCCGCCTCACTCGATAAGCTCGAATGGATAACATTTCTTTAGTTGGTGCCAGATTGATGGGTCTTGACAATTCTAAACTGAGTACTTGAGCATCAACTGTAAAAATTAATTGCATACTTATATAATAGAATAATTCACAAATACTTCATAAATATATTTAGACCCAAACATTTGATATAAATAATGTAATCCCAGCAAAAAGATGACTTATTCTTTCTCCAAGATAATTGCAGTTCAATCTCTAGATGAATACATATATTATCTAGCTATATAGTTTAGCTATTCACCATAAAAATTTGAAGATCCTAGCACGTCTGGATCATGAGTTATAAGATGAAAAGTGATAATGTGTTTCATACTTTTATGGATTGCCTTTATCACTTGAAAAAATTTATGATTTATGGCTTTACTGTCGTAAACAATACAAATCATTTCAGTAGCAGTTTTGTCCAATTTAAAACAAAAATTAATTTTAGCATATTGTTCTATCATGGGTTCATGTATGAAAAGCAATTTCATGTCCTAATTCATGATCCAGACACACTAGAGTTAAAATTTTTGTGTAAATAGTTAAGCTATGTTGCTATGTAATATTTGCATCAATTCAGAGATAAGAGCTATAGGCAGCTTGGAGAAAAAATCAATCAACTATCAATCAGTCATTGGGATATCCTATTTATCCTATGCATATATATATAATACAAATAAAATGTTTGTTAATTAAAAATCTATTGTAATAACAATAAAACTAATAAATATAAAGGTAAACACTGTATATAATAGTTAGTTACCGTTATATTTATTAGTTTTTTTATATGTTTGTTGGCAATGAATCACTTTGGCAATGATCATTGCTGATGATTGAAAGATATTATTATTGATGAATCTCTTCTCTGTCTATAGAGTAGGTAATTAAAATGTATTCTTTGGATTATCATTTTCACCTGTTGGGATTTTTCTTTCTTGAAGCATCTTCATACTGTTTAACCTATATATTAGGGATTGTTTAAAAAAAAAAGCAGAAAATATTTCGTTAAGTGTAAAAAATATATCTATAATGTCAATCCATGCACCTGTTAAACATAGTCTATGATCTGAGTTTGAATCAGTCAATGATAGCACATTTGTTGGCTATAATCCTACTAATTTTATATTTTTGGGGGGAAAATTATAAGATTAAATCTATTTAAACACAAACTTAAATTTAATTCTAACTAAACTGATGAACATATTGAAAAATACCTTTATCTGTTTTTCTGTTATTAGAGAATTCCTCCGGCGGTGTTAAAATAAAGTTTAGCCACCTTGTAAATCCCCACTGCTGCTTTTCCAACCACCTTTCATCGTAAAACATATTCTTTGCAGCATATGGTAAAGGATGCCGTGGGATATCTTAAAAATATATTTTAAAAACTTATCAAACATTTTATTATCTGTATTCATTTCAAAATATTAAGAATAGGAACGGTTAAGCACCCATTCATTAGCTCATTGTTTTAATACAAGAAGTTATATAGTAGCCAAATTTAGGATTGTAAACTATATTAATAGAAGGCTCACAGAACTGACTTCAAAAGAATTCCCTTCATCAACTGCGCAAAATCTTAATTTCCTTAACCCTAATCAGCTGATGAAGGAGTTTCAGCAAAACTGTTCCTTTAAGCATTGTAACATTATAGTTTAAAATTCAGAATGTATCTTGCATATACCATTTTATATTTTATTTTCATAAAGATCTAATAGCGGGAGTTTAAATACTCTCATCATAATATTATATTTGGTTTTTAATGTATTAATTATACAATAGGTCAGGAGTCCCCAACCTTTTTGCACTTAAGATCACATTCTATAATACCGTCCAGGTGGCAGGCACCATTTATTTTTTCAATGTAAATTTATAATTGGATATTGTTAATAATACACATAATGTACAAAAAAATATTTCAAAAATAAAATTTTAATATATAATTAACATTTATATTTTTATGTAAATTACTAAATTATATATAATATTACAAGTCAATGCAATATTTGGCACTGCACTTCATTGTCAATTGCTTCATAATTAGGGAAGTATGATGATAATCCTGCTCATAAGCAATCAACAAGATGTTCATCACTCAGTCGAGATTTGTATTTTGATTTTATGATATTCATGGTTGAAAACAATGATTCACACAAATATGTGGAACCAAAAAACGATTTTATTTTATATGACGCTCTTTTCAAGAATGGAAATTTATTTCTGTCAACTATATTCCAGAAGTTTTCATCTGATACATTGGATTTTAGGACAATGTCGTTCTGAAGAATTTCTAACTCCAGTTCTTCTGCCCTAACTTGAACAAGCTCTGCAATTTGTGCAGCTATTTATGTTACATTTACTTGGCAAGTAAAAAGATTGACAAAAAAGGTGACCATTGGCTCAATGATATTAAATTGGTGAAATCGTTTTTCAAACTGGTTTTGAAGTAATTGAAGACTGACAACAAATGATGAGAAGTCAATTTCAGCGTTGCCTATCATTTTTTCCATATTTGAAAAATGTATAATTTCTTCATTTGCAGATGTGATATCCACAAAACCAGTTTGGCTTTAAATGACTTTACAGATCCTATCATTATAGATATGTGTAAGTTTTTCCCCTGCAGCTGCAAGTTTGAATGATTCAATTTTTTCATTATATCCGTGATGAAACCCAAATCTACAAGCCAGAAAGAGTTCATTAATTCAACAAAATTTTGATTTTTAAAATTGAGATAATTTTTTATTTCTTCAATTAAATTGACCCTTACTAAGCCAATATACTTCACTATGAAGTACAAGATCCAATTCTTCAGAATCTTCCAATAGGTCTTTAAAAAGGTGTTGTTGTAAAGGGGCTGTTTGTATAAGATTCACTATTATAGAAACTACTTTTATGATGTGTCCAAAGGGGAGTATCCTTCCACACAAAATTTCCTGGGGGATAATGCAATGGTAAGACATAAAGTTACGAAATAATTTGTCTTTCTTACAGTGGGTGATAAATACATCGACATTACCAACCATTGTTGGTGCTCCATCAATAGTTATCACTGACAGCTTGTGCAAAGGCATATCTATCGATTTTGCATATGTTAAGAATATGTTGTAAATATCCTCGCCTGTTGTTCGTCCTTTCATTGGTAATATTTTTAGTAATTCTTCTTTTACACTAAAATCACTAAATATCATTCTCACCATAACTGCTAACTGTGCTGTGTCTGTCATGTCTGTAGACTCGTCAAATTGTAGTGAGAACCATTCACATATCTCCAAATCACTCTTTAAATGAGTTTGCAAGTCTTTTGAAATGTATATTTTTCTTGTGACGGTGTTATCAGACAACTGCAAGTCTTGTATTGCTGACATAATCTTACGTTTGTTGGAAAATCCCTCAAATAAGCAATTGGCACCAGTCAGAAATGCTTCTTTTAACAATTCACCATCCTGGAAAGAGTTTTCTTCTTTGCGAGCATGTGAGAAATTTTCAAAGAAGCAATAGTGTCATTTTTAGATTTTACCACAGGCCTAGTGAAAACTGATTGTTGGGCAGACAGGTTCGATTTTAGTTGAGATATTTTCTTCTTTTTTAATTCAGATTTAAGTGGATAGCTGATATTAAAAGTAGAATGGGTTGTCTGGAAGTGATGTTCAATATTATGTTTTTTCACCACTGCAATGCTACTGCCGCACAACAAACAAACACATTTATCTTTAATATTGACGAAACAATGGAATTCTTCCCAGTCAGTATTAAAATTATAGGTTCTTTGTCTTTTACTCATTTTGGGGTTAGAATTTTTGAAATTTGATTTTTGAAAAATACAGAGTAATTCAATTTATTCTGAACCCAACTCCGACTTAGTATTTCTCAAAATGGCGAACTTTTAAGTGTAGATACAATTTATAAACACGTGCAAAGCAGAGAGATTGGTGTCTGTGTTAACTTTACTTATTCTGTACTAGTGCAGTGCGCAGCGAAAGACTGCACTTGGCGGACTGAGAGATAGACTCTTTTACGCTGTAAAAGTATAGTATGCCCTACAATTTGATTATAATATAATAATTTATAAGAAATTTTAAAAATTAAATTTATTTGTATCAGATAAATAATTTTTTATCGTGTTTGGATAGCGGTGGGCACACGTAAAATGGTCTGCAGGCGCCATGGTGCCCGCAGGCGTAAGGTTGGAGACCCCTGCAATAGGTTATATTACATATAGCATATAATTTTAATAATGATGGAAAATGTCATAATACCTATTTAATATATGAGTTAAGATATTTAATGTTTGAAATTAATTATAATGCTTTAGCCTGCATATATATGTATAAAATAACAAATATTATAGAAAAAACATAAATAAAACCATGTAAATAAATATTAAAAAAAAAATTATAATGATGCATACACAAAAACAAATTACAATATGTGCATGTGAGGGGAGAGGATGGTTTAAGCATAATTCTGCAAATAGAGTTACAAAAAATCATGTAATACAAATAAATGAAAGACGTTTAGAATAAAAGCACACAGGCAAGGGTTATTAATATAAAAACTGTACAATTTAAGGACATCCACATTCAAATCAATTTTGATAATGAAATTAAAAAGTAAAAGCTCTTAACTATCTTAAGATTTCCTTGTCATGGTCACATATTTATCAAGTCATATAAAAGTAGCCCTGCATGATTTGGTGCAATAGTAGAGGGGCATATTCTGGAGTTCAAAGCCCATGAATCGCACCTACATATGTCATTTCCGGCAGCCCCAAACAATAAAACTATTCACTCATTTATATATATGTTTCATTATAATTTAAGGAGTTCATCAATTATAGAATTTTGGTTGAATATCCAAAAAATGGATTTTAATTTGAGATGAGTCTTAATAAATTAATACGTCAGATCAGTCTTAACAGTTTTTTTTTTTTATATATTTTCTGTAAAATAACTTCTCTTCTGATATCTGGTAGAGAAATATGTGAAAGAACAGGAAGATAATGCAAAGGAGTAGACTTTAGTGTACCAGTAATATTTCTCATTATATATGAGTAGCTGAAAGTGTGTGCATCCAAACAGGAGTGCAGTATTCATTTGAAGAATATTTTAGTGCTAAGGAAGCTGTCTATAAAATATTTGCATCACAATCCCACATTAGGAGGTTATTCCCAGAAATTAATTTTGATCTTAATTGAATGAGGAAAATAGGTTACGATCAAGGTTAACAAAATAGGGTAGGATTATGCTTGTCTATTATTGCAAAATATCATATTAAAAAATTATAACATAAAAAAATAAAAATGTTATGTTTCAAACAAATGTTTTTCCATTCATCAAGAAAACCAGTTGGATTTGATTTTTCTAAATGCAACTGAAGTTTCATCAACAGATTTGGAACAATTCATAATTGTAGCACTTACCTGCTTCATAAATAGAATTAATCAGTCACTAACCTACTTAAATGTGAACTAACATAAACGATGAACCACATAGTTAATAATTGTCTATATATGCTTATGATGAAAGAACTGATGGATTTAATAAAGTCACTAATGAATCTTCTATCTTGATTGGAATCTTTACATATATCTTCGTATTTGTTAATAATTAAGCCATCAAAAAATAAAATCCATATGCTAAATATATATATATAATAATTGTTTAAGGAATCATAACTTGTTGAACATGGATCCTATGATAGCTATCACTATAGATTATTAATGCTACATATTCGTATTATGATACTATTTCATAATATCTATGGCTCATATAATATCCCCTAAACAACATAAAATCACCACTCTTTATGCTTACACAGAAGCAAAACTCTCCATACAGTAGTGCCACTCAGTGCAAGCCAGAGAAATCAAAGGATGCAGGAAAGTTTGTGCATAAAACTATCTAATGCCTACTCATTCAATATCGACAGACTAGTAGGTATTGGATAGGGATTTTAAGCACAAACCTACCTGCATTCATTGATTATTCGGTCTTGCACTGAATGGATATACTGTACGAAGAGTTTTTCCTCTGTGTATCGTACGTATTGAAGCAATGGATCTGAAGCCCGATCCATGCTTCACATCTTCCTATAAACTTAATTAGTATTGTAGACCTGAATTAAGTTTATAGTTCAATATCAGCAGGGTTTTGCATTAGAGTTAAAAATAATTATGCTTATCAAATGTGTATTACATTTAAATATTTTGTGTTAAATAAATTTCATTTTATTAATAAAAATTGCTTAACCTATTAGTCAAACATATATATACATCTAGCGTATATATATGAGTTAATGCAAAATTCTGCTGAAATAAAATGCTTATTCTACTATAAAAAAATAATAATATATTGTTGTTAAAATTTTGTTAAAATATTTAGTATGATTTGATTTTGAGATAAGCCTGCCAACATTTTCTAAAAGAATGTATAGTTTTAATTAGTGAGCCATTCAAGTGTAATTAAAGATGGCCTTCTCTTTCTTTCTTTTTAATTAAGAGAATTCAAACTTTGAAGTAAGAAAGTTAGAGTAAAAAAGTTAAAGTTATTTTTAGAAAGTGTTGCTTTGAAACAAAGGAGCATGGGGAGGCTTATCAAGATCTCAGATCATACAAACAATAGAAGGTAGCTGACAGAGAGGGTATAAATAGAAGGGAGAACAAAAGATTGATTATTCAGATTTTTCCTTTTGAAGGATTCAGTTGATTCTGATTTTCCTTGTGAAGGTGATTCTTTCAGAGTTTGCTATTGCAAGATTGATTCAGATTTTGCTATTGCAAGGTGCATTCAGATTTCTCTTAGGAGAACTCTGTCAGATTTTGTTCGTGATTTTATTCCCAAAAGTCTACAACTGTTGTCTACAAATCATGAAGAAGTTTGAACCTGCTCAAGCTAAAAATCATATAAGTTCGATAGATTCTACTATCTCTCGGCTAGGCAAATAAATAGCTTTGCCTATCGCCGAGGTTCCGGAATACCATTCAAAATGCCTTAATATCCACTCAATAGTCATCTGAACTCTGTGCCGTGTCTGGAGAACTTTTCGTGAAACCATACTACATATTTTCATTGTCCGGACAACTACATCTCGACGGTCGGATCAAGCCACGAACGCCGTAGGGAACATGACCAAGGAAAAAGGACGGTAATCGTATCTCCTCTATTGAACTATTTCTTATGCTACCTTTTGTTCATTTTTTTCTAATTGCTTCAGTGAATTTATATGTATTTGCTATGTAACCATTTTTATTAGACTAACCTTAAATATATATATTGTGTGATCATCTATCTATATGTAACCTTTTTCCCTTCGCTATTCTTCCTTACTAACCAGTGTAAATATTTAGTATTCCATTGCGGTTAAGTTTAATAGTTAATTTTTGTTCATTTAAAATCTCTTTCCAATTTTATTTATGTTTGTTAATTAAATACGAGTCAGTTTCTTTTGTGTGCCAACTTGATCTCTTTGATAACGCCTCTTTTGTCCGCCATTAGCTTATCACGTATATCTGATTTAGCTATATACGTTTTAAATAATTTTTAAACACTGTTTTTAGCGCAAAGCAATTAGAATTGCTTGGCGAAAGATTCTTTTTTGTTATCGTACTTTATCGAGAAGATCGAGTTGACAATTTTTAATAAAATTGGGAAGAAAAGATTTAGACCGCAAACCTATTAATCTGTTTTGATTGTCTAATTAGTTTGTTTCAGTAATTTAGGGGAATAGCGGAGGCCATTAAATCATTATTCCTATTTTAAAGTCATTAATTAAAGATCTATTATTTAACTAACAAGCTTGACTTTTGCTAAATTTGTTATAAATGCTTTATTTTACTTTTCAATGATCCAGGCACGCATAACGCAAAACACATATTTCTTAGTACTTTTGCACATTTAACTATTTAGCTCCTTAGGATTTCCCGTCCATGTCTCTACCGCTGTTGCTAAGCTTTGTGGCCGGTTGAAAAATAATTTATGTGTGGCTCAGATGGTGTTGTTGGTTCGTAAATTAGCCTCGAGAATAGGCGAAATAGGGCAGAGGTTATAGTATTCTTGATTTAATATCTCGCGTATGGGTGGCTTCGAGGTACTTTCGCTTAGGATTCGAACTAGGTTAAACCAGCATACATAATCTGACTGTCACAGTAGATTTTTTTTTCCGTAATTCTGACGCCAACAACGTGGGCCGAATTTCTTTTTTTTTATTGGAAGAATAGGAATAGGGGATTTGAAGTAATAGATATATGTAGAATTTTTTTTTCTCCTCGGATTGGACACATATATATAATGTTTTTTTTTAAATAACATGAAATAATTGTTAGTTATACGTAATATTGTTTGCTTCGAGTTTGTCGCCACGGGACGAATGTCATTTTTTTAAAATTAAAAATAAGTACCCTGAGAAGTTTGTTTTAGTTTAATACATTTATATAAAAATATATGTATAATTTTTCCGAGTTTTGTTTCCTAATGTGAGCCAAATGTCATTTTTTTAAATTAATTAAAAAGTTAAATGTGTCATAAGGTAAAAAAAAAAAATTTTTCCGAGTTTAGTATATATATCAAATGAATATTTTATATTTAAAAAGTTAACACTTCGTTCGTTGTTTTTTTTTTGTGATTATAAAATTAGATTTCAGAATTAAACCAATTTTTTTTGCCTAATGAATAGATTTGTCATGGCCAGTTCGCCATATTTGTTTTCGTATAAAGTAGATAGCTTCGATGAGGCGGAAGTGTCAAATATATACCCACCCGCCCTCCCTTAAATTAGCTTTCGTACTTTAGATTATTTTTAGTATTGCTCAAATATGAGAAGTTTTGAAATAATAATGTTTTTCGAAATATAACATATATACGATAGTGTTAATATTTTAGTAAAAATTACAAATAGATAATAAAAAAAAAATTTCCGTTTGTATAAATTTTTGTGAAGATCTAAGAGATAACATTTTTCCATTAATAGAATTTTTTTTGAAGATCAAAAAGTTTTTGATAAGTTCAAATTAACACGTGTCAACGTATGGTGTTAGCAAATATTTTTTTTCACTTTCTCTGCGTTTCGTTTCTTTATATTGAATAATTGTAATCATGTAAATTTTTTTTTCTTTCCTTTTAAAGATTTTGAAATTACGTTTCCTCGCAAACATATATAAATTAAGTTTTGTTTCAATACTAGCAAACTTAATTTTATCTTATAAGAAAAGTAAATGCGTATGTTCGTTAATAAATATATATATTAAAGATATATTTTTGTATAACATATATGTCAGCCACCCTTTAGTTAAGATTTTTTTTCTCCATTTCGGATTATGCTATTGAATCATTTATTGAGTAACCGTTAGGTGAAGCCCTTGTTTTTTAGTAACCATGTTTGGTGAAGACCCTTAGAGTAACCGTTAGGTGAAGACCCCTTACATTGTAGAGTTCTCGATTGCTGAGTAGCCTGAAATAATAGGTCTATGTCTGCAATTGTTGTTTCCGTGTCATAGTTGTGACCAGCGTTACTTGCCTGAAATAATAGGAGTATGCGGGTGGCAATATGACGAGTTTTCTAATAAAGTCATGTACATGATAGTGAGGAAAAATATTTGTATAGGTATATTCATATATATGGATGCATATGGTATACACTTCGTTATAGTTCGGTAAAACCCGTTTTTATATAAATGTTTTTTAAAACAGTTTTTGATCTCAATGCGTGATTCTGTAAAATTGCTTGATAATTGTTAATTTATTTCGGGTTGTGACCAAAATGGTAGTTGCTTTCGATCCCAGGTTCATAATTCGGAGTGGCAGTTATCATGCAATTTTATTTTAATTTTTGGTTGTATTTTTTTTGTTTGTTTTGTTAATCGTACTTTGGCCGTTTGAATTTTTTCTGTCTTGACCAAAATTGGTAACTGGTTTCGAATCCAGGTCAGACATATTACCTTACGTAGTTGTATACGTCTTAGACTTAACATTGTCATTTAAAATAGCATTTACTTATTCATGCAGAGAATTTCTTTTTAAAAGAGAAGTGAAACTTAAAATAGATTTTAATTGCATTTAGCTTTATAAACCTTATCAATGTGTGCTTGGATCATTATCCATTAATATGTATATTTGATATGGCCATTGTCTTGTCGACTGGCGCCCTTCTCAAATAAATTTGTCGGCAAGTGCAATCTCTCATATCAGATGTCAAATAAACCAAACTATAGTAGATGATCAAAATAACAATGTATGCATAGTGAGCCAAAATAATTTTTAAGAATGACTTACGTATATTTTGCTCACATATTTTTTTTATATATATACTTGTATTAATGTAAATGCATTTTTTAGTTGTCTCAGGTGTCAGAGAAAGCCAGGTCAAGCTGTAAGTGTGTTATTTTAATTATATTGGGACAAAATAGCAGTGATATTTTAATAAAGTATAACAATAAATAAAGTGAGGAGACGAATATGTAGTATAAATATTAAAGACAGACACGGCAGGATTTTATATATATATATTTTCATGTACAAACAGATACATATAGGCATAGGGTTAAGATAGGACCTCGTGAGGTAGGCAAAGTTAATTTCTGAAAACATAAATAAAACAGATAGTTATACAAAATAAAGAACTTAGAATACTGACTTAGTTATAATTTTAGAAAGAAGTAAAAAATTTTTGATTATACAGAAGGATAGAGCTCCTAGATATACGTGATATAATATACTTATCTAGTTTATAAAAGACTAAAATAAGTTTTATAAATAAGGTGTGTTTGTTGTCTAGCAAAATAGCCAATATTAGGCAAAAATGGACCAACCGAAGAAAGTTGCAGATTATGACAGCGATGAGGAGGTAATGCTCAACCTTCCAAATACAGCAACATCGACTCATAGTGACCAAGAAAACAATGTGAAAGATCTCATCACAGAAATGAGACAAGAATACAAAATGATGATGACCATGTTCCAAGAATTCATGAATATGACATCACAAAGACTGAACCGTTTGGAGGAAAACATGGGTCTCCAGCAACAACATACTACCAGAACAAAAGTATTACCAGATGATGATAATCAGGGAAAGGGACAAGACCAACAAGAGCAAGGTGATATTCAGGTTGAATCACTGATTGATGAAGAAGCATGTAAAGATAGTCACCACTTGGACTTGTCAGTCAAACACAGAAGGCAAAGTGGAGAACAAAATTGTCGAATCATAGAGGATAGCAAGAGCACAATGATGCTTCAGACTGTGGATTTGGTAAACGAAACTGAAAAGATGGGACAAGACATTAATAATAAAATGAGTGACTTGACTGGAGCTACTCCGATACATTTGCAGTATGCCACAGCATGTCTTCAGGTATTCAAAACCAAAATCTTAGTGGAAGAGGAGAAAATAGACCAACTAGGAAACCAAAAGATCACAAGCGAACGATTAAGACGGGCAGTGCTGCATCGGAAGACAAAACGAAACCGCCAATATCAATTCAGGCAAAGGAAGCAAGTGTGGCTGAGAGATCTGAGGCCAACTAGTATAGTGCAGAGAGAAGTAAAAAAGTTTTTTCCAATATATAAAGGCCCTCATTTGTTAAAAAAGAAGTGTGGAATAAGTGTTTTGTTTTGGAAAAATAATCTCAGCATAAAAAGAGAATATAATATTAGAAACAGAAACTTAAAACCTTATATACCACCGGACCCCGGAAAATATGCAAGTTAAAAATAGATACATACCATGTTAGTCTAAATACAACACAGACCCGATTTAAGACAGAAGATTGAATTATGGATAAACCATTAGATATAATAAAGTAAAGAAAACACCGTAGGTAGCAACAAATTAAATATTACAGCAAATAAAGAGTAGGTTTGAACTCACCTGGCACAAATTCTTACCTCTGACCTGAAGCAACAGCATTTTTTTTTAAACATTTTTTTTTGCTCACTAACTATTGGGAAATGAAGCAATGGATCTGAAGCCCGATCCATGCTTCACATCTTCCTATAAACTTAATTAGTATTGTAGACCTGAATTAAGTTTATAGTTCAATATCAGCAGGGTTTTGCATTAGAGTTAAAAATAATTATGCTTATCAAATGTGTATTACATTTAAATATTTTGTGTTAAATAAATTTCATTTTATTAATAAAAATTGCTTAACCTATTAGTCAAACATATATATACATCTAGCGTATATATATGAGTTAATGCAAAATTCTGCTGAAATAAAATGCTTATTCTACTATAAAAAAATAATAATATATTGTTGTTAAAATTTTGTTAAAATATTTAGTATGATTTGATTTTGAGATAAGCCTGCCAACATTTTCTAAAAGAATGTATAGTTTTAATTAGTGAGCCATTCAAGTGTAATTAAAGATGGCCTTCTCTTTCTTTCTTTTTAATTAAGAGAATTCAAACTTTGAAGTAAGAAAGTTAGAGTAAAAAAGTTAAAGTTATTTTTAGAAAGTGTTGCTTTGAAACAAAGGAGCATGGGGAGGCTTATCAAGATCTCAGATCATACAAATAATAGAAGGTAGCTGACAGAGAGGGTATAAATAGAAGGGAGAACAAAAGATTGATTATTCAGATTTTTCCTTTTGAAGGATTCAGTTGATTCTGATTTTCCTTGTGAAGGTGATTCTTTCAGAGTTTGCTATTGCAAGATTGATTCAGATTTTGCTATTGCAAGGTGCATTCAGATTTCTCTTAGGAGAACTCTGTCAGATTTTGTTCGTGATTTTATTCCCAAAAGTCTACAACTGTTGTCTACAAATCATGAAGAAGTTTGAACCTGCTCAAGCTAAAAATCATATAAGTTTGATAGATTCTACTATGCTTGGCTAGGCAAATAAATAGCTTTGCCTATCGCCGAGGTTCCGGAATACCATTCAAAATGCCTTAATATCCACTCAATAGTCATCTGAACTCTGTGCCGTGTCTGGAGAACTTTTCGTGAAACCATACTACATATTTTCATTGTCCGGACAACTACATCTCGACGGTCGGATCAAGCCACGAACGCCGTAGGGAACATGACCAAGGAAAAAGGACGGTAATCGTATCTCCTCTATTGAACTATTTCTTATGCTACCTTTTGTTCATTTTTTTCTAATTGCTTCAGTGAATTTATATGTATTTGCTATGTAACCATTTTTATTAGACTAACCTTAAATATATATATTGTGTGATCATCTATCTATATGTAACCTTTTTCCCTTCGCTATTCTTCCTTACTAACCAGTGTAAATATTTAGTATTCCATTGCGGTTAAGTTTAATAGTTAATTTTTGTTCATTTAAAATCTCTTTCCAATTTTATTTATGTTTGTTAATTAAATACGAGTCAGTTTCTTTTGTGTGCCAACTTGATCTCTTTGATAACGCCTCTTTTGTCCGCCATTAGCTTATCACGTATATCTGATTTAGCTATATACGTTTTAAATAATTTTTAAACACTGTTTTTAGCGCAAAGCAATTAGAATTGCTTGGCGAAAGATTCTTTTTGTTATCGTACTTTATCGAGAAGATCGAGTTGACAATTTTTAATAAAATTGGGAAGAAAAGATTTAGACCGCAAACCTATTAATCTGTTTTGATTGTCTAATTAGTTTGTTTCAGTAATTTAGGGGAATAGCGGAGGCCATTAAATCATTATTCCTATTTTAAAGTCATTAATTAAAGATCTATTATTTAACTAACAAGCTTGACTTTTGCTAAATTTGTTATAAATGCTTTATTTTACTTTTCAATGATCCAGGCACGCATAACGCAAAACACATATTTCTTAGTACTTTTGCACATTTAACTATTTAGCTCCTTAGGATTTCCCGTCCATGTCTCTACCGCTGTTGCTAAGCTTTGTGGCCGGTTGAAAAATAATTTATGTGTGGCTCAGATGGTGTTGTTGGTTCGTAAATTAGCCTCGAGAATAGGCGAAATAGGGCAGAGGTTATAGTATTCTTGATTTAATATCTCGCGTATGGGTGGCTTCGAGGTACTTTCGCTTAGGATTCGAACTAGGTTAAACCAGCATACATAATCTGACTGTCACAGTATATCTTTTTGTGGACATTAACACAGTATAATTTTCATATTCATTTCCTCTTAGATCTAATATTTCTCATTCACAATTTTCATTACTCACATTTTTGCAAGAAACAATTCATAAAATTATTTTTATGCAGTGTGTCTCAGTGAAAAGGTAACTGGTTCTCTCTCCTGGTTGTCTGAAGTAGTATCTCTGAATTAGTGCATATATTATATAGCAACATAATTCAGCTATTTATCAAATATATTTTAAGATACTAGCAATCATGCGTTATAAAGTGGTATGTTACAGTATGTTTCATACCCAATTAAATTGTCTTCAATGCACTCCCTGATATCACATAATCTTACAAACAATTTGAAAATGTTTTTGTGATTCATTGCTTCACTGCTTTAAGCAATTGGAATCATTTCAAATGTTTCATTACCAATTTTTGCCACCAAAATAAAACAAAATTTAATGTCAGCTAATAGGTTCAATGTGGGTTAGGGTATAAAACGCACTGTCACATTTCATGATGTACTTCACGATCCAGACAAGTTAGCATCTTAACATTTTTGTAGTAACTAAGCTATATCACTGCATAATATATGTATTGATTCAGAGATGCAGTTTCAGGCAGCTTAGAGGGAACCAATCCTTCGTCATATTTCTAACGGGATATACCATGTAAATCAAACAAAGCCATGCAAGACTAACTAAGCTTACATTTAACATCCACACAAACACAAGTAATCCAGCTTCTCATTTTAATTTAGATATATCATTGTAAGCATATCTAATTGATAAATATCTGATGGAGACAGGAAAAACTGGATTACATATATCCATCTTCAAAAACATCTTCGCTTATATTAAACAACTCAACCTCATGATTTCAAATTCCAATGTTTTGAAATGTAAACAACTTATTTATTTTACAGAATCAAAAAAGAATACAAGTAATGAGTAATTAAGATCATTAAAATAAATATTTGCAGCCAAAGTGTCAGCTAAATAAATAAGTCAGTTTCGTTCAAAACTTACAGCATTCAATAATATAAAAAAAAAAGGATTGCTAGCTAAATAGATGTGCATAATCCACACTCCTCATTAACAAAGTCTGATAGTCCAAAACTAAACTGATTATTTAATATAAAGAAGTGGTAGATTCTGCAGCATAAGGTTCACAGATCATGCTCAGTTCTGTCAATTCCACTGTTCAAACTTCTTATAAATTCAGGAGCAATAAATCATTCAATTATTTCTTCATTATATCTACATAAGAATAAACTAAGCATATTTTCTATTGTAATAATCTATTAGATAGTGAAATCTAAAATCTGACCTTATATTTTTAACTCTGGAATGAATTTCTTCAAATGTTTCAACGGAAGTTGAAGCACAAGTAACTTCTATATAATTTTTTTTTAAATTCTCAATCCTCCTGACTGAAAACTATCAATTAACTATTGACTCAAAAGATCATATCTATCCAATATTACTTGAAACATGTAAGTTAATGCTACAAAAACAATTTTCAAATGTCTCATATTAGGTTAAATTCAACTAAATTAATAAATATTGATCAGCATTATCAATAGTGGATATTCAACATAATTTTCCCCCAAAATTATTCTGATCAATCTAAAAAGTTGTTGACAAAAAAAAAGTATAGAAAAAATTATCGAGTCTCAAGACGATGTGACTAACCATTAGGTCAAAATTACCTCCTAATGATTGATATGAACATTATTAAACAATTTTCAAAAATAATAATAAACAATTTTAAAAATACTATTTTTCTTAAATAACCCAACATTAAATCAGTACACAATACAGTGTGCACTGAGCATTTATATTAAATTTCACAGAACTTGTCGAATAAATTGTAGTTAATTTTCCCGAACAGTTAGCACAAGAAGAGTAGCTACCTGAGAGAAAAATACTTTAAATGGAGAAAACGGATAACAAAAGATTGACCTATCGATCTAGCTATGCTTTATGTCCGACATGTCAAACACACGGGCCGCATGCGGCTGACAAAAAATCTGCGGCCCTCCAAGATTGGTAACCACAAAGGTTATACATTTTTCGACAATATTGGATTTTTCAAATTATGATTATATATACATAAAATAATTAAATAAACAGTAATTGTGCATTATCTTGTCTACCAAGCCGATTTTTTTAAAAATAGTTTCAGTATAGAACAAATGTTAAAAAAAAAACAAAATGTCTCACATGTAACAGTGGTATTTAATATTTACATTTTTCTTTTATGATTATTATTTTAAAAAAGAAATATTTCTGACAATTTTTTTTTATCATATTTCCAATTTATTTACTATTACTTTTTTGTATTAAGTCAACTTATTAATATAAAAATAATAAAAATATAAGAAACATAAAGTGGCATATCATGTGTTTTTTGGCCAGGCAGAATCTCATAATTTTGTAATATTTCACAGCATGCTGTTTTGTCTTAGATTCCAAACATTCATTATTTTGTCAAAAACACACTTCAAAACATTTTCATTTTTATTAAATGTAACAGTAAACGCTTTATTGCCTATACAATATGTCCACAAAATTTATTCAGTGTTATATTACAGAATGTATTAAAAATATGCAATATCAAATCACCTCAAATTTTAAGAAATTTTCAACTGCACCATCTGTGAATACACTTATTTACAGAGGGTGTAGTTGAAAATTTTTTAACGTTTGAGGTGATTTGATATTTATTTCAGGTAACATTATGCACCGGAATTATAAACATGAGGTATGTTATTGTTTGCGAATTCAAGGCTCTTCCAAGAATTAGATAAAGCTGCTAATGTCCGCATCAATCTGACAGTTTAACTGGGCTCTGAAGATAAATGAAAGTATACCAATAGTGCTTTTTTAGAATTATTAAAAATTCATAATAATATCACAGCTCTCTACCAGTACGAATAAAAAACAATGTATTGGAGAAGAGCGTCGCAGTTTTCAAGAAAAATGGGAATTGCAATATTTGTTTTATTAAAGAAAAAAATAAAATTTTATGTCTGATATGTAAAAACTTCATCAGTTTGCAAATAATATAATATTAAGAGGCACTACAATGCAAATCATAAAAAATGCTATGACAAATATGTTGGGAAATTATGAGAAAATAAAATGTCAAAATTAAAACTGATACTCAGAAAACAACAAAGTGAATTCACTAAGCCTACTGAGAATAATGAGACTTTTTTAAAATGAGCTATTTATTAGCACATTTAACTGCAAATAAGTCAAAACCATTTGCTGAAGAGGAATTTATTTGCGATGCATTGTTAAAGTAATAGAAACAATTAAATAAGTTCAAAAATATGTTTCCTTCAAAATACCATTGCCAGCAGATTTCAACATAATTATTTCATTGCAATTGATGAATAGGATATTGCTCACTTAAATGTTTTTACTCACGGTTGTAATGTAAACTTGAAAGTTAGCAAAGAACTTATTGTTATGGCAAAACAATTACAGGTGTTGATATTTTGAACAAATTTATGAAAGTTTTGATTTAATACAATTTACCGTTAAAAAAGCTAGTTTGTCTTGCAACTGATAGTGCTCCTGAAACGATTGGGGTTCTTAAAGGGGTTGTTACAAAGTTCAAAGAAAAATGCAAAGAAGATAATAACTATTTTCAACATTTTCATTGCATTGTTCATCAGCAAACGTTTTGCTCCAAAGTTTTAAATATTGGACATGTGCTGAAAAAATGTCACAAAGATTGTAAATTATATTTGGGCATGTACTCTAAATCACCATCAGTTTGTTAAATTTCTAGAAAATGTAATAAGTAATTACACTGATCTTTTTTATTATACAGAAATTAAATGGTTTTCCAGATGTAATGTTTTGCAGCGATTCTTCGAATGGCTGGATGAAATTACTATTTTTTTAGAATCAAAAAATTATGAATGTGGAATATTGCAAGATGATCAATAGATAAAGGATTTGGCCTTTTGACTTGACATTACAAATCATCTTAGTCAACTTAATTTTAAACCACAAGGCAAACATCATTGATAATATTAATGTTTTCAAGTAAAAATTACTACTTTGGAAAAAAACAACTTCAAAATGAAATATATCTCTCATTTTGAAGGTCCCCCAGTCACAAAAATCACTGTGGTTGAAATTTTTAAAATATGCAACAAATTGCAATATTAGAAAATGAATTTGAAAAAAGGTTTGCGGATATAAAAAAATGTGAAACTCAATTTCAACTATTTACTTCTCTATCAATTGACGCTAAAATCCTGGATGATAATTTACAACTGGAATTGAAATTCAATGTGATTCACATTGAAACAAAAAGTTATAGAAGTTGGAATTCCAAAATCTATAATTATTTATCTGTCGACCAATTTCCCAATATATTGTATACCATTAGGCATATTTTAGCCCTGTTCGGTAGCATATATGTGTGAACAGTTATTTTCAATTTAAAAAAAACAATAGGACTGTGGAAAAATCAATATTAATTGACCAGCATATACAATCAATTTTAAACGTATCTACAGTTCTACGAAATCAACCAAATTTTGAAGAGTTGGTTCATGAAAAACAATGTTTCTTCGAAAAATAATGCAATATTATGGAATTAAATTGATGATGGTTTGGAAACACTTCTGTACTTTACATTTTTTTAAAAACTGAGTTATATTTTGTCATATGTTATTTTATATGTAAAACTAGTGTTAATAATAAATAATATGCTTTCTTTTAATTTCTGTATTTTGTTGCAATGCACCTGCAACTTGATATTAAATAGTTCATGTGGCTCTCAATAGTAATCAAGTTTAACATGCCTGCTTTACTTAGACTTTATCACAAGATGTTGACAATATAAATTTTACATAATTAATGCAAAAACCATCTCACTTTTATTTAGTTCATTGTTTAATATCACTACTTATGTACAACAAGTGAATAGACAAACTGAAATTAAAGAAAATCGTTCCAAATAATACATAAAATATACACAATCACACCGAATCTTTACACTCGTGTAAAACTAAATTTTTTAAAATTTGAAATGTTACCTGTGGCAGTAGGCTTGATAAGAACCAACTTTGATTTTGCAACACCTTTAACAATTTTCTTCTTACATGACTTTGAAACAGATTTTCTTACTAAATTTAATAAAGTTAATGTATGTTTATGAAAATAAAAATAATTAGTACAACTGTATTACTAAAAAAGATTAGCATATCTATCGTCAAGTCAGGAAATTTGTTAAAAATAACTTGAAATCAATTTCTAATAAACTATATTTAAAAGCAAATATAGTATATATACTTTAAGCTAAATGTAATTAGAGAGAATTTGAACCCAGACTTTCCAGCTCCCTTTAGTCATCCATTTCATGGGGAGTTTGAAAATCTGGGTTCAAATTCCCTCTAATAAACTGTATTCCAAAGAAAAAAAAAATTTAAATGCAAAAAATTTTAACTATTTACTTTATTTAAAAAAAATTAGATATAACAGTAAACACCATTAAAGCATTGTATAACCTTGTCATACTTTTGAATAAAAAATTATTTCTCTAGTTCTGTTACCTAGTGTAAGCTAGAGTAATCAAGAGATGTCAGATAGTGGAGCTTAATAAATCCCTATGTAGTGTTGTCGTGTTAATATCCCAAGACTAGTTAAAACTGTCAAAGGAAATTAAATAAAGCATTGCGAAAAATTCATTAGGAGTGTGTTTTTGTTAAAATACTTAATAAAAGCAATGCAATATGAGTTTAGACATAATTTTTCTTACTATATAGTTCTTATAGGACTATTCCATGCACTTCCTTCTTTTTAATAGTAATGCTATGCTGAAAGAATTTTTCCCCCGCTACCAACATATTATATTTTTGAGACATTTATTCTCTTCTACAGCTTTCCTCATTAATTCAGTTAAATTTCCTCACATTACTGTTAACTCTTTTTCAGACCATTTTACAAAATTCTAGATATTCAATTCTTCCAAGAGAATCATTTTACAAGTATGATCATATGAAATTTGTAATTCTCTCAGTGAAAAATAACTGAACTGCTGCCCCCCCCCCCCCAGCTATCTATATAGCAATTCTTGAGAATATGAGTTACTTTCTGATCTCATTCAAGTATAAGCACTTTTAAAATCTGCCATACTTTAAATCAATCTGCAGTTTCTAATTTAAATTTAGAAAAATACTTCTGAAAATTAGAAATATCAATTAATACTATTTTTTATAGCTTTTGTCTGTTTAGCTTTGTATTAACACATATTTTACATTTCATTAATCCCGGATTATTTTCTCTATTAAATCTATAAAAAACTTTACAATCCTGAAATTCATATTTTCTATTATTGAAATATAATCAAACTTTTATGTAATTTCACATGAATGCGCTTCCATGATCACCTTGGATTTTTTAAAAAAAAAATACAGATTTTCTTTTTCTGCAAATTCCATAGACATATTTCGTAAACATGTCTTCTCATTTCTGCATCCATAACTAAATTTATTCCTTGCATTTTCATTTTTCATTCATTTTCCAATTGTAGCCGTAGTGGATTAGTTCACATTCTTTCCTTATCTAATCGTATTGAGCACTCACTGCCACTAACCAATGTATAAACATAGCTAAAGGGTAAAACATAAGTATGGCCAATATGTATAAAATCCTACCATTGGTTAGTATGGGCAATGATGCTCTATGAATCCGATTGCTGCCAGTAAGGGGGTCAGGCAATATGGACGCAAGTCAAAGAGAGATAACGTGTCTAACCTGTCGACTGAATATGCTCTCAAATAAAACCACTTTCAACTGTGGTGTTTCTACTATAGTCATTACCAATGAGTCTACGCAGTGAGGCAAGTTCACGATAAGACTGGAAGCTGCTACAACTACAGTCGACTCGAGGCAAGCTATCCAGTACAGCCAGAAGAATTTTGACAAGAACTCATGAGGCAAGCTAATATATGCAGCTGGAAGTGAGTTCAGTCATTCGGGCAGGGTCAGCTCATTATTGACTTAAGTTTTACATAAAATTGTATTTATTAATGGTATAACACGGGGGTCCCCAACCTTTTTGCACTTAAGAGCACATTCTATAATACTGGCCAGGTGGCGGGCACCATTTATTTTTTCAATGTAAATTTATAGTTGGATATTATTAATAATACACATAATGTACAAAAAAATATTTATTTCAAAAATAAAATTTTAACATATAATTAACGTTTATATTTTTACGCTGTAAAAGTATAATATGCCCTACAATTTGATTACAATATAATACAATAATTTATAAGAAATTTTAAAAATTAAATTTATTTGTATCAGATAATTTTTTTATCGTGATCGGATAGCGGCAGGCACACGTAAAATGGTCTGCGGGCACCATGTTATAACATGTATGTATATTTGTTCTAATAAATTATACATATTCACTTTGTGAGTGTTCATATGGATATTATTGTTGGTTTGGGACTGAAATCTGCAATTCAGCCAAACACAACAGTAGCATTAAAACCCATGAGGACAATTTTAAAATGTTATAGCATTTTGATTAAACAATGTGTCTCACCAAAAAAGATGATTGGTTTTATCTCCAAGCTGCCTGGAGAGCCACTTCTGGATCAACAGTGTTACCTAGCAACAGTTTTAGTTAAGCACAAAAATTTTGAGTTGTTTGTGTATGTTTTGTATATTCGTCAATCATTTTCAGTACTCTTCCTGTCATTATGAAATCTTGTAATCAATTTGAAAACATTTTTTGTGACTCATAACTTCACTGCCATAGTTTGAATCATTTCAAATGTTTCATTAGCAATTTTGATCAATTTAAAATAAAATTTAATATTAGAATATTAATCCATTGTAGATCAATATATAAAACAGCCGTATCTCATAACTCATGATCCAAACATGACTAGTATCTTTAAATTTTTATAATGAATAGTTTAAACTATGCCACTACATGTATTGAATCAGAAATATCACTGAAGGTAGCTTGGAGAGAAAACCAGTCAAAGACACCTTTTCATTTGGATAAACTGAGTAGCCATGTAAAAATCCCCAATTTCTTCATCACAATGAAAACTTGTTGAGGCTTAAACTTGAATAATTAATTTTGCCACTCCATCTGACAAACTATCTATCTTTATCATGTTCTTTCATTTTTTATTTGCATTGAATCTCACTCCACCTTTGCTTCCAATATGTATAGCTTCATAGTAAATTACATATCCACTTTTCAAATAAATTGACTCTTCACTTTTTTTTAAATTTAACAAAGACTTATGGTGTCTTTTGTTTAAAAGTGATCTATAATTGTAGGGAGTTAAATAAATAACCATCACTGAATGGCAGCAGAGATCAGAAATCCAGTCTTTTTTCCCCACCAGCTATCTTTATTTACCATCAATTGGCCTTGGCTCATAACTTTATAATCTCTGAAATGCGATGTTATCAATGACATCACATGACCTTTCATACACTAATTGATCTGGTGTCCATTGATTAAAATAAATCTAAAGTAGTATGAAGATGGCTACGTTTGCAATATGCTGAATAAAATTTGTTGGTATTTCTGCCATGATTGTAAATATAAAATAAGTGTAGACTATAACACACACATTTATTTTGCTGCAAAAGAATTTAATTGACATCATAAGAAATTTTAAGATATAATAACCACTGTTTCCTATTGCATTGCCAAATGTATATCATATAATATTCAATTGACCAAACACTATACTACTTTTACAATACTTTATTATCCACCCTTTCCTGTAGTTTACAGTTTCGATTGCCCCAGCAATCTTCTTCAGAACGCTATATCTCCTAATCTCAACTGTTATTAGGAGATATAGCATTGTAAAAGTAGTAAAGTGTTTGGTCAATTGAATATTATATAATATAAATTTTAAAATATTAGCAACATACACCCATTAACCTGTCCTGAGTGTCTTGAAGAAATCTCAACTGATTTCTCAGTTACGAGTGATTGCCTTTCTGAGAAATTCAAGATAAAGATCTATCAAGTGATCATGCTCTCAGATATAAGTCAATAAACAGTCTATGCATGTTTTTTTAGCATGCTAAGAATCTGACAGTAATAAAAGGTGCAATAACATGGATATTTGTGTTGCTTGGATCCTTTAAGGTCTTTATTATTACGATAAAATATTCAAAATTATTAAATTAGATTATGCAAAACTAGAAGTTCATGATAGACTAAAAAATAAGACTTAAAAATCAAAAATATTTGCAGATCAATTTTATTAAAATTGAGATATATAATTCCATTAGCAAGAAATTATAAATATATAAAAAAAAAACAACTGCAGAATCAAAATCATTGAAAAACATAAATGCAAAATTTTTAGGATGTGAAAACAAAAATGTTAATGTTAACTTACCAAAACTGTTTGTTTTTACTCTATCTGTTATGATTAACCTTTTCTGATATGCTTGTCTTGGAGAACAATCACATTTCTTATTCAAATTTTCTGCAGTCTCCGAGTTCTCAAATTTCAGGGGAAATTCTCTTGAAGATAAATGTCTCAACTTTTTTTGTTGGCGAATAACTGGAGTTCCAAAGTGCTTTTCTTTAACACAGCAGGGTAATGATGTAACCACAGGTAACTGACTTGCTTTTAGATGAGGAGACTGACAAACATTGTGCGTCAATCGTCGAATAGGTGTACTTGGCTGAAGGATTTCCTTTGGGCTGTCATGTAAATTCAATTCAAATTCTACACTTTTTGACTTAATAATAGCATCAGGAGAATCCAGAAATACAGCAACACTTTCTTTTTTGTAAATCTCAGAATCATTCATATTCACACAAGGAGGAGTATCTTGTGAACCTTGCAAGTAATTTCCATCAGATGAAATTGTATTAAGTTTGGAACCAACAATGTCTTTAAAATTGCAGGAATTGAAGTTTTGATCGATGTTCATATGATTCTCTAGTAATTCTTCAGAATTATTTGTTGTACTTGTTTGAATAACATTAATCTCTGTGGATTCTGTAACTGCTTTTATGAGATCCATATTATATGACTGAATATTCTCAGAAAATGTTTGACAATTATGTAGACAATTTTCATTAGAAAACGCATCACTTTCAACTGAAATCAAAGATGACACCTGAATAGAATGATTTTTATTCCATTTCCCAGTAGAAGTTACAGGTTTTTTAAATAGACTTCCTGAAACATTTACAGAATTTGAATTTTCTTGTTTGTTTATATTTATAGAATTTGAATTTCTTTGTTTGTACATATTTTGCCTCTGATTGACACCAAATGGTCTTTTCAAGGAATTTTTCTGGAAAAAAAAAACAACAAAAACTTTAAAATGAAATAGGGTTTTAAATTAATAATATAAGAACTTCCAATTTTTTTCAATATTCACCCACTGATAAGTAAATAAATATTTATAATGTAATCAATTAACAATGAGAAATCAAAAGATTTTTTAAACTTCATAATTTATCTATAAAATCAAGTTTTTTATCATGCAGAAATATCACATAACATATGAATATATTAGCAATATATTTTACCTCATTGTTGCTAGCTATAAAACAATTACCTTCAAGTACTAATGTTAAATCTATTATTAGGAAATAAATATTAGCAGTGAACATAGAAAACAATAAATTCATCTTGACATCAGAAAACAAGATTATCATCCACTGAAATGAGAAATAACTCCTGTCCACAGAGGATTAACATCTCAATTGTATTACAAGGATAATATATTTCAGAGCATTTGACCTGCTGTGCATCTAAAGCTGACATTCATTATTTATAATAAATAAATATTTCATATGTTAAAATGCACTTGCTGTTATGATTCTCAGGTATATGAATACATTATACATTTATTTATTCACTTATAAACGCATTTATTTATTTATTTATTCTATCACACATAATATAAAAAGTTCATATTACATCTTTATTTATTTTTAAATTTATAATTATTTATAAATATTATTTAATAAATAAGAAGGGAGATAAATTAGTTTTCATTTTTCCAACAAATTTTCTCTGCCAGATAACAAACTACAAAATATGTAGTTATAGTTTCGATTTTTGTGTACATTAATATAAGTATTTATTTATTTTTCTTCTATAAATATTATTTGTCTATTTATAAATATTTATTCTTTTTTATAAAAAAAAAATCAGTGAAGATTATAAAGTGCTCTCTTATTTCCTTTTGAGGTAGATTTTTTTCTATAGTAAATTTAAAAAATACTTTTTTTTTTGGCAAATTAGAATAAACAATTTATTTTTATTTATTTATTAATATTATTTGTTCATTTACAAAATAACTTGGTCACTGAAATATAAATTGAAGGCGAGATATTAACATTCTTCATATATGAAAAAAAACACTTCAATGATAACCTTAATGCATCATCAAATACAATCATTTTTATTAGGAATACAATATTTGCCTTTGATAGCACCAAAAACAATCCATGTCTGAAGCAGTGTTACTTTTAATTTATTTGTTCATATATATAATTATTTATTCATTTATATATAAATCAAAGTAAAAATTAATGAGTCGTTTCAGTTTGATCTGAGATTACTTATTTGATATGTAGTTTTTGCTTGAATAAATGATTCTCGAGTAGAGAGCTATAAAACCATCAAAACATCATATGATCACCATTTCATATACTTACACATGCTGTTAATAAGAGTACAAAACTCTCCATATAGTAATACTACCAAGTGCAAGCCTGAGTAATCAATAGATACAGGAAGGTTTGTGCATAAAATCCCTATCTAATGGATGAGTAGGAACTAGATAGGGATTTTATGCCCAAATCTTCCTGCATCCATTGATTACTAAGGCTCGCACTTGGTGACACTACTGTATGGAGAGTTTGGTACTCTTATTAGTGAATTATAGATGCAAGTTAAAGCTAATAATGCAGATGTTAAATTCATGCGAAGAATTATGTGATAACTTGATTTAGTACAAATTAAATAAATGAATTTTACTTAGAATCCATATTTTATTTATTTTCTTAAAATACAATTTAGTTTAAAAAATCTTACTGTTCTACATGGTTTTCTCAGAACTTCAAATGAAGAACACGAACGAAGTCAGTGTATTGAATCCCAGCCAGTTAAAGGAAAGTAAAATCTACTTTACTATTTTTTAAGTCACAATAATTTTTTTTTTTGCACTATTTGCTTTATGCAACATATCACTGCTTCAGCCTTCATTTTGATATTTAAAGAAAATGCATTTATTTTTAAATCAATGTAATTTTACCTCCCCCCCCCCCTTTTTTTTTAACTCATAAAATTAAACACATCTTTATTTCATTTATAAAACACTAATTATCTAACACATTGAAGATTTTATACAAACTCTTGAGCATGAATTTTCTAAATTATACCAAAAATCTTATAACCCTTTGAAGATGTTATTGTTCCACAAACAAATCAAAAATAATAAATACTGTATTATGCAATTAATTTTTAATTAACATTTAAACAAAATAAAATTCAGTATCAAATACTAACCTTTGGAGTCTTTGGCTGCCATGCCTGTCCAATTAAATAAGCCTGGGTTCGAAGACCATTGTCAAAATTAAACTGAATTATTTCTCGGCAATTTCCTTCTTCTAGTGGAGTCCAAGTGATATTTAATAAAAATTCTTCTTTTGCATCAATAATAAACTGTAGTGTAGAAACTGTAAAACCTCGTTTAACCGGCGGCACTTTTTCTACTTTAACATCTATAGAGTACTCTTGAGGATTGATAACAGACAGAGTAGCAGTCTTACAAGCACCTAGTTGAACTTTATTAAAGCAAACAAATGGTGGTTTACGAAAGTGAGATAGATACAAAATCGCATTCTCATGTTCCTCAGGAGAAAATGAAAGATTAGGTCGAGGGGCAAACCATCTGTTCACTGGTTGGCAATCTCGTAATGGACTGGAGAGAATTCCCACTAAGGAAGATGGCCTTTCTCCAAGACTGTCACAATACATAATAAACTCTAAAAATATTAAAGATTAAATTATAAAATACTTAAAACTAAACTGATTTATTATTTGCAAAAATCTTTTTTTAAATTCAAATAATTTTTTAAAAAAGTTTTCATTTGACAGAATATACTTTTAGAAAAAAAAAACAATAAATTATTTCATTTAACAGAACCCAATTAATCATAACAAAAAAATTAACGATCTTTAAAAAAAAAAAAAAGCAATGATTGGACTTCTATTTTTTTTTTTTTAATAAGAATTCAATCTTAATATAACTTTTAAAATAAAAATATAAAAAAATAAACATAAAGAGTAGATATGTTTAGGCTAATAATAAAATACAGTACTACAAAAACTATTTACTTTCAATTTAAATCCCTTTCCTATTAAGTCAAACACCCAAAATCATTTAATTAACAGCAACTGGTGAATTTTTTTACTGACAAATTGAATCTACACAAAATAATACTAGCAACAATATAACATGATCAGTTGAGCTTAAATAATCAAGATACCAGATAGTACAATGCTATCCAAAAGGTAGATGGGGCCCATAGTTGAAATATAATTGTTCTCTAAAATATATAGAAACTGATATTAAAAGTTTATTGGATTTTGAATTGATAACTTGAATAATACAAAATAAAAATTTACTTCATGCATAAATGCATTAATTCTATTTTTGAATTCTAGTCCTCACTGATGAATGCAAAAACTATTTCCAATGTAGGAATATTACATTATGTTTTGCATTTATTGATTACTCAAGCTGAGAAGCTAATCATTGCGAAGCTGGTCATCGCAATATTCCAAAGACATCTCATGAACTATGAACAGACCAAACTGATTTTATTTTTTTATATATATGGGAATGTCATGTGACTTTATCAATTCATATGTTGACAATGTTAATACACATGAACTTAATAATTATCATTCATTGCTTAGGCAAATATATTAAAACTGACAAACCCTTTATACTACTATCATTGTTATATATGTTAGATAAAGCATATGATAATTTATCACTTGTTTTGTTCAATTTGCAAGAAAGTGATCATTGTTATCACAGTGTGGAAAGAACTAACAGCTAGAATACAGCCAATAGGATTTAAAGGGTGACAAAATTCATCAGTTTCCAAATACTGTATAAACAAAGCAGAGCACACAATTTGTCAAAGAACCAGAAGCCATTAACAGTATAAGATATAGCAACCAGTAAAGCAAGACAAAAAAATTGACTAAAATTTTATTTATATTAGCAGAAACATTAAAGAGGAAGTAATATATTTTTGCTTAATGGATAGAATAAAAACCAATGTTGATAGTCCTTTGACTATATTTGAAATACTATTGTGGTTAGTTTATTGGGATCATCTCTGCTTGTAACGGGCAAGCTATACGTTTCTTCTTTTGTGGATTATTCTTTGCTATTCCCAATTGTTTGTTGAATCACCCTTTTATATTACTCGCTTTGTTTTATTAACTGGATTTTAATCCTTCCATTGTCCTGTGTGATTCAGGCAGTGGTAAAGTGGCGGGCTCTTAAACAAAGATATATGGACCATATTTCCCATTCAGTCATTTCAAATGTGCGAATTTTGGTAATCCTGACGTTTAGCGCCCCGAACAATTCGCCCTCTATTTTTAAAAAAATTAACTACTATTTTTTCACACCTAAAAAAAAAGTGTATGTAACTATATCCAAGTGTAAATGCTAATAAAAAAAGATTAAAAAAAATACTTACATTTACATGCGTATTTTTCACTTATAGCGGACTTTGCTGTATATAGAACTGTAAATAAATGACGTATATTAACTCTAAATGTTTTCACATAAAGAATAATAAAGAACCAAAAAAAAACTTACTTTTTTAGGAGTAGTTGGAAGCCACACAATTGAGGAAATGCACGAAAAGGTTGTCGCGTGCGTGCATATTTCTGAAACAAAATTCCCGCAGGTAGGATGAGAACAAAGGTCTGTTGGTCCCAAATCGGTATTTTAGCTTACGCTTTGCTCTCATCAACAGATTTTCAACATTATTGGTGTGTATATCCTCGTCATCCGGGTCAACAAAGTTGTCTTGATGGATGACGACAGAGTGGAGATAGACACCATTGGAAAGACCGCTAATATTGTTATACGCAGGCCATCCGTCGCTAATAATATGCGTTCCGGGCAAAATGTGTTGCTGGATCAGTGGTTCCAGGGTGGCAGCCGATCTGTCTGCAATTTCAGATAGGAAACATTTTTTCGAGCCTCTTTCTATTCCACCGAACACCCAACGGCCTTCTCTCAAGGCCCCTCGGTTGTATTTCCGATGGAAGAAATAGGACTCGTTGATTTCGACTATCTGTGGTTCGCCATTGGCATCAAATCCGCCGAGAAGTGCTGTATTTCTGTCGAAATATGTAGCACATTCTTCCCGGCAAAAATTACACCAATCTATGATCACTCGTTCGCTGACCTCCGTCTCACGAACGATCATCCAAACAGGCACATTATATGACCAGCAAAATGCTATGTGAATAATGGTGTTCAAACCCAGATGGCTGC
Organism: Epiperipatus broadwayi; assembly: GCA_028023455.1. NCBI lineage: Eukaryota > Metazoa > Onychophora > Udeonychophora > Euonychophora > Peripatidae > Epiperipatus > Epiperipatus broadwayi. The sequence goes on along the minus strand of JAQFVV010012680.1, from coordinate 1,149,616 downwards.
GTGAAAAAAATGAGCCACTTCGTACTGCTGTACGTTGTTTGCATATTTTGCATTGCCATCTGACACCATCTATGCCAGCCGAATATTTGACCAGCGAACATTCAATGTTGCAACGCAGACAGAGCATGCTGTTCTTTAGCAGACGCCTCCTGGCCAGCCACTTCAGGGTCAATTCCACAGTTTGAAATTGCTCTATGAGACGGCGAGTATTCCAACTTTCTGCCAGAACTTCCGAAACAGACATAATTTCATTTGGCGGGACTATGGTTGTGAGAGCCACTGTAGCTGCCATTTTTTAGAAGGACAGAATTCCACGTGGTAGAATTTGTCTCGTGTCACAAATGACGCGTGACCAAATTGCGTGAGTCTAAATACAGCCTAAAAAAGTAAGTTTTTTTTTGGTTATTTATTATTCTTTATGTAATTGCAGAGTATATGTAACTATAAATGTCTTTTTTACATCAAGATGAATAAATAAAATGGATGTAACAAAAGTTAATTTTTTAGGCTCTATTTAGTCTCACGCAAAGTTGCTATAAAAATTATGAACTACTGTACTTTGGTCATTTGTGACACGTGACAAATTCTGAACTACTTTTGCTTGACCGCGTGGAATTATGCCTATGTCCACTCTGTCGCATAGCATAAGCTAAAATACCAATTTGGGATGAGCACACCTTTGTTCTCATCCTACCTGCAGGAATTTTCTTTCAGAAATCTGCACGCACGCGACGACCTTTTCGTGCATTTCCTCGCTTGTGTGGCTTCCAATTACTCCTAAAAATGTAACTTTGTTTTCTTGTTATTTATTCTTCTTTACGGAAAAACATTTAGAGTTAATATACGTCATTTATTTACAGTTCTATATACAGCAAAGACCGCTATAAGTGAAAAATACGCATGTAAATGTAAGTATTTTTTTTAATCTTTTTTTATTAGCATTTACACTTGGATATAGTTACATACACTTTTTTTTAGGTGTGAAAAAATAGTAGTTAATTTTTTTAAAAATAGAGGGCGAATTGTTCGGGGCGCTAAACGCAATAAATTATAATTTTTTTAAAAAAAATATTTATTTTTTGAATAATGAATTACTGCTTCTTAATTAAATGTTTGATTTTTTGTAAATAAATTTTCTTTTTAAATTAATTTACTATTCTTGATTATACACTAATCGAATGGTTTTATTATTCGGGAGTTCATAAGAAATTCTAAGGTCGGGAGGAAAACAGAAACATTGCCATTCTACCAGTACATCAAATCATGCAAGGCAGTTCCCATATATATGTACGATCACTGCATCACTAGCACATATGCTTTATCATACAACACTGAATAAATTATTCTATTGTACTTTTTTTTTCTTACTTACATTTCCCCATTTCTGAGGACTTTATTTAATCAAATAAAATTATCGAAAAAACATCATCAGTAATTTATTTAATAAAAGAGTAACTGACCTGAAATATATTGTCCTCAAATTCGAGCCAACTCCCTAGGCATGATAAGATACAAAATGAATGCAAGAAAGCCTTATTGAATCAACTTTCACGATAAATTTACTTGCCACAACATCTATTTTAATTTAGTTAATACCATTCGTGACAACATATTTAAATAAAGTATTATTTGTAGATTCATACAAACCTTTATGGGAAAATTTAAAATACAGAATAAACAAAAAAAATTTTTGTCTTCTATAACATCATAGTGAAACTAAAGACTTAAATATATAAAAAAAATACATATTTCTTACAGCAAACCTGAATAAAAGTTTAATTCTTACCTAATTATACAATAAATTGCAGAGTTTGGCTTCATTTAAACACGAAAAGTTAATTTGAATTTAAATGGATACGTTTAAAACAATGTTGAAATTTGGAGCCGTTACTTGCGAACCAATCAAACGCTAGTGAACTTTAATTTATTCTAACCAATCGACAATAGTTGTTGATTTATCACATGATAGAAGCCAACTCAGATAAATCTCGAAATAACAGTACTCTAGTATCTGAATAATTACATTGTCCTAAGTATTGCTCTTTAGCTTAACTTCGTATTATAAAAAAAGTTATGTAGTGATTATGCTATTTTTTCGTTTTCTTTTAAGAAAATTAACTCAGTCATGGAGGTAAATAGTTGGTATATACGATTAAATATTTACGTTTTGTTATATTCTATTTACTTTTTTTAAAATTAAGATATAATATTCTGCACTTTTTGATATCTAAAAAATGAATTTAACTTCTAGGTGCAATCACCTGTAATCGATTAATAAACTTCCAAACGTACTGTATACACAAATGTTTAAAAATAATTTTTATCGAATATAAAAATGCAATCATTATTTTTAATATATGCTTGTATATATTATATATTCTTTAGTCATGAAGCTAAAAATGTAATTGTTACCAGAGTAATCTGATGAAAAGATAAACAATATCATTAAATATTCATATCAATACTATTTCTGAAATAAAAATGCACGTTGCCTCCCCGCCTTAATTAAGTAGCCACTTAAGATTTTAAAATTAAAATGCAGTTTATGTTCTATGAAATAAGATCTCTCTTACGGTGATGTGAAATGAATTGTTATGAACTTATAGTGCAGTATTAGAAATTTCATGTGTACAAACGTTATCCCATGATTATATAACTCTGTGAAATAATTATTACGGTAATGCATAATCCGTATATATATAAAAATGATTACTTATAGCGTTACTTGCTAATATAAAATGGTATAGTTTTATTTACCCAAATGGTAGTTCAAATAAAGTTGAATCTTTAATAAAGTGTTTACCTTCCAAAGTAATTTCACATTATTTATTTATTAATTTATTCTCCAGAATATGACCTTGATAATCCAGTGCTTTAATCACTGAAGAAATGCTTATAGAATCAAATGCCATATAAACTACAAATCTAATGCATAATGGCAACTCATATTCATTGGTTTTTTTCTATAACTTCTCTCAATACTTGGATATGATCCACTATACTAAAATCACTTTTAAATCCAGCTTGTTCTTTTGGTTGATTGAAATCCAAAGGTCTTTGTAGACAATTGGTAATTATCTTGGTAAAATTTTTGTTTAAAACTGATAAAAGACTGATAGGTCTGTAATTTCTAACTTTTTTAATATCATTTTTAAATATTGATACTGCATTCTTCTAATATCTGGTACATCTTTATATCATTTAGACATTTGGTTATTTTCTTATCTTTCAGTAAAGTTTTATTTATGGTCTGTTTAGGGGCAATCCATGAGTATGTATGTATTCTAAGTTAACCATGAAAGCCGATTTTCTTTGCCGCATCTGAGTAGGATATGTGCTCCAAAAATGACCACAATCAGAGCCAGATTCAGTTATACATTTTTAATATAAAAAAAATAGTAATTGAATAATATAATTTAAACAAAGTATATACCATCTATATTGAACCAATATAAAACAATGTTTAAAAACATTTTCTAGCTTTTTGCTCTGAGAAGTAATATAGCTGCCATGTTTTTTGATTTTCAGTGAATAGAATCACTAAATAGTTTAGCTCATCTTGTGTCATAGTTGACCTTAAATAATTTTTTTATTAGTATAGAAAATGACTTTTCTCTTTAAGCAACAGACACTTATGATTAAATATATTTGAAGAGCAATAAACAGATTAGGAAAAACTATAGCTCAATTATTTTCTGCTACAAATTGAAATATTTTAGGAGACTTTCTGTAATATTCTAATGAAAGAATAATTTTTAGAAGTTCCGCTCCATTGACTATATTGATATTTAAATCCATTTTTTTATGTATAAAATCTAGAAATGAGTTTTTTTGTATAGTTTTAGTATTCATCAGAGCAATTTCTACTTGTGTCCATTTTTTTTTTTTAGTTTGTCTTTTTCCATTTTTTTAAATTTTCCCCATAACCCAAATAAATTCATATGGTTTTTCATTTGTTCAAGTCAAGTTTGTAATGACGTTTTGCTTCATTCAGAACTACATTAAAAAAATTTACTTTGAACAGTTCTGTAGGATTAGCAATTAGGTCATCATAGACTTCATAACTAAAATATTTTTTTTTATTTACCCTTTTATTTTGAAATTCTGGAAGTATTTTCAAATCTTCTGTGTGTGTGTTCTTGCCTCAACTAATACTTGCTCAAACCTAGTACTCTTGTATTTGATCAACCAACACAGTATTTTTTCAAATGAAGAAAGTGCTAGAAAAATATTCTTGGAATCATTTTGAAGTTTCTTGCTAACAAAATTTAACAGGAAAAATAAATCATGCAAAAGGAAATGAGGTGTGCTATAAACTTATATTCTTTTCTTGAGAGTGCATACGATTCTGCGATACTTTTAATTTTAGGATCCTCTGATATTTCATGAAATGCTTCATAGACTTCACTTACTTGCTGCTTTAACACTTTGAATGTGACATTTCCACCTTATATTACAGAGACCTCATAGTAATATCTTTAATATATTTATGGAAAACAGACCAATATAAAGGCATTGATGTATACTGAAGAAAATGAACAAATTTTAGTTGTATTTGCATGACAAGCATAGGATATAAAAAATGTTTTTGAATTTTTTCTTAAGAGTCTAGTCTGAGCTACAGAAAAATTTCCCTCTTTATTTAAACTACTAATATATCCTTGCCCTATGATATTAATATTTAATCCTAGAGAATTATTTTTTCTCTTCAGCACAGCATATAAATTTTTTTCGGAACTGCTTTCTGCATTTATAAATTTCAATACCAATGATTGAGTCATAGTTTTTTTACCATAAGACATCTGAGTGTAAAGAATATTTTAATCTTGGTGGTCATTCAAGAATTGCAGCAAAATACTTTACTGATTTTGTTCAATTTATAATCTGGTTCAGTATTTTACTTCCCATGAAATTCACTAATCAACTTTGTATTGTTTTGCTTAGATAATATTCTTGACATTGTTTATTGGCAATATATAAAAGATGGTCTTGAATTATTGAGTCTCATTTTTCAACCAGTTCAATAATTCCTAGAAAGTTTCCAGTATGCAATTTACTTATGTTTTCAACAGATCCTCAAAGTGCCAAATTACACTCAGAAATTGTATCACTGAATATAATCTTTCAAAAACTGGATGTAATTGCAATTTTTCTTGATTTAGTAATTTGTGTTATACTTTGTCTATACTTTCCATAGCTGAAAGTTTTTATTGAAGTTCTGCACATTTTAAGATTGCAACCAAAGGTGCTTTGATTTTTCATGTTCTGCCAGTTTGGTATGAATATTGGCTACTTATTGAATCCTGATGTGGATAAAGCAGTTGTTATATCTTCACAGAAAAGACAACAGTAGAAATAAAATATTTTATCTTTTAAATCAGAATATATTATTCAGGAAGGATATATGATTTTACCACTTGGAAGTTTTCTTTTAAGATAAACTTTTGAAAAATGAATTTCATTATTTTGTTGGGGAAATTCGCCCACAAGAGTTTTTGGTGGTCCTTTTTTCACTAAACAATCTTATTTGCTGGCTCATTTTCTCTCGCTAAGTATAAAGATCATGTGTTATATTTAGTAATTCATTAACTATTTCTTTATTCTCAGGCATACCACATTGAATTATATCCATGATATTGTGTCGTCCTTGTAAATGTTATTTCATGATTATTTTCTATATCCATCTTACTATCTTGAGCACCTTATCTGGAGATATTTTCATTTATATGAATATTTTCATCTTATTGATTGGTCACTTCTGATTTTGTATACCATTGTGAATTCTTAAAAATTTATGCAAAGCACCCCTTCACTTTTCAGTTGTGTTTTTATTTACTTAATTTGCTTTTGATACTACCACTTTGATATTATCTGCCACATCTCTTTTCTGTTTTGAATTGGACATTCTATGAAAAAATAGTTAGAATGTTACGATTTCTTCGCAAAGACAGATAATTGAAAATATATATTTTTATATTGGTTTAAACTTTTAAACAATTAAGATTTTTTTTTTTTAATATTTAAAAAAACATAATGAAATTAGTATAGATAAGCTTATTGAATTGTTCATTATATGAAGTCATTAAACTATTGTATATTAAAATTAGTTACATTGATATTGCTATAATTCTCATATACATAAATAATTCACAATTTAGTATAATAAATGATAACAGTTTATATGGAATGCATAATTTTATAAAGATAACATAGCATAGCTTTATTTTTTTGCAGCTGTGCAGAAGACAACATATTCTATGCATAATAAACTCAGTAAGAGAATTAACAAGTTGTTATGCAATTGGTCAATTCTACACTGTAATATAGATAATTGATGATAATATAAAAAAAAGTATTTGAATATAAATATATGTTTCCTGTACTTTTTGAAATAATGAGTTATATATTTTTTTAATACAATTTTTTAATTATATAAACTTTGACAGGCGCGGGGCACAATTGGATGTGATAGGCTCATATCCTGCCCTGACCACAAGAGTTAGTTCAACTTGGGTATGTGTTCTGCATAAGATCATTACAATAGTCAGCTTTCTTTACTTATAACATTTGCTTAGGGTATGTGCTCTGTCCAAGGTGACGTGATAGCCAGCTTAGGTGCTTAGAGTACTCTGTCCATTTGGCATGGTGGTCATCTTTATTTGCAATATCTGCATAAATTATATGCTACATGCCTACTTGCTTCATCTATATAGTCATTGCTGCAAATCAAAAGCTGTGCTGATTGGCCTCTCCTATTTCTCTCTTTGTATTGGCTAAATTATATGACAATATTGAGCAAGGTATAGTTATAAATTACCTTCAGTATTTGGATTGATTTTTAAATCTCATACTGGACCAGCATTCTTAAATATGGATTTATATATACTGGCCAAAGGAGAACTTAATGGATCCATGATAGGTATAGTAAATGAGAAATCAGCATCCTTCAGAAAAATGAAAAATTAAAGTTGTCTAATAGGAATTTTCCAATTATCAAAGCATTTCAAGTATATCCAAAGCATTTACTTTAAATCGGAACTGAAAACAAAATTTCATTTAAAATCATGAGTTAAATTTTTAATAATCAACGATACAAAATGCTTACCATTTTTATTTTATTTTACTTTTTAATCTATATCAGAAAATTGTTTAATTAGCATAGAGAATTTTTTGACAGCTTAACTACTGATAAAGTATCAAAGGAATCTATAGATTCCAGGAGATAGATTCATTAATGGCTTATTTTAAATTCTTCATTCTACCACTTTATTTTTAGATTTGATAATAATTAGCTATGTGTATTATGGGTTGTATTACTATAACTACAATGGTCACTAGCTATTAAATGCCATTTATGAGGTAAATGAGCCCAATAATGGATTGTCAGAGTACATTGATGAAACTCCAGTAACTTTTATGAAAATCAAATCCAGCTAGCTCTATAGTTCTTCTAGAAAAAGAAATATGTGTGGAACTTCTTAAGAAGTATATTTTTTTTGTTATAATTCTTCAGTTCAAAATTCCTGGTGAAGCAACCAAAAAGGGAATCTTGATTTGAGGCAATATCTTAGATGATGAAAGCATATCTTAAGTTATTGGCAAGTATTTTCTGTAATGGAATTTCTGTTTCGATATCTGATGAAGGAGTATATGAAAGATCAGGAAGCCAATGCAAAGTAATAGATGTGGATGTGATAATAATATCTCTTCTGTTACTTAACTGAGTATTTAGAAGTTCAATATGGGTCCTTTTATTCCAACAGTCTCAGTAGAATATACTAAGCTAAGGAATCTATTGTAAAGTATTTGTTTCAGAAAATAAATTGTATATATGAAAAAAATAATAATTTGCTATAAAAGATAAATTATTTCATGTAATGGAAAATCTGTTGTTAGATAATTTTTCTGTTTCCCATTCTTAAATAATCATTTTTAATCTTTATGTGGTGCAGTTATTATTATTATTTTTTTGCTAAGTTAATTTATTTCTATAAATTCAAAAAAGTTATTGGAAAAAAACAAATGATCAAGCATATATATTGATCCAAATATTTAAAGACCACACTCTTGGCATTTATTTGCAGAAATAATTTCAAAAATCTTTATTATTATTTTATATTTAATTCTTTGAATTTTTCTTAGTACAAAATTTTATAACTGTAAAAAATTTTGAATCAATGGACCATCAAATATAACAATTTTCCAGATATGTATTCAAAGCTTTTTTATCATTTACTATAGTTTATTTAAAACCTAGTACTTTCTTAACATTCATGTTTGTATTTTAGAGTAATCACGTGAATTGCTATTTTGCCATTGCAGATTTTATGAGCACCAACTTTTATAGAAACTAGTAATAAATTGCCATTTTTAAAGTTAAGAAAAAATAGTGGAATAATAGTGTTTAGAATAAACCCAATGAAACACTTTTTAAAAATGCTATAGTTTTTTAATGTTTTGTCAAGATTAGCTTTCTAAATTTATTTCTGTTGAATGCTAACATAATTTTAATTGTTACCAAACTGTAAAATGTCACTGTTATTGATAAAATTTCTAATCTTTTTATTTCCAAAAATTATTTGATGTGTCACATTTGTTTGCAGTAATGATTTCACAGTTTACCTGTAGTGAACATATTTTCTATTTTCCCCCAATCAAAAGTATTTTAAAAATAAATTACAAATATTAACACGATATTAAGATTTGTAGAACTTTGAATCGTAAATCATACCAAAGGGATTAAACTTCTTAAAAAAATAGCCATTAAAATCGGAGTGCATGTGTGATATCATGAACTGTATGTAATGACCACTATGATAATCTTTATATTTTCATGCTATTCTGTTGAACCTCTTAATTTCTCATGGAACTCTAGATTATCATAGAACTCCAGCTAAGAAAACATTGGTCTAGACCTATTGAAAATTATATAGACGGGTAATTTTTAATGGACTGTAATTATGATATAATTACAACTATATTAATAATAAATTTACTTTAAAAGATATATGCGAATTGAGCAATTCCAGTGACAGACTTGCCACAAGTAATATATTCATGAGGAAAGCATAGTGGATTCAGAGCTGCTATAACCATGTATCCAATTTGTTGTTGTTGCTAATATTGTTTTTTGTGTTTGCAAATGTAATTTAGCATTTTCTGAATGATTTACTTCATTCCATTCCAATATCAGCCTTTCAAGCTAATTGAGCATGCGCCTTTGAGAGTGTTAAATAAATGAATACTCTCTTCTTCATTCAAGATATAGCATTTATGCAGGAATAAAAAGAATCCCCCATAAATACTATATCTTGAATGAAGAAGAGAGTATTCATTTATTTAACACTCTCAAAGGCGCGTGCTCAATTAGCTTGAAAGGCTGATATTGAAATGAAATATAATTGCAAGCACGGCGCTAGATAAAATATTTGAATGATTTACTGAAACAGCTCTAAGTAACCTTTTGAGCATCTTATTGTTAAGAAGTTCCATTACCTTATTTTTCCATCTCATTCCTGTATTTTATTTTACTATTGTTTCTCTATAAAACTGGGGTTTTATTAAATAGTTTTTATTTCTAAAAATTTGGCAGTTTATTTAAAGAATGTGTTTAGAAGTGGGCATCTATTTTGACAACCATTGTATTTCCATGTTTCCTCATAAACTTGTTTTTACTTAATGTTTTCCTGAATGTTTGTGATAATGGTGTTTTAGTTGTCTTTATTGTTTGGGCTATTTCCATCATCTAATATGACTATTAGAAAAACATAACTATTTAAATATTCCAAATGCATTCAACTGTTAATAATAGCACACAGGTTAGTATATGCACAACATTTCAAAAGGTATTATTTTCTTTGGATCTGGACTCTTAGACTTGAGTATTGAATTTTTAAGTAACACCAATTGAGCCATCCTGCCAAAGGCAGCTGTCAGTAAAAATTTCATATACTTATGTATGCGGTTCCTCCTGATTTCCTCACTTTTTCTTCTTAAAAGCAAAGTTGATTAGTCGTTTCCATACATTATGTATAATCGCACTAGGTTGACTTATGGGATTGTTTGCCATTGTCATGTGAGCAGCTACTTTAAATTTTCTTCTTTGTATTTTTTTTTTCTCTATCTAATATTTTTGTGTTTTCCCAATTGAACATATGTTTTGAAACAGGGCTAGGTTCAAACCTTGTTCCAAAAAGTAGTTGTATATATGCGCACATATATATATATGGTTAAAATTTGAATTTGATTACTTTTGTTTTGTGTATATTTTAAATAGGAAAATAGAAAGAGTTAGAATCAATAGAAGGGATGGGGGGGGGTACAATGTTTGTGCTCTTGTATTTTGTTTAAAACACATGTAGTTATATTGCTGTATGGATGAATAAATGGACTCACTAAAGAATAATAAAACCAAAATTTTATTTTCAAGATGGAAGTTATGGTATGTTATAATAAAAAAAAAAGAGATATTAAATGGAAAAAATATATAGAAACTGCATAGATCGTTATCTTAATAAATAAAAAAGAAAAAATGCTAAGAAAGAAACAAAGAAAGAGCGGTCGAAAATAGATTGCAGATGTTGATGGAATTTCCTTGACCTCAAGAAAAAAAAAAAAGGAGGTGCTAAAAGGTTTTTACAAATCTAAAATAACATGTGGTTTTAATAAAAAAAAAAAGAGAGAATATAAAAGGAAAGAAAACAATTGAAATTAATTAATTGGAATTTAGTTGTCAAACTTTCGTAGGTGGGATTCTAAAAGAGATTTCTAGAAGGGTGATTTTTTTAAAAAAAAAAACTGATTTGTATAAAAAAAAAATATAACAGTCAGCTTTGAATATGCTGGGGTAAAAACAAAAATGTGCTGGGCTCTGCGAGCCACCCTATGAAGATATGGCAGATGCTACTATCTGGAACTGATGTCTATATTGGAAGGAAGCCACTCTTGAATCTGTAAAATAAAAATTGTTTTCATCGAACACTCTTCATGCATTAAGGAATCGATCAACTACACCCATCCAAAATTACCTATTTATAATGCCATAGTGTCGAGCAAACCAATGCTGTTACTCAGATCTATATTCGTCTATACCCCCAGAGAAAATCCAGGTAATATGAACATTTTCTAAGCAATATTTATTTATCAAATATTATTACATTTTTCCATGATAATGCGTAGAGACTCTATTTATTGAAAGTCAAGATGATTCTTTTTTGCATCATAAAATATATTTTATACAGGAATGGACTTGATTTTGAATTGCTTTATTTTTTGTTATCTGATTTTTGTTTTATTTTATCTATGCAGTATATGTGCATGCATGTGTTGTATTAAAATATATGAGCACAAATTTGTAATATTCTGTGATATTTTTTTTTTTTTAATGAAGATTAAATATCTTTTAAGCTATAAGCTAAAGTATATATGGTCGTTGATTTCCTTTATTTTGGGATTTTGTAAAAAAGGTCAAGAAAGATTTATATTAGTTTAACATATAAGTGATTTGATTAAGCATATATTTGCGTATTTCTGGACTCCCATATATTTCTCACGGTTGATAACCACCCACCCTGAGTGAGCTAGCTAGTGGTAGGACTTACATTTATTTAATATTGATACTCGATCATAATTCTTATTTACATATAAGTAAAATTGGCACTTGGAGTCAGAAAGTGACGTTTATAAATATGCTGGGCGAGAAATAGGAGTACACTTTCGAATTACTCTCAGAATAAATTTTTTTTTTTTAACAATTATGTTATAATTACGCAATCTTATAAATGGTTATATATATACACATATATAGACCTGTAATAACAATTTTTATTTCACCTTCACTTTGTAATTAATAAAACGTTGATACGTTGCGGTGAAATTTTTTTATGTAATAATTTGTAGGCTGCATGTTTGATTTAGAAACAGTGATATATATATAGAAAAAAAGTAAAATAGAATAAAGCGAATGCAAACAAGATTATAGAAGAAAATGGACCAACAGAAGAAAGAAAAGGAGGAGAATTGAGCATGATGAAGATCATTTTACAAAAGTTGGAAAGTTTGGAACAAAGATTTCAGAAATTTGAAGATAGATTTGAAAAGAGATTACAAGAATTAGAGCAGAAAATAGAAGGAACAAAAGAAAAGAGTCAAGGAGAAGAGAGTAAGGAGAGCCAGGAAAGGAAGAAAGTATGGATAAAGTTAAAAAGTCTAGTTGAAGGAAAGTAAGTGTAAAACAGAGAGAGGGTGAAGAGGGAGTTAAGATAAAAGTGACAGAAGTACGGGAAGCCGGCACAGGTTCAGGTGAACCAATTTTTAAAGATTCGGACATTTGCTGGTCAAATTAGAGCAGGTCCCATAGAGCACCTACAAAGCCTGATGAGATATTTTAGCGTTAACTCCATGGCTGAGGAAAGCAAAATCGCGATTGTGTGCAGCAATTTAACTGGAAATGTGCAATCATGGTGGGCTTCGTTATTTCAACAACCCACGACATTCGAAGAATATCAGAAAGTGGTGCGAGATAGTTTCTGGTCGGAGGACCGCCAAGAGTTAACCAGATATTGGATTATGCAGGAAAAATATAGGGAAGGAGGCCAAGAATGTTATTCCCAATTCTTTCATCGGCAAGTGGCAAAGCTGTGAACATTAGACACCTCCAATTTAACTGAAAGCCACATCATTCTAATTGTTAGACAACATGCCAATGAAAGTAGAACAAATGATGTTAGGTGTAAGGAAAGCATCCATTGAGGAAGCCACAGATTTATTTATTGTGATTGATATGAGCGCATATGACTATAGTGTACCGATAGACCGAGTAAAAGAAGTTCAGGGTGGACAAATTGTAAGATTTGGAGCAGAAGAAAAGGAGTCGGATTGGAACTCGCCATATCTGAAAAACAAGAACAGTAATACTAGACCGAAATGGCAGTATGATCGTGAAGAACAACGACCTCCAGGCAAGCCGAATTATGGACCAGAAAAGGCTTCAAATTCACCAAGTCCAAAAGATGGCCAATAAATCAGTTAATATAGGGAAATGAAAGAAAACAAGTAGATATATATATATTCTGAAGTTTTTTATTATTATTAGGTTGTGGGTTAATATTTATCGTAGTTATTATATGGGCTGTTATATAAGGCCAAATAGATAAAGAAGTAATTTTTTGTGTGTGTGGGTGTATTTTTTTTGTTTTTTGTAAGCATAGAGAGTAGATAAGTTGTGGCTGTGAAGCTTAGGGAGGGGAACGGTCTGTCATTTCTAAACGGTGGATGGTGGGGTTGGCTGTTAGATCGGGCGTGTGATGTGTTGCATGCTGTATATGGCTGCTTTTATTTCCGACATAGTTGACCCATCTAATATAAGAGACACGATAAAAATCTGTTTTAAACTTAAGCCTATAAGACTTCAAAGAGAGCATGGCGTTCACATATCGTCCCACCCATAAGACTCCAGAAGCGAGCAGGGTTTTGGGCGATTGATAATCTAACCCGGAAAATTCCGAATAAGAGTCTGGCATTTGTCCTAATTATCCATACCCCTAAGACTCGGAAGCAGTAGAGTGTGCTTAGGGGATGCCTTCTAGTTAAAACAAAAAAAAAGGGAAATTTTTTTTTTACGTTTTTTTTTATTTTGTGGTCGTCTTACCAAATAAGTCGGGGTAGAATTGGCTGTATTCGTTAGTAGCACGTTATATGCGTGTGAGTTGTGGTCGGATCCAGTGTATATCATTAGGCTGATAGTTATTTACTCTTATATTTTATAGCTACAGGGTGAAAGTAGGATAAAATGGATTTGAACACATACATATAGTTCTGTTGCTTTAGATATAAGCCATTCAAACACGTAGACCATATTTAAAGGCTTCTGGAAGGCGGGTATTGAAACAAGGCTAGGTTCAAACCCTATTCCAAAAATAGTTGTATATATGTGCACATATATATATATGGTTAAAATTTGGACTAAATTCGATTTTTTTTGTGTGTGTGTATATTTTAAATAGGAAAATAGAAAGAGTTAGAATCAATAGAAGGGGTGGGGGGGTACAATGTTTGTACTCTTGTATTTTGTTTAAAAAACAAAGAAATATTATTTTATATGGGGGGAAAAAAAAAAAAAAAAAAAAAAAAAAAAAAAAAAAAAAAATTTTTCAAGATGGAAGTTATGGTATGTTATAATAAAAAAAGATATTAAATGAAAAAAAATATAGAAACTGCGTAGATCGTTATCTTAATAAATAAAAAAGAAAAACTGCTAAGAAAGAAACAAAGAAAGAGCGGTTGAAAATAGATTGCAGATGTTGATGGAATTTTCTTGACCTCAAGAAAAAAAAAGGAGGTGCTAAAAGGTTTTTACAAATTTAAAATAACATGTGGTTTTAGAAGAATATAAAAGGAAAGAAAACAATTGAAATTAATTAATTGGAATTTAGCTGTCAAACTTTCATAGGTGGGATTCTAAAAGAGATTTTTAGAAGGGTGATTTTTAAAAAAAAAAAACTGATTTGTATAAAAAAATATATAACGGTCAGCTATGAACATGGTGGAGTAAGAACAAAAAATATGCCGGGTTCTGCAAACAACTCTATGAAGATATGGCATATGCTACGATCTGGAACTGATGTCTACATTGGAAGGAAGCCACTCTTGAACCTGTAAAATAAAAATTGTTTTCATCGAACACTCTTCATATATTAAGGAATCAATCAACTATACCAATATGAAATTACCTATTTACAATGCCATAGCATCAAGAAAACCAATGTTGTTACTCAGATCTATGTTCTTCTATATCCCCGGGGAAAATCCAGGTAATATGAACATTTTCTAAGTGATATTTATCTATCAAATATTACGTTTTTCCATGATAATGCGTAGAGACTCTATTTATTGAAAGTCAAGATAATTCTTTTCTGCATCATAAAGTATATTTTATACAGGAATGGACTTAATTTTGAATTGCTTTATTTTTTGTTATTATCTGATTTTTGTTTATTTTATCTATGTAGTACATGTGCGTGCATGTATTGTATTAAAATATATGAGCACAAATTTGTAATATTATATTCTGTGATTTTTCCATTTTAATGAATATTAAATATCTTTTAAGCTAAAGAATATTTGGCTGTTGATTTCCTTTATTTTGGGGTTTTGTAAAAAAGCTCGAGAGAGATTTATATTAATGTAACATATAAGTGATTTGATTAAGTGTATATTTGCGTATTTCTGGACCCCCATATATTTCTCCCGGTTGATAACCACCCATCCTGAGTGAGCTAGCTAGTGGTAGGACTTCCATTTATTTAATATTGATACTCGATCTCTTCCAGTATAATTCTTATTTACATGTAAGTAAGATTGGCGCTTGGAGTTAGAAAGTGACGTCCATCAATATGCTGGGTGAGAAATATGAGTACAGTTTCGAATTACTCTCAGATTAAAGATTTTTTTTTTTTTTAGCAATTACGTTATAATTACGCAATCTTATAAATGGTTATATATATATACACACACGTATGGTTATGATGAATTAGAAGAAGTTAAGAGTTACAAATACCTTGGTCAGATTATTAATACAGATGGAAACATAATAGAGGAAATTAATCATAGAATTAAACTTGGTTGGAGTGCTTTTGGTAGAAATAACTTGATATTAAAAGGAAATATGCCTATGTGTTTGAAAAGAAAGGTTTTTAACAAATGTGTTTTACCAGTTCTTAGTTATGGATCTGAGACTTGGACACTTAATAGAAGATCAATACAGAGACTTCAGACCACTCAAAGAAGTATGGAGAGATGTATGTTGGGAGTAACAAGAAGAGATCGAAAACGCAATGTAGGGATAAGAGAACAAACAGGTGTTACTGACCTCATTGAAAAAATTAAAAGATTGAAGTGGAGTTGGGCTGGACATATTGCTAGAAGAGATGATAATAGATGGACAATTGAAATTTTAAACTGGATTCCAAGAGATTGTAAAAGACCCAGAAGGAGATCACATGTAAGATGGATGGATGAAATAAGAAAATGTGTAGGGGTGATGTGGAGAAGAGAAGCTAAAGATTGGAGAAGATGGATTAAACTTGGAGAGACCTTCATCCTGCAGTGGATTGATAATGGTTGATAATGATGATGATGATGATGGTTATGTGATGTATAGATATATACGGAAAACAGCAATCCCATTTGAGTTTATTGGTACATATATGGTTGGATACCTTAGACACATCTGTTTTTTCTTTTCTAATCATCATTATGTGTTCTTGCAAGCATTTTTTAATGGAACATCTGGTCTCACTAATATATGTTCTTCCACCTTCACATGGTATTTCATAGATGCAGCTTTTTTTTTTCAACATTTCAAGTTTAGGCTTTGTAGATGTTAAAATTCCTCGTACCATGGTATGGTTCTCAAAGTCTATTTCTGGAGTTAAATGAAAAATATATTAATCTACTTGATATAAACTACTAAAAAAATAACAGCAATAAACAGCTGTAAATTTTCATTGTACAACTAATTGTAAAACACCATTAATAATATTGTATATGATTATTATTAAACATAGAAACAGATTCTTTTAATTTTACACATGAAATATTGTGTAACAGTAATACACGAAAATGTTTTTTTTTAACTTTATACAATTATTAAACTCCATCATTTAAATGTAAGAAACATTGATAGTGTCCTCATTTTTATATTAAAATGACCGAGATCAATCACTGTGCAAAATAAGAAGATGAATGTGTCACAATTTTAAAATAAAAATGAAATATTTGTTATAATATGTAGCTGCAAATTTTTTGTTTGATGATAACTTTATAGTGTAAAGATGTCTTTTGAAGCAGATTTATCAGGCAATGTTACTAGGTTCATGACCATAGGTTGCATCATCGATGAATTACTTTTTGTCTTTAGTTTTAGAAAATTGAAATTAAAATAATGTACAATTATATTGTGTGCTCACTGAGTATTCTCTATTATTTAGTCTCAACTGTAGAGCATTTTTTTGTTAACAACTTTCTATAACTATTGTTAATAATCACAGTTTTTTTAATTATTACTGACAATCGAGTTTAAAGAAACTACAGTCATCCATACACATCTGCAATATTCGGTTTCAGGTATTGTTGCCGATACTGATATTCATGGTCACTGGGAGCAAATAACATTATTGTTTTTAAGACACACACACACATGTGAAAAAATGAAATAAAGTTGGAATTTCTGTAAATGTAATTAAAGTGTAGCAATATGGTTGCACAATCATGCAATCCTATTTGTTTATTAAAATCTTTGTCAATGTAATCACAATCTTTTAATTACTGTTAAGATTTGAGCTAAAATAGAATGCAATAGTTCATTCCTATTTGGAATATTTAGTTCGAGGTCTTATCATTGTTACTGAAACTTATGAACAGTAATGCACTGTAATATAATATATTTTTAATATACATACTCATATATTAGTGCATGTATGTATTTTAGGTAAAGAGAATTGAAATCAAAATTGCTGTGTATATAGTTAAATAATGGAAATGTGGTTACACAATACTGTGATCACAATTAGTAGGGGAAGATAATTGATGGCATGAGAGATCATGACAGCTGGGCCCTACATTAATTTAAATGACAAAGCAATAAGGAAAATAGAAAGATTGTTGTATCTAAAACAATAGTCTTTGATGGATTAACACTTTATTCTATAAGACAGCAGGAGTACTCTTGCTTGGCGACTCATTCAACAGTTAACCTTTTTATCTGAAGATCATTCTACTATCTGCCACCTATGGAGCCCATCAGTAGCCTGAACTCATTTCTAGTATACTATTATCATTTCATTTTTGTTCTTTTTTTTTACTTGTAATTGGAATGGCCATATTTATTTCTGAGTGATTAATGATGATGATTATGAGATATTGTAATGGCTTGTGAATTAAAAAAAACTCAAGTATATACAATTAATATTTTTTTTGCATAGAGGGTGAGTTATACATTAATATATCTATCTATCTGTTATTAAATCAATTAATAGATAGTCTTTACGAAATAAATTTTCAGATTTATCTTTTGTATATAGATTGAAATTAAAGATGATTTCATAATTATTGTAAATAAGTACATATTGTTTTCTGAATTAATCATCTAAATTTAAATTTTCTCTGGAAAAATCTACATATGCTAATAGTAATAATTTACAATTAAAATAAACAGACTATTATGTAAATTAGCCATTTGTGTGTAAAAGATTGGACACATAAAAAAAAAACGTCTGGTTTAAAAAGAGATGAGCAGCAAGATGTCTAATTTGTGCCTGAAAGGTGTCTGTGATAAGAAAACACGAAAGGAAATTTTGAGAGAGTATGGTCTATTTACAGAAATAATGCATTGTCATTTAAATGTAAACATTGAATTGCCTGAATATATATATATGACACAGTAATCAACATGTTTGGTAAAATATCAGTAAACAACATTTGTGGTAAAAGACCAATTAAAACACAATATTATTCTGAGCATGTGAGAAGCGAAAGATATATGGTGATATATTTTTTACAGAATTCCAATTTATATATTACTTTTTTATGATATTTATTATTGTTAAATAAAATGTTTTTGTTACTAACTTCTGTTATTTCAGTTAATGTTCTTCCAGTTGGTAATAAATTAATATCCTCAGGACATAGTTTGTTTGTGATATTAAACACTTTAATATTTACAGATAAAAGTGAGATCATAGATTATGCAGGAATGCATTAAAAAATTTAGTAATGAAATTCACCATTTGTATATACATTAATAAATAATTACATTCATATCGGCCTTTCAAGCCAATTGTGCAAACGCTTTGTGAGTGTTACATAATAAATGAATACCCTCTGACCAATACAAGATATAGAATTTATGCAGGAATAAAAAGAATCCCTCATTCCTACGACTCAAATATTTATATATGAGCAAATCTGAAGTACTGGCACAGAAGGAGTGACAATATAAGTCACTTTAAATTACTATATACAATGTCTGAATAAATGATGCCAATGAAATTTTCTAGAATTTACTAAGCGTCATTCCAACTGAAACTTAATCATATATATAAATAAGCATTTATTTTTATAGCGTCTGTATACAATTTGTAATTACATTCATATCGGCCTTTCAAGCCAATTGTGCAAACACTTTGCGAGTGTTAAATAATAAGTGAATACCTTCTGACCAATACAAGATATAGAATTTATGCAGGAATAAAAAGAATCCCTCTTATTCCTACGACTCAAATATTTATATATGAGCAAGTCTGAAGTACTGGCACAGAAGGAGTGACAATATAACAGTCTAGAAAATTTCATCGGCATTATTCATTCAGACATTGTATATAGTAATTTAAAGTGACTGTTATATTGTCACTCCTTCTGTGCCAGTACTTCAGATTTGCTCATACATAAATATTTGAGTCGTAGGAATAAGAGGGATTCTTTTTATTCCTGCATAAATTCTATATCTTGTATTGGTCAGAGGGTATTCATTTATTATTTAACACTCGCAAAGCGTTTGCACAATTGGCTTGAAAGGCCAATATGAATGTAATTACAAATTGTATACAGACGCTATAAAAATAAATGCTTATTTATATATTAATAAATAATGTATAATTCTGATTTAAGACAAAGATTACATCAATAATATATATAAATCCAATCTTCATAGCAGTGTTTAAATCACTGCATATCAAATTGATGTCATTTGGTAAACCAAACATTAATATATTTAACAATGGATCTAAAAGGCATGTGCCATTAAATAATATATTATAATTAATTTTAACAGAGTAAAGAATTAAAATGGCACTTAATTTGGATTCTTATTATTCTTAGTTTCAAATTATTTTAAAAATATTTATATTTCACATTAGAATATTACTAAGATGATTTTAATGTCATTAATTATAATGGTAAGCTGTAGTTATTTTCTTATTAAATTTATTTTTAAGAGCAAATTTTTAAACTAATAGCTAATTATGTGTCTTCTTAAAATTAACTTTATAGATATTAAACCATCAAACATGACATGATTGCCATTCTTTATGCTTCCACAAGCTGTTTTTCAGCGAGGCAAAACTCTCCATACAGTAGCGCCACTCAGTGCCAGAGTAATCAATGGATGTAGGAAGGTTTGTGCATAAAATCACTATCTAGTGCCTACTCATTCTATATTCCCAGACTAGTTTCTAGCTTGTGGCTTTCATCAGTGAGGAACCTTGGATCTGAGAGCACTGCACCTAGATCTTAGGAACTAATGTAACCCTCCAGCAGCCACTTTTTACTTTTTTAGCTATCTATAAAGCTTTGATTCCAAAATGAAAACAATAATGTTTTCAAGCTAAGCTCATTTGCTTGTATAGTTATATAATTCAGCATCCATATTTTTTGGTGTCTTATTCTTTAATAATCATAATCACCATAATTCTATTGAGCAGGATTAGTATTAAACCATCACATGTTCACTATTGTTTATGCTTATAAAGCTGTTTTTCAAAGACAAAACTCTCCATACAATAATGCCACCCAGTGTAAGCCAGAGTAATTAATGGGTATAGGACAGTTGTGCATAAAATCCCTTAATAGTGCCTACTCATCCAATATCCCCAGACTAGTTTCTAGCTTTTGACTTTCATCAGTGAGGAGCCTTGAATCGAGAGCACTGCACCTAGCCCGTAGGATGTAATGCAACCCTCCAGCAGCCATTTTTTACTTCTTTAGCTTTAGCTTTGAATCCAAAATGAAAACAATGTTTTTAAGCTAAGCTCATTAGCTTGTATAGTTGTATAGATCTGAACTAAGTTCAGCATCCATAGTTTTTGGTATCTTTGGTTCTTTGATAGCCACAGTCACCATAATTCTATTGATCAGGATTGGTATTAATCCATGAAATATCACACAGATCACCATTTCTTATGCTTACACAAGCTGTTTTTTATAGAGGCAAAACTCCATACAGTAACGCCATTCAGTGCAAGCCAGATTAATCAATGCATGCAGGAGAATTGCATTAGATCCTAAGATCTAGGTGCAATGCTTCAGATCCAAGGCTCCTCAGTGATGAAAGCTAGAAACTTGTCTGGGGATATTAGGTGAGTAGGCACTAGATGGGGATTTTATGCACAAACCTTTCTGCATCGATTGATTATTCTGGCTTGCATTGAGTGGCACTACTGTAGGAGAGTTTTGCCTCTGTGAAGTAACTTTACAAGTCTTGGATTTTTTTAAAAAATATATATAATTTAAAACTCTTCACCAATTATGTAATTAATATATTGCAGAGCATACTTTATGTTATTATAGTTTCTAATTTAGATTTTGATTATTGTTAATAACATATCTTATTTTCACATGGAATTAAAAGAGAGCTCTTAAATGCTTTTATTCATAATATTATGGCATGTGGTAGTAAGTGGCTTCTCTTACAGTTCAAACTGTATTTGCTTAGCTGTATGCTCATAAATTCTGTTAAATTAAACATTCCTTCTTTTTAAAACCGTTATATATATATCATTTACTAAATCATTTTCACAACATATTCATTTCTTCTATTTCATTGAATGTCAAAATTATTTACTATGATAAGAGAATCAATTAATTACAAAAACCATTTAAATAATTAGTTCTTTTTAAACTGGTTGAAAAGATTAAACTGACATGGATTGTTAGTGAAACTATAAAAAAACATGGATTAAATTGAAAGAATTTAATTTTAATCTTATAACAAATTTAAATTTAAAATTCCATAATCTAATTATCAAACTTGATTTAGCATTTAGGGCTTTGTTATTCTTTTATTAAAGAGGTAAGCAGTTAAGCCTTAGGCAAATTAGAACATTGTTGATTCATTTGTGTCAGGCTGTTAGTAAGTCACTGGAAACTTTAAAATAATGAATAATCTTAAATAGTAGTTTCTATTCACATTAAAATTTATTCAGAAAAATAACTGAAAGCCATAACAAGTATAGTACATATACTGCAATTATTAAGATAAAAGACTGTTTTATATCTAACTGCCATAGTGTTGCATTGATGGGGTTATGTGATCTCATCAGCCTTTTTAATTTTTTTATGTAATATAAATCTTAGTCAACTTCATTCTCTGCATTATTTCCAGAGTTTGACCCCACAATTAGAGTATCATTTGTATTTCAAATCATTTAAGAATATATATATATATATTTCTATTTTTTAAAGAATAATGGGATGTCTAATTTATCATGTCTCCAAAAAGTTTTGATATTCATTTTCATCAGTTTGTGTCATTTCTGATGGTTTTTCTAGATCCAAGGCTCTTGTTTCTGCTACTAATTGAGCATTTGCCATTCTTTTTGATGTTGTATCATAATCATTCTTTATTTTTATGGTCAGTATGCCAACATACAATTTTTTTAAGATTGAAATTAAGTCATTCATGTTGTGCTTTTTTTTTTTGCAGTTATAGCTTTTGAAACAGACACTTGAGAAATGGCTACTGATCATTGTAAGATTTAATGGTAATGAACATAGTTGAATGCCTTGCATCTTTCACCATTATGATTATAAATACTCTTTTGTCTTTAGTCTGATTAGTCATATTTCTCTCTCCTGATTTTACACTTAACTGGCTGCAGACATTAAAAAAACATTAAGAAATTAAACAACTCAGAAATAAAGTGGAAGGAAAACTATTAATAATAAGGAAAGAAATTGTAAAAAAAAAGATGCAGTTCATTCTTATGAAAAATTATTAGAGGGAGATTAAATATTTAAATACAAGACAAGAAGTGCGTTCAGTAAGTGGAAAAGATGGCACCCAACTATGGCATCTCGCCAAACTTTTATTCACTTGTTGAATATGTATGCTTTGTTAAGAAGTGATACTTTGTTACTAGTTATATCTTTTTAGTCAGCTGTTTGAATTTTGTAGTTATTGCATATTCCTAAGTAATTAATGTTTTGTATTGTACTTATCATTAAACAGGCAAAACTCTCTATTCGTATTGCCACTTAGTGCAAGCCAGAGTAATCAAGGGATGCCAGAAGGCTTGTGCATAAAATCCCCATCTCATGTGTACTCGTCCAATATTTCCAGACTTCTGGCTTATGGCCTTCGCCAGTGAGGAGCCTTAGATCCGAGAGCACTGCACTGACGAAGGTCACAAGCCAGAAAGTATTCTGGGGGTATTGGATAAGTAGGCACTAGATGGGGATTTTATGCACAAGCCTTCTGGTATCCATTGATTACTCTGGCGTGCACTGAGTGGCAATACGTATAAAGTTTTGCCTGCATTAATAAGTTATCAGCAAGCATAAGAAATAGTGATCGTGTGATGTTTATTGGCTTAAAACCAATCCTGCCTAATAGGATAGTAGTGGCTATGGTTATTAAAGACTCAAAGATACCAAAATGTATAGGTACTGAACTGAGTTCAGACCTATATGACTATATAAGCTAATGAGCTTGGATTGAAAATATTATAGTGTTTTCAATTTAAGACTCGTAGTTTTGTAGTTAAGTAGAGATAAAAGGTGGCTGCTGGGGGATGCATTAGATCCTAAGATCTAGGTGCAGTGCTCTCAGATCCAAGGCTCCTCACTGATGAAGGCCACAAGCCAGAAACTAGTCTGGGGATATTGTTTGAGTAGGCACTAGATGGGAATTTTCCTTCTGGCATCCATTGATTACTCTTACTTGCACTGGATGGCAATACGTATAGAGAGTTTTGCCTGTTTTAATAACAATTATCAGCAAGCATAAGAAATGGTGATCATGTGATGTTTATTGGCTTTATTGTACTCATCCTTAGCTAATTTCTCTCTTTTGTTATGGTTTTAATCTGTACATGAATTCTCAGATTTGTTGACCTTGTAAATCTTTACATTTATACTCAGATTCTAAGTTTTCTCTTGTTACAGTATTTCCAATTTAACTGCTACATTTATACTCTGATTCTAAATTAATCTTGCTTTGTGAGAATATTAGCTTTTTTAATCTGTATATGCATCAGATTCATGGTTGAATCTCTTAATTAGTTTTAGCATTTACATTTGTATTCAGATCCTGAGACAATCTCATTTTATATAAGAATAATTGCAAGGAAATAAAGTCATATATCACATGACTTAATTTAATAAGCTTGTATTACAAATGTTATATAATGAGAGTATCAATAACTTCTAACAAGCTTTTCAGAATATCCTTATCCTCAGACCAGTTTCTAGCTTGACCGGTATTTTAAATCGGTACTAGTACATATAATACACTCCACCACTTGATGGCACTGATTTTTACCGAACACACATCAATATGCCATTTTAGCGGCCTAACTTATGGCTAACATTGCAAGTGATGTTGGAGCCATAATAGGCCACTTGATGGCGATATATTTTATGATTACGTAACGAAATACCATGCCTATTGTTTTGCGAAAAAGTTCAAGTGAGCGTAATTGACCTACGCTACAATATGATTTGATGGTAGCAATATTTTAAGTAAATTGTGAGAAAGCTTAATCGAAGTAGTGGTACAAAGTAAGAATTTTCAGCCCATCACACAGGTTTTTGTAGGATTTGTCATGAACACAACTTCAAAAGATTAGGTTGAAAAGCAGAGTTCGGCCGAGTTTATGCGAACATACATGCTTTCGCGTGTTTACGTGCGAGAATAATACAATGGTACAGCAAATGTAAAAAATTCATTGAAGCTAAGGGAATTACCGGCCATAGAAGCTGATGCTGTGGCATTTTTTCAGAAGGAAAACATCTTGGAAAAGTCGGAGCTATGTGATTGCAGGAGAAGCATGATTTTAGTCAACTACAGGTGCCAGGAATTTCGTTGGCACCCCTGCAAGCATAGCTATGGTCTGTGTAAAGGCGGTTGGTTTGACGGATCCAAAATACCATTCGCTATAGCTTTGAGGTTCATCTATTATTGGAGTCATGACGAACTAACAGTAGAATGCAGTGTGGCAGAACTGGCCCTCTCCAGAGATGCCCTCCTTCACTGGAACATTGGTCTACGTGAGCTTTGCCATGAGAGTCTCATCTCGCACCCCTTTTGTCAAATAGAGGGTCCGGATAAAATCATGGAGTGGACCCTTTTCAGTTGAAGAAAAAACCACCAGGGCAGGATATTGCTCCAGCAATGGCTGTTCAGTGATGTTTGTCATGACATTGGCGAATGTTTTGCTGTAGCAGTCATTTCACTCAGCGGACACATTTCTCCAAGCCATACGTGACAACATCCAGCCTGGAACTACCATCTACAGCAATTTCTGGAAAGGCTACAAGACAGTTGCTTCTGGTTTTTCCCACCTCACCATAAATCACCAGAACCACTTTTTTGACCCCTCCACAGATGCGCACATCCAGAACATCTAGAGACTGTGGGGGGTTTTGAAGTGGTGGATCAAAAAGCAGTGTGGCACAGGTAGGACAAGCATTGACAATTACCTAGCAGATTTCCTCTGGCATCGTCTGCACAAAGGACAGGATTTGTTCTGAGCGATACTAGGTGAGATGAGCCTGTCTATTAATTTAATTTGCGCCAAAATATTTATAACTTGTATTTTTTATTTAATATGTGTCCAAATTATTTTATGGAAAATTGTTGTTGTTATTTACATAATTAAAAAAGAAAACTAAACCCGCTCTCCATTGAAAAACAAACTAGATTTATTAAAAATGAAATGTTTAAGGATTTCTTTAAAAAAAAACATAAAAATTAAGCAATAACTTCTCGGTAATATAAATGTTAAAAAAAATATCAAAGTTGTCGATAATTAAAAATCCAACCAATTTCCTTCCACCATCTAAAAATAAAGAACTGTTCGGTAGCGTAACTGTTTAAAAAAATATATATATATTAAAAAAAACTAAAAAGACAATACTTAAAAAGCAAACCAACCCCCCTCCACCATCTAAAAACAAAGGGTTTGTTTCTTAAAAATCAAACCAATCCCCTTCCACCATCTAAAAATAAAGAAGAACTGTCCAGTAGCGCAAATGTTAAAAAAAAAATATCAAAAAAAAAAAGGTAAAAAGTCGATAATTAAAAAGCAAACCAACCCCACTCCACCATCTAAAAACAAAGGGTTTGTTTTTTAAAAATGAAGTGTTTAATTCTTTATTTTTTAAAAAAAACCATATGAAAGGTGTCAAAAAATCGAAAAGTTTTTAAAAAAAAAGTAACATAGAAATTTGTAAAAAATACAAATGTATAAAGTTTACTGTATTTTACCGTATTGTCCTGTGAACATGTATATTGATGTGCATTGGGAGAAAGCCAACGTCATCAAGCAATGGAGTGTATTATATGTACTAGTACCTTTAAATCTAATGCTTGAATATACTAGCACCTATCTGACTAAAGTCAGAGTTAGAAACCAGTCTGAGGATAAGGATATTCTGAAAAGCTTGTTAAGAGCTATTGGCATGCTCATTATATAATATTATAAGAGCATTAACTATTTTAATGTCTATATGTTTACACTAAAACCAATGGATAAATTATGGTAACTATATGGTATTCATATTTTCAGACTGATTTATGGCTTTTGTTTTTTATTAATGAGAATTTAGAATTCAGTGGTTAGAATTAATGTATTTATTACTAAAATAATCACATTTAGCAGTGAACTTTATTACATTTTTGCTACCTAGTGTAAGTTTTAATAATCTGTAGAAACCAGATGATAATGTTTAATTAAGTCCCTATCCAGTGCTGCCATATCTAATCTTACCAGACTGGTTTCTAGCTTATGGCTTTCATCAGTGAGGAACTTTTGGATATGGGAGCAGTACATCTGGATCTTACTATCACATGACTAGGTTATATTTTAAAACGTTAATGGTTTCAATCCAATCCATTTAGCCTTTATAGTTACATAGATCTGAAAACAGTTCAGTATTGTGATATTAGTTTTTCAATAATCATAGTCATTTTTATTACTTGGCTAGAATTGACATGTAACCAATAACATACAGGTAAAATGGCTTGGATTGAAAACATTTACATTCTTTTTAATATGGACTAGTAACTTGATAACAAATCTAAATATATGTGTACATATATTGGCTTCATTTTTAATGTATATTTTAGATAGAACTATCTGGGTGTATGTGTACATTGAACTACATAAAACACTTTTAAATGTTTATATAGATTCATGTTATTTTAAATAATATAGATCTATACATGATGTGCAAAAAGCCAGACTATAAATAAAATCAGATTTGTTAAAAACATTTTACTTAAAATAATTATATTTTTCTATATTAACATTTAGCCATATTATTCCATTTTGTTTTTTATAATTACTAAATCTTAAACTAAAAGAATGATAGGAATTTGGTTCAATTCAGTTTTAATTAAAAGAAGAAAAAAAATTTTTTGTTTGCACTTTCGTAGTAAAATCTTCTATTTGTTAGCCAGCAATGTGTATTTAGTTTTTTCAAACATTATGGTGGAATAAAGACTAAAATATGTACACTACTCAAGCATAACTATTGAGCTAAAAGTAAATAACAGGATTCCAGAAGAATAAATTATTTGGGGTGGAGCGAAAGAAATTTAATTAGATAAGAGAAACAAGTAAATTTGTTGTAGAAAGATTTCCTAATGAACAAAAATTTCACTAATCATTGCAAAGTAGACAATCTTCTGGAAATTTTTTTTAGATTTTGTATAAATAACTTCTAAAATATATTTTAAGG
Organism: Epiperipatus broadwayi; assembly: GCA_028023455.1. Classification (NCBI taxonomy): domain Eukaryota; kingdom Metazoa; phylum Onychophora; class Udeonychophora; order Euonychophora; family Peripatidae; genus Epiperipatus; species Epiperipatus broadwayi. The sequence continues at coordinate 1,121,881 of JAQFVV010012680.1, read as the reverse complement.
ATTTTTAATTTCAATAGTCACTGGAAGTTCTGTGGCAGGAACCACTGAAATTTTCAGGCTGATAACCGTTGGCTAGAACAGCAAATCTCCTGCAGTTGGCTGTTCTTCTAAACATAGGGTGGTGATTCTGGCATGAAAACAGTATATCTAGTAGTGAGAAGAACTTGCCTTATGAAATTCAAATTAAATTTACAACCTCTTACTGCCATAATGTATCCCATGGATTCCTAGAGAAATAATACTTCAAAAATGCTTTGCTTATTGTCATATCTCATCTTGCTTTCAAACAACGAATTAGTCCAGGTTCCTTTGTTATTGCAATCAGATTGAGTTTTTATTGCTGCTTACCCATGTGTATACATAAAAGAATGCATAGCCAATAGCAAGAACAGGCTAATAGGCAATGATGCTCACTGAATCCAAATGTTTCTGTTAAGGTTGGGGATCTGTCAATAAATAGTCAGCCTTTTGGAAGGTAAGGTTGAGAGAATATGTATAATTGTCCCTAAATACAACACATATAGGATTTGATAGTTTTGAAATTATCAGGCCTCAACAAGTAACAAAATTATAAAAGGAAAAAATGAAATGCTTTGTCAATGAAGAAGCTCAATATGTGAAAAATAAATTTAACCAAAAGTGTCCTGTTGAAAAAAAAAAAGAAATGAATTCAAGTGAAACTATGCTAAGTGTACATTCCAATATAGCTATGTTTCAAACCCAGACTCCGTTTGTATGTGTCAAAGATTAATCAGTTTTGAATTGTAACTATAAACTCCCTCTTTTTAGTAACTTTTGAGTTTAAAATTTAATAATAATGATCTTAATAAGATTCTAACTATACATCTTTTCATATGTTTTATAGTCTTATTACTATGTATTGGAATTTCTTTATTAATAGCATAGAATATATCTACTTATTATATTATATCATATGACCGCATATTTTTATATGTACATTATTTAACAGAAAGACCGACATTTGAGTGATCATATACGTATATTTTTCGATCAAATCAATCCTCATATTATTATTTTATAAGTTCATCTTAATGCATAATTTATATATTGTTAGAATCTTGCATTCCACTTCATCAATTCTGTTCGTAAAGGATTTTTTTTGAGTAGTCTTACATGGGTAATGGTTATAAATTATTAGAAATAGGATTAATCATTCAATTAGTAAAAATGAAAGGACAGATGAGAGAAACTAAAATTGAAGGTTATATTTTAAAAATTTAATCTGAAAATAAAAGCTTACACAGTAATAATTTAGAATAAAATATTGATTATACTAATTTAATTTAAGCAATTTACAATAGTTACATTAAAATGAGTAACTATGAATATCGGAATAAATATTATTTATTAAATTTTCCCTTAGTAACTTCACAAGTCAAGTTCTAGATCAACAATAAAAAATGTGATTGATTTTTGTTGTTAATGATTTACTGGATGCCTAGTACCTACCTGGATATTTTATTTCATTTAATTAAATTATTTCTGAATTCTTAGTTATAATCCAATGTAAAGATTTTTTATAATGCTTGACGAGCTCATTCCCGTAAGACTGCAAACTATCATAGCCATAGATTAAATACAGTAATACCTTATATTCAAACGCTGATTGAACTAATAATACTAATGATACTTCTTGGTGTTCATTCCTGATAATTTAGAAAATGATTTATGTCAAGTTCTCGTAATATTAAGATTGGAAGATTATAGTTAATGTTGACATTATTACTAATACTCTATATCCAAACTCTGAACGAACCATTAATAATGTCTCTTCATATTTATCCTTAAGGAATTAGTTAAATTTCTGTTGTCTGAGTCATATAATTTACTATTATAGGAATGATACAGATCATAGGGATAGATTTCTACAGTTATCTTTTAAAACCTCAATTTATTTATTATAAGATTTCTGTAGTTGAGATTTATATGGATCACCCATAATTTCATTTGAATATGTAAATGCTTATATAATCCTATTTATCATAATTCTAATAAAATATTATTTTATTCACTATATTGGAATATTAGTATGATTTTATATAATATGGTGTATGTATTTATAGTTTTTATTTTATCTAGTCTTTTGTATCTCCACCATTTAAAGGGATATAAAAAAAAAATTAGTTGATAACACAGATTGCTATTGCGAAGTAGAGATATTCAAGGAACTGTGGGTAATGTTGTTTTACTTTGTATTATTTGTGATAATATTTATCATTTTATATGTGATACACATGTATATACTGGAGCAATCACTCTAGTCAGAGTGAGCTTCATGTTTTCCTTCCTAAAAACTAACCATTTATAAGGGTTCAAACCCAGCAATTATATTTAATGTACTAACCTTGCCATTACCTACTATGTGGCAACATATATATATTTTAAAATATGCTAAAACTTTACTATATAATAAATATTTTATAATTTTGATTTTGATGTTTTGATACTTTTGAATATTGTGTGAAATCTTTTTGTCTATAAAATTTGTCATTTTTGTAAAAATTGTTTGCATTTAATTTTATTTTGTAAAAGAAAGAAGATATAACCAAGATGGCAGGTTCAAATCAATCCATTAGGAAGTTTTCTTCACTAATTAAATATTTAAAAGCTTCATTTTCATTAATCAAAATATTGTCTTATCATAGTTTTTACGTTTATAATTTAAAGACTTTAATTAAAAGTTTTGCTAATGAAAGTGATTTGAACCTTATCTTTTTATATCTTACTTTTAATTAAAATGGACTGTAATTTGCTCAAGAATTTAATAATTGTCTCATCTGCCTCTGGGCAAATGAACCAAAGCATTCCTGTAATAGCTTGGGTGGTATAAATAGAATAGATTAGAGATAAGGGGGAGTCTTAGTCTTACACTATTTGCTTTTACTCTCTCTTCGCTCTTGGTTTTTAGAATATCTATTGAGTAGGTAACTGAATCGTCTTTCCCTGGGCCTCTTGGAGCTGCCTCTAGTATGCTGCCATGAAACTACTACCATGGAAGAAGACTGCCACCGATGAAAAAGCCACAGTGACCGAAATTGCTGACCACCAAGCTCATCCCTGCAACTGAAGTGAAGAGAATGAACCATTTAACCATTCACCCCAAGTATGCTGAGATAACAGTCCAATATCTATTTAAAGTTGTCTATGCTCGCCTGTAAATACTAATTAATGTTTTCTTTTATAATTATATATATAATCTCAACCTGTAAAAACCTCTCAATTATCCTATCAAACATATATATGTAAATGTTTACATCTATTTAAGTTTAAATCTTACATTTTATTTAGTGCGGAAATTTTTATTATTATAATCATTTGCTTTTTATTTTATATGTAATTTATATGCCAAATCAATCCAACTCCGCGAGCCACTATTTTAGATTAGTCTTCTAAATCCCAAGCGCTTTAGGATATTTTAATTACTTTAAAGTATTTGTTTTAAAGCCATTGCTCACTGGTTTGGGAACTAGTTAAATAATAATATTTCTGTTTCTAGGCAGATTATTATTATAATATCTGCTATGAGTATGCTTTTATTGATTATAAATTTAATGTTATTCAAAAACGCTATTGCTTAAATTCCAGTAAAGATATTTTAAATAATAATGACCGTTATTTTTTTAATGTAATAATTATTTATATGTAGCACCTTTTGCATTATATCCAAATGCATGTGGGACCCGTTTAATGAAGGGAAATGTAATCTATATCATTAAAACATTCATCTAGTTTTATATTTTAATTATTTAATCTGGCTTAATATATAATCATGCCGTTATGCCCGATTAAAACTTTATATTTAGGCAATTAGTTATTTTGACATCATTAAAGGATGCAACATAGTTTCATAGTGTTGCCAGCATAGGTCAGCCAGCATCATTAATTGCTTTATCATAACTCTAGGATCATCGAGAAACTCCGAATCCTCCATTTCTCTTTCATATATGTTTTAGCTGGCATTGGAAGTGCCCTAGGACTCCTTTGGAAAGAGTTGCAGAAGCTCTTCATTGGTAACTCTATGCGGACAATTGCATCTCCCTACCTTCTTTTTTTCTCCAAGAACGAGCGTACCATTTCTTTATTCCCACTTAAATGATGAAGCATATTTCGTCCAAAATGGACCGAAACTTATATCCTGCCGCCTCATGCTCGCACCGCCATTCATTATAGTATTTTAGAATCATGCCTAAAACTAATCTGTAAGTCATAACGCTGTGATATAACTAACCCATTTTGTTATTTATTATTGTGGTTATATTTAGAATGTCACGAAAAGCTTGCATTAAGCTATTTCTCTTCGATGAACGACTCCCACGTGCGTAAATGAATTTTCCTTATTTTATTTTTAATTCAAGAATTAAAATATAACGTTTGTTATATTGACATTTGTTTGATAACTTTATTGTTCAATAATTAATAAATGTAACGGATGTCAGAGACCAATTTATCTGGCATCGCAGTTATATCCATGTAGTTTTCTTGTATGATCGAAGGGGCATCGATCACAGTTTGTTAAATACATCATGTTAATTTATTCAAATGCTAAAGTGTCTATCTTGTGAATTTTTTTGTCTAGGTCATTATTTAACCAAAATAGCGTTTCTCTTCCTAAACCCATTATATAACTTTTTCTTTTTTAAACATTGGCATATAAATAAACTGCACTATATATGTATAAGCATGACATCCATAATAACTACAGATGTAAGCGTAATGAAACTATTCTAGCATGAACTATATAAATAATATACATTTAGAACAAATTATTTATTTAAATATTAAATTAAAGTATTTTTTAATCCTATCCAGAGTTTGAATCTTTATTTTGATTAGTTTTTAAAATATAAAAAGGTTTATATAGTTATGTATTATTCTAGCTTTCTTATCATATTTGAGGATTCATCCTTGACAACCCTAATTCGAGTCTCATATCTCTCTACCGCTGTGTGACGTCTGGTACAATACAAGTTGGATAGTCATTTCCTGGTTCATAGGATTATTAACTTTATCAGACTACAAATCATTTGACTGTTACTATAATAAAATGGCTGTTAGAGCAAAGATGCATTAGACCTAATGTATCCAAATGCACAGCTCCCATATCTAATGCTTATTGTTGAAAATTCAAAAGCTAGAAACTAATTTGGGCATATAGGATTGAACTGTAGTGGATATTGATTTAATAAGCATTGCCATTTGGCATGTATTGATTACTAAAGCTTACACTAGACGACAGAAATATAGTGAGAAAAAAAATAAATTGTTGCTGAATCACATGATATAAACAGGCATTAGAATGTCTTATTGGTTAATTGCATTTTACTCATTTGCGCTAGTTAACCCTAAGATTTTGAGCCCAAGCTAACTTGCTTGTATAGTTACGTAGATCTTACATCAGGTTAGTTTCTATATATTTCAATGAGCTCAATTTTATACCAAGAGTAGGCCTCTTCTGCTGTTTGATTAAGAGGTTAGATTGGATTTAAAATGTTCAGATTTTTTTAAAATTTCAGTTATGAGCTAGAATAGTATAAAAATGTTAAAGTTATTCCAGATTTGAATCCTAATTTCTCACTGATGGACCTAAAAGCTAGAAATCGGTCTGGAAATGTGAGTATAGCACACCACCACTTGGTGTTCATTGATCATATAGTTTTATGTTATATGGTCCTGGAATAGAATGAAGAGGATTATTCTTGGTAGCACATAAGCTGAGGAGGTCATGGGATGTTGTTGATATTATATTCAGAATCTGAGTTAATCTCTTTTGCAATAGCTATTTTAACCTCTTCATATATGCTCATATCTTAAGCATTAGTTCTCTTTACAATACTTTTTTCCATGAAATTATACATGGTAGTTTTTTAAGTCAGCAGACTTATTTTAAACAGTTTTTGTTCTCAGTCTGCGTCCAACTATTTTTTATCATTATGCTATATATTTATAGATTGTTACTATGCATAGTTAATGTTTGACTGGATGATCTCTGTACCTGTTACATGTAGCTAATTCCTAAATCACTTGTAGTTAGTGAGAGGTCAATATCTCCACTGAGATTTTCCATATTTTCACTTAAATATATATTTGTAAATTTGAGCATATATCTGTGGTTCTGATCTCACTCATACAGTCATGTATGATGATGTCTTGTATCCATTCAAGTTGTTGAAGCCAGAGCTTCCCTGTCATGCATTTAAGTGCTATCGTACATCTAATTAACTGTTAGTCACATCTTATAAGATCATTTATAAATTGCTCTGCTATTTCTTCTTGTTTTTGTAGAGATAGATGCAGTCCTCATCTTCCATTCAAGTGGTTGATTATTGTCATGCATTTAAATGTTGCCATGAATATAATTAAATATTGACATTTATGGCTTAGGAAACTTACCAATTGCTCTGCCACTTCTTTCTGGTTTTGTTTTGTAGAAGAAAATGGCACTCATTTAACCAAATGTGGACCAAAGGGCTGTGATAATAGACTACATGATTAATCATAGTGTTTGTTATTAATAATAGTAAGTACTTTTAGTTTATTATGATTAAATTAAGAATATCTTTTACCTTTACCTAGATATTCTGGTCAGTTTTCTAGACTGTCCACCTCAAACATTTGCCAGTACATAATTTTTGCCAAAATTTTAAATGTTAATTGTATATCTAGCATTTCCCAGTAAAAAGAATGACTGGTTCATTTTCCAAGCTGCCTGCAGTACTATCTGTAAATGAACACATGTATTACCTAGCAACATGATTTAGCATAAAATTTTAAGGTTCTAGTATGTCTGGATCACTAGTAATGGCTTGAAATATGAGTATATTGCCCACCTTCATAGATTGTCTTCTGTGCTCTCCCTACTACCACAAAAACTTGCAAAACACTTAATTCTTGTAACCCATGACTTCATTACCTTAGACAGTCTGAATCATTTCCAAACATTTTAGTAAGTTTTGTTCCAATTTAATATGAAATACAATGTCACATGACTCATTATCCAAGCACAATTAACAGCTTAAAGTTTTTGTGAAGAATAGCTAAACCATGTTGCTGCATAACAAATGCTATGATTCAGAGATTGCTCAGATAACTTAGAGAAAGGACTAGTCACATATATTATCACTTAAATGTGCTGGTTTGTATCAGGGTCATGTGATGTAATTGTACCACAATAAATGGTTAATAATTATTCAGTGAAAATGTTTGGAAGCTAAAATGTCTAAACTAATAAAAATCTAATCAGCAAATATTCAAGAACAAATTGGTATCCTTGCCAGAAATAATACTAATGGATAGCTTAGAGAGATAACTGTTTTCACTTGCTCTGGACACTATCATGGAGGAAGGCAGTATGTATGATTTATAGAAGATCTTTGAAATAGGAAAATGATAATTGTCTACTTTTGAGAAGTGGAAGTTACACAACTTCACCTAACTTCAAGTAAATAAATAAACTTAATAAGAAACGACTGACACCTTGTGGGTAAATGGGATATTTATTATTTAAGAATTACATCTTCCAGCTTTGTCAGTTGAATCACTGTTTGATGATGCATTATGCTGATAAAAGTTTTTTTTTTAATTATAGGCTAATGCTAACAAATTTTATATCGGAGATAATTCTCTGCACAGTAGTGCCACTCAGTGCCAGCCAGAGTTATCAAATGGATGCAGGAAGGTTTGTACATAAAACACATACCTTGTGCCTACTCATCCAATATCCCCAGACTAGTTTCTAGTTGTGGCTTTCATCAGTGAGAAGCCTTGGATCTGAGAGCACTGCACCTAAATCCTCATTGATGAAAGCTAGAAACTAGTCTGGGGATATTGGATGAGTAGACCCTAGATAGCAATTTTATGCGTAAACATTCCAGCGTCCATTGATTACTCTGGCTTGCACTTTGTGGTGCTACGGTATGGAGAGTTTTGCCTCTGTGGAAACATCTTATGCAAGCATATAGGATGGGAATCAATATGTTTAGTGGTCAAATTTTATATCTTATACATAGATTTTAAATTAAGCAACTATTACCAAAGTCATGGCTTATTTTTTTCTAAATTTATTTTTAATTGTGATTTATTTTGCAAATTATAAATTTCACTTTAGATTTTACAAATTTTGTTTTCTACTTCACCAGCAGTTATTTTTATCATGTTCTAAGTATTTTATTGTAATCTCCAATAGATTGAAGATAACTAATTATTCTTGGACGTATATAAGGAAGCACCTGAACAATCTACAGTAAATTTGAGTAATTAATGAAACTTGATGATCCTCTGCTATAAATTCCCATCTTCAAGTTGATCAGTTTCTTTTGTCAGTAGGACTAAAATTCAAAGTTAGAACTAACATACTTATGCATCTAGCAACTATCTTTTTCTTTTTTTATATTATTCAAACTAATAATCAGAAGCTTAAAAAATTTGGGATATTATAACATGTCTGTTATATGGCACAGTGTGTGCACAAATATATATATAAAGTTGAAAGGAAAAGTAGAAATATACAGACAAATTTTTGTAGATATTTTCTACATTTCACCTGGAATAAAGATAATAAATAATGGGTTAAATAACTGCATTAAAAACAGAATTTTATTATAAATTAAAACATTTAAAAAAATCTAAATATTTTTTTTTGTAACTCTGATTTTGAAATTTAAAAACAAGTATGTCTGCAGGAAGGAGTTTGCTATTAACTGAAAGGAGACCCTTTGATTCCTCTTGGAGGCCTTAAAGGAACTGAGCAGGGCAAATTCCTAATGTCCACTCCATATGTTCTTGTCGTTGCAGCTGTTATTACTATGTGATTATTCATATAGTATACGAACATGGATGGGCTGCTCACCAACACGCATTAGCCAGCGTGGTGAGTTTATTGGCTTTTTACCTCTGAGTTTAAGATAAGAAACACCATGGTCTTTTTTCTCAGTGCCTGATAAGGCAGAATGAATGTTTGTGTAAATGATAAATATTTTTCCAATACATATATATAATTATGACAGACAAAAATAAAGCATGGCCCTTATTCCCAGGAGGCTGTAAAGTCACCAACCAAGGCAGCGGTTGGTGGCCGAAGGCGGAGGGTGCTAAGAATCCCCTGATTGCGGACCCAGGCTGCCATTTGATGATGACTTTTTATTTAGGTACTTACAACTGCAGATCACTTTCAAGTGAAGGAAGATTGCAAGAATTAGAAGAACTGTCTTATATTAAATGGGACATTATTGGACTTTGTGAAGTTAGAAGAAAAGGAGAAGAAACAATTGATTTAAAAAGTGGACATATACTCTATTATAAAGGCACACATATTGGAAATACAAGTGGAGTAGGATTCATTATAAATAAAAAGTGGAAGAACAATATTGTGGAGATTGATGGTATATCGGACAGAGTGGCAAGATTAGTTATACAACTTAATAGCAGATACCAAATGCAGATAATTCAGGTTTATGCCCCAACAAGTTCTCATAGTGATGAAGTAGTAGAAGATTTTTATATGGATGTACAAAAGGCTTTTGATCAGAGTAAACAACATTTTAAAATTGTTATGGGAGACTTTAATGCTAGAATTGGTAGACAAATGAAAGATGAAATTGCTGTAGGTAATTTTGGTTATGGTAATAGAAATGAGAGAGGACATAGACTTGTGGAGTTTGCAGAAAAAGAAAAACTTTATATTATGAATTCATTTTTTTGAGAAAAATGTTAAAAGGAAATGGACATGGAAGCATCCAAATGAAGGTACAGCAGAATTGGATTATATTTTGACTAACAGAAAATACATATTTCAAGATTGTAATGCTCTTAATAAATTTAACACAGGAAGTGATCATCGATTAGTAAGGTGTAAGTTACGTGTTAATGTAAAACTATAGAGACAAAAATTATTAAGAAAAACAATATTTACAGTTGATATTCCTAATCTTCAGAAACATTCTAATGAATTTAAGTTAGAACTTACAAATAGGTTTCAAGTGTTAGGAGATTTTGAACATGATTCAGATTTGAATGAAATTAATATGAAAATAACTGATACACTTTTAAAAACTGCAACAAACATAGCTGGTAGAAAAAAGCAGCAATTGACTAATAAAATTTCTACTGAGACTAGAGAATTTATGAAGAAAAGAAGGAATATGAAGATATACAAAAATGATGTATTAAAAAGAATTGAATATCTCGAATTTTGTAAATTGGTACGGAAAAGAGTTGAAAATGATATAAGAAAGTATAACTGAAATAGCAAGGAAAGCTGTAGAAGAAAATAAAAGTCTCAAAAATGTTAAACATTTTGGTATTGGTAGGAAATTTATATCTGCAACAAGAAAAAAAGATGGAATTATTACTAAAATGAGAGATGACATCATGAAATTGGTAGAAAATTTTTATCAAGAATTATATAGTAATAAAGAACAAGTACCTCCTATATCTATTACATCTTCTGAATTGCCCAGAATTTTAAATGACGAAGTGAGACATGCAATTAAGTGTATGAAGAAAGGAAAGGCTCCAGGAAATGATGGAATTATTATTGATATATTAAAAGAAGCAGGTGAAGAAATAGAAATAATTTTAGCAAAGTTATATACCAAATGTCTAAATGATAAAGATGTACCGGAAGATTGGAAGAATGCAGTAATAATATTAATATTTAAAAAAGGTGATAAAGAAGATATTAGAAATTATAGACCTATCAGCCTTTTATCAGTTTTATATAAAATTTTTACCAAGATAATTACAACTCGTCTACAGAGAACTTTGGATTTCCACCAACCAAGAGAACAAGCTGGATTTAAAAGTGGTTTTAGTACAATAGATCATATCCAGGTATTGAGAGAAGTCATAGAAAGGACAAACGAATATGAGTTGTCATTATGTTTTGGATTTGTAGATTATGAAAAGGCATTCGATTCTATACACATTTCTTCAGTGATTAAAGCATTGGATCATCAAGGTATAGATCCAGGATATTGTCATATTTTAAAGAATATAAAAATGCAACAGCAACAATTAGATTACATAATGATACTGGAAAAATCAACATTGAGAAAGGTGTAAGACAAAATGACTCCATATCTCCAAAACTCTTTACAGCAGTGCTGCAAGAAGTATTTTGTGGATTAAAATGGGAAACTAAAGGAGTGGAAGTAAATGGAGAGTATTTAAGTCATTTAGATTTCGCAGATGATGTAGTTGTTTTTGCAAATAATGCTTCAGAGCTGCAGGAAATGTTGCAGGAGTTAGCAGATGAAAGTAGAAAAGTAGGACTAAAGATAAATGTTAAAAAGACTAAAGTAATGTTTAATCGATTTGTTCAAAATATGAAAATAAAGATTGATTATGAAGAATTAGAAGAAGTTAACAGTTACAAATACCTTGGTCAGATTATTAGTACAGATGGAAACATAATGGAGGAAATTAATCATAGAATTAAACTTGGTTGGAGTGCTTTTGGTAGAAATAACTTGATACTAAAAGGAAATATGCCTATGTGTTTGAAAAGGATGGTTTTTAACAAATGTGTTTTACCAGTTCTTACTTATGGATCTGAGACTTGGACACTTAATAGAAGAGCAATACAGAGACTTCAGACCACTTAAAGGAGTATGGAGAGATGTATGTTGGGAGTAACAAGAAGAGATCGAAAACGCAATGTATGGGTAAGACAACAAACAGGTGTTACTGACCTTATTGAAAAAATTAAAAGATTGAAATGGAGTTGGGCTGGACATATTGCTAGAAGAGATAATAATAGATGGATAATTGAAATTTTAAACTGGATTCCAAGAGATTGTAAAAGACCCAGAAAGAGACCACATGTAAGATGGATGGATGAAATAAGAAAATGCGCAGGGGTGTTGTGGAGAAGAGAAGCTAAAGATCGGAGAAGATGGATTAAACTTGGAGAGACCTTCATCCTGCAGTGGATTGATAATGGTTGATGATGATGATGATGTCTACTGATAGTTGTAAAAATATCTATCTTGGAAAATCTTTTAATTAATGTTTGTATACATTTCTTTATCTTTTTTTAAAAATCTTTGTAAATTAAAAAATTTCAAAAGTAGCTTTTAATTAAAAGAGCTTTGAAGAGAGTAAACGCATTTAGATCACACCTTTGATAAAATTTCAAAGTAGTGATTTGAAAAGATTAAAATTAATTTTAACCAAGATAAAGATTGGACAGAAAAACTCTGTTTTTAGACAGATTGAAAACACTCTGCAATTTGTTTTTATTAACTCAGATGATTCTATAAAGTTTCTGATAAAAAATATCAGTTTGCCTTACAGTTTTTGTAAAAGCTGACCAGAGCAGTCTGGTTTAAATTTTTGAGAGGCAGTGGCCAAATTGGCCAACTGCAAAGTTTGGTTTTGATATTTTGTTACAGCTTGTTGAAGTTTGCAGCAGTTGGTTTTAGCTGGCCAGACAGATGGCTGACAGATTTATACAGAGCTCCCATGAGATGTAGCTGAAATTAAGGCAGGAGATCCAGCAGCAGTCTACAGTTCACTGGTGGAGTTTGAATTCACATGGAGGGAATGACCCACTTCTTTGTGTTGATATTCATAGCTACAAATGTGTTCTAAGAAAACAGCTAACTTTCCTGGACCAATACTAGCCAGAAGGGAATTTATCAATGCCAATAACCATACCTGAATTATACTTTTAACTGATTATAACAATTCTGGACTATATCTCTCTCACCAAGACCAATGCACAAAAAGAAATAGATAAATGTATGTACAATGGTGAGTAGCATTATATATAATGAGACTGAAATTTTAAATAATTTCTTTGTGAAAAATGACATTTACAAATCTACATATTTTAAAAGATAAGTAAATAATTTTGTTTCACTTAAATTAAAATCTTCATGGACAATTTATTTTGAAAAAAAAGAGACTTTTTTTTAGATGTAATTAATTAATTGAGAGTAACCTGTCAAAAAAAAAAACTTTTTGAGTTACATATCAAAAAAATAGATTATTTTTAAAAAAAGAAGAAAAAAAATACTTTTATTGCTAGTACATAATTTTTGTCAAAATTTTAAAAGTTAATTGTACACTTGTAAAAAGAATGACTGGTTCATTTTCCAAGCCGCCCGCAGTACTATCTCTAAATGAACACATGTATTACCTAACAACATAATTTAGCATATTTTAACGTTCTAGTATGTCTGGATCACTAGTAATGGCATGAAATATGAGTATATTATCCACCTTCATAGCCCTACTGCCACAAAAACTTGCAAACCACTTAAAACATTCTTGTAACCCATGACTTCACTACCTTAGACAGTCTGAATCATTTCCAAAGATTTTAGTAAGTTTTGTTCCAATTTAATATGAAATACAATGTCACGACTCATGATCCAAGCACAATTAACAACTTAAAATTTTTGTGAAGAATAGCTAAATCATGTTGCTGCATAACAAATGCTATGATTCAGAGATCTGCTGCAGACAACTTAGAGAAAGAACTATTTCCCCTAATTTCAAGTAAATAATTAAACAATCAAAAATGACTGACATCTCATGGTTAAATGGGGATTTCATGGCTAAATGGGAAATAGATGTTTATCATTTTAGAATTACAACTTGCAGCTTTGTTAGTTGAATCACTGTTAGATGATGAATTATACTGATAAAAGTGGTTTTTTAAATTATAGAAAATGCTATCAAATTTTATATCTCAAGACGCAAAATTCTATACAGTAATGCCACTCAGTGCCAGCTAGAGTAACCATATGGATGCACGGAGGTTTGTACATGAAATCCATACCTTGTGCCTACTCATCCAATATCCCCAGACTAGTTTCTAGCTTGTGGCTTTCATCAGTGAGGAGCTTGGATCTAAGACGACTGCATCTAAATTCTCACCAATGAAAACTAGAAACTAGTCTGGGGATATTGGATGAGTAGACACTAGATAGAGATTTTATGCATAAACATTTCTGCATTCATTGATTACTCTGGCTTGCATTTAGTGGTGCTACTGTATGGAGAGTTGTGCTTCTGTGTAAACAACTTGTGCAAGCATAAAGAATGGTAATCGTGATGTTTAGAGGTTAAATTTTATATCGTGTACACATTTTTTTTTTCTAAATTTATTTTTAATTGTGATTTATTTTGCAAATTATAAATTTCTCTTTAGATTTTACAAATTTTGTTTACTATTCCACCAGCAGTTATTTTCATCCTGTTATAAGTACTTTACTGTAATTTCCAATAGATTGAAGATAACTAACTATTCTTGGAAGTATATAAGGAAGCACATGTGCAGTAAATTTGAGTAATTAATGAAACCCCCTCAGCTATAAATTCCCATCTTCAAGTCGATCAGGTTCTGGCTTTTCTTTTTGTCAGTAAGGACTAATATTCAAAGTTAGAACTAACATACTTATGCGTCTAGCAATCATCTTTTTCTTTTTTTATATTATTCAAACTAATAATCAGAAGTTTAAAAAATTTGAGGTAACATGGCACATAGCAACAGAGTGTGTGCACAAATATATATATGTAGTTGAAAAGTAGAAATAAACACAGACAATTTTTTATAGATATTTTCTATATTTCACCTGGAATAAAAATAAATAAAGGGTTAAATAATTGAATTAGAAATGGAATTTTATTATAAATTAAAAGATTTAAAAATATCTAAATATTATTATTTATAACTCTGATTTTGAAATTTAAAAACAAGTATGTCTACTGATAATTGTAAAAATATCTATCTTTGAAAATCTTAATTAATGCTCGTATACATTTCTGAACTTCAAGTAAAGTAGGCTATGAATATGGAGACTTAAGATCTCTGAAAGTGCTTAGCCATATAACTGTTTAATAATATTTTACAAGCTTCACTTTTTTGCATAAAGTGCAGGTTAAATTACTTATTACTCAAAGGTGAAGTAGAAAACTATTATTTTATTTTAATCTATTTTTAAAAATCTTTGTAGATTAAAAATTCCAAAAGTAGCTTTTAATTAAAAGTGCTTTGAAGGGAGTAAAAACATGTAGATCACACCTTTTGAAAAGATTAAAGTTTATTTTAATCAAGATAAAGATTGGACAGAAAAAAGTCTTCAGTTACTGTGTTTTTATCACCTCAAGATATTAAAAAGAATTAGACAGATTGAAAACAGTCTGCAATATGTTTTTATCACCTCAGATGATTCTATAAAAAATGTGATAAAAATATCAATGTAGTTTGGCTTGCAGTTTTTGTAAGAGCTGGCCAGAGCAGTCTGATTTTCCGTTTTGAACAGTCTGGTTCAAATTTTTGAGAGGCAGTCGCCAAATTGGCCAGCTGCAAAGTCTGGTTTTAATATTTTGTTGCAGCTTGTTGAAGTTTGCAGCAGTTTTAGCTGGCAGAGAGATAGCTGGCAGATTTATACAGAGCTATAAGATGTAGCTGAAATCAAGGCAGGAGATCCAGAAGCAGTCTACAGAGGAAAATGACCCACTTCTTTGTGTTGATATTTCATAGCTACAAATGGTGTTCTTGAGAAAACAGCTAACTTTTCTGGACCAAGCCAGAAAGAAACATCAATGCCAAAAACCATACTGGAATTATACTTTTACCTGAGTATGTCAATCCTGGACTAAAACTCCCTCACCAAGACTATCTCACAAAGAGAAGCACAGATAAATGTATATACAATGGTGAGTAGCATTATATATGAGATTGAAATTTTAAGTAATTTCCTTGATAAAAATGATATTTAAAAATCTATATATTTTAAAAGATAAGTAAATAATTTTGTTTGAATTGAATTAAAATTATCATGGACAATTTATTTTGAAAAAAAAAGAGGACTTCAAAATTTTTTTTAGATTAATTTAAAGATGTAATTAATTAATTGAGAGTAACCTAAAGACTAAATAATATTAATTCATATCTTCGTTATGTTCATAGATACACAAGTATGTGCGAATTTTATTTATAGCTTTCAAATGGAATTAATTATGAAATATATTTTTAATAATTTTATTTTGATAAATTCAAACATGTTTATTTTATATTAACCCACTTGTCTCTGTGTTGTCTGGTTTAAATAAACCTATTGGAACATTATGTTGATGTAATAACTTGTATTTTGTAAATCACAATGTGATAATTTGAAATTTGTATAATAATCAAAATCAGAAAGCTTATATGGATATAGCCATATTCTAAAGATCTTAATATCATTTTTTTTGTTATTAATAAACTTGTATTTCATTATTAAAATTATTCCAGTGACTTAATTTTCAAGTTTAGAATATTATATGTTTGTATCATCTCTTGGTCACCGTAACAGTTAATAAGCTTGTGTTCTTTTGAGTTAGGTTCATGCAGTAACGGTCTGATGATATGAATGGGTGTGTATTTAGTGCCTAGGGGCATCCAACAATGATTAATCATCATCATCCTGGTTGGCAGATAAGATTATATTATTTAAAGCCCATGCACTACATTTTATTTAGCTTAATCTATTAGAATTTAAGTGTATAGTTGGCTAGTATATCAGTGACTAGAACATTGACGATCAGCATGTTTTAATGTCTCAGCATTATTGTTTTTCTGATTTATTATGTATTCAGATGGATAAGCACATTAGTTGGTGCATCCAGACTATGGTTTAAATAATTATTTAAGCTGGCAAAGGCTCAATAGTTAGCCTGGCCTACAGAAGACTCATTTCCAATCCAGTCACCAGATTGACTGTTGATTTCTTTTGATTTTGATCATTCATGATGATGGATGGTTATTTTGAGTATTCCTTATATTTGTTATAATGCTGGTTGATCATTACTTAATTATAGTTAACTGGCTGGTTTCACAGAGATTTCTTGATATCATGCTCTCTTGATATATAAAATTGCTTGTATATTTTTTGGATGTTAAACAATACTTTAACATTTTTTTTTAATAATACCCCATCCCATTACAATATATTGCATAACAATATAATTCTGATACTATATCAGTTTATATGAACATTTAAGATCTCAGTTTTATAACAACTAGGTGACATCTACCTTTTGTCTATGAAGTTTATACCAACAACAACATATGACCTCATCTACTTCTATTAACAGTTTTTTTTTCATCCTATCTTAGAACCATCTACCATAAGCTTGAATAATCATTGGAATTATAGTGTTATAGAATTCCCCATCTCCAAAACAAGTTTGGCTTTTTACTTTTGGCAGTAAACATTAGAGATCAAAGCAGAAACTAATGCCCTTGCACCTAATATTCACTTTTTATTCCTTTATACTATTCAAGTTATTAATCTGAAATTTTAGAAAATGCTAAGGTTTCAAACCCACACTAACTCATTTTTGTAGTTGTATAGATCTGATATTAGATCAATTTCTATATATTTGTGATTCCTCAGTTCTGTAATAAGTCCTTTGGGGGTACCAAAAACATCGTATGATTTCTTATGCTTTCAAAAGTAGTTTTCTTCAGCTTCCTTTACAATCAACTGTAAAATTGAATACTCAATAGATAACAGATTGAAAGCAGCACTATAAAATGCTCATCTCCAGACTGATTGGTTTTTGACTTACTTTTGTCAGTGAAGACTAGGATTCAAGGTGGAACTAATTCACTTATAGCAAAGTTATAGCCTTTTTTTATTCCTTTATATTATTCAAGCTAATAATCTGAAACTAAATATCATAAATTTCAAACCCATGATAATTGTACTTGCATAGCTGTATAGATTTGACGTCAGGTCAATTTCTATATATTTTATGAGATCTCGTTTCTTAAAACTGTAAGCACTTTTGTCCCTATTGGCTAGGAAAATTAATACTAACAACTACATCATGTGACCTCTTATGTTTATTCACATGCTTTCAAAACTAGTTATCTTTATTGCAGAGTCATTGACTGAGTTTGAATAAGACTTTAGGATGGAATGAAGATAATTGCTTTAGACACCCCATGAGTTAGTCATATGATGTTGATATTACTATTTACTGATCAGTGCTGATTTATATGTTATTTACTATATCTTTTTTATTTACAAAGTATTGTACAAAGCCAGTTTTTTAAAAACTTTATTTTCTTTTGGTTTGCCATTTTTTTCTTTTGATTATTACTTAGTGTCACTTTTTCTTTTTTAAAGCAATACTTTCAAGCTTCTGTGAAGGTTGTAAACTTCCTGTTAGAGAATTTTAATACTCACACACCTGAAGGTAAGTTGAATTATGTCCTTTGTAAATATTGTTTAAATGACTTGCTTTTTATTGTCTATGTTACAAATTCAATTTACAGAAGACTGGCCTCATGCTATCAATCATTATATGTTCTCGCTGTTGTTTTCCATTTATTTATTATGTCATTTAGTTTTGCAGTTTTGTTTCAGTGTATTATTTCTTCTTATCACATCACATTGTAATACTTATATTAATATATGTGTGCAATCTGCTGAAACATCATTACTAAGAAATTGATCCAGGCAAACAATAAGACTATATATATACATATTGAGAGATTAATCTCACAGTACACTATACAATGTATAACTGTGGTAGCATGTGTTTGCATGTATATTTAAAGTTTAAAAGCAAAATAGAAATGAACAAAAAAAATTTACATATATAATTATTTATAATAAAGTCAGAAATGACTTAAATATTAATCAATTAAATAATATTTCTTAATATTTTTGAAATAATAAATTATTTAAAATTAAATATAGAAACTATTTGATACAAATATTCTTTATGAAGTATTATAACTTTATCTTACTTGTTCCATTGCCAAATCCATATAATAATATTATTTATGTTCTTTATTACTTTTTACAATGTTTTTTTATAACCCACTATTGATGGTTTTGATTGCCACAGCAATCTTCTTCAGAACTTCTAATTAAGATTTGAAAATATAAGTGGAAGTTCTGAAGAAGATTGCTAGAGTAATCAAAACTATCAATAGTGGGTTGTAAAAAGCATCGTAAAAAGTAATAAAGGTTTGTTTTCTCTTAGCATGTTGAAACCGCTTGAAGGTGTAATTTTTATGTAAACAAACAGAATTATAATGTTACCAGGCCATTGTTCTTTTTTTCAACTTTAAAGTGCTTTTTTTTTTATTTACAATAAAATCATAAATAATGAAATTTATTTAAAAGAAATAAAAAATACATTGGATAAACCTTTTTTTTTTTTTTTCTAAAATGAAATTTGTAATTTTAACAAGAATAAAAACAAATCAAAACAATATTGCGGCGATGCAAATCAAATTTTAACATGAAGAAAAAGAAATAATTTCTCCAAAACAACATCGTGGCCATGCAAATAAAATTGTTAATTTTAACAAGAATAAAAAGAAATAATTTCCCCTAAAACAACATCGTGGCCACGCAAATATAATTTGTAATTTTAACAAGAATAAAAAGAAAGAATTTATTCAAAACAACATCGTGGGCAAAAATAAAATTGGTATTTTTTATTTGTCTCGCGATTTATCTCACGCAAACGTGAATTTTAGCGTAATTTCATAAAAATCACGCTTACACCTCCCCTTTGACGATTGATTAGTGTCACCCTTGTCTAGAGAAGCGGGGCAATGTTTCCACAATTTTTATTACCTCATACTACATCATTGGATTTGGAAAATAATGACTTGGACATGCGAATTTGAAGACTTTTGACAGTCTCAATTACAGACACCCTCACAAAATACCGTAGTGAAATTTAAAATGGGATTGTTAATATCAACTGCATAACACAAAGTTTACCGTAAGCGGCAATGGCCGCTGCGACAGATAATAAACATCCTACTTTTGCTATAAATACATCTACCATTAAATGTTAATAATGGGAGTGTTCGTATAAATGGCGGCAGAATAATACCTCCTATTTTTGTGCTGTAGTATACAAATAGATACCGCTGTAACACAAAGTTCACCATAAACGACGGCGTCCTTCTGCGGCAGAATAAACGTCCTATTTTTGTGCTGTAGCATAGATAATAGGAGCCGCAGACAAGTAAACGGACTATTTCTATGCTTAACTATTGGAATAGAATGTTATATAGCGGCGCAGCCACTTAAACAGCATATTTCTGTGCATTTGCATAGAAATTACACCCTCAAGCGGTTTCAACATGCTAAGAGAAAACAACCGTAATAAAGAACATAAATGATATTAATATGATATAAATATTATGTCTTATTTCTGATTTTGACAAAAAATTGTATGTAACAAAAAAAAATAAAACTATTTTTCTCTCAAACAATGAGATATTTTGTATTGCATATGTAATGATAGAGTTAATTCTAATGGATTTTTTACTAAAGGATTAAGAGAGCATTTTAATTAAGAAACTTTTACTTGACATAGAAAATAAAAAAATAATAATTTCTGTTAATATTTTTATAATCTTTTTTTTTTTTTTACTAATTAAAAAGAATTGTATATTTTTTTTAAAGATTTGTGCATAGTTTGAATGTGATTTTTAAGTTTATAATGTCACACCTACAGTCATATTTAATGTTTTGATATGTATTGTCCTTTTTATATATATTTTCTAGCTAGTACTTTTTAAATTCTTTTTTATAAAAAAAAAGTTTTCTGGTTCGAGCAAACTATAATTCCCAAAAGCGAATTTAGAATCTAGGCAACAGATTGCTATCATTATCTGTAGATAAACCATTCTTTCTTTCTTCTTAAAGCAGTTCATAAAAGTATTTATTCAAAAGTGATGTTTTTTATGCTGATTACCGTCTGATTAAGAAAAGAATATTTGATAAATTTTAATATTTTTGAATGCATTGTGTAAGCAGTAAATTTTATATTGCTCTAAGAATTATATTTAGCTTCATTTAATGAGGAATATGTTTATACCAAAAATCTCTGATTCCTTTTAAATTGATTTGTTTATCTTTAGAATATCATTATATATGATACATTCATGTATAGGTACACCATCACTAATTCAAAAATTGTTATTATCCAAACAAAATTGCAAAGTATTGTTTTGATTTATTGTTGTTTTAATTCCTACTATGTAAAAATGTAGTGCTGAGATAAACATAAAAATATTTGGTAGTTTAGTATTTTATTGTTATTAATACAATAAATTTATACAGTATTCAAGATGTATTTCAGTATATATTAAACTTATAGATCTTAAATTTGATGTTAGTTTAAATTTTCAGCAGAATTTGCTTTTGTAATGATGGAGATAGGTTTATTATTTGAATCTGAAAAATTCATAAATCCTAAAAAAGACCTGGAAACAGGCATTCCAGGTTACTGGTAATCTCCCTGCATTATGAATTTCTTATCTTTGGTAATTTTACTTACGATGTTTAGGGAACTATATATTAATAAATCTAATTGCATGGTTGAACAAGTTTTTATTAATATTCAGTAAGCTTAATTTCAGCTTGTAAGAAGAGGTCTGATATAAAAAGAAAAAAATATATATTTCCGTTACATTCAGCATTATTAAACAATATGCTAAATTTATTATCCTCTGTGCACTTAATAGCTCTAATGTGAATTTTTTTGTGTGATAGGTCTGTTTTGTGTCAGTCTTGGAATTGTAGCTGTGGCCATAATGTATGAAGCTGTGAAATCATTCAGATCGTATCTTCTTTTGGAAGTTGCAAAATCTCCGCTTATGTATGGTAAAACTGTTGAGAATCTTGCTGAACGGTCCCCGATGATGACTCCATTATTAATACCAAGCAGCATAGATTTGGTAAAGAGAAGAAAGTAAGTAATATTTTCTTTTAGAATTATATATATAAATACATTTATATATATATAAATACATTTTAATTGAGTAAAATACAAAGTTTATATTTTTGGGAGGGGGGGATATTCTGTTGGATTGTCTATGTTACAAAGAGTAATAGAAGTTTCGTGGTATTTTTTTTATTACACATAGTTTAGCTTAATACAAGTCTTCCTATTAAATTTGAATATTTTATAGGTTAATTTATTTCTACATGTTTATATATATATATATCAGCAAAAATTGTCATGATAACCAACTTACACAATGCTTTATAAGAACAAACTCTATGTATTCTATTCAACTATTGCCACCTATTGTAAGCTTGAGTGAGCTTACATGTATATAACAACAACATTGCAAATACTGGTGATACTTAAAGAATAGTATTTTGATTTGTAAAAGTATATAATTTTGAAAATGCTTCATTTTTTTTTTTGTTCTCGGTTTTTTAAATATAATTTATCCCATTAATATTAAAAATTGTACTTAAAAAGTCAATATATTCAATTTTAAGCCAATGAAAGAAAAAGAAAAACTCAAGATAATAAAAATCTTCTTGCTTTTCAATATTTGTTAAAAATATTCATAATAAAGTCAAAGACATGTTGCTTAGTCAGTTAATGGGTATTTTGCTAAAAGTATTTTTAAAATACTTAAGAATATAGAAAGGCAAAACTCTCCATACAGTAGTGCCATTCAGTGCAAGCCAGAGTAATAAATGGATGCTAGAAGGCTTGTGCATAAAATCCCTATCTAAAGCTTACTCTTCCAATATCCCCAGACTAGTTTCTGGCTAGGTGCAGTACTCTCAGATCCAAGGTTCTTCACTTATGAAGGGCACAAGCCAGAAACTAATCTCAGGATTTTGGATGAGTAGGCACTAGATAGGATTTTATGTACAAATCTTCTTCATTCATTGATTACTCTAGCTTGCACTGAGTGGCACTACTGTATAGAAAATTTGCCTATTTTAATAACAGTTATAAGCAAGCATAAGAAATGGTGACCATGCGATGAATATAGAAAGGATTGGGAAATTATTGTAATAAAGTTACGTGCTGTATATATATATAATGTGTAATTTTGTAGTTAATAACTTACGATTTTCTGCATTTATATGAATAGATTAGTTTATCTTTGTTAATCACTGATTGGTCGAGGCTTGTTGGACAATTTGAAATAAATGAAGCTCATATGGAATTTGAAAACAAATTGAAGTGTTGGGAGGGGGGCGGGGATAAAGTGAAAACTTTCCTAGCATGGATTCTGCTCTGAAACTTATGCTAGAATTATTTTGAATAATGAATCATATAAAAATTATGTAATTGTTAGCGTTTTCCTGTGAACCTAATGCTGCAATTGCTTCTTAATTTTGTCCAGAACTGACATGCTATCATATAAATATTTATTCATGTCAATGATCAAGGTAGTATGAACTAAAACAATTATTAACAAGTAGATAAATTTATCTTGGAAAAACATTTTGGGCTTGAAAATATGAAGAATTATATGGCATTATAAAGTAGAAAGACACAGATAAGTTTTCTGGAATATTAAATCAAAGATTTTAATAGAAAGGAAGTAGCTTATGGTTTTTGATTGAGGGGAAATAAGTAGCTTGTGGTTTTTGATTGAAGGGAAATGCATCTGTTAGAGAATCCATAATAATTAGACATCATTAACAAATATCTATTGATTGTTTACACTTCTTATTTTTTTTTTACATATTTGATCATGTGTTTATTATATGTACAATTTTTATTGTTTCTGTTTGTGGCAAAATATGAAAATTTAATTAATTGAAATATTTATTAATTAAGAGAAATTATAAAAAAATTCACAATTAGTATAAATAAAAAATAATTTCAAATATTAAGAAACATGTACAGTATTTTAATATTTATCAATTTATTTACTTTTTGTTTTGATATAAATAAATAACTTCTTTACACAGATATACACACACACGCATGTGTGTGTCTAAGGGCTGTAGTGATGTCATTTAATGTGTAATTATATGTTGGATTATTTCCATCTTCCAGTTTATTTACTAAATGTTTTTAGAAAAATTCAAACTTTATTTATATCTTTCCAAATGTGTTCACTCTCTTGATGTTTGTAACAAGTTGATGTATTTAGAAAAGTGTGAAGTTATAATTTTTTTAAAAACAATTAATAATTAAACTAGATGGTGGAAATATTACAATATGTAATTTATTTATATGTATATAAATTATATTCTGCAAGAGAGTATGGTTAATTAGTAAATAGTATGGTAATTAACTTAACCCAGCTTCCAATATGGAGTTTGAATGATGTTCTGCATCGAAAGCGTAGCTTAGTGTTTTTTAAAATTTATTATTGCATTTCTTAATTGTGGTTTTGGTTGTCACTGTGTGTGACATATATATAATTATATATTTGAATATTTGTAAATACAGTAACTAAATAATTAAAAATTTTATCCACTTAGGAGCGCTTTCGATTATCTCAGTAATCTGTGTCAACTAAAGCTTTGAAATGCTAACTTTCCCACAATTCCGTGATCTTAACGTTTGCTGCTTGCCTGTTAATTAAGTCGTGTTTATATTTATATATTAGCATAGCTTCCTTTATTTTTCTTTTATTATTTTTTCAATTTGTAATATTTTTACACTGTTAAAATTGAAGTCAAAACCATAAATACATGATTTATTATGGTCGTAAAAAACAGATGCTGAAATATTATTATCCACTATGCAATTTTGTTTCGATTTCTGAACTCGTTTTAATAATAGCAAGTGTTCTCTAGTTCTTTTTTCCAATATACATCTAGATTCACCTATATATCCACTGCCACACCTACATATCCATTTATAAATGACACAATTTTTATTTATAAATGAGGTTTTCTCTTTGGAGTTATTTATTAACACCTCCTACATTAAACAAATTAATAAATAACTCCAAAAATAAAACCTCAGTTATAAATAAAAATTGGGTCATTTATAAATGGATATGAAGGTGTGGCAGTGGATATATAGGTGAATCTAGATGTACGTTGGAAAAAAGAACTAGAGAACACTTGCTATTATTAAAACGAGTTCAGAAATCAAAACAAAATTGCATAGTGGATAATAATATTTCAACATCTGTTTTTTACGACCATAATAAATCGTTATTTATGGTTTTGACTTCAATTTTAACAGTGTAAAAATATTGCAATTTGAAAAAAATAACAATAAAAGAAAAATAAAGGAGGCTATGCTAATATATAAATATAAACATGACTTAATTAACAGGCAAGCAGCAAACATTAAGATCACGAATTGTGGGAAAGTTAGCATTTCAAAGCTTTAGTTGACGCAGATTACTGAGATAATCGAAAGCCTCCTAAGTGAATAAAATTTTTAATTATTTAGTTACTGTATTTACAAATATTCAGTTATATAATTACGTATATTGCTTTAAAAATACAGACATCAAATAATAATATTATTACATATATATATAAAATTTTAAACTCAGAGGTAAAAAGTTGATAAATGCACCATGCTGACTGATGTTTGATGGAAAACAATTCATACATGTTTGTATACTATATGAATAATCATATTAGTAACAGCTGCAATAACAAGAAAATATGGAGTGGGCATTAGGAATTTATCCTGCTCATTAAATAAAACTTTTGTAGGGATAAATGAAAATCAGGATTGCTAGAGCACTGCCAGCTTGGTAATTTTATATCTTTTGCAACATATAAAGAAATATTATAATACTTTTACTTACATTTGATAATAATCAGATAATAATTGTGTAAATTTAATTTTGCAGTGAAATATAATTCCACGCAATTATTGACTTCATAGGACTATTTATCCATTGCATTAAGATCTATGTTCTTGCTTATTTCTGCTAACTAATCCATGGTACTTACAAATATTTTCATTAGTTTTGTTGTTGTTGTCAATAGATATTTAAAATTATGACTATATGTTGATTTATTTCCATCATTTAGAATTAAATGTTATAATTAGTTACTCCGTCTATTTATTAACAGTAATTGTTGGTAATTGTTAAATAAAGAAATGGATATAGACGGAATAAAACTTTTCCTTGGCCAACATTAGAAACATTTTCGGCAACTAAGCACAAACAAGATAAGAAAAAGGATAACAACTTCAAATATTAAATGTTTCATGTTTTTAGAAAAATTCAAACTTTATTTTAATTCTTCCTCTACATTCAATTGTAATAGCAAACAGGTTAGTATTAATATAATATTAGCATAAGTTTCAAGCCAGTAGTCTTTTGATTCATGAATACTGAATTTAAGGTCAACATGATGACCATCTAGACCAGGGGTCTGCAAACTTTTGAGACAGAAGAGCCAAATCTGACACTCGCAACAATTTAAAAATTATTTAAAATCCATGAATATATTTTTACAAATAAGGAAAATTTAAAGAAATACTATAACAAGTTGTAATATTAATTACATCTTTATTAAATGCAGATTAAATTACATGGAAAATTGCTAGCATTGGTTTTAATTAGTGTGAACAATGAGATTGCATTTGCTTAGAAAGTTTGTGTATGTCTGGTTGGTAACTAGTGGTTTTTAATTTAAGCCATGATTCCAAGTTGGCATTAGTAGTTTGATTCCTCAATTTACATTTAATAAAATTCATTTTACAAAATGATTGTTCATATAAATATGTTCTTTAAAATGAAATATATTCAATTTATAGACAACAAAATACTTAAAATATATAAATAATAAATTTATTAATATCTAATCGATTTTCATTCAAAAAATGAACCTTATCAAGATATTACAACAATTGAAAAAATTCACGTGATTTACATATCATATACAGGTCAAACTTAACAATAAAGATGTTTTTAAATTTTCCAATTTTTATTTAATGACTATTTTCCACCTAACTTAACCGACCCTTGTACTAAATTCATACATTTCTCTTTAT
Organism: Epiperipatus broadwayi; assembly: GCA_028023455.1. Lineage (NCBI taxonomy): Eukaryota > Metazoa > Onychophora > Udeonychophora > Euonychophora > Peripatidae > Epiperipatus > Epiperipatus broadwayi. Next base: position 1,095,142 of record JAQFVV010012680.1, on the reverse strand, counting down.
TTTCATGTATATATAATGTTTCATATACTTTTCTTTCTTTATAATTTTTACAATATTTGATGACTTCAATACTTTCTTCACAATTCATAATGTGTCCTGTTTCTAAAAAATGGCAAAATGGACCTGATTTAATATCTTTTCTTTTTATAGCTCTGTCATGCTCTTTTACCTCTTTCTATTTTACTTTTTGCTGACTGACCTATGTATATCATCTTGCATATTTTACAAATAATTTTATATATTATTCCTATTCTATCATTCTTATCATTCCTTATTTTAGAATTACTTACTAATTTTTTTAAAGATTTACTATTTTTCCATCCAATACCTATATTAAGATTTATTTTTTCTTTTCTATCATTTAGAATTTCATATACATCCTTAGAATATGGAATAGAAATCCATTTCTTATCTTTTCTTTCAATTTTATTCCTAACTTCTTTATACCTATTTTTATTTATTAAAATATTTTTTAAAATTTTACTATTATATCCATATTCAATGTATTCATCTTGGATTTTCAATTTTTGCTCCATTGCATCTTTATCATTTAATGTAAGCCTATCATTTTTTTCTTTTAACCCTATTAATACCCCCATTTTTTGACACCAAGGTTGATAAGATTCTGGATGTATCATTCCTCTAACATTTTTATTTTTTATGTAGTGCTTTATATTAATCATTGCATTTTCATCCTTTTTTATTAATAAATCTAAATATTTTATTCCTTCTTCATTATTTTCTATAGTAAATTTAATATTAAACATTTTTTTATTAAGCTCATTAAAAGCTTTCATTATGCTTCTTCCATTTCCTACAACTAAAATATCATCCACATATCTAAAATACTTTATAATTTCTTTATTTTCGATATACTTATCAATTATTTTCTGCTCAATCCAATCAACCATAGTTGATGCCATAATTCCACTTATTGAATAGCCCATTATCCATCCTTTATCAATACTCCAAAATTCATTATTATATTTAACATACAAAGTCTCATTAATCATAATTAAAACCTCTTCTATTATTTGTATCCATTCTTTTGAAATTATCTGCTCATCTTTGACTTTTCTAACTACTTTTCTGTCCTAGAAACACTTTGATACATTTTTTCTATATCAAATGATGCTACATTACCATTTCTATTTAATTTAACTGTATTCAAACTTTTTAATACTTCCTCAGAATTTTTGACACAATACTTTCCATAACCCATACCATCCGCAAGTTTTCTATATATAAGATTACACATTTCTTTTAATATATAATCATTAAAATCCAAATGCATATTTTTTCAACTCATGATATGAATGTGGAAGACTATTTCAAGTAATAAAAATCATAGAGTCTGCCTTTTGTAGGTTTTTTATAGCACTCTGCTGGTTCTTTTTCCAGTTCTTCCATTTCAATACCAAGAAGAACAAATTTGGAGTTCCATAAGTCTTTGCTTGTCAAGTCCAGCAATTGTATTTCAAAACTACTCACTTCAATATTAAATGATGAAAAATTTAATTTTCTCACATTGGCATTAAGAGGATTCATAATAAAAGCTAGAGTTACTTTATTGTTTCTAAATTCCTGAAACCTTTGAAAAAAATATTTTCTCGTGTTTAAAATTGTTGTCTTAAAATAATCTTTGTTATTGGGGGCATTGTTTTCTCAACAATATTGAGAGAAGTTTGGGCAATGAACTAAAGTTTCCCTCTCTAAATCTTCAGCAAATAGAATCAATTTCTTTTCAAGCAAAGTAATTTCTTCTACTATTGAAAAAACAGTATTTTCCTTACCATGTAATTTATGATTGAGCTGATTCAGTTTTGATGTAACATCCACCATGAAATACAATTTTTGCAACAATTGATCTGTTAATTCTAAATATTGAACGCCTTCTTGTCGAGAAATAGCATGCAAAATGTTTTAAGATATGATCTCTGGAAATTCATCAAACCTTGTTATATTGGAGAAGACTTGAATATTCACTCTCCATTTCACATACAACTTTAAATTGTCGATGATTAAGTCCTCTTGCTGCAATAAAATTAATAATCTTAATTACCAAGTCCATAACTTTACCAATTTTTTCCGGATATGTTTGTGCACAAAGTGCTTTCTGGTGAAGTATACCATGGAAAGTAATTTAATGTTTTCTTTTAAAATTGAAACAAAATTCTTTTTTGATCCCATAATACTCTTTGCAGTATCAGTTACAATTGATACAATTTTATCAAGTATGATATAGTTTTTTTTTCATGCATTCAATCATAGCATTTGCTATGTCCTGTCCTTGCATTTGGCCCTTGAGTGCTAATAATCGTAAAAGTTCTTCTGGACCCTCCGATGATATATACTGCATGTAAAGGGAACTGTGTCCTTGATATCGCAAGACTCATCCACTGCAATTGATAAAGCTGAAGATAATGTCTCGACTTGTTGGTTGGCTATATTTAAGTTCTTTTTAACTGTCCTATCTGCTGCTGTTTTGGCAGAAAATGGCATGTTTTTAATTTTATTTAAAATCTCTGTTTTATTTTTGAAATCATGAAAAAGTTTTTTAGATGCTTTAACAAAACATTTTATGTATTCACTATCTATGAATGGTTTTCCTCTTTTAGCTATTTCCTGAACTACTACAGTGCTTGCAATTAGTAATGTTATTGGTAAACTGTCTCCAATAATCAAATACAGAACTTGATTTTTCAATATTTTTTCTGAAGTTCTTCAATTGCTCTTTTTCTTGGGTCACTGACAGGATATTTTATGGAAATGTGGCATGTTTTGTTGTGAAGTGTCTCTTCAAATTAGATTTCTTGTTAGGTGCCAGTCTTTCTTGGCAAGTAAGACAGATTGGAAGGCCCTCCGAGTTCGCTATAAACGTGAAAGATTGTCCATTCATTTTAAAATCACGATGCTCATCTAATGTTTTTTTTAGTTATTTCTTCGTTGTCATGTTGGAAACACTTTTAATATTGTATTTTATTTAACACATTATATCCACATTTGCACAAATGCACAAAAAATAATTATAGGCTCCTCTTCTAGATTACACATATTCACCATTCTGCCATTGAAAACATCTTGTCCACTAGAGGTTTGTATGTCATTTATTAATTGTGAAGTTTTGCTAAATTTATAAAACAAATAAAATCAAGATTGCATTAATAAAATCTTTTAAAAATTTTATAAATTGAAACTGATAGTTTTATTTTCAATTTTACTACAAAGCAGGGGGTCAATATGTCTCAGATTTGTCTTGGTTTTATCTTGATATCTCTTATGATTTTTTTATTTCGTGTTTGCAATGTTGTTTTTTTTTTTTTCTGAACATACGTTCCTAGTGGAAAAATATAGACATTATTGAAGAGCCACATATGGCTTGTGAGCTATAGTTTGCTGACCCCTGATCTAGACTATTCTGTCATTTGATTAGAATATCACTTAAATTCAGTATTCTTCAATTCCCACGCTAATATTGTTAATGGTCAGGACAGCAACATTGGAGAAGAGAAGAAAATAATATCACTCAAAACATTGTTTATAATTTATTTGCATGCTATTTTTATCAGTGCATGTATTTGAAAAGTTTAAATAAAATTTGAATTTTTTTAAAGACATTTAATAATCAATTCTAGATGGGGAAATCAACCAATACATAATCTCATATAAAAAGTTATCATAAACTTTCAGATAATATTTAAAATGAAATATTGATAATATTATAAATTAATTAAATAGCATTTTAATTAATATTGTTATTTATTTATTGTAGAATTATTTATCATTTAGTCCAGGCTTTTCTTCATATGACTGAAATCATACTTGGATATATTTTAATGCTCACCGTAGGAACATACAATGTAGGATTATTTTTGGCTATTTTATTTGGAGCAGCTGTTGGCTATTTTATTTTTCCTGTTCATTCGCCGATTCCTCCAACATCCACAAAGATCTCTGCAACAACAGTAGTCTCCACTTTACATCCAGAAAGCCATGAAACTGATCAAAGTATGTCATCATTTTTAACCGCTAGCACATGACTTTTTATACACGTAACTTATGGTAATCAATAAATAAATCATGTCAATTGTTTTGGTTGGAGTTAAGGGAAAAATTAAGACTTGTTATTATTAGGAATATATTTTATAATATATATATATATATGTTGTGTATTGTCTTTTAATAAAGTAAAGATTTTTTATCTCACTTTTCGCAGAAACTGAGGGTGGGTGGGGAGTCATTGAAAATCATGCCACTGGGCAGTCTGATTGTCGATAAGTTTTTTTTCACCCCGGAAAAAATAATCGTTGTACTATAAACTTTAAAAAATAAAATCAGATTTAAGAAAATGCAAATTTTTATTTCTTACTCAAAACCGGAAATGTCTTGTGGTAAATTGGTCCATTCAGTTGATAACATAAAAATATATCTTGAACTCTCTCTTTTCTACATTTTTTTTTATAATCTGAATTTTTTATTGTTTTATTTATGAATTTTTTATTATGTGATTATACTGTTACTTTTCAAGTGCTAATAAAAATTCAATAAATAAAATAAGTCAGACAGAAATTTGAATTATTACTTGTCAAATTTTTAAAGTCGAATACAATTCTCCGAGGAGAAATAAAGATTTTTCCAAGAAAGATCTGTATTTATTCTGTTAGCCACCCAGTAAAATGACTTTATATGTATTCCTGGGCTGAAGAGTAGAAGAAATCTTGAGTAATGTGGTTTATTTATCTGAGCACTAATACATTGGCTATGAAGAGAAAATAATTATATGATTGTCTTTTCACTGTTTGTGAAGGAAGTATCATGTACTTGTGACCTTTAAACTGTTGATTGATTTTGATCCTTATATGCTTTTGTAGACTGTAAAATTGCAATAGTTATTGTCTTAATTAAAATAAAACGATTTATTTTGCACTTTTTTTTAAAATTCTTTTATTTTAATCATTATGCACTTGAAGTCTCTATCAAACATATTTGTTTCTCAGTTTGTGTAGTTAATATTAATAACTTACTTTGCAAAATTTGATTATTTAGGGAATTAAGCAATAAAATCAAGGCCTCCATTTATGGGCGTGCAGGTTGGGTCATGCACAAAGTCACTTCATCAATAGGGATACCAATAGCCATGATAAGTAATAAAATTCATATTTAAATGAAAATGTTTAGATTTCCAAATCATTCCATTGTTAGAAATACATTCAGATTGTGTATGTTTTATATTAAATATAAGAGGGTTATTTTTTTTGTTACAGTTGTTTGATATATAGTAAATATTATATAGTCTACCCTTGCACTAAACTGGACAGACCAGTACCATTTCACTGCAATAATTAATAAAATTTATATGCAAATGGAAATGTTTAGATTTCCGAATCACTTTTATTTAAACATCTTGATAGATTAATATTACTAATTTATTTAAAAATAAGCTCATTTAAAAAATATTGCCTCATAATAATTATGTAAAGTAGGTGATTAAGTTTATCACTCATTTTTTATAAACTTTTCTATTTTTTCGTATAATGTAGTGTTAGAGAAGATGCTGAAATAATGGGATTTGGGGATCAATTCTGGTACAACTTTATAATTTTTGTTTTTAATACCAATATCTTTTTTAAATACTAATGTTATCTTTTTTTTAAATACTGGTATCATTTTTTTTTACATGTTTTATTAATCTACTTTTCCTTGGATTTGAACTGTCATGGAATTTTTTACTTAGCTAATAACTCGGAATTGTTCCATAATGTTACTCAAATACATGATACTCCAAATCCAAGGAAAACAGAATTAGTAAAAAGTTAATCTTTTAAAAAGATATTGCTTGCCTTTCATTAAAACACTATTATCATTTAATATTATTCTGTTTGTAACAACTATATCACATGATTTAAAATCCATATATTTGGAAAGTGCCTACAAAATTTTTTATCATTGTTTGGGCTATTTTTTTATTTTCGTTACAAGAATTTGTGACATTTCCTAATATATATTTTTATATGTTGATAATTTATATCATCTGTCTGTTGCAATCAGTTACGCATAATGAGTTCTAAATTTTATGAAAGGTTATGTTTTTTTGATGTGTGTTTAATTTTCAGATAAAAGGAGCCACATTCTTTAGCACCATATACTGTAGCTTGAATAATCAATAAATCTGAAACATTTTATTTTAGATTCTTATCCTTAGACTGATCTCTGGATTTGCTTTTAACTATCATTTACTGTTCAAGCTAAAAATTTGAAATCCAAGTCCACTTCCATGTTTGAATCTGAAAGCCTCATTCAGAAAGACAAAAGCTAAAAATTAATATGAAATATGGAGATTTAAATGTAATAAAGTCTTTGGTAATCACTGATTACACAAACTTACAACAGTGGCACTAGAGGGCACTGCTGCTTCTGTTGATTGCCATTGAAAGAATGAAAAGTTTTTCTTCTTTTGTATAAAGGGGTTTGAAGAGTAGTAGAGTAAGCATAAAGTTAAATATAGAGTAGGGAAGATGAAAAATAAGGAATATGGATTGCATTTGTATCTCACAATGTATATATAATGGTCAGAAAGAAATTAGGCATGCTGTGATAGAGCGTACCATACGTGAAGAGGTTTTTCATTTGAAATGCTTAAATATGATTAGGAAGGATATAACAGATTTATGGTTATGTGATAAAAGAAGTGTAAAAATGATTTTCAAGTGTAGATAGTGTAAAGATAAAGTAAGGAGAAATGGAGCAAAATGTAATTGAGGAAGATAGAATACAGTATGTTTTTAGGGAAGTGACAAGAGATATGGATCAAAAAATAAGTGCAAAAAGATGATTAGCCAAAGAAGTAAGATAGAGGAAGAGGTAAAGCAAAATTAAAATTATTAGAGACGAAGTGTGAGCAGATAAAGGAATTATTGAATAGAAATGATAAGGAAGAGGTAGATAAGAAGCCGAGAAAGTGGAAGAAAATGTTATGGATGAAGTAGAAAAAGTAAACTATGAGACAATATTGTTAGGAGATTCTCTAATTTGAGAGTGTGGAGATATAATTGCAAGGGAAAATAGAAACAGATATGTAAGAATATGTTTGTCTGGTGCTAGAATTAGGGATGTTACAGATACGGTAAAGAAACAAGGGAGTAGAGATATATATGTTACAGTAGGAACATAATTTGTCAGCCATTGGAGCGAGTAATCGATGAGTACATAGAATTGATTAGTAATTTGAGCAAGAATAAAGGGAGAGTAGGTATAGTTGGATTTTTAGGGCATGTTTTGTAAATAAGAGATTGAAAAAATTGTGTTAGAGAAATGATGTTATGTTTGTGGGTGTGTGGGATTTTTTTATTAGTAAGAGGGAGTTAGAGAGTAAAGGTAGATTGCACTTAGCAAAATAAGGAAGACAAGTTTTAGGGAATTTGATTTATAAAGAATATAGTTTGGGAAACTTATAAAGGAAGGTGGGGTTTAAAATTGCAGTGTTACCAGAAAGAAGAAGAATGGAAGGGATATAAGAAAATATACAAAGAATAGCTATAAATGTAGATGTGGAGAGAGAATGATTCTGTAAAATTAATGATAAGCAAGTTACTTATAAATGTAATGGAGAAGAAAGAATCTAAAGAATAGTTATGAAAGAAGAAATTGTTAAAATAGGATATTTGAATATGCAAGATGGTAGGAGACCAGAAAAATGGCTGGAATTAAAGCAATTAAAAATGAAGAGCTTGAGATACTAGCAGTATTGGAAACACATCTAAGACTTGATATGGCAGGATATAAATAGAAAAGAAAAAGATAAAAGGGGTGGTGTTGTGTCAAAAAAATATTTAAATACTGCTAAATGTTGAGAACATTTATGATTTGAGATAAGGTTAGGAAGACAAGAATGGATGGTGTCTATAGTGTATATAACCACTGGAGATAGTCAATCTATAATGGAATGGAACAGAAGCATATGTGAGTGTTTAATTAAGGTTATACAGTTTCCAAAAAAAAGAGAAAAAATAATGGTTATAGGGGATATGAATGGGCATATTGAAGAAATTGATGATGCAGATTACAAGAATGGACAGTTTTTGAAGAATTTTTGTCAGAGAGTGAATTTGAGCCTTGGAAATTTATCAAATATTTATGTAGGAAAATGCACATGGTCTAGAAAAGTATATTTCACACAATAGATTATGAATTAATAGAGAAAGAGGGACTGAATAAAGTACTGAAAATTAAAGTGATAATGAAGAGAGAGTATGTAATAGTGATCATAATTTCTTTATAATAGAAATCATTAATAATGTAATGGAAAATAGTAATAAAATTAGAAAGGATAGTGAAAAATATGGACAGAGAATGAATGATAAGAATAAGTTAAAAAAATATAAAATTAAAGTTGAAGAAACCATGGAAGAGTTGGTTGGAGATAGGGTTTTAGGTGAGAATATTCAGAAGAATAAAAGTAATAGAAGAGTAAACTTAGTAAAAGTATAAAAGAAACTTAAAAAGCATGCAGAAAATATACGCATGTTATTAAGAACAAAGAAAGTGAAAAAGATTGTTAATGTTAAATGGGAAAAGTCTTTTAAAAAAAGAAGTTGGCTAAAATATATAGTTATAGAGAGTGTATGAAATTAAATATTAAATTGTTGGAGGATATTAATAAAAGTGAAAGAAGTGGGAATAAAAAGTTTTGGAAATACATTAAAAGAAGGAATGTAAGGGAGAGAAAAGTAGTATTACTAGATGATGGGGGAATAGAGTGTAGCTCTAGAGAAGAATTAGAGACAATCTTAAATTGTTATGGATATAAAAAAGATGTTAGATGCGAAGGACAGAGTGGTAACAAACATAAAAGCATATACTAATGGAAATATTAGGTTTACAGAAAATGGGTTGAATGAGACAGGGAAGAAATTGAAAAATGGAAAGCCAAGAGCTTTTGATGGATGGGCAGCAGAGATGGTAATGAATTTAGGAAATAGGGCAAAATTAAACTTATCATGTTTTAATAAGATGGGACAGAAGAGAATAATACAAGAGTAAGGATACTATTTAAAGGAAAGGGTAAGGTTCATAGAAAGTTAAGCGATTATAGACCAATAGCAGTAACATCAGTCTTATGTAAAGTTTTTGCATAAATGGTAGCTGGAAGTGTCACAAAATGGAATAGAAGAAAATGATATAATGGGAGAAATGCAAGGTTTTTGATTGGATAGACGTATAGGAGAAAGTTTATTTTCCAGTTACATAACATATAGATATGAGTAGAAATATGGGTAGAAGAGATTCTATGAAAATAATTGCTATATGTATCAATTAGGGAATATAGAATCAGTTAAAATTAAAAATGGGGTAGGATGTAGGCAAGGAAGCCCTATGTCACCTATTTTGTTTTTGTTGTATTTGAGAGAAATGGAGAGAGCAATAGAAAGACTAGGAAGAGGGGTAGAGTTACCATTAATAGGTGGCAAGGGAGTATATACGTTATCTGATCTTTTATTTGCAGATAATTTATTCTTGTGCACAGAAAATAGGAAGATATGGAAGTTATGCTAAAGAGATGTGCAAGGGTGGGTAAAGAGATGGGGATTAAATTTAGTGAAGAAAAATCAAAAGTAATGATGATTAATACTGGGGAAAGAGAAAGAATTTTTATTGAGGGATATAAAGTTAAGTGTGGTGAATAGGTATAATTAATTGGGAATTATCTTAAGTAATCAGAGAAATTGCTTGGATGAATGGGAGATAAAACTGATAAATGAAGCAAAGAAAAGAAAGGGATTGATAATGAAATTAGCAGTGTTTTCATATAACTAGAATTGTATGGGAGTGGCAGTAGCCGGGTTAACATATGGTAACAATGTGTTATTTGTTAGTAAATGTGTTAGATTACTTAGAAAAAGTATAAAGAGAAGTAGGAAGACATGCATTAGATACACATGTGTGGACAGCAAAGGAGACAATCCAAGGAGAAATGGAATGGTCAAGTTTCTATATGAGAGATGCAAAATGAAAATGTTGAATAGATTGCAATTTATGGATAATAAGAGAATAATAGCCAAAATAGTATTCAATTGGGTTATGAGTAAAGGACAGGCAACAAGATGGCTGAGAAAGGTAGTATGGTATGCAGAAGGTTTGGATAAAGTATTTATGTCAGTATACTTATACAAAAGATGGAATGATTGTAGTATGAGAATTGTTCTGTCATTGTGGCAAGGAATGGGTTAGAAGAATAGATGCATTAATAAAAAATAGGGAGATGGAGAAATAGTATGGAGATTAAAAAGAGTTTAAATATATATAGAAGCAAACAGAATATTGGATGCATAATTAATTTATGATAATAGCAAGGAAAGTAGTTTACTGTTTATGGATCGAACGGGATTTTTAACAACAACTAAATATACACATAAATGGAAAAATGTGGGTGTTTTAGTCTCCAAATTGTGTAAAAAAGGCATAGAAAATATTAGGCATTTGTTAATTGAATGTAAATGCCTGCAAGCAGAAAGGATACAAATAATGAAGTTGTGGAAGAATAAATATAAGCAAAGTGATTATACAGAAAGTACATTCTTGGTTTTTATGCTGGGTTTGGGAAAAGATAAAGGGAATTTAGATATAAAGGCCATGTAGTTGATGAATATTATGTTGTGGAAATGGGTTGGAGCAGGATAAAGAAGAATATGCGAAAAACTTATGGTATGAAATGGAAATGGCAGATAAGATGGCTAACAATTTTCTCTGGTAATAATGACTGTGAGATTCTGACTCTGATAAAGAAGCCTCCGTGCATTGTATTGCATTACTGTAAAAGCTGGAGAGATCATTTGTTATTGAATTTTTTTAGTAGAAAGTAATTATTGAATTTATTCTGATATCTTAACAGGTTGTTCAGTGAAAAAGTCATTGGTTCTCAAACTGTCACAGCGCAATTTCTCAATCACCCACGTGTTGCATAATGTTGTAGTTTATCTACCCACAACAAAAATATTAAGACATTTGCCTATTTGGATTATGTGTTACAATATGAAATGTGACAGGATATTTTGTAATTTTTTCATAGATTATTTTCAGGGTTTTTCCTGCAATTATGAAATCTTGCAAACCATTGAAAATATTTGTCAATTCATAGTTTCATTGCAATACAATCTGAATTATTTTGAGTTTTGCCAAAGTAAAACAAAATTTAATGTTAGCACATTCCATTGTGAGTTAAAATGCAAAACATATTGTTACATTTTATGATGTAACTCATGAGTCAGATGTGTTAGCATATTAAAAAATTTATGGTGAATAGTCAAACTATCATAACATGTGTTAATTCACAGATGGCAGTGCTAGAAACGTGGAGAGCATCAGTCATCTTTTCTCTGAAGCACAATGTTAATTATTGTTTAATATATATCTAATACTGTTCTGAAATCTGGTGTTAGGCATTATAGAATATTAGATTATTTATATTATTAAAATGTAATCCAAGAAGATTTTGTTCCTATTACATAAGTTCTATATTGTAAGGATACATTTAAACTGACATCACAACCATTACTACCAACCATCATTAAAAACATATTATTAGTTATATATTAATAAGTTTATATAAAATTGTCCATTAAAATTATATTATTGGCAATACTGACTTATATATACCAAACCTATAAACATAAGGAAGTAAAATCTCAAAAAAAGAAATCATTAATGTTAAATTTTTTTATTTATTTATTAATCCAGCATAAAATTCTATAAATATTGAAATGACGTCAACAATGAAAATAAAAGCAAAATCTTGAAACACATACATCAATTAATGAAAGGTAAGACAATGTAAAACAATTTCGTTATTTTTTTTTTTTTAAAAAAGGAAGGAGAGTAAATTACCTCTTTAAAAAAAATTTACTTTTTAAATTTCTAAAATTAAGTTAGTTATCATTTTAACTATCCTCAATAGTAGAGCTCATAAGCTACTACAATTGCAACTTGAAAAAGTCATTTAAGGAACCCACTACCAATTTTCTTAAAGCTTATATTTTAATCCAAATTATAAGCTAGAAAACAACAAATCATGCATGACTAGGAAGTGATAAAACAATGTGGGGATGGAGCTACTCGTCATGCAAACATGATTCCAGATACATTATCATTTCAAATTAACATCATAATGAAGGCACGATAGGAAAAAGATCTAGACTGCACTACAATCAAATAAAGAAATTCTCTCAGCACAGAAAAGATAATTATAAATGAGTCTGAGTCACCAACACGAAAATCCAGAGGTTGACTGAAGATTATCCGATGAACTACCATCCAGATCATACAGAGGAACTTCCCTAAAGGCAAAGATATTCAGACGCTTCACAACATGAACTAAAAGTCTTTGAACTATGGCTAGACTACACTGGATTAACATCTCAAATTATATTTTTATAATTTTTTTTTAATTCTTATTTCACTTGTTAAATTGGTTTTTTTTTTTTGGAACAGAATCAATCCAACCAACCATCAATTATTTTAGAAGGAAGGAGGGCCATCAATTCTATTTTTTTATTTTTCATTTAATAATAAAATTTAGGTGCAGACTCCCGAACTTGCTTGCCAATTGATACATTAGTCTACTGACTTGAAAGGTGAGACTTTATTCCTTATCCAATATTAAGCACTCACACTTTGGCAGTTACAATATTTTTTATGTTCAATTAACTTAATTATTAATTATTTGTTATTTGGAATGTATGACTAAACCTTTGGATGATTGATCTGTTTTATCATAGATTTATATGACACCAGAATAGGAAGGGATTCAGAATATAAGAATAATCTTCAACAAATTATAAAATATGGATAGATGGATCGGAAATTAATGAGCAACCGATATTAGAAAATTTTAGTTAGCAGAGTTAATTATTAAAATATAGGTGTCTTTAATATTGTACTCGATGTAAAGTTGAAATGATTAAATTAGAATGGTGACTGACCATCCTTCATATGGATGAAAGGTATGGGTTAGTAAATAGTTAATGAACACAAATGAAGGATGATCATGCCCACACAGTTATTAAATTAATCAAAACACGTTATTTTTGTTATAAAACAATCATGAATGGAAACCATCATCAAAATTAATTTGTTAAATATTAAATTAAATTAGTTGTCTATCGTTTGATTTTTCTATTTTCCAATAAATCACACTATATGCATATTCAATACACCCATCAGATACAGAATAAATATACCTTGATATAGAGTATGTGTACTTCCTCAGTTTGAACTCTGTGGCATAACGAGGATCAAGAAGAGGTGAAGTTATGTAAGTGTGAATTCCATCCCACTCAATCAGTAATTGTCATAGAACCACTTTATAAAACCCAGGTAAATCATGAGATAACTGATTTGCTCTATTAAGTGTAATGCCATACCTTGATGACCAAATAGGTGACCACAGTTAGCTACACCTAGAGGAAAAGATTATATCATTATATATGCTGCCCAAATCTGTGGGGCTCTTAAATAAGAGCATGACAGCATACATTCTGCCCCGTTGCATATGGTTCCAACATGTTGGGCATGAACTCAGATAGTTGTCATATTGTACTTTGTAAAATCGATATAATGATCAGTTGCAATTTCAAAACCATAAGTCTTTAGGAATCTGATTATATACATATTCAGTCCTGTTACATATGGCGTATCTCATCATTGGGCATGAATCACATATATTTAGATTACAATTTTCAATGTGTTTCGTTACATATGGCGCATCCAATTATTGGGCATGAATCACATATATTATGATTATATACATACAGTTCTAATCTTTAAAGACTCGAAAACATGATTATGTTCGTGATATGCTAATAGTTTCAATATGTGATGAATAGAAACTAGACAAATGACAAACAGCAATAAAATAGTCATATAGTCAGCCATATAAACATAACATAAAATGAGATATGAAGTAGCGCTTTAAATAAATAAATAAATGAAATGATCAAATAAAAATTAAATCATAACTCATGTTAAAGGTATGACAGCAAGGAAGTCTCTACGATGTCTATCAAATTACTTGATATATATAGAAAGTATCAGTTTGGGATAAAATTGCATAAAGCTTTTTTGCAGACAAAGATAAAAATATAATAGATATAAATCATCAGATGATAATTAGGAGTAAAATCAAGGCAATAGAACTAAAAACTAGTAAAGAAGTTATCAAGGAAATTGGAAGTGAAGAAATCCAGGATTGGACAGATGCAAAATTCTATTAGAGATAGTTTAGAAACTTCTACTTTTGAAAACATAGTAGAACAGAATGATGAAAGATTTGTCAGGATTGTCTTAGAAATAATTCAACCTCAGGAAATGCCAATGATTGTAGAAACACCAAAGAAACAAGAAGACTCAAATGATCCTACTCTCAACCAGATGGTTTCAATGATGCAACAAATGTTTATTAATCTGAATGCCAAAATAGAAAAACAGAATGCTGATTTGAAAATGGATCATCTGATAAAATGGATAAAGTGCTGACTTACCTGACAAAATAGATAAACAAAATGCAGAATTAAAAGAAGAAATAAAAATGGATATTGATGAAAAAGGTCACAGGTATCAAATTAGACTCATTGAACTTGGAAAACAAATTGAAACAGCATTGATAATTTGAAAATCGAATGTAGGATAGAATCAAGGCCATTGAAACAAAACAAACATGAAAACTCCAAACTCATATTGGAAAAGATGAGCCCATAAAAACTGTAATAAGGTTAAATATTAGAAGTGTTATGGAAGATCCCAAGGTAAAAAAAACCCATGGCAATCAAAATTGATGAATATCTGGAATCATATCATTGTGGTAACATCTATATTAAGGGTAAATGTGAAATGGTTCTTAAGAATACTTTCCCTCAACTTTTTGATAACTCGGAATGTTTCCATGTAATGCTGATTTTATAAAAGAAAAGTATCACAGCTGTAACAAAACTAGGGAAACTCTAAATGATGTGATCAAATTCGTCTCAAGTCCTCTTTAAGATATTTCAAGAATCTTTACAATGAAAGAGATTATTTGAATAGAAAGCTCAATCGATGGATGGTACTTGAAATTAAAGTAAATGAAATAAAAAGGTGTAGTCCATGACTTCTTTATAGTGATGATAAAGGCAATGCTAGGGATACGAAAAGCAGAACTTATCATAGAATGGAAGACCATACCATTGGTAATATTCCAAAAACTACCAAATACTGATACAGTCATTACCATTCATACAAAATGAAAGTACCAATTGCAAATAAAGTTTGATTAATCTTTAGTGAAGAAGAAAATCATTTTATCTGGTATAAAGATACCATTCTGAAATGCATTCACTTTGATTTAACAAGGTATTTATTTCATAAATATCCCGTCAGGCTTAAAACATAAGCTGTAATATTAAATGGTATTAACCTAAAACTCCATTGCATAGATTATATGATCACGGAAGAAATTTCTTGGAGCATCAAGTTAGATCATGTATTACTTTATATATATATTCACTTAGATATCTGCATTTTGACTAAATGTAGTACATTTTAATATGTTGAGCATATTATGCCCAACAAAGAAGCAAAAATTACTATATTTCATAAACTATGTAATACGTATGAAGGCCCACTCACCTTTATTAGGTGTATAAATAATAAATGCTTAATAACCCTATAATAAAAATGGACCTAAAGGATTATGACCTAGGATATGGAAACCAAAGTACTAGAAATGTAATAATCCCAAATTTTTTGATATAAGTAAATCTTATTAAGACTAAACAAAAATCCACAAAATGTGAATTTAAATTCATGTAAGGAGTCATTAGGATTATGATTAATCAGACTGAAGGATGAAAGTGTTAAGGAGGATAATACACAACATAGAATTGGTCTTAAAAATATATTTGAGAAATGAAGTCTTGGAAATAAATCATAGCTTTATTTCTAGAACCCATAAGGAAGTATATCATTATTATGAAAATGGGGACTGATGACTTTAATAAGTTGTTCCATTCAAGAGTGAATGACAACTAACATGTTTAATGGATGCTGGAAAATCCAGTCAGTATCAAGGTTAAGGAGCAGGATTGTCACCATTAGATAGACCTATAAATAAGTAATGCATAGGTTAGCTAAAAGAAAATTTAGCTGTAGATAATCAGATCTTTCACAATATAAGCCTTTGATATACCATCCTAAAAATAATAAATACAATCTTAAGCAACTAAGATGTAATAGCACCAAATATATTAACAAAGACACATTGTGTAAAAACAAAAAAATAGATATATACTTTCTGAAAGTGAAAGAATAGCAAATAAAAATTCTAAGCCTACATAATAGGCTAATAATTACACACCAATTTTGAGCCAATATTTTTTTGGTAAAAGGAAAATATGAAAATCTTTCAAAGGAATGAAGCTAAAAACAAAATAAACATATCCCAACCGTATTACACCAACCATTGACTACACTCACAAAACACCTATTGATCAAGAAAAAGATCAGAGGCATGAAATGCTACTAAAGAGTGAAAGACATAATAAAAACAACTAAATCGAACCATCAATTGAGAATTAAATTAAATATATTTTAATCTCTTAAGTGAGGGTGTGTGTGTAAGAATACATTTAAACCGACCTTACAACCATCGTTAAAAACATATTAGTTATATATTAATAAGTTTGTGTAAAATTGTCAATTAAAATTATATTATTGACAAATCCAAACTTATAAACACAAGCAAGTAAAAATCTCGAAAAAGAAATCATTAATAAGTTGTTTTTTTTTAATTTATCAATCCAGCGTAAAATTCTATAAATGTCAAAATGATGTCAACAATGAAAATAAAAGCACGATCTTGAAACTACAACTTCGTTCTTTTTTTTTTTTTTTTAAAAAAAGAAAAGGATAGTAAATTTATATCTAAAAAAAATTTACTTTTTAAATTTCTAAAATTAAGTTACTTATCGTTTTAACTATCCTCAATAGTAGAGCTCATAAGCCACTACAATTGCAACTTGAAAAAGTCGATTAAGGAACCCACTATCAATTTCCTTAAAACTTATATTTTAATCCAAGTTATAAGCTAGAAAACAACATGCATGGCTACGAAGTGATATGAAGATGGAACTGTTCATCATGCAAACATGATTCCAGATACAATTATCATTTCAAATTAACATCATGACAACCATGATGGTAAAAAAATCTACAACGCGCTACAATCAAACAATGAAATTCTCTCAGCACAGGAAAGGTAGTTATAAAAGAGTCACCAACATGAAGATCCAGATGGTGACTGAAGATTATCTGGTGAACTACCATCCAGTTCATACAAAGGAACTTTCCTCAAGGCAAAGTTATTCGGACGTTTCACAATGTGAACTACAAGATTTTGAACTATGGCTAGACTACACTGGATTAACATTTCAAATTATATTTTTATAATTTTTTTTATTCTTATTTCGCTTGTCAAATTGGTTTCTTTCTTTTGTAGTGGAATCAATCCATCCAACTGTCAATTATTCTAGAGGGAAGGAGGGTCATCAATTCTATTTTTTATTTTTTTTTTATTTAATAAAATTTAAGTGCAGACTCCTAAACATGCTTGCCAATTGATTCATTAGTCTACTGACTTGAAAAGTGAGACTTCATTCTTATCCAATATTAAGCACTGACACTTTAACAGTTACAATACTTTTTTATGTTCAATGTTTGGGTCCAATTAACTTAATTATTATTTGTTATTTGGAATGAACGACTAAACTCTTAGATGAGTGATCTGTCCTATCATAGATTTATTCTTCATCAGAATAGAGCAACCTTCAACAAATTCTAAAATATGGATAGACAGATCAGAAATTAATGAGTAACTGATATTAAAAATTTTAGTTAGCAGAGTTAATTCTTAAAATATATGTCTCTTTTTTTTTATTGTATTCGATGAACTAGTTTATGGTCCTGGCACCATATTGAATTTAAAAAAAAAACTGACTTGAGATACAATTTTCACAATAACTTCAGTTTTAATGTTAGAGAAAAAAGCTTTACATTGATAGAAACTAAAAAAAAACTAAGGAAAACAATAAGACCAAGAGAAATAGTGATTATCTTTTAAAAAATAAGGAAAAAAAAAGAAATTTTAACATCCGAAATAATTATTACTTTAATGTTTGTTTGTAATTTCTAATTTATCATTATTTAAGTTTAAATTACATCTTCATTGATAATTTCTTTGTATTTCTCACAAAATTTTCATTCAAACTGAACATAATACTTTTTACTTGAGATAATCCATAGCTTCAGAATCTCCAAAACTAGTCGCATAAGAATTCTTCATTTTTATCTTATATCTCAAAAGTTAACAAATCTCAAAGGCATCTATAAGAAAAAGATTCATCCTAATAAAAGATACAAAATAAATCATTTCGTGAAAGTGGATAAGCATTTGTCATCATAGCAATTGGCTTTTTGTCTATCTAAAACTAGAAATTATATGCTACTGTTTGTATCAATAATAAAATGAATTTCATCATTTTATATTTTTTGTGTACACCTGTGATGTTTATATTCTTATGTATACCAGTGATGCTATCTTGTTATATTTATTGTCCCACAGAGATATAATTTATTTGCATATATCTCATTTACTAGCTATAGACTTGAAAATAATGTGATGCAAGATGTGGAAAACTACTAACTCCACAGCATGAGTATCAAGGCATAGGCAAGAATCAGAATTTGATTCTATGCCTGCATACAATTCCATGTGGTATATACATAACCATTGTGGCTATCCCCACACACACCATTTGAAATCTCTCTTTATTGGTTTAAATGCTAATATTTTCACATAGTACTATGTCCAGTAAATTTTGTGATTGCTTTATCAACTGCAATCTTTCTGTACATCTGATGTCTTAAAATTTACATTGCACTGCTCTATATATGTAAATCATTACTTGGTATACAAATACAAACATGCAAGTACAAATACACTAATACAAATATAAACACATTAATAAATTATTAAACCTTTTGAGAATCATTATTTCTATAAAATAAGGTTGTCTCAAACTTGGATCAGAAACCCAAAATTACATTGTACACGAATCACTTTTGTTATATTTGAATACAAATTTATATACTGTATAATAAGGAGCATAAATGATTTAATATTATATAATTTATATATTACACAAACACACCAATAC
Organism: Epiperipatus broadwayi; assembly: GCA_028023455.1. Taxonomy (NCBI): domain Eukaryota; kingdom Metazoa; phylum Onychophora; class Udeonychophora; order Euonychophora; family Peripatidae; genus Epiperipatus; species Epiperipatus broadwayi. The sequence goes on along the minus strand of JAQFVV010012680.1, from coordinate 1,075,904 downwards.
AAATGCAAACACATTAATAAATTATACCATTTATCAAATAAAAAAATTTTTAAATACTATTCAAATAATTAAAAAAATAAAATTGAATATTTACGACCAATATTCCACGATTACGTTTTTATCACATTGAAGGCCTTGAAATGTGAATCATTAGCATATTTTTAATCCATTTTAGTATTGAGTCTGGCCAATAAAGCAATTCTGCCTTTGTTGTCTTTGTGTAATCTAGTAAACTGACCAGAAAAGAAAAAAGTTAAATGCACTTATTTAATAAAAAATTCAAATTTTATCCGATTTCAACTTGTGATTTGCCATTTTAAAGAGGATTTAAGCAGCAACGAATGCTGGGATTTCTGTTGACATCATGCATATAGTTTTTGCGCAGTTTAAAAAAGAAAAATCAGTTGCCACAAGCATTTGACATATTACAACTGCTCAACCCGGTAAAGTTGAAATTATTAAATTAGATTGGTGAATGACCATTCTTCTTTAGGGATCAAAGGTATGGGTTGGTAAATAGTTAATGAGCACAAATGAAGGATGATCATGCCTACACAATTATTAAATTAATCAAAACATTTTTGTTATAAAACAGTCATGAATGGAAACTATCATCAAAATTAATTTGTTAAATATTAAATTAAATGTCTGTCTTTTTATTTTCCAATAAATCATGCTATATGCATATTCAATACACACATCAGATATGGAATAAATATACCTTCTAATATATGTATACTTTTTTTTTTGAGTTTGAACTCTGGCATAACAAGGATCGAGAAGAAGTGAAGTAAGGGAAGTTATATAAGTGTGAATTCCATTCCACTCAATTAGTAATTATAGAACCACTTCATAAAACCCAGGTAAATCATCAGATAACTGACTTGCCCTATCAAGTTTAATGCCATACCTTGACCAAATGGGTGACTGCAGTTAGCTACATCTGCTAGAGGAAAAGATCATCCCATTACGTATGCTGCCCAAATCTGTAGGGCTCTTAATTAAGAGCATGGCAGCATACATCCTGTCCCATTACAATATGTATATATAAAATGTCATTATCTGGTTTCATCTATACATGATTAATAATACTAACATACCTACATTTTAGCTAGGTCAAACCAAGCTTCAATTGGGAAATAAATGTTATAAAAATCATTGCTGAGATGTTGTAAACATTGACATGTAAGTAGATAAAAAAATCTGGCCAATTGAAAACGAAAACAAAATTTTAAAACTATAAAAATGGGGGTGGAATCATAACAGATAAAAAAATCAAAAGCTAATCAGATTAATGAGTTTTAAAAATTTCTTCCAAATAGAAGATAGTTTACATGTATCATGTCTGTTAATACAATCTTACCTTTTAAGGATCTCAATGTATTTTTTGATCTTAGAGTTGTGGAGGATGTCATATCTTGATAGGATCCTGATGTTTGCGAAATCTATATTATGATCTAAATTAAATGGTGATAACTGTTGCTTAACTGCTTTAGCATATTTATTACTAGCACTGATATTGTAATTGCTTTTACCCAAATAAGATACTATACATTCCACATGAAATTCCATAAGCATCAACCAATTGAATCCTTCGATTTGAACAGAATGTTACCAATTCTTTTGGTTAATGATATATGTTCATTTTACACCATAGTATTTTAGAATATATCCAAATATGTCTACAGTTTTTTTTATATAAGGAATACTGATTCTAATAGTTGCAGTTTTTTCGTTCTTTTTGTTTAGATTTCTTAATCACCAGAATCCTTCCTAGCTGTACCTTTCTTCACCAATGTAAGATCAAAGAAGCAACTACCTTCCATTTGGAAGAATTTTTTAAAACCCATTAATCTGAAAGTCTCTGATCTTTTTTTTTTATATATCATTCGACCCCCCATCTTCATATTTTTAAAATATTCTGTTTTTGTTTTTCTATTGATTGAATCCTTAATCTTGTTATATATCCATGATTAGAGTGCTTCTTTTACAATGTTATTTTTCATACTAGCATTCTTTACCCAGTTGAACATCTGTGTGACCTCGCTAAAACATTAACGTTATTACTACAAATCATATATACATGAACCCAAGTATCTCATTTATATCTGTAGCCCAGTAGCCTTTGTTTTAACATATATAATTATCAAAAAGCTTTCAATTCTTAGACATGTTTAGAATTTTATTAGGAGGTTGTATTGAAATTTTAAAGGTGAAGCATAAGTTAAAAAGTCTTCATTTCTAGATTGAAGATAACAAAAAGGAATTCTCACAGTTGAAGCTTCAGTAACTGACTTAGGTTTATAGTCATTACAAGTATATGAAAAAAGTATTTTCAAAATATGAAAATTCTATGAGTAGACAAAATGCATTTAATTTCTTTTTGAATGGAATGGTGAGGGAAGAAAGATAAAATAAAAGTCCAATAGTATAATCAAAAGAGACTGGTACTACTTTACTACATGAAGGCTGAAGGTGATTAATCTACTGTTGCAATATAAATCCTTTGTTTGTGTGTTTATTTTTTATTTAGTTTAATTTTTATTAAGTTTTCAAGGGTTTTATGATGCTTAATGTATCATAAATTGATCTTATTTTGCTATAAATGTTTATTTTCTCTTGCAGCTTAGTCATTTCTAAGATCGCTATTTCATTTACAGAAGAAATACTTCTATAAAGTTCTTATTCCTGTAGCTTTAATACATTATATTTATAAATGATGCTGATCAAAACAATAAACCATTGATTAATTAATTGTTCAAAGATTAAGATAATTACTAAGTGTCATGATCTACAATTTAAGGTATTCATTGACCTCCCTTATATTTTGGCTCAGAATAAAAACACGATTGAGGAAAGTGTATTATGCATCAAAAATAAATACATTGAAAGATATCTTTAAAAAATTAATGTTTGAGAATAGACTGTATTCTAACAATGTTTTGATCATGAAATAGGACATTAAATAGATTCATTGTCCTGATCTTTTTCAGTAATTATAAATTTCTGAAAATAAAATAATTTGACAATTGAGTTGATGTTATGATTTCTGGAAGAATTTGTTTCCCTGGTTATGATTTGTGGAAATGTTTAATGGTTGGCAGGTTGATTTATAACAGCAACGATTTTTTTACAGAGATGTCTAACGTTTTGTGATTGTTGAAATGAGCATTTTAGGTTCAATGTAACTATAAAGTAATTGAATGGTTCACTGCTCAAAAGCTCATAAAAAGTTTGAGTATTGAAAATGATGGAGCCAGACCATGATGCATGGGTCTTGAACTCCAGAGTCTGCCATTTGACCACTATCTAATTTATGCAGGGCACTTCATATAATAGATAAGCAGTCTGTGAACTAAAGAAATCTTTTCAATGTCTCCGATCCTTAAAGTTCATTCTCTGATCACATGTCTGAAGACTTTAAACATAATTCATCTCCTGGATTATTACCATAGTCTTTTGTAGTTATAAAAAATAACATTTTTATGAAGCCTAAATTATGAACAGTTAATAGACTAGACAAAGGGATATTTTATCAGGAATGATAATGAAACAAGCTAGTGAAATGTATTTGATAAACAGAATGTGGATTTTTTTTTATCCTAATGTTACATGGAATGTGCTAATTGTAAGCTTTGGCCTGAATATTTGGTTTAAGTTTAAATATTTTAAACAATTATTTGTATATAGTCTTTTTAGGTATAAGGAAAACGGAAATAGAATGCATGTGATGAGAGTATGCTGAATCTTAATGGTTATCTGTATTTAGTCTTCATAGAGATCTGGAGAGTTGAAATGTGATTTATATTGTTAAAATTGTACCTAAAAGGCAGTGATATTTAGTAAATGAAGCTGACTGTAAATCTTTGTGTTTTCCAAATGCAAATTTTCAATACAATATAACGGAAAATGGTGAACATATAGGTACCGAATTCGTGTGCATGTTACTTTTTGTTACTACATTATTGCATTTTCATTTAATTAATTAACAACTAACACCTACAAAGAAAGCTTTTGTTAACATTATTAATTTTTAAATGTTATTGTTTCACAATTAATGATTATCTAACTATTAATAACTTTAGTTTGTAATAGATAAATTAGCTTTTTATTTATTTGGTTTACCTTTTATTTTTGTATGCATGGTTCCTTTTTCACTGCATGTTTTCTTTAACTTTTATTATTTTTTTTTTTTTAAGGTAATTATGCTAGCATAGTTCCTCAAAACATGGAATAAGCTCTGCATGTAGCATTCTAATCCAAACTGCATTAATATCGGTGCATGATCTATATGCTTATATGGTCGACTGTTGAAAAGCCATTGGTGCTTTCCTGGACTTAGGGCGTTTTATTTAATTATAATTAGATTGCTTGTTTTTTTTAAATAATTTTTTTTAGAATTATTTGACTGTATACATGGATTTCTGTGTGTACATGCTTTGCTATATATGTACATATAGCTTTGCAAAAAGTTTTCTATTGAAAAGCAGATTTACTTTCTCTAAATTTTTATTTAGGCAAAAGTATTTCGATCAGGAAATTATCTGTACTTTTTTTTTATTGCCAAAAACATAATATGTGTCTGTGTAGTGTAAGAGGAAATATTTTCATTGTTTAACATGGAAGTGACAAATTTTATATAATAATTTGTAATGATTTAGAAATGTTTATACATTTAACAGCAGAACAGGTTTTTTTTTTCATGTTACAAATATTTATTTTATTCAGCTAAATGCTGTCAATACTAAAACATATGATCATTGCATTATACAATTAAAGATCATTGAAAGTTGTTTTGTATATTATAGATTGAATTATCATAAAATTGAATTTTAGAAGTTAATGTACATTCTAATAACTACTGGAAGTTATAGACCACTCCTCCATCACCTTTCTCTTTCTATCATCTCTCTCAGGGATAAACAATGTCAGCCCTAGAGAGATTGAAGTTGTGGCATGGGTAGCTTATGATCTAAAAATATAAATGAGTGTTCATTACCTTTCTTAATCTGGTTGTGCTGGGCCAGTCATGTGGATAGGTTAGCTCTCATTTCTCTATAGTAAGCCTTTAACTCTTTGCATGCAATTTTGTACACTACTAACCTATTCACCAGTCTGAACCAGTAACTGGGCTAAGAAAGGCAGTGAATACCCATCTATATTTTTAGATCTTGAGGTACAGTTAGGCTACAACTTTGATCTCTAGGGCTGACATTGTTTGCTCTGAGAGAAATGCACACCATAAGTGAAAAAGAAATCAGCACATCTCTTTCTAAAAAAATGGCATTTATAACTTCCAGTATAGTTATTAGAATGTAAATTAACTTCTAGAATTCAATTTTATGCTAATTTTCTCTTTAATATGCAAAACAAATTTTATATTGAGAGTTCAACAATCTTTAATTGTATGATGCTCTGATTATGACATGTTTTAGTATTGAAAGCACATAGCTGAATAAAATAAATATCTGTAACATGAAAAAAAAAAACCTGTTCTGCTGTTAAATGTATAAATATTTACTAAATTCTTATAGTTTGTAATAACTTGAAAAATAAGATCTCCATGTTCAGTATATTATTCCATCCAAGTTAGCAACCTAATATCTAATATATATAATAATGAAACCAACAAAATATCACATGACCTAGCTTACTTAAACTTTTCAGTAGCCTATTCTCTGTTTCTACTCCAATCATGACAACTAGTGTAAACTTGAGGAATGAATAAATTCTAGGTAGTAGTGCATAATAAATTTCCAGTGCTGACTTATTCATATCCCAAAGTAGTTAATATCTTAGGGTTTTTATCAATGAGGAGTTTTGGATCTTGGTTCTAGTATATCTGGATTTTAGATAGAGTTGCCTGTGGTTTTAAAACGCTAAGGACATTATAATCAGCTCTATATAACTACAGTCAAGTTGGCTTGGACCTAAAACATTGAATTTGGGCTGGAAGTTTAATAGTAAAAAGAGGGGCAAAAAATAGCTTCTGGAGGAAAGGTGCATTAAATTCAAAATTCAGATCTACTAAATCAAAATTCAAAACTTTTCATTGATGAAAGCCATAAGTTAGAAAATAGTTTGGGGATATGATAGGAAATCACTATAGGGATTTATTAGGCACTCAAATGAAATTATTGATTGCTCAAGTTTACTATGGGTAGCGTAACGAACAAAAAAAAAAGACAATATGCTACTAATAATGATTATGGGAAATATAATTACTAGTATGTATCAAATAGATTAGATATCACATGGATTATTTATATTAACAATTCCATTTAAGTCTCTGTATATGATATATTTATGTAATGGTCAATGAATTTTACTATCACAGTATATCAGATTGTAATTCTATTTAGAAAATAATAATTCCTATTCACTTGCGCTGTATTATAAATCAATGATGTTAAATGTGAGGATACTTTCATTCCACCACAAGATAAAGACTTTGAAAAAATAAAATGACCATCTTATTTTCAAACCTAAATGCAATTATATAGGCCAATCTTAAGTGTCTTTGAATGAGAGCATGAATATATTTTAAATAATGTACTTAAATGGATGTAAAATGAATGTATTAATATATATTCACACTCTCATTCCAAGATATTTAAGATCGGCCTATATAAGTGCATTTAGGCTTGAAAATAAGATGTTTGTTCTTATTTTCTGGAAAGTCTTTATCTTGTGGCTGCAATGAGAGTATCCTCACATTTAACATCATTGATTTATAGTATTGTGCAAGTGAGAAGGGATTATTACCTTCTAAATATAATTACAAAATGATATATATATATATGTAACTAATTTTTGGATAATAAGTACCCATGTTCAATATATAATAATGATTTTAAGAACCTAACCAGATGTACATATATTATGATAGAAAGTAAATCAAAAATTTTTTTTAAGGCTTCACATTGGACACCAAATTTTATGTAAAGCAAAAATAAATCATGAAATCTTAACAGTAAGTGGCGTTAGAATAGAGAAATGTTCTTTTTTTATATAATGTATGAATTGGAAAATTAAATTATTAATTCAATTTTTATAAATATTTATTTGATTTTATTTTTTAGTTATTCCTTTAAAAGTTTATTACATCTTAAATTCAGTATTGTTTCAACTTAAATTTCCATATATATAGCTTAATATACTTTTGTCTTCTATATATCTTAAATATAGCTTCTTTTTCTGTAGTGCTTTCCATAAATTAGTATTTCTTTTGATACTCATTCTCATTTATTACTTCCTTCTTGAAAATGATACAGAATTATAATTTATAAAAAATAATCCACATTTCTTTCTTTCAAATACTTCTTGATTTTTTCCCCATCACTGAAAATAAATGCACATCTTATTTTCTGATAGTTCAGTCATACTATGTGACTTTTATGAAATGACAATAAAATATATATATAAGCAAACACGTTGTGTATTAGTAAAAAAGATAACTGTTGATTCTATCTCCAAGTTTCATTAAGTGTCATCTCTGAATCAGTATGTATTATTTAGCAACATAATTTAGGTATTCACCACAAATGTTATAACATTAATGTGTCTGTATGATGAGTTACGACTTGAAATGCAACTGTTTCATACCTTAACCTGCCAAGGATCAATGCTGTAACATTAAATTTTGTTTTGAATTGGGTAAAACTACTATTAAAACATTTGAAATGATTCAAACTATGTATGGAAGACATGAGAATGGTTTTACGGGGCCTATGTTTTATAGTTGCAGCGAAAGCGTTGAAGACAATCCACAAAGGTTGGAAACATGATTTTATGTCATAACTCATGACCCAACCTAGCACCTTAACATTTTTGTAGTGAATAGATAAACTATATTATTATATAACAACACATGTATTGCTTTAAACATGGCACTGCAGGAAAGTTGGAAAAAGAATCAGTCACCTTTTTATTGGGACATATTGATATATACAAACACAAGTTTTGAAGAAAATATTCAGTATTCAATAATAAAGTATTACTTAAAGACAATATGAGTGCTATATTCATATTCATTTGTTATATCTTTACAGCTTCACATATGTTTACTTTTTTTTTTTCTGGCTTTATAATTGGTAAACCCAACAAATTTCAAATATTCTTAATATTTTAATTAATTGATATATATATAAGCAAAGTGATAGTATAATTTAATACTTCATTCAAATTTTCAAATTAGAAATGCCTTTTACTTAACTAAAAATAAAGATATATATTTTTAACAATGTAAAAGAAAATTAATAAAATTAAATTGACTGCTGACAATAGATAAGCTTAGACAATCTCCCCCTTATAATGAATTGTACATCAAAAATATTTAAAGGAATGTATAAATATTTGATCACATACTTGTTGTAGAGTCATATCTCTGTTCAATTGGATATTATAATAATGTGGATATTAATTTTATCCTTGCCTATTTGGAAATATCAATAAAAGAACAAACAGCTGTTTTGGACAATTTTGAAAGAATTAAAAGATTAAAATAGAGTTGAGCTGGAAATATTGTAATAATATATGGACAGTCAGAGTCTTGACTTGGATTCCAAATTATTGTAAAAGACCTAGAAAGAGAATATATATGAGATGGATGAATGAAATAAGGATGTTTGCTAGTGTGATGTAGGGAAGAGAGGTCATGGAGAAAGAAAGTGGATTAAACTTGAGAAAGCTTCCCCCAATTGATCAACACTGGCTAAAAAATGATATTGATGGAATATGAATATTTAAGAAGTAATGGTCATTATAAATATAGCACAATATAAATATTTACATAAATGTGTTAAAACAGACTGATGTTAAATCTATTTTTGGAACATGAAATTAAATATGGACATAATTTTGAACTATTAATATTGATGTTATTGGTATTAAACATAATGATCAAAAAAGAAAATATAAAGAGACATGGTTTATAACAAATAATATCAATGCAGTAGCAATAAACAAGAAAGACTCTTGCATTGCATTATCACAGAAATGGCATAGTTAATTTTAATGTATATATTTTTATATTTTATTACAGTTCTATGATTATGACCGGTCTGGTCGAAAGCAATGCTTAGATATTATTTTTATTAAAATTTTAATCTTTCTTCAATAGTTTTCCATTACTACTATTATTATTTTATACTTTGTGAATAGCGGGGGAGAGTATTTGGGTATTATGTTAGAGATCTCAGCAATAAATTTTTTGTTTTTATTAATTAATTAATTTTATTTATATGTAATGCTTGTTCTTCAGAAAGATTATACACTCATATATAAATAACTTAGATTTAAAATGTTTTCTGCACTAGGGATAATTTTTAGTTTAATAAACGATTATTAATAGTCTTATGTATTTATATGAAGTAGTTTGTGTTAAATTTATGAATACAGAAAGTTTGAAGCTGTAATTTAGTGTTTATAAATACTGAAGAAATGATGAAGTGTAAAAGATTATCCTTAATCAACTGATAAGGATTGATTCAGCCTGAAATGTGCATCTTGGGAATTATCATTTTCAGATGTCTGCTCAAATTTCAGAAATATGTGGTGGAATGAGTTATATATGTGTGTATGTTTACATCTAATTCACGTGAAATATATACAAAAAATATGTTTAGTGAGAAAAAGTGCTTTGACTTTCTATGTTGATAATTGATTACGATATGATGGAACTCAGATGAAGGATGCTCTAGTAAAAACCAAAAAATTTGATATTCATATGCATAATGCTTTTGTATACAATCATTTATAATATACGTGTGTGATAATGTAAAATGTTTTGAAATATATATATATATATACACAATACATATGATACTTTGATTATAACTCATATATTTAACAACACTTATTATTTATTTTGTACTAAAACAAGACCTAACTGGTGGGTACTGTAATAATCCTAATTAACGAAATATGTAATTGAAAACTGCTATCAAAAAGTATATGAATTTTTTATTATTTTATCACATTCAATTCAAAGTGATTATTGCTCAAGATTTGATAAGAAGGTTCAATCAAGATTTGGTGCATTTATATAGTGGCAGATTCTTGTGCACAAAGTTAATGAACTTCAACTGAGTTCTACTAATTCTAGTGCTTAAACTTTTTATGAATTCCCAAGCAATAAATTTTTTGATTACTTATTTTTTTATTCAATTGTCTATAGATCCTTAGAATTACTAAATCTGCTTTCATAAGAGACAAATATTTAAATTATTTATCAGTGGTCTTCAATAACAGTCCTATCATCCTAATACAAAAAGCAACTATGTGAAAATTAGGTATTTAAAAAATGACTATTTGACAACATATGAAGAATAAAATCTTTAATTTATGTCGCACAAATCCAGGTTTACAAATCAGTGGCTTTAATTCTATATGATTTCACTTTGAACTATCCACTTCTCATAAACCTCCAGAGTCCAACGTTATAATGATGTTGATGTGAAATGGTACATGTTTAATGAATGATTAACCATTCTACATTATACTAAATAGTAAGGAAAACCAAGTCATACATCACATGACTTAATTCGCTTATATTTTCAAATGTAATATAATGAGCGTACTAATAGCTCTAAACAAGTTTTTCAACAAATGCCACAAGAGAAAGCATTTAAAATCTCTAGAATTTTCCCTAGTACTTTACTGATGAAAGCCATTAGCTCGAAATCAGTTTGGGGATAGGGATAATTCTTGATAGAGATTTTAAATGCTTTCTCTTGCGGCATTTATCAAAAAGCTTTGGTTTAACATCCATGCTAAAAATGTTATTGGTCATACCAACAACATCTGAAGAAAAAAGAAAAGTTATACAACTTGTAATAGTATCTTCTAGATCAGCGGTCAGCAACCTTTTGGATATTGCGGACCATTAACATAATTATTAAAGGTATGAATTAATACAAACATTGAGTATGATATACGTATATATTTATTAATAATTTTAATTTTAACACAAAAATAAATAATATATATTAAAAATTAGTGCAACATTTGCTGCTCTTGGTTTGAAATTATTTTACTAATCCTTGGTCGTAAAGGAGCTTCTAGTCAAATTTGATGCCTAGTCAGTTGTACGGAATTCAGTATTCTTATTTTGTCATTTTTTCTATGCCGCTGACCGAGTAGGGGTTAATTAAATGCCTTTAAGGTAGATGTTTTGCAAGTCACAGTAGTATTTTATAACAAATCAATTAGCAATATATTGTTCTTGTTCTATTTTACATATTTTACAGCTTAAACAAAATTTATTTTTTATTTAAAAATTTTATTACATGAGCTTAACGAATTTAAATAATATCTGAATTTCTTTGCGGAACATTAAAATTACTTCACGGACCACCAGTTGCCGACTGCTGTTCTAGATCACCCTGTATGCTGTAACCTATAATTGAACATATATGAAAAGTTAAATCGATGTATGAATTTTTTTTTTTAAAAAAAGGTGACGTTGAAATAGTGTAACTTATATTACAAATAAATGCTATCATTATAAACTTTCAGACAAACACTAACATAAAATTACTATTTGCGAATAAATAGTTAGATTTTAATATTATTCTTCATTAACCAAAATTTAGTCTACAATCAATTTCCATCATTTATTTAATGCATATAATATTCGAATACAAGTATAATTTATATAATGAAATTTTAGAGGGAATTTGAATAGGATGATCTGGACCAACTGATAAGTGCTCGTTCATTACGAAATACTTATATCGAAGATTATCTTTTTCACATGTATGTGGTCATTTAATGTATATAAGTAAATTTTTAAAAAAAAATGATTGTTTTTATTTAGTTTTTAAATAGTAACTCCATATGTCACAACTTTGTAAGTTCCTTGCATTATGATCAAATTATATTCATAGTTTCTTTGAGGTGATTATAATTCAAAAATGCCCTGAAATGAGTTTATTTCTGAGGCTTTTAATGGAAGAGCTTATTATTTTCATTAACGATAATATCACACTTAGATGCTATATCAATGCAGAAAACCTTTCTTGCAGAACTCTGGTGGTGAGAAAGTGAAATATTTTTACGCACTTTGAAATTAACCATGAAAATTTATTTTACGTTGAAAACAAACTTTTTTATTTTTATAAATCATGCATATACAGTTAAATGTTTATTTTAATAGTAGTTCAAACAATTTTAAAATATTTATTATTTTAATACTAAATGATATTGTTTTCTTGATAATTGTTATATATTAGTGTAATAACAGGTAATGTAGCCCATGTATTCATACATATAGAGTATGTACACGTATTTGGGATATATATATACTGTGTTAATATTGTATTTAATAAATAAGTCATTTATGCATTTGTATAATATTGTTAATGTTTGTACTACGTAATTCGATAAATATCACTGTTTCTTCTTTTTCTGTATAATTGTAATTTTTTAAATAAATGTTAAAACATTTAAATGAAAAATGGCATATACTAGTTTAGAATATTTTTATTCAAGCTAGGCCTTAGGATACTTGAGGTATCATAATCATAGTTTTATTAATTAATCTTGCTAATTTGTACTGCTTATAGTTTATAAAATTTACATAAAATTAATTACTAATACATTGCACACCTGCGTTTATATATGTAATATTGGCGGGATTCGAACTCAGACTTTCACACAATTATGTAAATGTTATTAGGCCATTTTTTTTAGATAAAGGTTATGCTGGCTTTTTTATTTATAGTGCATTTAGTCTTGGCTATAGTCCATTCCTCTTTAATCTTTCTTTTTCTATCATTTCTTTCAATGCACACCATATCCGCCTTCCAAGAGATCAAATTCATGGCCTGACTGCAGATCATGCTCAAAAAATGTTGAAAAGTATTTGTTACTTCCTTTTGCCCTATTATATAAGTAGTTGTGTTGGGATAGTCTTGTGGACAGGTTTGCTCTTGTTTCCCCATAATATGCATTTAAGCAATTAGTATTTTTGCACTTGATTTTATAGATTACTTGATGTGCTGCCTCTTTGGGTAGTTTTTCTTTAGAATTATTCAATAATTTGTTTAATGAGAGAGGTGGCTGTAAACATTATATTCTCCATATATGTTTTTTAAATTCTGAGCTATCCTTGGCACATATGGAAAGCTAGTCCATTTTTTCTCATTGGAGCAGGATTGTGCTGGGTTCTTTATTTTGTGTTGTAGAATTTTTCTATCATGGAATTAATTTTCTTGAGGTTATATCCCACGTTTTTTAGATTATTTGAGTGTGTGTGTCTATATTGTTTCTCTGATCTGATTCAAATTTACATATATCTAAATTTCTGTGGAGAAAACTTTTAAGACCTGTATACTTATGGGCTGTGGGGGTTAAAGATTTAGGACGGATGGTTCCTCTGATGTTTATGGTCCATTTTGTAATTCAAAATATTATTTTGCCTTTGAATGAAAAATTTAAGTTTATGTAAATTTTACAAACAACAAGCAAGTATATATAACAGTAAAATTAGCAAAATTAATTCATAAAGTTATGATTATGATACCTGAAGTACCAAAAACCCTTAGCTTCAATAAAGAAATTTTAAACTAATGTATGCCTTTTTTGGTTTAAATGTGTTAACATTTATTAAAGATTAATGTTTGTATTAATAAATAATAAGACAATATATGTATTTTGTATTATTGTATACTGATAATATTAATATTTGTATTTGTAAATAAAGTTACGGTTGTATTTATGGAATAAAATAAAATAAATTATGTTTGTATTCGAGCGTGCAGCAAATATTGTAAGGGTACATTCAAATAACTATATCATTATATAATTGAAATCATTAAAGTAGAACCAAGTTATATATAGTCAAATTTAGACATACATAGTCATTCTGATCATTTGTGAATGTTGATCACTCAAACTAATTCATGTATGGTTGTGTTAATTAAGATCAGACCTTATATGGTATGAAGCTTGGTGTTTCAGAAGAATAATAGAAAATAAATTGGTGTATAATGCCCCCAAACCACTGGTTATAGAAGTCAGAGGCTCCTGGGTACCTGTTTAGTATGCACTCTCTGCCATTTTGAACAGCAGACAGAACCTAAAAATCCACTGACACAGCCAAGTGATAAAGAATGTCAGTTTAACACCCGCTACCTATAAACAAAGTTTTCCAGATATTTTTTCCAACTCACATCAAAAGTTACAATACTCTTCAAAAATTAAAAAAAAAATCCAAAATATTTAGGAAAATATTAAAACTTAGCAAATAAAATGAAGGGGGGGGGCGATTTGCTGATGTAATCACATGACCGAAAATCAAATTTCTAGTGCAATCAAATATGAAAAAGTTATATTTAACAAATATTAATAAGTATTAAATGATTACAATAAAGTAAGTATAATCACATATCTCTCACTCCCCAAAAAATCAAATGATTATGAATAAAATATTAAGTGTATTAGTATATATAGTTTAGCAGATATTATATTTTTAACTAAAAAAAAATCCCAAATAACTATTATTTACAAACAAAACATCAATTATGCATAATAAATTAAACTATAAAAACATTACATTTAAAACTAATTTAGTGTCTCAAAGAATATCAATTAAGTGAATAGTAAAATGAAAATAAAAAATTCATAGAAATACACTTTTTTTTTTTCTATGTCAAATGCGTTGACCAGGAAGCGAACCCGGGCCAGCTTCTAGGAAGGCAGCTATGCTAACCACTAGGCAGAGATTCACCTTTGATATCAATAATGTTAGTTGGAAACAAAATAAATTTCAGTCAAACTTTATATTAAGGTGATAAAAAAAAACTGAAGCAGGAAAAAAATAACATTTATTTAACTAACTAGTCACCCATGCATTCATTAAACGATTAGTTATCTTTATCATCCTAATACTTATTGATTTATTTTTTACATGTCTAATTTGTCTTTTACAAATAGTGGCTAGGTAGTTGGCAGATGCATAAATAAATAGGTAGAAAAATAGATAAAAAAACAACAACAACTAGACTACCATTTTAATATAAAGACTTTGACTGAAACTTATTTTTGTTCCCAAACTGATATTATTGAGGTCAAAGGTGAATTCCTGTGAATTTCAAGGAAGACCCATTTGAATTTTTTATCTCCATTTTATTATTCTCTACATCTTGGCAATGGGACATAACTTTGTATGCTTTAAGATAATAAATTAGATTTTTAAATGTGATGTAATATGCTTTTAGTTTTATTTATTATGGGTGACTTACATTTCATTAATAGATAATAGTATTTTTTTTTAATCAAAATTATTAATATTTGCTAAATTATGTATACTAATATGTTTGATATTTGATCATGCTAAATTTGTTGTGATTATTTTCTAATTATCAATGTTGCTAAATATTTTTTTTTCAAACTTCATTGCACTAAAAATTTGAGTTTTGATCACATGATTAAGCCAGAAAAATTTTTTTGTCCCCATTTTGTTATTTGCTAAGTACTAATATTTGCTAAATACAGTATTGTTTCCAAGATTTTGATTTTTGCTATTTTTTTTTTTTTTTTATCATTTTCTAATTACTAATATATTTGATTTCTAGAGTTATTTTATTTTGGGGGGGAGGATGTGTTTACACTCACTTTGTTGTGGTTATTTATTAATTATTATTTGCTAAATATTATTTATTCGTATTTAGATTCACTAATATTTTTGTTTTTTGGTGATTGGGTTATGTTGGCAAATTTCCCTCTCCCCATATTGTTATTTACTAATGACAAATGTTTGCTAAATATTGTTTTTGAAATTTTGGATTTTTTAAATTTCTATTTTTTTATTAACTTTATGATTGAAATTATAACTTTATACGTGGGCTGGACAAAATATCTGAAATACTTTTTTTACAGAAGGGTGGAAAGTATTAACTGACATTCTTAGTTCTGTTAGTGATGGTTTTGAGCTCTCTTGTCCAAAATGGCAAAGTGCACATACTAAATGTCTACTAACTACTGCCGCTGGAAGTGTTGAAAGCAGGACACGATTGTCTTTTACAGGTTGCCCTGACCTTTTATTATTATGTCTACTTTTATGGACTAGTTATATATATGGAAATACAAGTTTATATCTAAGTGTCCTGAAACATAGTTAATGGTGAAGCTATGGTATGACTTGTAGTATTAAGTGGCTGAACGCTTTTGAGAAATTTTGTATAACAATTGCATTATTAGTCTAAATCATCTCTCTTGATATTCAATATGTAATTGATGCTAAGCTAGCTTATGACTTCCAACCAGCAAAGCTAATAGATATGACTGGCTATGGTTGGCCACACCTGAACATGATTGGTGCAGTCCAGGGAAGGATCAGAATTACAAAATGGCAGTTCAACATTCAATAGTATGTTGGAAATGCCACAAATTGGAATCTATGAGTTTGACATAGAAAATATGACATATTGGCCTTTATACATACAAAGGATAAGATTTTTTTTCTAATTAATGACACTAGTGGTGCTACTGTGAAAATTGCGACATTGTTTTGCTTAGCCAGCCAGTGAGTAATAGAGGTAACAAGTAGATTGTGGGGAAAAGAATTACCGCAAAAACAGCTATGTGAGAAAGTTGTAACCAAGATAAACATTTTTTTTAACTTTCAACAATCCAAATACATCACCCAGCTACATTTTAGAAGCAGACACAGTCTAAAAATGAGAAACTATGACATAACTTCACATGATATGGCAAAAACGATCTTTTTGGCAGTATTCTTAAACCCCCTCAAGCAGTTATATGGATTAGCTGATCAATTGAGGCAGCATCTGGTAGAAATCAGTGATTTATCTTACAATGGATTAGACAAGGAGTATCTCGTGAGTTATTATTGGAACAAATACGGAGTTTAAAAAGTTTTCCGAAGCTGATATTTATAAAGCATTGATTTTTTAAAACCACTAGTTCAATTAAGAAGATTGCCTGTTTCTGCTATGAAATTGCAGGCTACACAGCTCAAGAATGTATGTGAAAAACCCAGAAATGCTGAATCTGTGACACTATGCCACTTTTTATCCATGGAGGATACTACTGTACAGACCAGAAATGCATTCAAAGCTTCAGAAAAGATGCAGATAATTGCATATATATCTTTATTAAAAATGAATAACTGGAAATATGGTCCAATTCTTGTCAAAAATTTTAATAAACCAATAATAGAAATAGATAGTGCTGCTGGAGTATCTCTCATGAATGATTAGGACTGGAGCAAATTAATATGAAGTTGCAAATAGTCAACACCTCTATTAAAAACCAATTTTAAAGCATGGAATGTGATTGGCATTCCAATCAAGTTACTGAGAGTGCCCTGAGTGAATGTCAAAACAAACAAAAAAAAAACTGCAAATCTCTACTAATATATATTATTAATGGCAAAATAACTCCATCACACATAGAAAATGGTTTGAGCTACTAGGAATCAAAGTCGGCATGATTAAGAAAATCAGCATTGAGTTTGAAGTAAGGAATAATTATCACCATCTTTTTGAAAATCACTAGTGGATTTAGAGCTGCAAGATAGATGATTGGAAAACTGCATTAGGTGCAAATCATGCAGCTAAGAAAAGTAACAGAAGAGGAAGCCACGGAAGTTGCAAGACTCTGCAAAAGCAAATTTTTAATAAGGGCAACATCATCCAACATGCAGATGTGCTAACCATATGTCCAGATAATATTGAGTCATCTATAGCAAAAATGAGTGTAAATCATACAGATGATCTAAAATCATAAATAGCAGAATCGACCAAGGCAGATCCAGAATATTGATTCCTTCTAAAATGTATAAATATTTTAAATCTAACTTGTCTACATGGTCATGTATATAATAATAGTATAGGAGTATTATTATTTATTGAAATAGTTAAAGCTTTACTTCATTAGCAACTGGTTCCAGATTTATATCACTATGGGCAAGTAAGTTTCTTTGAAAACATGATTTTCAATTTGGTCTGATTAATACATTTCTTTGTAGTAATAAATAAATGATGGTTGTTAGAACAAAGATTTGTTAGATCTTAAAGATTCATGGGTGTTACAAGATTCAATACTCTTTACTGATAATAGGAGGCAGACAACCGTTGACATCTATGAATGATTGTTCCTAAGAATCAAATGTTTTATGAAAGAAGGATGGATCATCCTTGACTTCATCTTTGGTGTTATTTAAGAAAACATTTGATGACCTTGTTGGCACTTTGAAATCACAGTTACATATTACAAGATGAAAAGGTATTCTCACTTTTAAAAGGTGTAATATTATCAGTATAAATGGTCTTATAAATGTAAATACTTAAAAACAGTCAACATTTAAACAATATCAATAACAGTTAACAATTTCAACCTGTTATCAAGGTTTTCTTGTATTTACATTGTAAACCTATCTAGTCTTAAACATTATTAGCTTTGTTATTGAAGTAATTCATAGTTTCAGTGGGATTTGAACGTTATAATTGACTATTTGTTACTTTCAGAATGGATTATATTTGCTGTTTAATGAGGTTTATTTAAATCTTAAATTAATAATATTACTTTCTTTAGTCAAGTTATAATTTTTAATGTCTAAACAAATTGAACAATACATGAAAATAAATATCCCCTTTCATTATAAAAGGAGATTGCCTTGACAACAGATTAAGAATGTTAAATGATAGTGGTATTGTTTAATTCTTGACTGCTTTCATACCTTGAACATTATTAGTTTTATTATAAATATATTCAATGCTAAATATGCTTAGCCTAAAGTCTATATGTCTAAAGGGTAAGAGTTTTCATGCTCAGGCATCAGCCCATTTAGAAAGATGGTCTATCCTTAATTTTTTGATGAACATGATACATTGTAAGCTATCAAAGATTGCCTGCTTTCATTTAATTTACATATATACTTTAGGATAATACTTAGTATTCAATATATTTATAAGACAACTTTATATTGATTATAAGGTCTTTAAAAACAACAGTATCTCTTTACATTGTACTACTTAATTATGATTTTTCAATAACATAGTCATTTAAATTATCTCCATTAAATAAATAAATGCTTTATTTTCAGTGTCACAAATATTTCTTTAATAACATCACAGTTGAAGTTAAAGATTGTTCATCCTTTTGTTCTAAGAACATTTGTTGATGAATAAGCATGACCATTTTTAGCTATCAGAAGTATCTTTCATGTAAAGCTTTGGGAGAATTTATAGAAATGACCAATGAATATGAGTTGCCATTATGCTTTGGATTTAAAGATGATGAAAAGTCATTTGATTCTATAAGCATTTCTGTAGTATTTAAAGCATTGTATTGTCAATAATGTAGTCCCAGAATGTCATATTCTGCAGAATATTTGTAATAGCAGCAACATTTAATATGTTACTAAGAAGATTAACATTGAAAAGATTGTAGATAGGATGATTCCCTATTTCCAAAATATTTTATAATGATTTTAAATGAAATATTTTGTAAATTAAAATGGGAACCTAATGGAATGAAATGGAGATTTTGTAGATGTAACAGATTTTTGCAAAGAATATTTCAGAGCTTCTGAAAATATTGCAAGATGTATCAAATGATTTTAAGATAGTAGAATTAGATATAAATACTAAAAAGACTAAAGTAGTGTCCAAAGGATTTTCACAGTAAAAAATTAAAATTTTTTTAAAAATTGCTAATAAAAAAATAACACTAATAATATCATTTTAATCTTTAGACTAAAAAAATTATGTAATTAAAAACAAAACTTATTCATAAGCAAAATATTTGTTTTATGTAAATTTTACATATATATTAAAAATTAATTCTTTATATAAAGAAACAACAATAAAATCTTTGACATATACATTTCTTCATGATATAAATTTTAATTGAGTAATTTTCTGCTAAATATATATATATTGAGCAAAAGATAAACGTAAACATATACTTATTAAGAAACAAATATTTTATAATTTTTTGCAAAAAATAAAGCTATAATTTTTTTGTCTGTTATTATATCAACAAAAGTATATTGAACAATTACAGAAATGTGTTTTGACCTGAATAAGTGATTCAGAAGTATGTCATTTCTGTTTACTTGAATTAGCAATAGTTTCTGCTATTTAAGGATTATAGCTATAATTAAAATCTTAATCTTTCAAAAAGTTTTGAGTTGTAAAATTCACTCAAAGTTTAAATTTTTATTGAAAGTTTTTACCATCAAGTGATGAATATAGATTTTGGCACCATTGAAAAAATTTCAGCATAATTGTGGTACATGGGATGTTCATATAGGAATCATACAAAAGATTAAATGATATTTTTTTATTATTTAAATATATAATAAAGCTTTATGATGTGACAACTATGAATTATAAGATTAAGTTAATTTTTTGCTATCATGTGCTTATTAATTATGCTAATCCATTCAAATAAACTATGAAATGTATTAATTAGGAAATTGTAGTTGAATCATTTTTCTTGAAGTGACATCTGAGATTCAATTCATAGATGTAGTATTTTGAAATCCCTTCCTGCTGCAATAAACTTATCAGGACATTAGGAAATTAAAGATCAATCAGAAAAGTAAATGGATACAAATTTAGAACTACATGACTAATTAACCTTCAGCTATTGATAATCTTAATGCTATTTCTTTTCAAATGCCAAAAAATTGATAATAGGAATAGGGAAAATGTCACCAATTTTTTTAAAACTTATGCATTAGCTTATGGAGACATGACTACTAATGATAGAAAGAATATTCTGGTTCAGAATAATTAACTATGACCATATTTAATTAAATACAGGTATTTTTCGGCAACATTGTAACACTCAGAATTTATAACAACTCATTTATCAAGTCAAGATTGACAGAATAAAAAAAAAAGAATAATAAATGTCCTGATTTTTTTCATGAGTCTAAAATCTTAAAAATAAAACAGGTATGCCAAAATGATTCCATTTGTAGGAATTAATTACAACAAAAAATATACATAAGCTTTATTTATCCAAAATCAGTATCCTCGACCACAACAAACCAACAATTATCTTTTATAAGCAAAAATTAACTAAGTGCATTTATTTTTAACTTTAAAGACCAATGATGGGGGAAAATGACCACCTGACCTGGTATTTGATTTACCATCTATATATGGATGGATGGACTTCTTTCTAGAAGCATCAGTTTTAAAACAAAGCATTTGGTTATATTTTATTAGCTGTATAATTACACCGAAAACTGACATCTTAAACTGGATCCCAAGAGAATATAAAAGACATAGAAATAAACCATGTGTGAGTTGCATACATGATAGAAATCATTTTGCTGAAGTGATGTGAAAAGCAAAGGCTATAGATAAAGAAATTGAATTAAATTTGGAGAAACCCTGATCCTGCAATGAATTCATAATTTAAAATTATAATATATATTATGTATGTATGATTGGTAGTTATAATTTAACTTTACATTAACGTTCTACGATCATTACAATTGAATTTGTTAATGCCTACTAATTGCTGTGTTTTAATTGCGATAAAATTAATAACTTAAATAAGCTTAGTTTTTGAGTATAACTATTTATGTTATCATTAACTTTCATTTTTACATATAAAAAATTATCAATTGCTGGCAATTTAATCAATGAGACCAACTCGTAATATTATTGAGAAAATGACAATTTCAACGTAATCATTTATGTTTATAAAACTAGTTGTTTAATTTGATCAATTCTCCATTTGTTTCATTTGCTTGTTGTCTAATAATGATTTTTTCTATATGGTTTGCGAACCTACATTATAATTATATAAAACAACATGAATTTAAAATGCCAATCAGAACAGAATCTAAGATATTTACAAATTTGAAATGTTCTTTCAGAATATTATAAAAAAAGATTATTCAACTATCCAGAGTTAGGAGTACACAGATAACAAGTGTTTAAGTTCGAAAATGGAGTTTTAAGATTAAAACACAGCGTCTATATGTAAATCACGTGTGCAATGCAATAATAAAGTCACCGATTTTAAAGACTAGATCGCTGCTGTGCTATTACTTCCGCTGCTCGAATGTTATATGACCTAAGTCAGGGGTCTCCAACCCTATGCCCGCGGGCACCATGGCGCTCGCAGATGATTTCACGTGTGCCCGCCGCTATCTGAACATGATAAAAATTATTTTTCTGATACAAATAAATTTAATTTTTAAAATTTCTTATAAATTATTGTATTATATTGCAATCAAGTTGTAGGGCATACTATATTTTTATAGCGTAAAAATATAAACATTAATTATATATTAAAATTTTATTTTTGAAATAAATATTTTTTTGTACATTATATGTATTATTAACAATATCCAACTATAACTTTACATTGAAAAAATAAATGGTGCCCGCCACCTGGCCGGTATTATAGAATCTGCTCTTAAATGCAAAAAGGTTGGGGACCCCTGACCTAAGTTATAAATCATTCGATTACTTTTTTATTTCCTTTATATATGAATTTGAAGAAAAGAAATATTGATTAGTAATTAATTAATCGAACTATTTATTGCTCGGGAATCTATATGAACTTGAGCATGAAAAGACAGATTTGGACCCTTATCCATGGGCTTCGAACTGCAGCGTTCGACATTCCTCACTATAATACCATACAAAATATTATTGATTACTAATTAAGTTTATAATTATCATCAATATTTTTTTAATTAAAGCAAATTGGTTTTTTTAAAAGATATAAAACGAAAACATAACTTAAGGAAATATTTCAATGGTTGTTTACCACCCCCCACCCCCACCGGTCATAGTCTGTTCAGGAACAAGATGTTTTTTTAATAGGCATTCAGTTTATAAAAAGTATCAATCAGACAACTCACCTGATTTAGAAGAGCTTACATAGAAAAAAATTATAGAACTTTATCTTAATTAGATATATTCAGTGTTTAGATCAATATTCATATACGTTGATCTCCAGAAATCTATTACTTTATCCCCGTGCTCAATCTCGCAGACCATTACTAATTATTGATTTATGTTTTCTAATTTTACCAATATCATCATTATCAATCCACTGCAGGATGAAGGTCTCTCCCAGTTCAATCCATCTACTCCGATCTTTAGCTTCTCTTCTCCACACCACCCATGCATACTTTCTTATTTCATCCATCCATCTCACATGTGGTACTCTTTCTGGGTCTTTCACAATCTCTTGAATCCAGTTTAAGATTTCAATCGCCACCCATTATTATAATTCCACTTCAGTGTTTTAATTTTTTTCAGTGAGGTCAGTAACATTTGTTTGTTCTCTTATCCATATATTGTATTTTCGATCTCTTCTTGTTACTCCTAACATGCATCTCTCCATACTTCTTTGAGTGGTCTGAAGTCTCTGCATTGCTCTTCTACTAAGTGTTAAAGTCTCAGATCCATATATATTTAATTAATAATGCTTTTCTAAAATGTGCGAAATAAAACACCAAAAATAAATTTATTAACAATTACTACAGTTAAAAGAAAATATTTCAAGGGTAATTTAAGCATACAAAATTTTACAGTAGATAAAATTTTTTTATGGCTATAGATATTAGTTGATAGAATGTTTCTAAGCGTCAAAACAGCAGAGTTTAATTAGAAAAAAAAAATAAGGACACTGCCTTAATTAGATTATACAAGAAACTATTAAATACGACTTAATGTTAATTTTTTTGATTTTGCTTGCATCATCTTTATATTTGATTTATAGAGCGTAACTAAAAATATATGTGTACACAACCGCTATATATATGTATGCAAATATTTGATTAACACCAAATAAAATTCAACTTTATTATTTCATGTTTTTAAGATCGTTTAGCTCTTTATCGAGAAATTTATTTTTTAGTTCTAGATAACGTGTTAAACCTATTTGCCCAAAATCTAACCAGTCCAGCTTATTTACCTGTTTATCGCCGTCTTTACGGAACAAAGAATAAAGAAACCAAGTATAATAGAACAATAGTAAAAATATTTCACTTTCTCGTAAAATTTGGTCTTCGTCTTTTTCCTTATTCAAATTAATATTGTTAATTTTCTGTAATTCTTCCTGATAAATTCTAATAATAAACTTTTGAACGTTCAATGTTGGAAAATTATTCCAATCGCACTTAAAGTAGGGAGGATCCGGATAAGGCAAATACAAGCAAAAACTATTGAATAAACTGGCGAAGTCAGTACCGCGGTAATTATAACCGCTTCCATCAAAATCTACTACGTATATACTTTGTTTTGGAAAGCCTGGGGGTAACAAAATGTTGTTGACTTGGAAGTCACCATGACAATAAACAATAGGAGCCTTTGCTGACAGTACTATTTTTTTTAGCCAAATCAATTCCTCATGTTGGTTGAAAGCTTTAAATTTACTAAGCATCTTATTCCGTTTAGAATTACCCAATTCATTTCTAGGGTCATTTAAGATTCCCTCAATACATGTATCCATAAAAAGAAAAAATCTGTTAGGATCTCTACTGATAGGGATGTTCTGCGAATGTAACTGAGCAAGTTTTTTGGCAATAGCTTCAATTATAAGAGGATTTGTTAGATCCTTATTAACTAATGCTCGAGACTCAATATATTCATCCAGACGTCCGTCTTCTAAGATACCGAAAACTTTCGGAGCTAAACCTTTCTCGGCTAGTACCACCGCGATAATATTTTCAGTCATTCGACGAAAGCTGCTTCCGTCTACTAATCCTAAATCAAGTTTAATTACTGCTTGCATTGGTTCTTCGCATATACATTTAAGATGTGGAGGTAAAGAAACTTTAACAGTTAAATTTATAAATCCTCCCGGAAATTTTTCAACTAAAATATCATCGACAGTTATAGTTTTCCATATCCCTCCAAGATAATCTGAGCATATGCGATGGCATTTTTCTTTAAATTCTCGCGAAATAGTTTCCATAGCAGAGAAGATAATAATTTATATTAATTCAGAGAACTATCCTGTTTATAAACAATCATTTTTGAAATTAAAAATTTTGATTTTCCGGAATTATGTAAGCTATACTTTTCCAATATAAACTTGTTATTTTGCCATTGGCGATAAATATAAATTTATAAATTTTCGATGTTAAAACTTGTGTTTAGCATAATAGTTAATCTTTTAAATAATTGCTGGCTTGTCGTGGCCTCTTGTGGTAACAAATAATTTTTAAAAAAAAAATTACTTAAAGTGGCATTAACCCTTCATAGAGCGTTTAAGTGTATTTTGTTATTCCATTAATAGCAAATATAATAACACTGAAATAATGTCAATTAACTATAGAGTTTACGTACAAGTAGAGATGATAAATCTTAATAAAGAAGAAATAGCATGTGTTTATCATAAAGGTTTATGACTTTTTTGTAACAGCTTCATTTTAAAATATTATCATTATCATCAGCTGGCCTATTTTTTTTTGTTTATTTTTCAGTATCTCCTATTTTAAAAATCAGCATCAACTTTTTTAAACTTTATTTTTATTCATTTCTAATCTGTTTCCCATATTTTATATTTTAAATCTATTTGTTTAGCTTTATGGTTTTCTCATTTTCATTTCTCCATAGCTACAAAATCATTTTTTATTCTTTTTCAAACCTGTTTAGACATTATCACGATTTCTATTTTATTTCTACCATCATCTATATTTCTAAAAAGCGTTCGTTCTATTACTTTCTGTCTAATTGTCTTTGAGCAATTTTATCTCTCCTCATATAATTATTATTATAGTTTTAGGTACTTATATATTAGTCCAGCTGTGATAAAAAATGCTGTCACAAACAAACGTGTAAATAAAGACCAAATTAAACACATTTACAATCTTTTAAAAGGAAAAATTATTAATTTTTAAGTCAATATTAGATAATATCCTCCATCAAGATCAAGTAGTTATTAGTCAAAATGTTGACTTCGCTGCTAATTTTATGATTTAAAATATGCTGTGACGTCATAAAAAATGCTGGGATACTGATCAATCATCTGGTGAAAGTAAGGTTACACGTGATTTATTGCCCAGCTTTAATTCCTGCTGATTGGATTTTTTGAACAACTTTTTTTCTCCACCGAAATGATTAAAACTTGGGGGGTGCCTATTACTGAGGACGATGCAATCACCCACTACTTTCAAAAAACAGTCATAAACTGGAATAATTATCTGTGAGAAGTTTGTGCATATAGCATCTTATCCCAAGAAAAATGCAAAATCCTATAAAAGTGAAGACTTGCAAATTTCCAGATACAATCATTTTTGTATAAACCATAGCTACACTTTTGTTTGCATTTTGCAAGACATAAAACATTTCAGACTGCCCCAGTGATTGTGAGAAATAATCTTTTGTTGTCCCTATTTTTGGAATAAATGTATATTGCTAAAAGTTTAGTTGTTTTTGCAAAAGAGAATAAATGTAAATATATTTATTTCCAGTGAATAAAGTTATAGGTCACTGTTTTATATTAAATAAAATTAGTCAATGATCAAAATTGATGGATTAAAGTTTTAAAGAAGTCATCTGGTGATGGGCATGTGTACACGTCATCTGCTATCATTTCATTCTTGCCAAGGAAATGTGTGCGGTATTTTTTTTGTGAAAAACATAATGATTAATATTTGGGAATTGCCTATGAATGAGAATGATGCAGTAGAGTATTTTCAAAATTATGGCAGCCTGCATTCACAAAAATTGTGTCCAAATGGCCATAAACAATGGTAATATAACATTAACAATTATGAAAATAAAATTTTTCATTCATAAGGGAACATAATTTGAGGGTTGAATAATAACATTTGTGAGAGTGCTGAGATTTATTTATACATACTGCATGAAGATGATCATGCTTTTGTTTCTGTTTTGAATAGCATAAGAAAATTCAATCCTTTGCAGTGATAGTAAGATAAAACAATATTTTGTACATGAGGAAAATTATGCACTTATATATACCTATTTATGATAACAATCAATCCTTTAGCTATCAACAATCTCAATCTGTAGTCAAGGTGACCCCCTTTAATAATAAAGATACCACCTTTATCTATGGTCTTATATATTTATATAGATACTAAAGATTACAACTTGACTGAAGAATATGAGATTAATAATGCAAAGAAGTTTAAGCAAATCTTATTAATCAGACAAATGTAACATGTTCTGAAAGCAGACAAATAAATAGTCAATTATAACTTCTACATTTATAAACCTATTAAAGTCTTGAGTAATTGGCTTTATTGTCTTAGTAAATGTACGTGTTTATTACTTCTTTTTTGTTGTTGTTTCCTTTCACTTCTAATAAATTCCTTTTTGTAAAAGTTTACTTGTTGGATTTTTTCTTACTAAAAACAATGTGTTTATTATTTTTGTGTTTCTTTACTACTAGTTTAGTCATTTGAACATCATTTGTTTCATTTCAAGTAAATAAAGTTATATAGGTCACCATTTTTCAGTAAATAAAATTACCGAGGGGGGGGGGATTTTTAAAAGTTGATAGCTTAAACTTGTCAGAAGATTTATCCAGTCATTATTTTATGAGATTGCAAAGTCAGAGGTTTTCGCTGGACTAATACGTATGTGAAATGCCACCGCGACTAATACATAAGTACCTAGTTTTTATTATATCATCACAAACTTGCAATTGAATTTATAGCATTGTATTTAACTGATCTTCAATACCAATAGGTTCTTTCATATTAGAAAATCTTATACCATGAATTTACCTAAATAAATATTAAACAAAGCTGAAAATCACAACTTTTCAGTCTTACATATCTACATCAATATGTTTACTTTTATCTATTTTTATTATATTACATTTAATTTTACAAACTGAATTATATGGAAATTTTCCAACAATTTTATTTTATAATCTATGCTTTATTACTTTTAGAATGTTAATTTAAAATTCATTTGATCAAAGGTCTGTTCAAAATCTACAATAAAAACATTTTCTTTTTCTCTGCTTACTTATTTTTCAATAATTATCTTCATCTTACTTGTTTTTCTTATCTTTCTTATTCAAACACAAAGTTTGTTTTTACATAAAGGCATGTTTAATATAATAGAGATTAAACCACTAAACATCACATGATTGATGTCTCATAGTACATCAGTAATAAGTGATACCAATATTCTAAAATTTTCGCATTTACTGCAGTAGGCATATTTCATAAATAGTAGAGTCCACAGGATACTTTTCTAAATTTAAAAATTATAATATGAACAGGAAACACTTTTTTCAAATAATTTTTTATGAGGTCTCCAAATCTCATCTGCCAAACTTGATATCTTTCTGTCTTTTACAAACATTTTTGATCAATTGTATACCTTATTTAGTCTTCATCTATTATTAAACCCAGACTTAAAGATCAGTGATAGTTGTCAGAATACATTTACAAGAACAGACTAAAATGTAATCACTTATTTTAATAAGATTAGCTTGATTTTTAAAATGTCTAAATTACTGAAATTAAATAAATCTGTAAAGGAAAATGTATATTGATTTAAATGTATTAAAAAAAAAAATAATATTGTTCAGGAAAAATGGTTAAAAATGGCATAAATATAAGACAAGTAATTTATAGGAGTATAATTTCAAAACAATTGTAATTATAAAATAAATGTTATAAAACATATACAACTCTTATCTTACCTAGGTTTCAACTCTACCATTAGTTCCAATGTTATCTTGTGGTGGCACTGCAGTCATTAATAAAGAATGGGGAATTGGAGAGATGGAGTGCTAGTATGGCAAGTAAAAAAAGTTTAAATATTTATAGAAGTAAACAGAATATTGGGTGCAAGTTAATTTATGATAATAGCAAGGAAAGTAGTTACTGTTTAAGGCTCGAACAGGATCTTTAGCAACAAGGGAATATACATGTAAATGGAAAAATATGGGTGATTTAGGCTGCAAGCTGTGTAAGGAAGGTATAGAAAATATAAGGCATCTGTTAATTGAATGTAAATGCCTGAAAGCAGAAAGGATACAAATAATGAAGTTGTGGAAGAATAAATATGAACAAAGTGATTATACAGAAAGTGGCTTATTGGTTTTTATGTTGGGTTTGGGAAAAAATAAGGGTTTTTTAGATCTAAAAGCCATGGAGTTGACAAAGATTATGTTGTGGAAATGGGATGGAGCAGGTTAGAAAAGAATATGGGAAAACTTGGGGTGGGGAATGGAAAGGGGTTCAAAGTGGCTAACAGGTTTCTCTGGGCATAGTTGCTGAGAGATTTCTGACTCCATATAAGGAAAAGTCATAGTGCATCACATAACATGATCACATCCATAGTATTTGTTTTATAATTTTGCATTCACTTAACAGAAAAATATAAAAGTTTTTTTATTGTTATTCTAATTAAAATGTTTAGATGGCAAAATTTTGTAGTGAAAAATGTATTCAGGGAAATCAAAAGTTGTGGTTTATGAGAAGGTATTACATATATATATATATGTAACTTCATTTTTTTATAAATTTACTTTAGCTTTTGAAAAATTGAAAACATAACTTTGCACATAATTTATTTACTTATTTTTATTTTTATAAAATTACATAAATATTTATTTCTCATTAAATGTATGGTGTTCACATTTGATATTTATTTGCTTTTTAACAAAACAATATTTAATTAAAAATTTACTAATAACAAGTAGGAAGTATTTCATGTTTGTGAAATCAGAAAATGGAACTTTGTGCATGCTCACTTATTTATTCTTATTGTTGTAAAATTATATATTTATTTCTCAGTAAATATATTATGTTTACATGTTAATTTTATTTAAATATGTTTCTTTTCTCTTTGTGAGACAAAAGAAATCAATTAAAAATGTATTACAGCATTCTCATTTTAGTACATCCTAGTTCCTGAAAATTTGGCCATGTTAATAGTAGATATATTATGCAGACTAAAATTTGAGATTTTATCACCAGATATGTGTGTTTTTTTAACAAAAATTTAAAAAAAATTGACATTATGCACTGACAAATTGCACATTTGGCTGTTTTATGTGCACAACTCAGTACCTTTAGATTTATTTTTCTCTAAAAAATATTTTTTGCATAGTTTATTATAAAGATAAAAGGTATTGAAATATAGATTTAATTTTGGAAATTGTGTCTGTTGTGAATTGCCAAATTATCAGTAAATAAAATAGTATCCTTGTTTGAGGTCACAGGGCTTTAATAATAATTTTGTTTTAATTTGCAGAACTTTACTCCCATACATTGCAAGTCACAAAATTTTCAAAAATCTCAAAGAAGCTGTAGATTATGCATTTTCTGAACAAATGTAAAAGAGATATGCTATTACTTCTTTCAGAAATTGATGGCCAAACTGATGATGAAATGTTTGATGATGAGGAAACAGTAAATCCTACTATTCAAGATGTATCTGAAGAAGTCAAAATAACTGTATCCAACAGTGAAGCTGACATGTCTTTGTCAACACTCGTTAACCTCAAAATGCCAAAAAATACGCTAATTAGAAAAAAGATATGCCTGTTTACCAAAATCTAGATATTGAGAATAATTTTGAGATCAAATTTTATAGAAATAAAAGATACACTCTCTGGAGCATCTTTAGCAATATTTGAAAAATTTTTCAATAAGGCAAGTCTGCAATTTGATCGTTTAGTAGAAAAAATTGTATTGTTGTCATTTTAATAAAATTGTTGATATTGCAAGAATAAATAGTTGTGTGAAATATAATATGGTTCATGGATAAAATAGTATTTTTATCATAAAATGTCAACAAATTGTAGTCCCTCATATGAAATTCGATCATGGTACATGAATGAGAAAAGGCAAACATTGAAGTGTCCAATCTTCTCAAAAACATGTGGCAGATGATATCATATTTAACAACAAAGGTCATTTTCCTGGAAAATGCAGTCAATAGAAAAAATGTTAGTATCACAACTATCACAGCAAACCAAGAACCACGATACAACACTTTGTATTCCTCAGTGTTTTCAAGATTTTTATAAAAATAATTTTCTTTTATCTAATTGTATATTAACAAATTAATTTAGATTAATATTTTTTTTATCTTTCAAAAAATTGATTTCACTTATAAGCCCAGTGCTCTCAAATGAAAATGTTTTTTTTAATCAAAAACTGTAACTTTTTTTAAAAAATTATGATTGCATTTTGAAATTTAACTAAAATTGCATACATTTTCAAAAAATCATGCAAAAATTTAGGAAAAAAATAATTTGATTCTTAATGGGTTAATGATGAACAAGAAGTATCTAAGAAATGCCTATTGTTAAACAAAAGCATCCAGTTTGAAAAATATTATCTTTTATTGTTTTTTATAATTGTAAGTGAAATTTCAATGTTTTAGAAAATGTTATTTCATTGTTTGAATCTATTCTGTATCAAAATTTATTTTACTGATAGAAATGTAATTGAAACTAATTTTCATTTGGTAATGATTTTGCTAATAGACATGAAACTCTGCATATGAATGATGAAGTTGGGATTTCATTTAAATTAATTCCTCTAGAGCTATTTTTAAAATTAGGTTGCTAGTTTTGCATTTGTTTGATGATAGAAACTGGGATTAATATATATATATATATATATATATATGGATTTATTAGTATAAAAAATCCTGAAGATGTCAGTATTTTATAAAAAAACTTAATACAAAGAAGTTAACAATGCTGCATATTGATAGATTCTTTACTTTTATGCTCCAAGAGTGCTTGCAAGCATTTTTTGTGTGTGAATGCAGAAAAAATATTGTATATTTGTCATAGTTTTTATTTTTATGAAATATTTATTTTAATACAGAAATATTCATTACTACACTCAGATTTCATTCAAAAATGTTTATTTTTAAAAAGATAAGTAAAAAAAAAAAGTAAAATGGAAAGTTACATCTGGCAGAAAAAAATGCTTTTACAAACATTGTGGCAAGTGCTTTTGCCATTTTAAAATAATTATAAGAAGAATTTTAGAACAGAATTTTATTGATTTATATTTTAATGCTCACACAGATTTTAAAAATAAAATAAACTTTTTTTTGTTCATTAAATATTTTTTATCAGCAATACAGCAATCACTCAATAAAAAAAAAAACTTTTTTGAGTTATATATTTAAGTTTATTTTCTTTCTATATATGCATAGTAGAAATATTATCATTAAAAATATTTGTTAATTTATGTTTCTAATAAATAAAGACTATTTATGAAAATGCAATATCAAATAGAGATTTAATTATAAAATAAAATATTGTAACTGTTAACCCAAATGGCAGCTAGGGAGTTCCACAAACTTCAATGTGAAAAAATTAAAATATATTTTTATAGGTTGAACAGTAAAAATGGAGTCTTTTGTTCGAGTATTTATTTGTTTATTCCTTTTTTTTTATTTGCAAAGTTGATTTTTTAAAATTAATTTTTACTTTTAAACTTGTGCTTTTAACAAAATTTTTTAAAAACATAATTATATAATTAAAAGGTTTTATTTACTGAAAATTAAAACAGAAAGTGAAACAGTGGCACATCGTAATGTCAAAAATGGCTGTTTAAAGTGTTAAATAAAATGATGAATTTTCGCATACATTTTCTAGTGTTTTTAATGATGACAAAAATAATTTTATGGCATACCAAATATATAATGCTAAGAATGTAATACTATTAATAAAACAAAGAAATCAAAATACATTACTAATATAATTTGCAAGCTAGATTCCCAAAGAGTCATATAAATAAACTTGTAAGTGTTCTTTTCTGTTTATTATCTGTGGTTACTTTTTTTCATATTTTGGAATTCAAAAATAATTAACTATAATATTTTCTTGCCATTAAATTTTATCAGGCCTTTCACATATTCAAAATATTTTAGCATTTAAAATACTTAATTCTACCTAGAAGTTTCTTATGGCTTTAAAGTTAAAAAAATATTTATACCCATTAGTGAATTCTCCACAGCTTAATTCTTTAAAAGCTTGTAGTTTTGAAAAGATAATTATTTTGTAGAAATTTTGCCATTTTCAGTCAGAACCTATAATATTTTTGTATAGTTTTTGATGAGGTAATGATTCTTTTATGGAAGTTGGATATTCACCATAAGAATTAGTTTTTCTAATTAAAGAAAAGTGCACCACTTTCAAATAATACATATGGCTGATAACATTGATTCACATGAATTTACAAGTCAAAGCATTTCATAAATCTTACCTCTTTCTTTCTCTTATAAATTCTACTCTCAACTAAATTAACCATTTATAATCATTTTCTTTTATAACCTATTACACATATTTATTAAGCAAGTCATATCAAAATCCCACAACATAATTTAAAAGCTTGGAAATGTATAACTTAAAACAATTTTATAATTAGTTTCAGACAAACAAATCCTTGCTTATAAAACATATTTTACAAAGATATACGTAACCAAGTTTAATAAATTAACGAATTTTAAGATTTATTATTTTAAAATTAGTAAGTAAAAGAGTTATAACTTTAAGATTAGAAAAAAAAAAAAAATTCCAAAATGAATACCAGTCTAATTAATGATAGTAGATGACATCGTTAATGAAATAAAACAATTAAAGGAATTCGAGTTAGATTTCCTTTATAAAATAAACGACAAACTATAAAAATAACTCATTAATTAAAGTCAGAAAGATAACGATGTAAATTATTGTATGGAGATTAGTATAAAGAATCACTTGAGTACTAGCCAATCAACTTCAAAGACTAAACAATGAATGCTTCAGTACTAATTTGATGAACAAAAAGATACTTGATTCTTGGAGCTTCACCTGTGCTCACGGATATATATTGGAGCAGAATATCTCCTTTGGCACAGGGACTTCCAAGTGCGGAGATCTGGCCTCCAAATATCAGAACAGCCAGCTAGGACCTTTACAGGTTGTACTGATGAAAATTATTATTTATGTATGCATTAAGGCCTTAGAAATTAATTTATATGTATGTAAATAGTTAAAACTCTATTAAGGATCAATCATTAAATTATCTAATTATTAACTGTTTAGTAGTGATTGTACTCGTGGGAAGTGCATTCTTAGATTAGCTAGACATAGCAGTTGGTGCAGTCACAGTCTTGATTCAAACCCTTAATTAAAATAATAGTTAAATTTAGGTAAAAGAAAGACTAGGAAATGCAAGTAGCAATCTGTGAATTTGACATTAGTGAGGCAAATAGTTGGCCCCTGTACATTCAGCATGTGAAAAAATACTTATTAATTAATAAAGTTAAAGATGACAAGTATAAAATTGCTTCATTATTATGCTTTTCTGGGAAATGAGTTATTGAGATAGCCAACAGGCTCACTGAATCTCTAACTCATGTAGATTGTACTTATGACCAGGTTAAAGGGCATTTGTCAAGTCACTTTATCCCAAACCCTCTAGGCATGTCACTAGACTGTAATTCAGAGTCTGGAACCCAAGGTTGGGATGAAAGTATATAAGATTATGATAGTGCTCTTTGTAATCTAGCAAAAAATTGCATCTATGGATCTTTACTAGATGAAGCCCTGCTGAAATAATTTCTTACTGGTATGTAAAATGATAATTTACAGCAACGATTGGTGATTTAAATTACATTGAGGCTATAAAACATGGTATAGCTTTTGAACTTGTGCTTGAGCAATCTTGAAAATTCACCAAGTTCAAATGTAATAGCAAATAACAAACAGACATTCGTAAAACCATAAGTAAAGAATTGTCTAAGAGTAATGAGAATAGTTCTAACAGCGAAACCACATTTATGTTTTTTGCTGTGGGAAAAAGGGCCACAAAGCCAGCAATTGTTTTCACAAATGAGAATGCTTCAATAATTGTAAAACAAGAGGGCACATGAAAAAAATGTGTAAAGAAAAATGTA
The DNA here is from genome assembly GCA_028023455.1 of Epiperipatus broadwayi. Classification (NCBI taxonomy): domain Eukaryota; kingdom Metazoa; phylum Onychophora; class Udeonychophora; order Euonychophora; family Peripatidae; genus Epiperipatus; species Epiperipatus broadwayi. The sequence continues at coordinate 1,041,045 of JAQFVV010012680.1, read as the reverse complement.
ATGATCCCAACAAAGAAAGTAAAATAACCTAAACAATAGGAATGCAGCTTTCTGAATTAATTAAACTTATAAAAATGCATTGACTCTCCTCAGGGCAAATGATTGAAGCTAAAAATAAAATATAATAAAATTTAAAAGATAAGATAAAGAAAAGAGGACATTTTGGATTTCTTAGAACTTTTTAGTTAGACTTTGGCTGTGCTCTTGCTTGGTTGAGAGAATCCAAATCTTAAAATTAATTTGTCCACTACAAGATGATCAAGTAGGAAGCGCCCAGACTATTCTCCCCCCAGAGATGGTCGATCATATGTTCGAACCTCCACATGTGCCCTTCACAAATTAAACCAAGAGAATCTGCTGCCCAAACAATCGGAAAGCTGCTGCTGTTGAAATAAATTAATAACCTGATTGCTGGAAAGAACTGTTACTGTTTGAATTCATGAACAATCTGCTACTGACCATGAAATCTGAAAGCTTATAAAACAGGTACCTGTACCCAAGGCCTTTTAGAGTACTCTTAATATTATTCAAGCTATAGCTTACTCTCTATATATAAATTGTTCTATTATTAATTTCATTATTAATCTATTATGTAAATATCTTTTAATAATCTAGCTTACCTGTCTTTTCTTTGGTATGTATTTCTAATTTTACATTTTTTTAATTATCTAATAATAGCATGCCTATAAGATTTCCAATAGGACCTCACCAAATTTTAAATAGAAATCCTAAATGGTTGCCATCTTGTACAGTGACCTACTTATCTATTTCTTTATATATACTCAGGTTGGCTGGTCAGCTCGGAAATCTCCATAATTCTCTAAATACAAGTACATGATTGCCAGAAACAGTGGAAGCTTGCATGTCTTGCAAATCTTATAATTAATATTTACTTCTATTAAATTATTTTGTTAGTTTCATATAAATCGACAGGCATTTGGTGTTCATTTATTGTAAATGCAGGAGTCTACTATGTAGCAAGTGGCGGGCATATTAGTTCTTAATACCCACCCAACTTACCTATTGCTTTTACACTTGTTTTTAATTTTAAATAATAAATCCATTAAGTGCATTTCCTTGAGAGCTAAATACATTATTTATTAAATGTTGGTAATGTAGGACCGAGGCATAAATTTATATCAAATCTTAACAGAATATTATGTGAATTATACATGTGTTACGGTTTAGAGATGCGATAACCCATTACGAGCCTTGGATATCCCAGATCATACAGGATTTACTGAATCCCAGTCGTCCTACACAAGTGGATATAATGAATGTTTCCATAGGGCTTGATGCCCATCATGCAGTCAGGGAATAAACAGCCCGAACCCTTTGCACCTGATTATGCTTATGTGACATCTTACCTTTGGGCCTATGGCAAATGCCAGCCTTTTGTTTTAAACTCATCCATTGGCTTCACAGTTTTAATGTACTGCCACACTCGCATCACAGTTCTAAACATACCACGTGTTTCTTATAATTAATTTTATTATTCAATGTATGACTCTGTCCCTACATTAATGACATAAATGCACTCTCAAATAAATGTCTGTCCATAATCACGTATAAATATCTTATTTCGTTAAATAAAATATATGTCTGCAGCTGCTATTATCAATCTTAATTTAGACTCGTGCATTGTAAGAATATTAAATCCCTGAAGGCATGTTCTTGAAATACTTGCTCAAGAATTCAGGTAGCTAGATTATGTCAGCCAAATAATTGTATGTCTTTGAAAATATAACAGTATCAGAGTAATACTGCTACCGAAAGTACAATATAATCAAATGTTTTTAATTAAATGATTTTTGTATAAAATATTCTCATTAAATAATTTCAAATCATACGTCTGCTGTCATATATTTATTTATTCGACAACCATTCAATATACTATCTTCTCAATTATTTAAAATATAAATGTCTAATATTAATATTATATATAACTAACTCAAAAATAAAGTCTATGAGTTTCTCAAATCTCCCTGATCCCCGTGCCTAAAGAAATGTTTACTAATGTAGCATCATATGTGTTGTTTCGTAAAGTGTATTGTGGAACCGATAAATCATGTTTGAACTCAGTACTACTGGTAGCTTCGCTACCTATGGTGTTGCTTTTCAGTGTGGTGGTCGAATTCTGCACTATGTTAATGAAGCATACGAATCTGACCGTTACATTATTTACAACATTATAAGAGTTTTCTCTATCAATTCTAGAAAGGGGTAAAGTTTTTGTAGCATGCAGAAACACTTTAATTCAAAAAGTTGATTTAATTAATAAAAAATAAACATTTTTGTTTGTATAGAAAATTACAAAATGTAAACCATAAAAATAATTTAAATAATTTGCCTCTTGACAATATTATAACAATAATCTATGGAATAATTTTCATAGTATCAACTTTTAATGTGGATGCCATTATAAAACTAGATCTTCAAGTTCATACAAATGCTTTGTTATAAATGGTCTATATGGAAGCATCAAATACTGTTGTTATGAGTCAATTCAAAAAATTGATCTGATTAATAAAAACATTAATTATTGCTTGGATTCAGATAGTAGGTACAATGGACCAGTGAACTATGCTACATTTTATTCCAAGTCCCCCCCTCCAACATGTACCAACATATATAGTGTATAATTCTTGCTGTATGATATCTCACAAAGTGATAAACTTTGGTGTATTGAAGTACAAGTATATAGTATTTTTCAACATGTATGCATATATATAACACAAATACTCTTTATACATTATAGTAGATTACACATAGGCAAAACTCTCCATACAGTAGCACCACTCAGTGCAAGGCAGAGTAATCAATTGATGCAGGAGGGTTTGTACATAAAATCCTTATCTAGTGCTTAATTATCCAATATCCCCAAACTAGTTTCTAGCTTGTGATTTTCATCAGTGAGAAACCTTGGATCTGAGAGCATTACACCTAAATCTTAGGATCTAATGCAACTCTCCAGCAGCCTTTTATTTTATTAGCAAACTATAAAGCTTTGAGTCCAAAATAAAAATATGTTTTAAATTCAAGCTCATTAGCTTGTATAGAGCTGAACTCAGTTCAGCATCCATATATTTTGGTGTCTTTGCTTCTTTAATAACCACAGCCACTATAATCCTATTGAATAGGATTGGTATTAAACTATAAACAGCACATAATCACCATTCTTTATGCTTACACAAGCTGTTTATGCAAAGGCAAAACTCTCCATACAATAGCACCACTCAGTGCAAGTGAGAGTAATCAATGAATACAGGAACAAGGTGCAATGGTCTCAGATCCAAGGCTCCTCACTGATGAAGGCCACAAGCTAGACACTAATGTGAGGATATTGGATGAGTAGGCACAAGATAGGGATTTTATGCACAAACCTTCCTGCATCCATTAATTACTCTGGCTTACATGGAGTGGTGCTACCGTTTGGAGATTTTTCCCTCTGTGTAAACAAAATAAAGAAATTGAAAGGACACTGTCACATTTAATTTACTGAGTGTATGTTCATTCAGTCATTCGCTGAAACTAGAATAATAAAAAAACTAACTATCTTATTTTTATTTTTTTTAAAAAAATAAATAGAGAAATATCTGATGTCATCACTATTAAATACTCTCTAGATGATTTTTTTTTTTCAATATTTTTTTTTATAGAAATGTGACAGTGATCTTGTAAAAAAATTAGGATCTCTGTAATTGTTTTAATATCTGTAAGTCAGTATCAATTTTTATTATCTAAGATTTTGTGAAATTTTTAGCATTATACTTACAAAGTATTTTCAGTACTTGTGAGTTTTTCTGGAAAGTAAGATGGTAACCCGTTTTTTGATAAATGTATAGTTTTGAATATCTATAATCTACTGAAGATGTGTTAGTTGTTAAATTAAAACAAAATTTGGAAAGCAAGTGAAATTTAAAAAAAAAAAAAAAAATTCCGATAAATTTCTCTAAGAAGCTTTATTTCATTTTTTGTTCACATATAACATGTGAAGCAAAGTGATACTCTTGTCATACTTTGGTTTAATTCAGTGTGTTTTGTTTTATCAGCAGTTCTTTTGGTAAATTGTCCTAGTGACAAAAATTGTGATACAACGGACTATTTCCAAAGGTAAGAGATCCTGCCTTCCTGAAAAGTGTGAATTAATGGACAGGATATGATTGCACACAGGTGATATGAATAGGATGTAAATATTGTATTTATATATATTTTTTAAATTTTCTGTTAATAAGTTAATCCAAAAAAATAAAAAAATAAATAAACTGCAAATATTGCAATTAATTGTTCCACAGTGATTTCTTTTTATAAAATAATAGTAATAAAATGGAAATATTAAATAAATTTCTTTGCAGGCATCCTGGTTTTCGTATTGGCAGTTTTACATAGAATCTTCCAAAACTATTTGATCAAATGTTTTAAAATTTGAAATAAAAAATGACACCTGCAGGGAAAACTTAATAATAAAAAAATATCACAGACACATCATATGAATTTATATTACAGAATTTTTATATTTTTAAATTATGTTTAAAATTAAATTTAAAATATTTTTTCCACTCATAAATATTATATAATTATATATTTTTTTGAAAACAGAGTCAAGAAATTTAGTTATTTGCAAGAAATATTTACAGGGGGCTCATAGTTTATATATATTTTAATTTTGTATACTTTAATTAGTATTAAAAATTAATTGAAAATAAAAAATGTTTTTTCCTATTTTTATTTTAATTTTCTCATCTTTGGGGCACACTAACTTGAAATACTTCCATCCCCTTAAATATGAGAGTGATCACAGATGATTGAAACTTTGACTATAGAACTTATTTTGGCTTTCAGAAGACAAATACATTTTTTCATAGAATTTCCTTCTTGATTTTGAATATACTTTGTCCATCTGTTAACATACTTTCATATTCCCTCATTAAAAACATTTTAAGCTTAGCTGCAAGCCAGGAATGAATTAATGTCTTCATTTTCTTTAGATATGGATCTTTATCTTCATACAGCTTCTTTCAGTGGATAAAACAAGTAATAGTCTGATAGGGCGAGATCAGGGCTATAGAGAGGTTCTCCAATAGCTTAATGTTTTTGGAGAGTGTTGATAGTATTGAAATCAGTATATACATATGAATTGTGATGTGATAATATAATATCCTTGGATAGACATCTTGCATCTTATCTGAATTTTAGGCTTTAGCTATCCAATGAGTGCATCACTATAGTAAGCATTATTGATTGTTGAACATTTTTCCTGATAATATTTCAATACTGGTTTTTCAGAATCCCAAATGACCATAAGCATAAATTTTCCAGCTGATAGTTAACTTCTAAACTTTTTATTGAATAGAAATAGATGTTGTTCTCATTCCATACTCTTAGGCTTACAGTGTTGAATTCAAATCTTGTTACCAGTAATGATTCCTTTTAAGAAACTTTCAACTTCTTAAGAATTTAAATTTTGTTTGCAAATGTCCAAACATTTCTGATTGGTCTCTTGATACCCTCTTTTGAAACCCAAAATTCTCATGGATTATTGCATAAGCTAAGCTATGAATAATTTAAAAATGATTTATCACATAATTCAATGCCACTAATCTATCCAACAGAATCAGTTCACATGCATAATCAATGTTGTCATTAGTTGTGTATGTGAACAAACATCTGGTTAACTCTTGTGTGATTTCTCTTGAACTTCTCTATATATACACTTCTTAGTGACAAACACTTTCTCCATACTTTGCATAAATTCTTTGATAAATATCAGCATTACACACAGACTCAGACCACATAAAAATGAATCACTGCATGCTATATTTTCTTTGTAAAAATCCCCAATTAGAGCAGTTATTATTTCTCATGCTGCAGTTTGAACTGATGTACTACATAGCAACAATCTTGTACAGAAGAAATGATAATACAATGTGGCCAATAGAAATTTTAATGTGATCAAAGTGCAGATAATTTATAGCTCTCCCTAATATTGTGGTGACCTTAATTTTTCATAATCTTAGTCATTTATTCTTTAGGCAAAGTTAATGCAAAACCATTGGTACAAAACCAATAATATATCACATAGCAACAAAGTGTCACATAATTTTAACTTATTCATATTATTGTGTAATCAATAAAAGAATTTGCTAAAAATGAATAACAATACATATAAGCTAAGATCATGTGAGCTTTTGTTAGTCATATGACCAAAAGTAAGAGTATTTAATGCCATAATTGTCTTTGGAAGTCTAATCTGATGAAATAATCACTTGGTAAAAAGAAAAAGTTCAACTTCTGTCCATAATATTTTCAAAATCCTTTGTAAACATTATTATAATGAGAAAGTGCTTCATAAAATCAACTAAGAGCTTTGATTTTTCTTTATCATCCACTGTACAAAAAATAATGTTTTAGTTCTTAATTTATAGCTTAATACAAACATCACATTACTTGTGTCTATACATTACTTTTAAGTAGTTATTTCTTTTACCCCAATTCAGCCAATTTGTGTAGTTTGTGTAATCAATAGTGCCGGATAATAGCACTGGATAAGAATTTATTAAGGACTACCAAATCATATTTATTGGTTATTCTGGTACACACACACACATATATATATATATTGTTTACACATAGCAATATGAGTAACTGAGATCATTGAACATTGAAGCATTTTTACCATCTTTTGAATAATGATATAAAAAATTTTACCTGTTCATTTATGTTTGGGCAAGAATATTTGGCTTAGTAAAATCAAAGAGCTCTCTATAATCATAAAAATATGGCGATATATTAGTATCAAAAATATTGGATTTTAGGAAATATATGGACCCATGAAGTTATTCTTTCTGATCTCAAAAATGCTTCTATTACTGGAATTTTTACATATAAAAACTATTCAAGTATGCAATTATTATTATGGATTACCATTATTATCTATTGCAGCAAATGTTCTTTGAGGGATTTTTTGAACAGGGTTGCTTACAATCATAGATGAATGGTTAGCTAGCATTCAATACAATTATAGAAACTTGGGTTTTCTTGTCATATATGAAGAAACTTGTTTTTTATGTATTGTTTTTATTGATTTAGTCAAAACATTTGATTTAATTAATTGAATAGATCTCTATCACTATTTGAAATTAGTCGGCTGCCCCATCAAAGCTTCTTCTATTACATGTCTTCTACATAATGGAATAAAATAAGTGTTATTATAGCAAGTTGGAAAATCTGTCATTTAAAGAGATAACTGGTGTTAAACAAGGATGTATAATTGCTCCAACATGATTTTCAATTTTTATGATAAGTGGCTTAGTGAATTAGAAATCAAGATGGTGGACTTCTTAATCTGAATGGATTAAAAGCAGAAACAAAATATCACCTTTTTGGATTTATATTATGCTAATTATTGTGCTATCCTTGTCAGTTTAAAAGATGATTGACAGAATGTACTTAATGTTTTGAACACAACATACAAAGACTATTTGTAATAATTCATATTCAAAAAAAACTCAAATCCTCTATCACCAGGCAAAGAAAAAAATCTGTCACCTTTTGCCTAGGTAGTTCTCAATTTGAAAATGTATGACAATCTAAATATGTTAAGGTAGACTTATATATTGAGGTGTAACACAGACTTCATTGTATTGCTGCTGCTTTTAACAAATTAAAAGAAAGAACATTGCATTGCAATAATATAATTTCTGTTATTGGATTTGGATTCCTAAACAGACATAAAATTAAAAATACTTAAGAAGATCATAAGACTAATCAATAAATACTTCAATTTGTTAGATGTAATATAAATTCTACTTTTTGTAAAATTACAACCTTGTTGGATCAGATATGTGAAAGGAATGAATGTTTTATAATGAATGTGAGCATAGTTTTTATAGGAGAGGCAGATGCCATTTGCCATACAATGTTGACTGCCTTCATTAGAACATATGGTTTAAGATGGAATACACGGAGGAGCTACTATTAGATAAGAGAGGTTCAAGTGTTTGAGAAAGAAAAGTTTGCTGCAGAAAAAATTAAAAGCACCAAAAAATAACAAATAAATAGAATAATGGACCATCATGTTCTATATTTGGAGAATTTGTGATTCACAGATTGATTTGTAGAATCATTGCAAAATTTATCCTCAGCATCTTTTAGCTTGGATTATTATCAACTTGAAAATGTAAATCAGGTTAAATATCTTGGTAGTTATATAAATAGAAAAGTGGACTTTGATGTTGGGTAGTTGGGATACAAGACTGATGTCAATCTCTGCAATCTTGCTTTGATGTTGGGATACAAAACTCACTTCAATGTCTGCAGACTGGCTTTGATGTTGGGATGTAAGACTGACTTCAATATCTGCAGCTTCTGATAAGTTAAAAAGTAAAGTATTTCATGACAGAGAAATAACTACTGCCATTAAGTTAACTGTATATAAAGCTGTTATTTTAATTAATTTATTGTATGGAAGTGAGAATTGGATATCTATCAATACAATATAAAAGTATTAGAAAAGCTTTATTTGAGGATGCTCATAAAATTTTATAAATACAATGGCAAAATCATAAAACCAATCAATATATTTTTCAACTTTCTGGATGTGATATATTTCATTACTATAAAATCAAAAGTTTATTCGAATGGAGATATAAATCAAACGAACGATGCAAGACTTTCTAAAATGTTTTACAATGAATTTGAGCATAGTTTTCTTGAAAGACATAGACTCCAATTATATTATAAGGATTATCTCAAAGACAGTCTAAAGAAATGTAATGTCAATTGTTTACATGGGGAAGATATAGCAGAGAATAAAATATATTGGGAAACTATAAATATTAATCATATTGTTGAAGTATTAAAAAAAAAAAAAAATTCTGCGGCAAAAAATTAAAAGACATTATAAAATATATAAACAAAAAATTGGATCAGAAAATTTTATATTTGGAATTTCACAGACTGGTTTGTATAATCACTGCAAAATCCATTTCTAGAATAGTTTTTCACTCTCTTTTTTTTTCTTGGAGTTGAAATGACATATATGTTTAGAAGTGGTTGTTTGTTATTATGGAGAGTATTATTATTATTCCTACTATTAGTATTATTATTATTATTATAATCAATTTTTTAACAACTTAAAAAAAAATCTATCTCTTATGATAAATAACATTTTATTTTGTTAGTTTAATTTGTGGAAGTATACAGTAAATAAAAATGAATTATTATTATTATTATTGTCTATGGATCTGTTTTTTAATTCTTAGACTTGGAATGACATACTTGTCTGCCAATAGCTGATGATTGTGATTTGTATAAGTCGATTATTTTGTATAGACATCGCAAAATCTATCTCTAATATTATATTCATTTACTTTTCCAATTTCTAAATTTGCCTTTCTACTTCAGTGGCACTCCTTTACAAGAGGCAGCTAAGCATAACGTTCTCAAACGTAGCAAAGAGCCTGTCAATTAGCTGTATATCAGCTGCTGACTTGATTCGATATCATTCTGTGTACCAAAACATTGTACCATATGGCTTAAAATGGTTGCATGACAACTGTGTTCCATTGTTGGCAACACTTGATGATATAAAAATGCTACAAAGAATTAAAGTAATAAATTTTGCTTTTGTTTAAAGTTGACGTACAACATTTTTATTCTAATCCTGGCAAGATGTAAGAAACATTATTTTTAGAAAAGAAATCATCAAGGCCTTAGACCAGATAAGATTCTTTCCAGGCCGCCAGTTTGCGATCTCTGATTTGAAGGAACACAAATATTTCATTAAAAAAAACGCTCACCAACATTAATAGATATATTTTGTTAGTTTAAATAAAATTCTGATATTTTAAGCTGCAAAAAATATACATACATATATATTATCCGAAGTCTAACGAATTTACTCCTCATTCAGTTTTATAAAGAAATATTAGCGACATGTAATATTTGAAATACAAGCATAATTCATATACCTGGAGTGTAAATGTAATTATAGGGATTTGAACACAGATTTTCAAGCTCTCTTCAGCTGTCCACACTATTCATATAACTGATACACATGACCACACACATGTGAAAAAAGATAAATGATCTCCAATACACGGATTTCGTGCTGATAATCAGTGCTACATATTTTATGCTGTACTAGCACTCATCAGTTGATCGAGATCATTATCCCCCATACATATATAAATATATAATTAGTGCTTATATATGTGTGTGTGGGAGATGATCTGTACGATCTGATGAGTGCTAATACAGCATAAAATACGTAGCACTGATTATCAGCACGAAATACGTATATTGGAGATCATTTGTCTTTTTATATGTGTGTGATCATGTGCATCGGTTGTATGAGATAAAGTGGATAGCTGAAGTAAGCTTGAAAATCTGTCTTCAAATCCCCTATAATAGCGTTGTGTTTTTATAATATACATTAAAAATCAATTATACCAACACCTATGCACACAAATAATTTTAACATTTGATGTTTTCAAAGTCATTTGAACTCTTATAGATGAATTTGTTTTTCAGCTCTAGATAACGTTCCAAAGATATTTTGCCGAGATCTAACCAGTCAAGTTTATTTACCTGCTTATCGCCATCATTACGGAATAAAGAATAAACAGACAAACCGTAAAAGTAAAATAGCAAAAATATTTCTGTTTCCTGCAAAATCTGATTTTCCTCTTTTCCCATATTTAAATTAATATTATTAATTTTCTGGAATTCTTCTAAGTAAATTTTAATAATAAATTTTTGAACGGTTATGGTAGGAAAATTATTCCACTCGCACTTAATATAGGGAGGTTCGGAATAAGGTACATTCATGCAGAAGCTATTGAATAGGCTAGCGAAGTCGTAACCGCGATAATTATAACCGCTTGCATCCAAATCTACTATGTATAAACTTTCGTTTGGAAAGTCTGGTGGCAACAAAATGTTATTAACTTGAAAATCACCATGGCAATAAACCACAGGAGCGTTTACGGAATCTATTATTTTTTTTAACCAAATCAATTCCTCTTGAAGTTTTAAAGTTTTAAATTTACATAGCATGTCGTTCCGTTTAGGGTCACCTAATTCGTTTCTAGGATCATTTAGGATTCCCTCAAAGAGAATGTTGGCAAAAATAAAAAATCTGTTGGGATCTTTAGTAATGGGAATATTCTGGGAATGTAACTGAGCTAGTTTTTTGGCAATCGCTTCGATTATAAGAGGATTCTCTAAATCCTTAATGACTAAAGTTCTAGACTCAATATATTCATCCAGACGTCCATCTTCTAAGATACCGTAAACTTTCGGAGCTAAACCTTTCTTGGATAACACAACCGCGATAATATTTTCAGTCATTCGACGAAAGCTGTTTCCTTCTACTAATCCTAAATTAAGTTTAAGTACTGCTATCAGTGGTTCTTCACCTATACTTTTAAAATGACGGGGTAAAGAAACTTTAACAGTTAAATTCGCATAACCTCCAGCAAATCTTTCAATTAAAATATCGTCCACGGTTACGGTTTTCCATATCCCACCAAGAAAATCGAAGCATATGCGGTGGCATTTTTCTCTAAGTTCTCGTGAAATACTTTCCATAGCAGAAAAGGTTAAACAGATTTTCTAGTTAAACGAAATATTTTGCTTATAATTATGTGACGTATGGCGTCAGTCAGTATTTTTAGATATATATAGACGTAGGTAGATAAATTGAACTCACTTAATCATACGTAGTTGTAAATTAACTGCTATTGCTTTAACTGATATTTTTTGGAATGTATATATTAAAAACATTTATACTTTGAATATTTGTAAACTTTACGAGATTAAAAATGTTTTAAATAATAAAGGATACGCGGAAATAATCCTTAACTTATGGTGCCATCTTGAGGTAATAAATTTTATACTTTAATTTTTTTTTATATATGTCAAAGCGTTGACCGGAAAAGCAGAAATAGAAACTTATTTCTCCCCAGAGAGTTAAATGCATTTTATTTTTCCAGCAAATTCCCTGTTTAAAAGTCAATCGTATTTTCAATACTTCTTTTAATAAAAAGTTCACAGATGCACAGCAACAATAAAATATTTTTAATTAATGAGGAATAATTATGCACCGATTATCAGCAGACAATCTGAAGGTTAACTAATTATCAAGTAGCAAGTGTTTTTAATTACTGTTTTTTTTTTTTAATAAATTGTTCAATTTCACACAATAATTCATCTGTGTAGAATAGTCGTGCTTAAGGTCTAAAATTTAAGGTACAAAAGTTTTTCTGAAAATAAATTTTAGTATTTAATTAATCATTATTATCATCTATCAATTTCTAAAATGATAGGTTCCTCACAATTAGTCCACTCTACTTTTTCCAATAAACTTCTTTCTCCACTCAATGATTATTATTTAAGAACTGTATTAACATATTTCTTGCCCTGTTTTTTTTTTTTTCATATTTATCAACCACATCTGTTCTAACCCATAAGTCCTATATTTCTATTTTAAATGTGTTTGCTTTTCTACTTGTTAATTTCTCAATAAATAATTAATTTTTCGTTTACTTTTCAATACTTCTGCATTTTTAATCTTGACCTCTTTCTTGTAGCTTTCCTCCTTTTTTTTAAACCACACCTTCCAAAGTTTCTGATCTTTCTTCATCTTTTTGACTCATTCCAAACACATTATTTAATAAGCCTTTTCTCTTATAATTAAAATCCTCCTAATTTACCTAAATTTCTTCTCCAATCAACAATCTTTCAATCTTTTTTCTTTTTGTCTCATCACCTAATTTTTTTATATCTCAACATCTGTTTTATTGATTTAGTTGCTTAAGTTCTTATTACAAACTTACTATAGTTTTTATATGCTATTTCAAAGTTTGGTCAGTAACATCTAAATATTTTGATCAAATTACATCTTAATGCCTTACCAATATTATCTTGTCTTAGATATAGGTGATCCTTTACTTTAGTAGATCTAGCATGCTTGGCATGCTACAAGATCATATATTAAACCAGTCTCTGTCTTATAGACTATTTCAGATACAAAACTAGTTGCTCTTTCAGCAGATTTTGGGCCAATCTCATTATTATTTGCCAATCTTTTTCATGGTGTCTATTCTGTTATTGGTCATACTATTTTCATTTTCTTCACTCTCTGGCACATTAAATATGCATTTACATATAATCAATATCAACAAAGATATCCAAACATAATCATAAATAAATTTCATAAGAAATCTAGACCAAAATTTGATGTCCTTTGAATTATATAATAAGTCTTTGGGCAGTTAATTTCTTCTTCTCCTCCTCCTCCTCCTTCTTCTTTTTCTTCTTTTTATAATAATAATAATAATAATAATAATAATAATAATAATAATAATAATAATAATATGATGATGATGATGATGATGATATCACTTTATAATAGCCCAAGATCGAGCTTCACTGTTCTACCACTTAACCCACATTTCATCCTGGTTTTTTTTTGTCATATGTATATAAACTATACATATATTTCTGAAAAGCATCTATAAAAGTTACAAATATAAATTTTAAATAAAAATTCTTTAATTATTTTGATATTAATGTCACTAGATGCGACTCAGATATATGCATATATTAACGGAGCTTATATATATATATAAGTGCAAATAAATATTGTAAATAATTTTGTATGTTTTTTTAAATATTTATTTATTTTATAAATATTTTTCTTCATATAATTACACAAATATTCAAGATGGAAGATGCAGTTGTTAACTGTCCAAGGGTAATTAAAGGGGTGGGAACTTTAAGGAATTTTTAAATTAAAGTTAATGAAAGTAAAATTTAAAACAAAGCCAATTGATTTTAGTTAGCTATTAACATTTTTATCAAATCTATTTCTAATCTGAAAATAGATTTGAATTTATTTTTGGACAGTTATCTAACAATTGCATCTCCACTAAAAATAGAGAAAATATTTCTGTAAATTAAAGATTAATTAAGAAGTTTAATTCAAAACATTATTTGCATAACTGAAAATTGGTATAAATAGGCCCAAAAATCTATTCTGTCAGAGTTTGATCAATCATTGCTAGCCGACCTCACATCTGTTTGATTTTTAAAAAGAGGGGCATAAGCTGCCTTCCCCTCCATCTTCAGCCTGACTCTTCACCATGCTGAGCTGTAGCTCCTGCCAATCAAGAGTGCCCATGCCATCAAATAATGCCACCTGCCACAGAAGATTCATCAGTACTTCATTCCATAGAATGCTGAGGTAACCAGCCCAAAGTCATTATAATTGTATTACCTAAATTCTAAACTTGTAAACTCTTTAAAATTAATGTTTTCTGTATATTTTAAATCTCTTTTAACTCACTCATCAGTGAGTATGTTAAACTAATAATTATTTCCTTAGTATCAATTCTCTATAACATAAACTAATCTTATAAAATATTTCATCCAACTCACGCTTCTTATTTTTTTCATAATTTAGTGTGGTTATGATTTAATTTTAATGATATTTTTATATTTTCACTTAATTGTGTTTGTAAATGCCAATCAAACCCGGTCTTACAAACTTCTATATGGGGGGGGATTAATGAGTTATTATTATTTATATCTAAATAGTTCATAAGATTGAGTTTGTATTTTAAATGAATACATGCTTTTAAAAAAATATTTGATCATAAATTTATACAAAATGAATAAATACTTTCAATCTGGGGTGGATATTGGTGTCCATTAATTTTGTTAATTTCTTTATTAATCATCATTGCCAAAAGGCTGGTGACTTAAATCTATTTTATTATTCACACTTTTAAGTGCACAAATTTTAGTTTTTTTTTATGTGTTAAACAAAATAATGATTCAAGAAGGGGGCAAGAATTATAGCATTAACTTTTGATGAATGACTTTATCTCATATGGGTCATTATTTTAACATATCATTATGTATTTGTTAAACCATTTAAGGCTTTATGTTAATATTTAAACTGAGTGATTTCATATTCTTATAAAAGTGTTGTTAGCAGAGTCCACTCTTCATATCATTAAGCTTTATCTAGAGATATGCATCAGAATGCCCGAGTCATCTCATCTTCATTTCAGGTCATAAACAGGGCTATGAATACCCTGGACCATATCTATATATACTCACATAATGAGAACAATGCATGGAATAATTCCAGCAATGTTCAGGCCAATGCATCTCCATCCGAGGACCTTTTGTCAACCGATTCCACAAAATGTGGGGTGGCAAGTCGGCTAGACTGTTTTCTTCTGTAATATAATAAAGCACCTAAAAAATTATTGGATCCACAAATATTTGGCTATTATGCAAGCACCACAATTTCTTACAGTTTGTTTTTCTTTTAGCCTGTTTAACAAAGTAAAACATAATGATGTGTAATAATGAAACATTTTTCTCTTTAAATATTGTTTGTTGGAGTTTTAGATCCAACTTGTCGTGAAGCTGCCCTCCCCTTTATTAAATAAGCCATTCCGCATATTGATAGAGTTTCACAATATCTGATAGTTTAAATGTTGAAAATGTTTAATAAATAAATGTTTTAAAGTATATTTTGATCACCATATATCCTCATTTTATTGTTGTGAATAAATTCTATAAATGAAAATAAAGTTATGTATCCAATACCAAGGGCATCCCATTAAAGTCATCCAAACAGCAAAACTCTATTATTGTCATATCTTTATATGTGTTTTAATGTATAATCGTCTACCAATCACCCAGATAAATTTGTTTTTTGTAACATTGAATAAAAACCTATTTTAAATATACATTCAGTATTGCAACTGCCACACTAAATTGATATCTATTAAAATAAAATAATTGTATAAAGATTGTCAAATATTTGTAACCAAAATAATAGTTTAAACCGTGAAGACATATATAAAATCTTGAATTTTTGTCAAAATAAATATTTATATTTTTAAACTTAATTCAGTTGTTCGAATCTCCTTAATAATATTTATATTTCTGTATGTTTTTAATTTATATCTTGAGTTCACTCAATCTCTCATCATCATCATCAGCTGAGTTATCATACAAAACATTGTAGTACTGGGCTGGGATAGAATAAATTTATGTTTTATCAATGTAGGTGTTGTCCGTAGTGTTATAGATTTGGGGAATGGGCAAATAGGTTAGAATTCATGATTGCTTCTGACTTGTGTATCTCGGGCATGATTGGATTTGGGGTACTTTTGCTCAGATTCTAAATCTTGTTGGATGGACATACATTTTCAACCGGTACAATATATATATATATATTTAAATTAAAGACTATCATTTGTATTTTTCTATATTCAGTTCTCAGTCTGTGATATATTCTCTCACACTTATTTACACATACCTGCACATTAAGTGATATTGATATATCCTGAACTAGAAGATTACACATATTTTTCATGAGTTCAAATCTGTAAATAATGGAAATTAAACATGGAAAGGAGAGGACTATATGAATATATTTTGATACATATTTGGGTATTAATACATCTCCCAAAATGCGATCGGATTGGGCATGGGTATGTATATTTAAAGGCCATTGATAAACTCTCTTATCCACTTTGATGACCTAGCTAGTCTACTGTGACATAAGAATCAGGACCCATTCCATTACAAATAGTAATAATAATAAAAGATAAATAAATAACATTTTATGTACTGTTTATAAGGTTTTTAAAAGAACAGGAAAAAAATAAGTTAACAATTTTTTTAAAGAAATTTTATTTAAATTAATTAAAGTTCTTTTTTTATTTTATCTTTATCTCTCTCTTTAAAATAAAAGTAATGTTGTTCCAATCAAAGATTAATTAAAAGATTTTTTTTTTTTTTGCATAAGAGAAAAAATAACTATAATGGAATTTTTTCTCATGATTGAAATTTTTTTTAATTTCAAAAAAGGAATGACATAATCAAATAACCTATTGTAAAAATAGATTCAATTGGTCATAATTTAATGTCAGGTATGAGATAAAATGGCTGCAGAAAGGAGTTTGCTATTAACTGAAAGGAGACCCTTTGATTCCTCTTGGAGGCCTTAAAGGAACTGAGCAGGGCAAATTCCTAATGTCCATTCCATACGTTCTTGTCATTGCAGCTGTTATTACTATGTGTTTATTCATATAGTATACAAACATGGATGGGCTGCTCACCAACATGCATTAGCCAGTGTGGTGAGTTTATTGGCTTTTTACCTCTGAGTTTAAGATCAAGAAACACCATGGTCTTTCTTCTCAATGCCTGATAGGGCAGAATGAATGTTTGTGTAATTGATAAATATTTTTCCAATACATATATACAATTATGACAGACAAAAATAAAGCATGGCCCTTATTTCCAGGAGGCTGTAAAGTCATCAACCAAGGCAGCGGTTGGTGGCCAAAGGCGGAGGATGCTATGAATCCCCTGATTGCGGACCCAGGCTGCCATTTGATGACAACTTTTTATTTAGGTACTTACAACTGCAGATCACTTTCAAGTGAAGGAAGATTGCAAGAATTAGAAGAACTCTCTTATATTAAATGGGATATTATTGGACTTTGTGAAGTTAGAAGAAAAGGTGAAGAGACAATTGATTTAAAAAGTGGACATATATTCTATTATAAAGGCACAAATATTGGAAATACAAGTGGAGTAGGATTCATTATAAATAAAAAGTGGAAGAACAATATTGTGGAGATTGATGGTGTATCAGACAGAGTGGCAAGATTAGTTATACAACTTAATAGCAGATACCAAATGCAGATAATTCAGGTTTATGCCCCAACAAGTTCTCATAGTGATGAAGTAGTAGAAGATTTTTATATGGATGTACAAAAGGCTTTTGATCAGAGTAAACAACATTTTAAAATTGTTATGGAAGACTTTAATGCTAGAATTGGTAAACAAATGAAAGATGAAAGTGCTGTAGGTAATTTTGGTTATGGTAATAGAAATGAGAGAGGACATAGACTTGTGGAGTTTGCAGAAAAAGAAAAACTATATATTATGAATTCGTTTTTTGAGAAAAATGCCAAAAGAAAATGGACATGGAAGCATCCAAACGAAGGTACAGCAGAATTGGATTATATTTTGACTAACAGGAAATACATATTTCAAGATTGTAATGTTCTTAATAGATTTAACACAGGAAGTGATCTTCGATTAGTAAGGTGCAAGATACGTGTTAATGTAAAACTAGAAAGACAAAAATTGTTAAGAAAAA
Source organism: Epiperipatus broadwayi (assembly GCA_028023455.1). Lineage (NCBI taxonomy): Eukaryota > Metazoa > Onychophora > Udeonychophora > Euonychophora > Peripatidae > Epiperipatus > Epiperipatus broadwayi. Next base: position 1,022,843 of record JAQFVV010012680.1, on the reverse strand, counting down.
CAATATTTACAGTTGATATTTCTAATCTTCAGAAACATTGTAATGAATTTAAATTAGAACTTACAAATCGGTTTCAAGTATTAGTAGATTTTAAACATGATTCAGATTTGAATGACATTAATATGAAAATAACTGATACACTTTTAAAAACTGCAACAAAGATAGCTGGTAGAAAAAAGCAGCAATTGACCAATAAAATTTCTACTGAGACTAGAGAATTTATGAAGAAAAGAAGAAATATGAAGATATATAAAAATGATGCATTAAAAAGAATTGAATATCTCGAATTTTGTAAAATGATGCGGAAAATAGTTGAAAATGATATAAGAAAGTATAACTGAGAACTAGCAAGAAAAGCTGTAGAAGAAAATAAAAGTCTTAAGAATGTAAAACAACATTTTGGTATTGGTAGGAAATTTATATCTGCAATAAGAAAAAAAAATGGAATTATTACTAAAAAGAGAGATGACATCATGAAATTGGTAGAAAATTTTTATCAAGAATTATATAGTAATAAAGAACAAGTACCTCCTATATCTATTACATCTTCCGAATTGCCCAGAATTTTAAATGAAGAAGTGAGAAATGCAATTAAATGTATGAAGAAAGGAAAGGCTCCAGGTAATGATGGAATTATAATTGATATATTAAAAGAAGCAGGAGAAGAAACAGAAACATTTTTAGCAAAGTTATATACTAAATGTCTAAATGATAAAGATGTACCGGATGATTGGAAGAATGCAGTAATAATATTAATATTTAAAAAAGGTGTTAAAGAAGATATTAGAAATTACAGACCTATCAGCCTTTTATCAGTTTTATATAAAACTTTTACCAAGATAATTACAACTCGTCTACAGAGAACATTGGATTTCCACCAACCAAGAGAACAAGCTGGATTTAAAAGTGGTTTTAGTACAGTAGATCATATTCAGGTATTGAGAGAAGTTATAGAAAGGGCAAATGAATATGAGTTGTCATTATGTTTTGGATTTGTAGATTATTATTCTATAAACATTTCTTCAGTGATTAAAGCATTGGATCATCAAGGTATAGATCCAGGATATTGTCATATTTTAAAGAATATTTATAAAAATGCAACAGCAACAATTAGATTACATAATGATACTGGGAAAGTCAACATTGAGAAAGGTGTAAGACAAGGTGACTCCATATCTCCAAAACTTTTTACAGCAGTGCTGCAAAAAGTATTTTGTGGATTAAAATGGGAAACTAAAGGAGTGAAAGTAAATGGAGATTATTTAAGTCATTTAGATTTCGCAGATGATGTAGTTGTTTTTCCAAATAATACTTCAGAGTTGCAGGAAATGTTGCAGGAGTTATCAGATGAAAATAGGACTAAAGATAAATGTTAAAAAGATTAAAGTAATGTTTAATTGATTTGCTCAAAATATGAAAATAAAGATTGATTATGATGAATTAGAAGAAGTTAACAGTTACAAATACCTTTGTCAGATTATTAATACAGATGGAAACATAATGGAGGAAATTAATCATAGAATTAAATTTGGTTGGAGTGCTTTTGGTAGAAATAACTTGATACTAAAAGGAAATATGCCTATGTGTTTGAAAAGGAAGGTTTTTAACAAATGTGTTTTACCAGTTCTTACTTATGGATCTGAGACTTGGACACTCAATAGAAGAGCAATACAGAGACTTCAAACCACTCAAAGAAGTATGGAGAGGTGTATGTTAGGAGTAACAAGAAGAGATCGAAAACGCAATGTATGGGTAAGAGAACAAACAGGTGTTACTGACCTCATTGAAAAAATTAAAAGATTGAAGTGGAGTTGGGCTGGACATATTGCTAGAAGAGATGATAATAGATGGACAATTGAAATTTTAAAATGGAGATTGTAAAAGACCCAGAAAGAGACCACATGTGAGATGGATGGATGAAATAAGAAAGTGCGCAGGGGTGATGTGGAGAAGAGAAGCTAAAGATCGAAGAAGATGGATTAAACTTGGAAAGAGCTTCATCCTGCAGTGGATTGATAATGGTTGATAATGATGATGATGATGATGAGATAAAATGTGATTGAATGGATATAGGATTGTTCAAAAAAATAAATAAATTGGGGGGGGGACAGATTAAAGCAATAAATCTCAGTGTCTTGTGAGGAACAGTTAATCTTGATTCAGTATATTGAAGAAAACAGAAACAAGTCATCTGGACACTGGAGTATTTGAAATTCATGAAATCAGACAGAAAATAAAGATACATATATATAAATTTACATGCTGAGAAGTAGGAGGAGGAAATGGGTGAAGAGATAATAATAATTTTTTCTCAGCTTGTAAATTTATATATATATCTTTATTTTCTATCAGATTTTATGAATTTCAAATACTCTGATCCATGTCTAGTCTTCTCCTATTCCCCTAAAAAGTGTTCCTATTTTATCTATATAACCATATTGTATTCACTGAATGCATGTAAAAGTTGGCATATTTATATCATATTAACCTTTGTAAAGCTTAATAAAACTATTATTGAATCAAAGGAAGAAATACAATTTTATTGATGTACCAATATATTTGTATAAATTTTTCTTGGAATAAATACTTTTAAATGTTATATCTGATTTTTGGTAGCTATCTCTAATTTACATCTTTATATTTTAGAATTGCTATGTTTGTGATGGTAATTAGATTTAATTTTTGAATAAATTATGTATCCATTAGAAAAATACAGGCAGAAATTAATTGTGTAAGATAGTTATATCCAGCGGAGGGGAAATCTTATCTTGTTCAAATGTCTTTGACTTTAATTTAATTTTATTAAACACAGTTGCTTCTGGAAGCATGATTTATAAAACATTTTTTGCCCACAAAAGCATTCATTTCAACATATATTTACAACATTTCCTGCAAAGTCTCACTAAAGCATTATTTGCAAAAACAACTACATTTAGATTTTTCAGATGATGTAATTGTTTTTGCAAATAATGCTTTAGAGCTGCATGAAATGTTGCAGGAGTTATCAGATAAAAGTAGGAAAGTAGGACTAAAAATAAATTTTAAAAAGACTAAAGTAATGTTTAATGGATTTTCTCAAAATATGAAAATAAAGATTGATTATGATGAGTTAGAAGTTAACAGCAACAGATACAGATTATTAATACAGATGGAAACATAATGGATGAAATTAATCATAAAATTAAACTTGGTTGGAGTGCTTTTGCTAGAGTCACAATCCAAAAATTGATATTAAGTATCTAAATAAAATAAACCATTTTATTGTGGATTATTCTTAAATTTTATTGCACAATTTTTGTTTATAAAACTTTTTAATCTTGTATATCTGCAATTTTTTTATACTATTTCTACAGCTTGCTAAGATTTTATTCTCTAATTCAGAAGTGCTTTTCTGTTGTATGGCATAATCAGTTAACATATTTTTCTATGAATCAAAAGTGACTGCACAAATAGAAAATCCATGCTTAATCATATATAAATCTAATATAAGTCAAAGATACAAACAATGCATTGAGAACAAAGCTTTATTAGTGCAGACAATTATGAAGTGATGAGCATACTTTCAGTTGCATTCAGTCATAGATGTAGCCGCCCTCCCACTTCTGTTAAATTCATTACTACATCTCTATCCAATTAAAAGCATGCTCAGCACTTCATGATTGTCTGCACTAATAAAGCTTTGCTCTCAATATGTTGTTTATGTCTTTGTCTTATATTACAGTTTCCAAGATAAAGTGTTTAAAAGTGTTATATTTTATATATATAAATGATGAAGTATGGCTATTGTTTTAAAGTACTTTAAAACTTGCTTCAGAAATATGTACATTTGATATTGTGACAGTCAATTTTAAATGACTGCCACAAAGTTGACTGCAAGCATTAGTTGCAGTCCAAACAAATGTACATATTATAATAAAAGGAGTGGTCTGTGCAGATATATTTTCTCTGTTGCTTACACACACACTATATTTAAAATAAATAGGATGAATGGTGATAATACGCTTATAAATAAACAAATGCAGACACCACATATAAATATGTATTTGCAAATAACCCAACAGTAAACATATTTTATTTTGATTTGATTTTAGATTCTCAAATGTTGTATTTTTTTTTTCTGTTGCTTGTCGAATATTCTTTTTGGAAAACTCAAAAACAATTTTTATGTGACAACAAGTATACAGTTTTATAATTTTTTTTACAACTTAATGTTCATGACCGCAGGCAAGCCAATGACCTCTTTCTTTTATCGTATAATGTTTTTGGAAAACAAGTGTAGAAATTGTATCAGTGGTTATTCGGCTTGACACCTATTCAAAAGTATTTAATTAAATAAATGTAATTTTACTTTATTGTTTAAAGAAATCAAGGGATTGGAATCTAAATGGTCTGTGAAATTCTGAAATTAATTAAAAGATAGCTAAAATTAAATCCATTGTTTGGACTTGTTTAATTAAAAACAGAAATGTAAAAGCAATAACTTGTGGAGGGGATGAGAGAATACACCCTGTAATGGGGGGGATATATAAAGGCTGGTCAGGTGAAATTTAATTAGTTGGCTGGGTTACATTGGTTGATACTCACACAGGCACTCTTACCCATTCGCTTTGAGTTAGCTGGATTATATTCATTGATACTCACACGGGCACTCTTACCCATTAGCGGTATAGTTTTCGGAGTATACTGACGGAAAAGAAAAAAAGAATTATGAGTGTAAAAACCATTTATTTGGAATGCTGAACAAGAGGAAGAGTGGTTTATAGCCGAACGTATTTTAAAAGAAAATGGAATCAAGATTTATTCGTGATACCGCAATGGACATGGAGTAGAAAACCAAGTTTGGTACATTCGCACAGCTCAAAGTCCTACATAGCCATCCAGTGATGTGACTTTCCATTTCTGAAAATGTAGCTGCTATGGACAATTTGCCAACCTCCATATAGGCCTTGTGAAGTAATCACCTGCACAGCAGATATATATTGCCCTCAAAATCATAGCCCGGAGAAGAATGAAGACTTTGGGAAGTATTATTTATGTTTTTATATATATATTTTTTTATGTCTTATTATGAGTAATTTGTCATTTGACTTATATTGCTATTATTAAATGAGCCAATGAATTGCGTAATTCAGTCATAGATATTTTGTTTGTAATTTTAACGTAAAGCCACACGTAATTCATTGGAGTATCTAAATAAGTTATAAAAGAATCGATAAAGTAAATATGAAATATTTCAAAATTGTTAAATAGAAATAATTGGGTGGTTTGGTCATTGGATGTATGTGTTTCGCTTTGAAATAATAGAAAATTTATTCCATCCGCTAAGTGCAGGATTGTTTTGTAAGGAATAAAAGTATGTAAGACAGTGTTCCAAATAATTATTATTGTCCGCTACGGGCAGGTCTCATATTATGGAACTTTTAAGATTAAAATTGTAGTTTAGCACGAGTTTGTTCCCCGAGTAAATTTATTCCATCCGCTAAGTGCAGGATTGTTTTCATAAGGAATAAAAGTGTATACGAAAGTGTTCCAAATAATTATTATTGTCCGCCATGTGCAGGACTCAGATATTGGAACACTTAAGATTCTACTATCATTAACTCGTGGCTAACTCATTTTTTTTTATTATTATGAAACACGTACATACCATGGCCAATACACATTGTTTTATAAGAAATTTTGTTTTGAGTTTAAAGTGTAAGCTGGAGAGAATTTCAGACCATTCCTTTCCCATTCATGAAACTTTAAAATTTATTATACACTTGAATTTTAATTACTATCGTTTATGTGTGTGTTTATTATTTTGTAAATATTTTCATAATCATAGAGGGCTTAATAAATTTAATATCTAATTTTAAAGTACGGAGTTGTGCTGTGTATTTGATAATGATATTAGTGTTTGACCTTTTCTGTTAACGAAGCAACAAACCACCAACCCGAGATCATGAGTTGATTGAGCTAGTCAGGGATTAAACTTACCGGGATCGGGAATCATTCGTTAGGCATTCACTTTCTATTGATTTTTTATAAGAGATTATAGCTCTTTACTTATTACATGATCATATCCCTTGGGCAGGGGAGCAATCTATTTCTTAAGGTGGCATGTAAAGGTTGCAGTAAATGAACCTTTCAAAGGTATGATTATAGTAATGTATATTTTGGATGCCTTCGAATATTTCTTAATTGCTGCTCGATCTCAGAAAACACATGTCATGCTCAATGCGGTATAGAGAGAGGCAGCACCGTTACAGAAAAATATACGAAATAGAGAAGAAGCTGGTAGGAAATGATACTAAAGTAGCGAAAATAGAAAACACAGTAAAGCAGATAGAACAACAGATCACGATACTAATTAGCAGTAGCAACAAACATGAACAAGAAGCTACTAATGTAGAATCAGATACTCAGATGCCTTCGAATATTTCTTAATTGCTGCTCGATCTCAGAAAACGCATGTCATGCTCAATGTGGTATAGAGAGAGGCAGCGACCGTATCAGAAAAATGGCGTCCAACGTGTTATTGGGCATGATGCAATTCGTATGCACATAAGTTAATAGTGGAGGTCACAGCCGTGTTATATAAATAATAAATGGAATAGAAAAATTATTAGTATTTTCTTAATAGGAGAGGTTTGGGCAGATAGCAAGTTACATTGAGAATAAAAAAAAGGGAAAGTAATAAATAAACATATACTAGCTATATATAAATGGCAAACAAATTAGGGTGAGCTAAGTGCGAATGTACCGAGATTTAATAAAAAAGAAATACATAAATAGAATACTTTGCTAGCGTTGAGTTTTAATAACAAATAAATAAACAAAATACTTTGTAAGAAATAAATAAAATACTTTGTTAACGTTTAGATATAGTAAAGAGTGAAATAGATAACTAGAATACTTTGTTATAAATACACAGAATACCTTGTTAGCATCTAGATATTGCAAAGAAAGAACGGTTTACCGAAAGAACTAATAGATAGTATTTATTCAGGTGGACCAGATCAGTTAAAAAAAAAAAAAAAAATGGATGAGCAAAAATTAAATAAAAAGGATGAAGAAAGTCGAGATATAGAGCAGGAAAGCAGGGTAGAAACAGAAGGCAATGAGCAAAATAGAATAGAATCTGAAATGGAAAAAAATGTAATAAATATAATGGTGGACTTTATGAAGAGAATGAGAGAAGAAATAGCCAAGATAACACCCCAAATAGAAGATCTAAGAAAAGATATGGAAAAACGAATGGAAGACTTGTCCCAGAGGATATGCAGTGTGGAGGGGGAAACAGTACAAAAATTGGAAATAAGTGTCCAAAATAGGGAAGCGATAGAACAGGGCAGCAATGACAAACATGAACAGGAGGCTAATAATGAAACATTTTATACTCATGCGACAGAAGGTGATATAGATAGTAAAGGAGGAAATGATAATTTGAAGATAGTAGTGAGGGAAAACGAACAGAAAGTAAGAGGGTGAAAATAGTCAGCAGCAAGGTAGAAATAAAATTAAAAAAAATAATGCAGATACAGTAGCAGGGAAGTCAGTAGAAAGAGATAGCACCTATACTAATTTACCAAATATAAACCAATTTCTAAAGATAGGAATGTTTAAAGGGCATACAGGTGAGGCTCCAGTAGAATACCGTACCAGGGTAGAAAAGTACTTTAAAATAAATTTGATAAAACAAGTAGCAGAGATACTAAACGCAGCCGATATGAGTCAACACAATAAATTAGCGGATAAGACTCTAGAAAATGTCAGTTTAAACTCCATAAACTGGAATAGTAGTGGTCAAAGACAAACACATTGGCATAGGAAGGCTAGGCATAGGATTCGAAGTCCTGAAACATATGGGAAGTATACCAAAAGCAACGATGATGATAATGGACATAAATACGGACATGGGAAGGGATTCAGACCTTCAACACCTAAATCAGGGTCAAGAAAATCTTAAGATATTGAGATGGCGGTTATGGTCATGGGTATGATTGATGTCATTTTAGTTAGTTAACTTTGGAAGTTCTGTGTTTAGTCTTCTCTTCAGGGTTGTGAATGTACGGAAAAGGATTGAAAGTTTGCGGACAGTACTTACGTTGAATGTACTAAAATGTACCATTTAATTCCACTAAAAATTACACACCGAAACACCCAGACTAATTTAAAGCATAGCAGAGGAACAATGAACTCTGGGACATTCAATTCAGTGTGCATAATGTCCTAATAAGTCTAAGTATGAAAAAATAGCAAGGATGCACTTACTGAAATTTTCCGTGAATAAGTTGTGTTGGCTTATATGTAAATGCCTGTAAGTCTCGTTAAAAGATATGAGCGGGGACATATATAGCGAACATAGATAAATAACAGTATTATTATTATTTTTTGGGCATATATGTGTGTTTGTGGGTTAGCTACTGTTGGGCAAATAAATGGTGTTCTGCTCATGTTTGAATTGGAACTCAGAGGGGGGGGTTTGAAATAGGGCTTCTCTTTGTTGGACTGAGATACAGGGTTTTTTTTCTTGATTAGCACAGGTGATCGTTAACCGTTACATTCAACAGATTTTTTTTTTTTTAGTATTATTGTATATAGCTAAATATAAATTAGTATATTCCTTAAGATTTTTATTTTCAGTATTAATGACACAACTGTATATATATAGTTAAGTATAAACTAATATTTATTTTTTTTTGTTACATATATAATAAACTAGTATATTCATTGGTATTAGATATAAATTAGTATATCCCTTAAGATTTTTTATTTTCATTATTAATAACACTTGTATATAGTCAAATATAAACTAATATTTCTTTTTAAATTGTACTGAACCAGTATATTCATCAATAATATAAAATATAAGTGAAAGTAATTTAATATAGACTTTAAATGGTTAACCCATTTAGAAGTCTCATTAAGGGAGGGGGGTATTGTGACAGTCAGTTTTAAATGACTGCCACAAAGTTGACTGCAAGCATTAGTTGCAGTCCAAACAAATGTACGTATTATAATAAAAGGAGTGGTCTGTGCAGGTATATTTTCTCTGTTGCTTACACACACACTATATTTAAAATAAATAGGATGAATGGTGATAATACACTTATAAATAAACAAATGCGGACACCACATATAAATATGTATTTGCAAATAACCCAACAGTAAACATATTTTATTTTGATTTGATTTGATTTTAGATTCTCAAATGTTGTATTTTTTTTTTCTGTTGCTTGTTGAATATTCTTTTTGGAAAACTCAAAAACAATTTTTATGTGACAACAAGTATACAGTTTTATAATTTTTTTTACAACTTAATGTTCATGACCGCAGGCAAGCCAATGACCTCTTTCTTTTATCGTATAATGTTTTTGGAAAACAAGTGTAGAAATTGTATCAGTGGTTATTCGGCTTGACACCTATTCAAAAGTATTTAATTAAATAAATGTAATTTTACTTTATTGTTTAAAGAAATCAAGGGATTGGAATTTAAATGGTCTGTGAAATTCTGAAATTAATTAAAAGATAGCTAAAATTAAATCCATTGTTTGGACTTGTTTAATTAAAAACAGAAATGTAAAAGCAATAACTTGTGGAGGGGATGAGAGAATACACCCTGTAATGGGGGGGATATATAAAGGCTGGTCAGGTGAAATTTAATTAGTTAGCTGGGTTACATTGGTTGATACTCGCACGGGCACTCTTACCCGTTCGCTTTGAGTTAGCTGGATTATATTTGTTGATACTCACATGGGCACTCTTACCCGTTAGCGGTATAGTTTTCGGAGTATACTGACGGAAAAGAAAAAAAGAATTATGAGTGTAAAAACCATTTATTTGGAATGCTGAACAAGAGGAAGAGTGGTTTATAGCTGAATGTATTTTAAAAGAAAATGGAATCAAGATTTATTCGTGATACCGCAATGGACATGGAGTAGAAAACCAAGTTCGGTACATTCGCACAGCTCGGAGTCCTACATAGCCATCCAGTGATGTGACTTTCCATTTCTGAAAGTGTAGCTGCTATGGACAATTTGCCAACCTCCATATAGGCCCTGTGAAGTAATCACCTGCACAGCAGATATATATCGCCCTCAAAATCATAGCCCGGAGAAGAACGAAGACTTCAGGAAGTATTATTTATGTTTTTATATTTTTTTTTATGTCTTATTATGAGTAATTTGTCATTTGACTTATATTGCTATTATTAAATGAGCCAATGAATTGCGTAATTCAGTCATAAATATTTTGTTTGTAATTTTAACGTAAAGCTACACGTAATTCATTGGAGTATCTAAATAAATTATAAAAGAATCGATAAAGTAAATATGAAATATTTCAAAATAGTTAAATAGAAATAATTGGGTGGTTTGGTCATTGGATGTATGTGTTTCGCTTTGAAATAATAGAAAATTTATTCCATCCGCTAAGTGCAGGATTGTTTTATAAGGAATAAAAGTATGTAAGACAGCATTCCAAATAATTATTATTGTCCGCTACGGGCAGGACTCATATTATGGAACTTTTAAGATTAAAATTGTAGTTTAGCACGAGTTTGTTCCCCGAGTAAATTTATTCCATCCGCTAAGTGCAGGATTGTTTTCATAAGGAATAAAAGTGTGTACGAAAGTGTTCCAAATAATTATTATTGTCCGCCATGTGCAGGACTCAGATATTGGAACACTTAAGATTCTACTATCATTAACTCGTGGCTAACTCATTTTTTTTTATTATTATGAAACACGTACATACCATGGCCAATACACATTGTTTTATAAGAAATTTTGTTTTGAGTTTAAAGTGTAAGCAGGGGAGAATTTCAGACCATTCCTTTCCCATTCATGAAACTTTAAAATTTATTATACACTTGAATTTTAATTACTATCGTTTATGTGTGTGTTTATTATTTTGTAAATATTTTTATAATCATAGAGGGCTTAATAAATTTAATATCTAATTTTAAAGTACGGAGTTGTGCTGTGTATTTGATAATGATATTAGTGTTTGACCTTTTCTGTTAATGAAGCAACAAACCACCATCCCGAGATCATGAGTTGATTGAGCTAGTCAGGGATTAAACTTACCGGGATCGGGAATCATTCGTTAGGCATTCACTTTCTATTGATTTTTTATAAGAGATTATAGCTCTTTACTTATTACATGATCATATCCCTTAGGCAGAGGAGCAATCTCTTTCTTAAGGTGGCGCGTAAAGGTTGCAGTAAATGAACCTTTCAAAGGTATGATTATAGTAATGTATATTTTGGATGCCTTCAAATATTTTTTAATTGCTGCTCGATCTCAGAAAATGCATGTCATGCTCAATGTGGCTAGAGAGAGGCAGCAACCGTTACAATATTAAATTGAAATTAAAACGACATTATCAAATAAATTTGAAGTGTTTAAAGGGCCTACCCTTGTTTGAAACATTGATAATCACTTATGTGTAGCCACTACATCAGTTAACTATTTCCTGTAGTGACATTTAAAGAAAATTTAATTGTTTTTTAAAAATGTCAACTATTTTTTTAAAATAGTCATTTTATGAAACTGTTAATCATGTAGAATACTGATATCATCAAAACTTTTTCGCCTTTGGAAAAATAAAATGATGAGTTTCACTTACAAAAATCTACTGTATGAGATTTATTTATTATGCAATTAAAAGCAAACATAAATGATATGCAATAATAAAAGAAAATTATATTAAGTAGAAAATATGGCATTTCATTTTTATTCAGTATTTTCACATTGCAATTTTTGTGATAAAGTGACAGTAATGATTTTTATCATAAATATAAACAATTTTGGTAGAAATTGGTGGTCGAGAGATCAGCGCGACTGCCTTGCACTTGCAGGCAGTTGCCCGGGTTGCGGGTTCGCGTCCCGGCCGATGCTATGACACTTAAAAAAACAACTTATAATTTTAAAAAATTTCCACTATGTATAAAGTTTTAAAAGTAATTTACCTAAAAATAATGTTTATTTAACATTTTTATATCAATAGAAATATCCCCCGCCCCGGGCAAAAATGTCTACCATCATAAATTTAAACAATAATAGTAATAAAATCAAGTCATACATCACGTGACTAACTTGATAAGATTGTATTACAAATCTAATATAATGAATGTACTAATAGCGTTAAACAAGCTTTTCCAATAAATGCTGCAAGAGAAGGCATTCAAAATCTCTTTATTTAGAATTATCTAGTGTTTGAATATTCTAATGCCTCACTAATGAGAGCATTAGCTTGAAATCGGTTTGGGGATAAGGATAATTTTAGATAGAGATCTTAAGTGCTTTCTCTTGTTGCATTTATTGCAAAAACTTGTTTAGAGCTATTAGCATGCTCATTTTATTACAGCAATTAATTATATATTATATTTTTGATCTAATCTTTATTTAACAAAGATTGCATTTTCATAAAAAAAAAAAAAGGTAGAGTATTCATTTTTAAAATGTATTTTTTTTTTTAAAGTGCTATAAAAATACAAAGTTTTATTACTCTGGTAATTACAAAGATGAAAACATTGATAACGCAACATAAAATGCACCAAAAATAGATTTTAAAATGTACATTTTATTAATTTTATTTGTATATGTTTTATTTTATTTTTACAATCATAATATAGTAACATCAAAAACTTTAATATATTTTATCTCCAAAAATGTAATTCAAAAAATAAATAGTACAAAAGTATTTAGAGAAAGGCTTTAATTTAACTTTCAGTTTGCATGGTATGCCTAGCATGCTTTTGACTACTTATTAATAAACCTCATAGCACAGATTGTAAGAGAGACTTGTGATATTTATTAAAGAATAAACAAGGCAGGGAATTTACATAAAATTTGAATTGTAAATAAATACAGTTATGTAAGCCATATTTTTGAAAGGGAAATGCAGGATTGTTGAATATAATAAATTTTTAATTAAAATAGAAATTGTAAAATGCAAAATTATTTAAAAAACCCCACAGCAATACAATATATTAATAATATATATATCTACACTTAGAGGTTAGTAATTTTTTTTATTAATAATATGCTTAGTAAAATATATATTATTGATACTTTTTTCAATTTAAAGTTTTTTTTGTCATTAAAATTTATTACATATTTTGAACTTTTGATATGTTTAATTTTTTTTATAGAAAAGCATCATAACTGCTACTATTTTCATATAAGATATTTAATTTATTAGAGAACTAACTGAACTCATATTAAAGCTTTTATATAAATTTGTTTAATCATATTTAGCTAATCCAGAGAGTCACCATTTTTATTCATAAATTAAAAATATTCAAATCACTCCTGTCAAACTGAAATTCATTAATGATTTTAATTTCTTACTTTATAAATATCTATTATAACAATCAAGTTTGTACATTTGCATAACAGAATTTAGAATCCAAGCAAAAGATACTGAAGTTGACCAGACTAGGATTGTGACATACCGAGTCTGACCACACTTCAACTCATAAGTCAGTACTCCAAGACTCAAGACCCTACGAATGACCACCTTGAAATTACATGTAGCATACTCCTTTATTCGCAGCCAACATAGGTCAGGGAGAAACAATGAGACTCGTAATTAAAATTACTAATTGATTGCATCTAATGAATAACTAACTTAATGGAGACTTTAACAAAGCATAGATTCTATAAACATAATATCAATAATGAGAATTGGATTGAATAATGAAACTGAGAGTGGAATAGGTTAATTTACTAAAGTTTTAATTTCTCCAATAATAAGAGTTTAATCCAAGATATACATCACAAATTACATACATGTGAAAATGCATGCAGGCATTTAATGGCTGACGAGTTTTTAGATAAGCTCTTTGGGCAGATTCTTTTATAAGATATTAATAAATAATTATTACATTTAAGTAAGATGAATGTAACAGTTGTTAATCTTATGCATTCATGAAAACCATAGATTGCTTTACAATTTGAATACAAATATTTATACAAATTTATATAAGCAGGTAAATGCATGCAGGCATTTAAATAAAGAACTTATCACTATGTCATGTCTATAGTGGAACATATGCTGACTCCTCTTAATGTGTGGCTGAATACCAGTAATTAACTAAACCTTGATTAATACTTACTGTAGATGTTTCTTGTCTATTTATATTTATTTATTTAGCCTAAAATGGGCTACAATAACTTAGATTGACTGGGCTTTTAAGAGTATCTCACAATTGCTGAAAGAACTAAAATAGGGAGGTAGAGTTGGCTGTTCTGGATGTACCAATGCACTATAGCACCAGCAATACAATAATAAAGTCGCTCTGTGTATGGATTGATAGATCAAGAGTTTCTGTGACCAATGCCAGCACCCTGAAACCGATCATTATGCTGCATGAGAAAGGAACAAATAGTTCAAGAAAGGTGGGGGACTTGTGTGCTGACCTGGCCTTAAACTCAGGCTTCGCTTCTACTCTACCCTATGGGAGGAGGATGTGCTGGCTTAACCGAGGCTCCATCTTAAAGACGTAAATATACGTGGCAACAAAACGAGAAAAATATTTAAGTAAATGAATCACATCCACCAAGCAAAGAAGTTTATAAATTTAATATTCTACAAACAAGAACAATAGCTCATTAGCTTGATCAAATAGAAGCCAACTCTTAGGTAGCATGATAAAATATACACTATAGATGGGAATAATTATAGATATTCTTTGCTGTTCCAGCTCAATCTAATTTTGTTATTGATCAAATGACTAGTACTTCAAAAGGGAGAGAAAGGACATTTGTAGGGGTTTACTAAATGACTTAAATAGCAAATATATTTATAAATATTTCTCAAGGTTAGTCTATTTCTTAGTATTTAAAATTAATTTCTCACTAAAACAAGCCACATTGCAAAATTTACAATCAAACAATTATCAAAAAAATATTAAATAATAACGAGTGAGTCATTACTATTTTCATAAGAGGGTTTCGAAATAGTGCACAGAAAAAAAATGTTATAAAATAATTACGTGAAGAGGTTTTAATTAATCTTTTCTTGAAATATTGAAGTTTAGTGTTCACTGTTTTGAAGCATCAGCATATCATAAAATAAATATCATATAATAAATATTAAAAGCTATGTGATTAAGAAATAACTATAGACATAAATGCAGTGATATAGTTTAAAGTAGAAAACATTAATTAATTTCTTAAAGAAGGAAATTTTAAAAAGCAAGTGGGTCATTGAAAGATTTTAACACAATAGAAAAGAAACTTTAACATTAAAAATACATTTAGTGGTTAGTTAACTAACTTGAGTTTAAAATGGTATGAAATTAACATGAAATTATACAGAGCTCTGCAGTTTAAAGTGATTTACTGGTATTAGTAGGTGCTTGAGCTGGAGCTTGGTGTGTTTTCTGGGTGGCTTGGCATGCTCTTCTTTTGCGGTTGGGCTGTAGGTATTATAGCAGCATTCTTTTTCGGTTAGGCTGTAGATATTATAGCGGCATTCTTGGTTATAACGGTGTTGGATGGAAGCGAACCCATCGCCTCATTACGAAGTGAAAGCTAAGACTGCCATACTAGCCTGGCATCTCGGTTCAAAACTAAACTTTACTTTTAATGGCAAATGCTATTCAAAATGGAGTCTCTCTTTTTCTGTCCTCCCCGCTCAAAATATGGCCTATTTATACCTTCATCTTATCAGCTTAACACATTTAAGAATTTTTCTTTGCCTCAGGATTACATTTTAATTAATTTTGTCAAACATATAATCTGATTTCAAATATGCTGATAAGTTTCTGAGGTGTTATAACTTTTCCTTAATTCTGTTTTAATTAAATTTCAAAAAAACATGTAATTTTGATTTTTAATATTGATAAATTATTAAAGCATTTTAATTATAACTTTTATGTTTTTGTAAAACTATTTTGCCATAAACAATTTTAATTAGTTAAATCCAAAAATAACTTAATTTTTATAACTGATGCAATTTCAATTAGCCAGATTTCAAAATGATTTTTTAACTTGACCAAAGATAGGTGCAGTTGTTAATTACATACTTGTTTATGATAAAATCTGTTTCTAACCAAACTTTTAATTCTAAGAAAAAAACAACACTTAATTTTAAAGAAGACTTCTCAGCACATTTGAAAGGAAACCTTTTTAACATATTTTAAATAAACCTTTTTAAAATATTTTCATCTTTTAATATTTTAAAATAACATAATACATTTTAATATTTTAAATAACTCCACCCCTATATACATTACAAATATAGGTTGGATTATATATCCACATAGGAATTAAAATAATAACTTTATTAATAAATTGGCCCTATCATTACTTATATAATAAAAGCATTTTATTTAAAATAAAGGTGATACTAGAAACAATATGCTATAATTCTATCAAGCCTATCTAATTATAGTGTTCTTTCATATGTAAATATATAATGCTGTTCAGACAGCCATGACAGCAAATTGTAGCTTTATTTTACATATATTAATAGTTTAAATGAGGTTCAAATCTAACACAGACGAGTGGGCTACTAGATTGATGATGAAACGGTAAGGGATTAGGAAGTTCCCATTTCACTATCAAGATATATTTGAAAAGAAAAGAAAATTCTATTATATTATCTGCAACACATTGTTTTGATTCAAGCAGATATCATTTTTTAAATCAAATTTATTAAAATTTTCTAAATTTGCTACTAATCCAGTTAAAATTCCTAATCAAATTATGTTATTAAGTTTGATTCATCTATCAAAAAAAAGTGACCACTTATTCAAATGTAGCTTGAAATCCCAATAAGAGAAATCTCAGATGAAACAATTAATGAGTATGGAGAAATGTCCAGAATCCAAAGATTAATAAACAGTCTAGGGATTGAAACAGGTTACTATAATTTTGCTGTTATTTAATATGCATAATTTAAAATCTCATGAGCACCATTTTCTATACATAAACAAGCAGTTAAGACAGAATCAAAACTTTTCATAGAGTAGTGCCACCCAATGCAAACTAGAGTAATCAACAGATGCAAGAGGATTTGTGCATAAATCCTAAACTAGTTTCTATCTTGTGGTTTCCATCAGTGAAAATCATTGTATCTGAGATACTAAGAACTACATGTAGTGCTCTTAAATTCAAGGCTGCTCACTAATGAAATCCACAAACTAAAAACTAGTCTGGGAATATTGAATGAGTAGACAAGATAGGGATTTTATGCACAAACCTTCTTGCATCCATTGATTACTCTACCTTGCACTGGGTAGCACTACTGTAATGAGAGCTTTACCTCTGTCATAATTAAATATATTAATTCTGCTTCTTTAACTATAGATTATACTCAACTTTATGTTTCAGTGTAGCTAAATTTAATGACTATTTATGAAAAATGAAATTTTTTTTAATTATATAATTATTATGACCATACAAATTAACAGTATTTGGTTCAATACTATGTTTTCTTGTTATATGCTTATAATTTCTTACATGTTAAAATGTAATAAACCATTATTTCTAAAAGACATAAATTATCGCAATTAACCATTTTGCTATAGGTTTATCTATCAGGATCAAAAACTTACCACTTATTTTACAAGTTGCACCAAGAAATACTGCTCATTTTTAATAAGTTGATGTTATCTATGTTTATGATTTTAACTCCTCTCTGATATTAATAAACCTTATAAACTCTTAACAACTTTTGACCTAACTTTCTGAAAAGAGGTGTTTTTAATTTTATAATTTCTGAATTTTTTTATGTTGGATCCAGATATAAGTTTAATGCAAAATTTGATCATTCATTTATAATCAGAAATCAAACATTTTGGTCATAGCTTGCTAATGATTCTTTATTCTGAATTCTCTTTGTTTAGTAAAATGAAAACTATGTAGTTCATACAGTAAAAGCCATTGTATATATATAAAGTAGCCAAGTCTTTTATTGTTAAGCTTATCTAAGACATATAATATTAATATCATTTATGTAGACTTTATTACTTTAATAATGCTTTTTACAACCCATTATTGACCTATAGAATATATTTATATATATAAAATGTAAAATTATATATTCAAATATATTTGTATTGTGTTCATTACAGTTCTGAAGAAAATTGCTGGAACAATCAAACCTATCAATAGTGGGTTGTAAAAAGCATTGTAACAGTAAATTATATTAATATTATATAGATTTGGCAATGCAATATGAAAGATAAAGTTATTATAATTCTTATCTAAACCAATGAATCTTCAATTTGTTGTTGAAATACCATCTATAAATAAAAGATATACATATATATTTAGTTAATGAATAATATTTCTGTAATGTAATTTTCACTACACTATTCTCATGCAAAGTAGGGACTAGTTTCTATCCACTTTTTGTACATTGTGAAGGATTGTAATCACAAACACATGACTGAAGGCATATGAAAAAAAATGATGATTCTCAAAATGTGAATTTTGTACTGAACTAACATTCATTAGATGATCCAGATCACAATTTCTTACTTGTTTTTATTATTATTCAGTATATTGTAATGGGATTTAAACTTTCTTTATGATTTATTCCAAGTCTATTTACTCATTATTTATTATTCTACTTTATTGTATCATATTAATCTTTAATCAAGCAGAGGAGTAAAATATGATCAATACTTATATATTAATCATACCCCCGGTCAGACCTAGATTTAATAAAAAAATTAAAACAATGATCATTTTTCCAGAAGCATAAACACATCTCATGGGAATATTTATAATGGGTTTAAACCCTATGGGTGCCATCCAGCCATTTGACTGGAACCCTGAAATGATATTAATATGCTTCAAATGCTTGACCCATGGCTAACTATTATAACATGAGAGTGGCAGCACAGAATATCTAAATACAAAAATCTATTTAATCATAGGTAAAGGGAGAGAGAGAAAAATGCAAATCACACTAATAATTTATATATATATCTATTAAAAGATAAAAAAAAACATAGAAGTATTTAACATTTAAAACACAAATATGAACCCTTATTAAAACTGTAATATTTTCAAACAATCAAGTGCTTATTTACATATATTTTAAAATTAATAAATAGAAATGATAAATATGTTTTGATGTCTTGATAAAAACTTTGAATTTTATTTCAAGAGTGAACTTTTAAATTTATGTAGAACTGTTGAAATATCATTTCTATTTATTAATTTTAAAATATATGTAATTAAGCACTTGATTGTTTGAAAATATCTCATCTTTAATAATAATATAATGCCATACTATATGCACATGTACTCTTGATTAAACATAAAATGATAATCATATAACTAATATACATATGACTGTGTATACACATTTGGAATTATAAATAATAATTATTTAGGAAAGCTTTTGTGAAACATTTGGCAAATACACTGAGAAGTGGATATTCACACACATACTATAGTTCATTTCTGTGCTGAACATCAAAGGATACTCAAAGATTGCTACTGCTACTATGGTTCATAAAGTTAATATTAGTCTATGAATGGGAATAAGAAGTTTATATTACCTAGAATTTTGAGTGTCTCTCTGAGATGGGTGGCTTCTTGCTGTCTCCTGCTGCATGTAGTTTACCAACCGGTTGTATTTTGGTTCTTTGATAGCTTTGGATGTGGCTCCAGGTTGTTTCTTATGTTCAAACAGATAGATACTCTTGGGGTTCAGATTCTCAACAGGCATGACTTCTAATGGGCAGATTGCTGATGTTCTTGCAGACCAAGGACATGTTCTGATGACTGCTTAGCACAGCATGATCTTAACAATGATGAGTTGAAAAAAATAAGTCTGCAATAAAAGAAAAAAACAGTGTGTTGAATTTTCAGTCCTATTTATATGTCATTGCCTCATTCTTGTTATCTTTTAATTAATTTTTCCTGAATCAGTTTAATAAATTTCATTAAATTCTGCTAATTATTTGCAATTGTCTCTTAATCTGCATGCCTGATTAGCTCAATCTGTCTTTGGATAGTTTTTAATTATTCCTATTGTTTGTATTCGTAGCAGTTTATAAATATTAATTCCCATTCTTTATTTATCGGACAAGTAATCTTTGAGTGAATTTTAAATTTGATTATAATCTTTCATTTTACTTATTTTAATTCAACTTTCATTTCTTTACGCACCACATTTTCTTATTTTCTTTTAAATAAATGAGAAGAGAGAAATATAGTTTTTAAATCTTTTTATTTAGTTAAATTTCTCCCCTCTCAATTTGTTTCATTATTATTATTATTTTAAACTAGTAAACTTATATTTAGATGACATGTTGATTTGCTCTGTGGTGATCTATGCTTATATAAAAAAAACTCTTTGAACTTTCTGAATTATACTTTTCTTTCTTAAACATTTATAATTAATTATTTCAATTGAGATTTTTACTTTAATCATTTCTTGATAAAATAATTCCACAGTATTTTTGTTTAAGCTTCTTTAACTAATTATAAATTCCTTTCATATTAAAATTTTATAATTTATGAAATTTACGAACATGGACCACTATTCATAAGCAGTACAATATATATTGTACTACATCCCACAATATCATCACTTGAGGGCGCTACTAGGTTACTTATGGTATAGTGGAGTTAATCTGGCATTAGAAGCAAATGGAGCTAAGTTGAATTTTGATATTTTAAAAATTTTTTTAGTTCTATTTTTCTTTATATGCGAGATTGATCTTTTGAGAGCAGCAATTATAAAAAATAATTATTGTGAATGAAAGTATAAATTGTGATCGAGAGAGTGAGTTATTTGAAAGATTGAAAATTTTTGTGTTTAACTGTTTGAAAGATTTTCGTTCACCATTTTAGGGTTAGAAGTTTTTTTTTTTTTTAAAAAAGTTGTTCTTGTTGAATGTGTGATAGCATAAGGATATTTATAAAAAAGTTTTATGTAAGTTTAATTTGGTTTAGTTAAGTTTGTTACTGAAGGTGTTTTGAATTTTAAAATAGGTATTTGTTTTGGAAGAAAGGCAATGTTTGTTTGGGAGGCCTAACGTTACAAGACATGTGGGCATAGTTTTGATCAGGTTTGGGAAAAAGTAAAAAAAAAAGTTTTTATTTTTCTTTATAAGGGTGTTTGAAGAATAGGAGAGGTATTTATAAAAAAGTTGTATGTAAGTTTAATTCGTTTTAGTTAAGTTTGTTACTGAAGGTTTTTTAAATTTTAAAATAGACATTTATTTTGAGATAAAATGCAACATTACATGTGGCTATAGTTTGATCAAGTTTTGGAAAAAATAAAAGTATTTTATTTTTCTATATAAGGGCGTTTGAAGAATAGGAGAGATATTATAAAGTCAAATATAGAATAGGTGACTTAAAAAATAAGAATATGGATTGCATTTGTATGGCACAATGTATATACGATCGACAGAAAGGAGTTAAACGAGCAATAGTAGAATGTACAGTATGTGCTGAGGTGTATCATTTGAAATGTTTAAATAAGAATAGGAAGGATGTAACAGGTTTCAGAATATGTAGTCAGTGTGTAAATGTGATTAAAGAGGTGAGAAAGTGGTTTGTAAGTGTACGTAGTCTAGAGAGAAAGTCAGAGGAGAGGGATCAAAATGTAGTTAAGGAAGTTAGGACAGAGTATGGTTTTAGTGGAGTGTCAGGAAATATGGGTGGAGGAAGTAGTAATGCAACGGAGATGGTTAGCCAGAGAATAAATAAGATAGAGAAAGAAGTGAAGGATGTAGAAGTAAAATTAAAATTGTTAGAGACAAAGTGTGAGGAGATAAAGGAATTATTGAGTAGAAATGATAAGGAAAAAATGGATAAGGAGTTCCAGAAGGTGGTAGAAAAGGTTACAGATGGAGTAGAGAAAGTAGACTATGAGACAGTATTGATAGGAGATTCACTAATAAGAAAATGTGGGGATATAATTGCAAGAGAAAATAGAAGCAGGTATGTTAGAGTATGTTTGCCTGGAGCAAAAATTAAGGATGTGATAGATAAAGTATGAAAGCAAGGTAGTAGAGATGTATATGTAATGGTAGGGACTAATAATTTGTTAGAGCCATCAGAGAAAGTAATGGATGAGAATGTAGAATTGATTAGGAATTTGAGAGAGATTAAAGGAAGAGTAGGAGTAGTGGAACTATTACCAAGATTTGATAAGAGGCATTTGTTAGATACGCATGTTCTATAAATGGGAGAGTGAAAAAATTGTGTAAGAAAAATAATATTGTGTTTGTGGATATATGGGATTGGTTTATTGGAAAGAGGGAGTTATACAATAAAGATGGTTTGCACTTAGGAAAACAAGGAAGTGAAGTTTTAGGGAGTATGATATTTAAAGAATATAATTCAGGAAACTTTTAAAAGGGGGTGTGCTTTTAAATTGTAATATTATCAAAAAGTAAGAAGAATGGAGGGGATATAAGAAATAAGCAAAAGATGGTTGATTTAGATATAAGTGTAGATGTGGAGAGGGAATGGTTTTGTAAGATTAGTAGTAAGAAAGTTTGTTATAAATGTAATGGAGAAGAAGGAATGAAAAGAATTTACAAAAGAGTAGTTAGGAAAGAAGAAATTGTTAAAATTGGGTTTTTGAATATGCAAGGTGGTAGGAGACCAGAAAAGTGGCTGGAATTAAATAAAGCAATTAAAAATGAAGGGTTTGAGGTATTAGCAGTAGTGGAAACTCATTTAAGAGAAGAAGAAGAACCTATTTTGGAAGAGGTAGTATGGCAGGGTATAAACAGAAAAGAAAAAGAAAAAAATGGTGGTGGTATAGGTGTTATATCGAAATAATATTTAAATATTGTTAAATGTCAAGAGCATTTGTGGTTTGAAATACGGTTGGGTAGACAAGAATGGATGGTGGCTGTAGTGTATATCACCACTGAAGATAATCAAACTGTAATGGAGTGGAACAATAGTATATATGAATGCCTAGTTAAGGATATACAGAGTTTTAAAGAAAAGGGGAAGAGAATAATGGTTATAGGGGATATGAATGGACATATTGAAGAAATTGATGATGTAGATAATAAAAATGGTCAGTTTTTGAAGGAATTTTGTCAAAGAGTAAATTTGAGCATTGGGAATTTATTAAATGTGTATGAGGGATAATACACATGGTCTAGGAATAATGTATTTCACACAATAGATTATGTATTGGTAGAGAAAGAGGGAATGAATAAAATACGGAAAATTAAGGTGTTTGATAATGAAGAGAGAGAGTATGTAATAGTGATCATAACTTTATTGTAATAGAAATGGTTAGTAATGTGATGGAGGATAGAAATAAATGTAGAAATAATAGTGAAAGGTGTGGATGGAGAGTGAATGATAAGAATAAGTTGGAAGAGTATAAAATAAAAGTTGAAGAAATCATGGAGCAGTTGGTTGGGGATGAGTGTAAAGACTGGTGTGGTGAAATAAAAAAAGTGGCAAATAGGATTTTAGTAGAGAATATGCAGAAGAATAAAAGTAATAAAAAATGAGGGTTAGTAAAAGTGTAAAAGAGAGGAAAGAAGCATGCAGAGAATATAAGTGTGCTATTAAGAATAAAGAAAGTGAAAATAATATTAATGCAAAATGGGGAAAGTACTTAGAAAAGAAGAAGCTAGCTAAAATGGATAATTATAGGGAGAGGATGAAGTTAAATAGTAAATTGTTGGAGGATATTAATAAAAGTGGAAGAGATGGGAGTAAAAAATTTTGGAATTACATTAAAAGGAGAAATGTAGGGGAAAGAGAGATAGTATTAATAGATGATGAGGGAATTGAATGTAGCTCTAGAGGTGAGGTAGAGAAAATCTTAAATAGATATGTAATGGATATAGAAAAGATGTTAGATGTGAAGGAATTAGTGATAGAAAACATGAAAGCAGTTAGTAATGGGAATATTAGGTTCACAAAAAATGAACTGAATGAGGCAGGGAAGAGATTGAAAAGTGGAAAGGTGAGAGGTTTAGATGGATGGGCAGCAGAGATGGTAATGAATTTAGGGCATAGAGCAAAAGCAAAGTTATTATCATGTTTTAATAAGATGGCACAGAAGACAGTTTTTCCGGGTAGTTGGAGTAATACAAGAATAAGATTATTATTTAAAGGAAAGGGTAAAGATCATAGAAAGTTAAATAATTATAGACCAATAGTGGTAACATCAGTTTTATATAAAATTTTTGCATATATGGTAACTGGAAGAGTTGCAAAATGAATGAAAGAGAATAATATAGTGGGGGAAATGCAAGGAGGTTTTATGTCAGATAGGCATATAGGAGATAGTTTGTTTTACACAACTTATGGAGATGAGTAGGAATTCAGGTAGATCATTACATATGAGTTTTATAGATATAGAAAAAACATATGATAGAGTAAATAGAAATAGATTATGGGTAAGATTAGCCAATTTGGGAATGGATGAAGCTTTAGTAAATATTATTAAGAAATTATATAAAAATAATTATTATACTTACTAATTGGGGGATATAGAAACAGTTAAAGTTAAAAATGGGGTGGGATTAAGGCAAGGATGCCCTATGTCACTGATTTTGTTTTTGTTGTTTTTGAGTGAAATGGAGAAAGCAATAGAAAGACTAGGAAGAGGGGTAGAGATACCATTAATAGGTGGCAAAGGAGTATATACTTTGTCGGGTCTTTTTTTTTTGCAGATGATATCCTTTTATGTGCAGAAAGAAGAGAAGATATGGATATTATGTTGAGGACATGTGCAAGGGTGGGTAAAGAGATGGGGATTAAATTTAGTGAAGAAAAATCAAATATAATGATGGTTAATACTGGGGAAAGAGAGGATGTAGATTTTTTTATTGGGGGATATAAAGTTAAGTGTGGTGGATAGAATATAGGTATTTGGGAAGCATCTTATGTAATCAGGAAAATTGCTTGGATGAATGGGAGAAAAAATTGGTAAATGAAGCAAAGAAAAGAAAGGGTTTGGTAAAGAAACTAACAGTATTTTCATATAATAAATATGATGTAGCTAGAATTGTATGGAAAGGAGTTGCAGTAGCAGGGTTAACATATGGTAATGATGCATTATGTGTTAGCAAAAAGATTTTAGACTATTTAGAGAAATTACAAAGGGAAGTGGGAAGAAATGCATTAGATGCAGAGGTGTGGACAGCAAAGAAGGCAATTCAAGGAGAAATGGGATGGTCAAGTTTCTATATGAGAGATGCAAAAAGTAAAATGAAAATGTTTGGTAGGTTGCAGTTTATGGATAGTAAAAGAATAGCCAAAATAGTGTTTAATTGGGTTATGAGTAAAGAGCAGGTAACAAGATGGATGAGAAAGGTAATGCGGTATGCAAAAGATTTGGATAAAGAATTTATATTGGTATACTTGTATAAAATATGGGATGATTGTGTTAGGAGGATTGTTGAGTGTTATAGTGGTAAGGAACAGGATAAAAGAATAGAAGCTTTAATAAAAAATAGGGAGTTGGAGAGATGGAGAAGTAGTATGGAGGGTAAGAAGAGTTTAAATATATATAGAAGTAAACGGAATATTGGAAGTGAGTTAATTTATGATAATAGTAAGGAAAGTAGTTTATTGTTTAAGGCTCGAACGGGATCTTTAGCAACAAGAGAATATACATGTAAATGGAAAACTATGGATGATTTAGTGAGCAAATTATGTAAGGAAGGTATAGAAAATATTAGGCATCTATTGATTGAATGTAAATGCTTGAAAACAGAAAGGGTACAGATAATGAAGTTATGGGAGAATAGGTATGAACAAAGTGACTATACAGAAAGTGAGTTATTAGCTTTTATGCTGGGTTTGCGAAAAGATAAGGGGGATTTAGATTTAAAGGCCATAGAGTTGACAAAGATTATGTTGTGGAAATGGGATGGGGCAGAATATGGGAAGACTTAGAGTGGGGAATGGAAAATAAAGTGGCTAACAGGTTTATCTGGGCATAGTTGCTGAGATATTCTTGACTTCATTTAAGGAGAAGCCAAATACATCACATCACATCACATATGAATAATAAAAGAATAGCCAATGTAGTATTTAATTGGGTTATGAGTAAAGGGAAGGCAACAAGATGGGTGAGAAAGGTAATGCGGTATGCAAAGGATTTGGATAAAGAATTTATATTAGTATACTTGTATAAAAGGTGGGATGATTGTGTTAAGAGGATTGTTGAGTGTTATAGTGATAAGGAATGAGATAAAAGAATAGATGTATTAATAAAGAATAGGAAGTTGGAGAGATGGAGAACTAGTATGGAGAGTAAAAAGAGTTTAAATATATATAGAAGTAAATGGAACATTGGGTGTGAGTTAATTTATGATAATAGTAAGGAAAGTAGATTATTGTTTAAGGCTTGAACAGGATCTTTAGCAACAAGAGAATATACATGTAAATGAAAAAATATGGGTGATTTAGTCTGAAAATTGTGTAAGGAAGATATAAAAAATATTAGGCATCTGTTGATTGAAGGTAAATGCTTGAAAGCAGAAAGGGTACAAATAATGAAGTTATGGGAGAATAAATATAAACAAAGTGATTATATGGAAAGCAGATTATTGGTTTTTATGCTGGGTTTGGGAAAAGGTAAGGGGGATTTAGATATAAAGGCCATAGAGTTGACAAAGATTATATTGTGGAAAAGGGATGGATCAGATTATGGGAAAGCTTAGGGTGAGAAATGGAAGGGGAAGGTAAAGTGGCTAACAGGTTTCTTTATGCATAGTTGCTGAGAGATTCCTGACTCCATTTAAGGAGAAGTCATGGTACATCACATCACATCACCTAGACAATTTATTTGGGGTGACCGAGTATTCATTAATGATGAGGAGAATTCTGATATAAAATAAATTACTTGCTCTTGACACTAGCTTAGCTCAGAGTCTGAGACTCACAAATATTAAGCAATTGATAGACATATACAGTAAACAAATGTCATCCAAATTAATTTAATAAATATATTAATAATAAAGTTTATTAAAATTAAAAGAAAATTCAAAAACCATAAGATTAAATCAAAAGTATACATATAATTAAAGTCTCTTCAAAGAAAAGTTCTATTACTCATGGCAAATGAAAAATAAGACATTTGGTTCCATGTGTGGTTATACGTTACGCTATCTTGGTCTCTGTTCTCGTCTTTTTTCCCATTCTCGTAAAACCGGACGTTTTTAGAGTCAATGTCTCCGTATTCTACATAATTAATAAATGACTAAATAACGAGCACAAATGGGTCGCCGCTATTTAGAAATTAGGTTTTCGAAACAGCACATGAAATGACACTATAATAACTAATAATTTGAAGATTTTAAATTATATCTTTAAAAAAAAAAACATATTTGGTAATTAAATGCATGCCATTTCGAAACGTAGGTATAACTAATAATTATTAAAATAATCAAAAGGAAAGCAAATATATGGCAATGATTAAGTTATATAGCAAAATATTGAATTAATAAAGAAAAACGAGCAAAATTATTACATTTTATAGAATTAAAATATTATTTAGAAAACAATTTTAGAAAGAAGTTACAATAATATGTTTAGCTAACCTGATTTTGAAGAAATAATGATTGTTTTGAAATTTATACAGATCTCTGTGATTTTAATATTAAAACAGTTCTCCTGTAGTTGGACTAGAGATATTCAAACTGGAACGAAGGTGAGTTCTTTGGCGGCTTATGACATTTTCAATTTAGTTGGGAGACGATTTTAAAATGGTGTTGGAATGAAGGCAAGTCCCTTTTAGTGGCTTATGACATCTTTTATTTGGTATAAGCTTGTTGGTTGTTGCTTCAACATTGGATGGATTGAACTTTGGTGTTCCATCATGGGAACAGCAGCAAAATTTTGCCTGACTTTAGCCAGACATGGTAAAATTAAACAATTTATAACTTCTGATATTAACAGCTCTTCAAAAGCAAGATTGAGTATATCTTCCCGCTTAAAATATGGCCTATTTATATATTTTTCACCAAGCCTTAACACCTTTTTGGAATTTCGTTTGCCTTGGGACCAATTGACTTTTAATTAAAACAAAATCATATAATCTAATTTCTACAACAGATAACGTCTCCGAGATGTTATTTTTAATTTACTTAAAATTATTAAAATATATAAATCATATAATTTGATTCAGATTTCACTAATTAAATTCCTTTTTAGGTGTTATAGAATGTTAAAGCTTAGCAGAAGTAACGGTATTCTGATTTAATCATAAAGTCTTTTGTTGAAACAAAATCAATCAGTAAACAGATTTTACTTTTAACGCGGGAGCGGTCACTAATTGATTTCTTGTTTACACAAAATTCTCATTTTTAATTATAAACGGATTTTATTTTACTGAAATAAATAACTTTTAACATATTTGTTTTTACAAAATAACAAATTGGACAGATTTAAACAAATACTTTAGTTTCTGTTATATATATATATATAAAACATTAAATCAGAAAACCGTTAAATATATTTTAAAGAAATTGTTTTACATTATTTCTTTTTATTTAAACTTAAATATATATACGAATCATTTTGTCATTATTCCAAGGTTTAAATTATACATCCACTTATGAATATAATAGCAAATATAATTAAGAATTGACTGAAAATTAATAAAACATTTTATAATAAATTATGAGCCTTTCTACGCTATAATTTTATCAAACCTGTCTAATTATAGCGTATTTTCGTATGTAAATGGATGATGCCATTCAAGTGGCCATGGTAGCAAAGTTTTACCACCCGACTTATATATAACATTTTTACGTTTAAGATAGGTTTGAAACTAGTTCAGATGAATAGGTCATTAGGTTGATGGTGAAATGGAAAGAGATTGGAAGGTTTCCATTTTAATATATATATATATATATATATATATATTGTGCTAGGCATTATCAAATGGCCTTACACACAGTCTGCTGTAAAGAAAATTACAGCAGATAAACATGTAAATTTGTACATATATATTTGTATATATTAAGCACAACAAATATATAAATGTACTATATTAATAATGAAAGTTTGGTCTCAGCATTAGAATACCCACACACACCAGTCAAAAGCAAACATTTAATGGACACAGAAATATGGTAAATAAACAAACAAACATATAATAAACTCATGTACTTTTTTGTTTATTTATTTATTTATTTGTATATTTTCAGTATATGTCATTTTATGTATTTTGCTTTTCTCTGAAAAATTCAAATAGAGAAAAGCAAGTTGTATTGAATAAATGGATCACATGTTGGAACGTATTAGTAAAATAAATACTTAAAGTAATTGTTCCAACATACTTGTATATATTTTTCATTTTTAAATTACTTTTCTAAAAACTAATTTTATTCGGTAATCAAAAAAAAAAGTTAATTGCTTTGGTAAAAACTTAATCAAAAAGCAAAATGTTTGATAATCAATGCTATAATTAAAATGTTATCTTTTTTTCCTTTTATATATAAAATAAAAATTCTTTTGAATAATAATGGCTGTAATGAAGTGGTTTGGGTATTCAAGATGGAAACTAAACATATCAAATCCTGCTATTTAGAGTTCAATCGGAAATATATAAAGGAATGTTTATGATCTAAGTAATAAGCTAAATTAAAAGGATTGGCTGATTCATACTTCTCAGGGGGGATACCTGAATTGGTTCTGTATGAGTGGGGTTGATAAGTTTTAGTCAGTGCTGTGGGATTCATTCTTTTTTTGGTAGTCATTCTGGCCAAGTCGTTCACTAGTTTGGCTACAGAATTCTCCAATCATTCATCTACCTAGAGATTAATTTATGGACTAGACTATTAATGATATTCTTAAGAACAAATCCATTATACAGTTCTTTTAAGAACTCTTGTCTTTTTGTGGATTCGAGTAACCATTCGAGACAGCAGATGAAAATTTAATAATAATCCTAATTATAATATATATAATATATATATAATCCTAATTATTATAATATATATATAATATATATAATATAATCATGATCTGAAAGTGGAATTATAGTTAGAGATAGTGAATACTAACTACTCTGACGTTTATGTAAACAAAACATACGCTTGATTGGCAGTCTTGGTAGGACGCCATCTGTGGACATAAATACAAGCGTTAGCAAGTTTTTTAACTTGCATTTTTGTTTATCATAAATGTACCTTTGAGGTCTTTCTTGCAATGATATAGATTGCAGAGGCTTCTACTATGTGGTGATGCTGAACTGAGATCAGACCCATGTAGCTATCTGGTTTGCTATGCTGAGTTTGAAGACATTACGTGTCTAAAAAATTCACGCTTGCAAGCTGAATAGAAATTGTTTCATAAACGCTCAGAGTTTGTATTCAGATCTAGTTTCTTTATTCCTGTCTTTCACTGACGATAGCAAATAGCTTGAAATCATGATCTGAAAGTGGAATTATAGTTAGAGATAGTGAATACTAACTACTCTGACGTTTATGTAAACAAAACATACACTTGATTGGCAGTCTTGGTAGGACGCCATCTGTGGACATAAATACAAGCGTTAGCAAGTTTTTTAACTTGCATTTTTGTTTATCATATATATATATAAAGAAGATGTGAAGAAATCTAGAAGTTCCAGTAAAATGACTGTGGGGTAGACAACCAGCCAGTGCACTGCCCTTTCTCTGTCCCAATTGCCAAGATGTGATCATGCCAGTTTCAGCTAGCCACCATTATGAAAAAGGCCACTTGCCTATGTCTGAATGAGATGAACACACAGCCAGTTGACTTGAAGCCATTCAGAACCCAGTCTGGAGGAAATGAAAACATCTACATAAGTTTATTTTACCAATGTTTTATTAATATTGAATTAATTAACTATGATATTTTTCCGATTAAATATATTATTATTTTATTATTATTATTAACCATTTAAAAAAAAAGGAGAGAGAATTGTCTCTAGCATATATATATATATTGCAGGCATAATGATACAGCTTTTACTTAAATCTGTTAATTCATGTTTCTATCCCAAATTCTAGTATTTTCAGCAAAGGTTGCAATTAATTTTTTTTTTATTGGTGTTTGTTTTTTTTGTTGTTGAAAACTGTCATACGTAAATATACATGTGTATATACATGTACATACACTGGTATTATTCGGTAAATATGATACCTTATGTTGCGTATCTGAAATGGATTTATCCATATATTTTTAAGTTATTTTTGTCACTGTGGTACCTTATGATGAGTGCCAAAGGGTTTATTTATTGTGAATTTCCCGTAAGCAAGTCCCCTAATAATTTATATTTAGAATAGTGGGGAGTGTATAATTATGCTGCATGTATATACATGTATAAGAATTTATCGTAAAAGGCAAATAGATACAGTACCTCATGTTGAGTGTTGTATGGTATCTGAGCTAACGCAACCTTATTGACATGTTGAAAAATATGAAATTAGTGAAATATTTCATAATGCAAATATAAGTATGCATAGTTGTTTTTATTATTATTATTATTAGTGTATTTACTATCAATAAAAAAAGAGGTTTTAAAGACCTTAGTAGAAGTGTATTCCTGTATAACCGAAAATCTTTTATAATGATATATATATATCTCAAATCACACAAGACATAACATATTTCTACAGGGTAAAAAGCTCAAACCAGTTCCATTCCTTATAAAACATTGTAAATAGCTTTAGGGATATATTATTTTTATTTAAAATTGTATTTTATCTATTTCAACATCTCGAATATATATATATGGGTTTGTGATAATTAATTATTGAATATTTTTTTTTATTATATCATCATTAGTATGAAATGGTGGTGGGTATTTGGGATTAAATAAATTTAAATTGGTTTTGTCGTCGTATTATTATTTATTTGATAAAATGTACTCTTTCCTTATTAACCATGTACCTGAAATAATCATTTAGCTTACCCATTGAAGACCCTAGATGTAGAGTAATGAGCTAGCCACATGGGATATCACTCTACCGGGGTGTTAAATCTTATTCTTATGCTCCGCTAAACATATGGTATTGCACATCCTTCTATGAGGGGGGGGTCATTTTTGATTCTTTTCTAGAAGTGGCACATAAAAGCTATCTGTAAATAGACTTTTCAAAGGTGTGTACTTACCATAGGTTTTAAAACATTCAGGCATTCGAGTAAGATATCAACTAAAGGATTTTTTTTAACTGGCAGAGTCTTGTCAATTCACTCTTTATATCAGTTTAGCTGGAAGCACCAATATATATGAGTACAGATAGTCGGCTAAACTGATATCCATTTCTTTCTCTGTTAAATCTTGATCACTTCATGCTTGGTGCAAGATTAGGAGTAAAAATCTGCAGGGAAGTATGGTCCGGTACAATATATATACATTGTAACCTACTAGAATGAGAGAGGGGTGTGAGAAAGAGAAAAGAGATAGAGAAAAGAAGAAAATGCCAATAATGAAATGGAGATAATGATAATGGTAAGGATAAATGATGGAAAAGAAAAGAATTGAGAAGGAAAAGAAATGGGGAAAAGTATTAGAAATGATATATGTAATGGAGAGAGAAAAGAAATGAGATGATGGAAAGATATAAAAGAGAGATATAAGAAGAAAATGGAATAAAGGATAGAGAAATGAAATGAGATGATAGAAGAAACTCTTAGCGAATGTTTAAATGGCTGAGATGATAGAAAGATATGAGAAATGACATGAGAAGAAATGGAATAAAATTGAAATGAGAAATGACATGAGAAGAAATGAAATAAAATTGAAATGAAATGAAATAAAATATAAATGAGAGACTCTAAATGACTCGGCTCAGTGGGGTTACAATAAATTTAAAGAAAAGAGATGATGATCCAGAGATGTATAATCAAATAAAGGTCAAATCCAATATTGATGAATTATAACTACTACAGCATATTGATATTTTAATAAACCATACAAAAGATTATCTAAATTCACTAATCAATGCTTACCATATTAGTCCTACCAACAGATTATACACTCTCTGAATAAAACCTATGATGCTTTGCTTTAAAATATTATCTTACAGAATTATATTTACTAAAACAACAAGAGTAAATAACCTCAGGGATTTTAAAACTAACACTCTTGTGTAAAATTAAAGTTTAAGTTAAGTTGCCTAATAAAGAATTACTGTGATTAATAAATAAATAAGTGACATCTTAGCTGACCATAAAATAATTATAACATGTTCAATCTTAAAATAATAAACAAAACAAATATTAATTCACAAAATTTAATGAATCAATTTAAATTTAACTAATAATGGCCTATTATCTAAGATATTACTTGAGCAGAGAAAAGAGCAAGGGTACTTTTAATGCCCTTCCATACTCACAGACAATCACTAAAGACCTCAAATGCAAATGAATTAGAATTCTTTAAATATATCAGATTTAAGATGATGATAGATGATGTGCAGTGAATATAAGATAAGGTGCAGCTTTTAAAATAATATTAATTAAAATATTCTCCTGAAGTACTAATATTGTTAATCTGATATTGCATAATCTTTAGTCTGAAAGATATACCGATAATTTAAAAAAATAAACATTTAACTAAGTATTTAATTAGATATCTGCTATAATGCAATTATCTGTCTTTATGATTCAATATGAGAATCATTTACTTTAACATAGTTTTTTATTATTATTTTCAAGACAATATTAACTATATTTAATTAACTTAGAATATACTTGTAAATATCTGAATTGAAGATTCAAACTTATACATTTTAAGATTTTGTGAACTTGGAATCCAAGACAATAATATATTCTCATATAAAAGTAAAACAAACAAAACAAAACTTTTGAAATAATAATAATTTGATTTATTAATAATGAGAAGACATGTTTACAAATGTAGTAGAATACAAACAGTGCCAATACCGCACTAAGATTTAATATAATTATTTGGACTCTTAACAGTTTTATTTAACTTACATTAATACACTTAATAACCGACAAAGGTTATTAAATATTACTTTCTTTTAATAATTAGATTTTTTATCAAAAAAAAATACCTTAAACTTTAATTATCATATGTACTTAATAAGCACACTACTATT
Organism: Epiperipatus broadwayi; assembly: GCA_028023455.1. Taxonomy (NCBI): domain Eukaryota; kingdom Metazoa; phylum Onychophora; class Udeonychophora; order Euonychophora; family Peripatidae; genus Epiperipatus; species Epiperipatus broadwayi. The sequence continues at coordinate 988,836 of JAQFVV010012680.1, read as the reverse complement.
CTTCTTTATTGGACTAATTTATACCATTATTGTGTCATCTAATATCAGAATAACACACAGAACTAGGTTTATATTGAAAACCCTAAGCTTAATTTTATACTCCTAAACCTAACAAACACTAAGTTGGAATAAGCATATTCAGCAATACTTTTGAAAAATATCATCACTAGTTTCACGGATATAACTAATATCATAGCTAGATATATGTTTAAATCAGATTAAGCTAATATTAAAACTAAACTAAATTAAGTGTATGGGGCAATCATTCATCAGAGATCAGTTATACTTTTTTCTTTTTTTTAAATGACTTTAGTCCACATAAAATTATTCCCTCAATGTTTTAAAGATAATGATGTAACAGACTTACAAATCCAGCAGCGAAATTCTGGATGAAAATATTAAATTAGTATGTGTGAATTGCCACTTATACCATATGCATATTTAACATACTTTCAAATAAATATAACTTTTGTTAGTTAGCTTGTGCATGATAAAACTATCATAGCAACACAATTCAAACATTGATATACCTATGAGCCTTAAATTAGCTACAACTACCTGAAGAAATACATTTTCTCAAACAAGCATATCTTGTCATCACCAATATAAAACAAATACAACATCACCTACTGTGGTGGAATTAGCATTAAGTCATCATGAATGATAGGCAAAAAATATAAAAGTACTAGGCTTCTCAGAGCTGGAAAAGAATGTGGTGGTTTCCAAAATACCTAACTATGAGGCAAAATTAAGATGTCTGGAATTCATCTTCAGTACATCTGGGAACAGAAACATACACCAGAAAAGCACAATCCTCTCATGAGATTTCCAATGCTTATAAATGTGATCATCATCACTGAAAAATACAATACAATACCCTCTTTTTGGAGACAAGCACTATCAAATCATGGAAGTACAATACAATAAGGATGGAGGATTTTCTCTACTCCATAAAGCATATTCAAAAATTATGAACTAAGCCTAATTCTTGAGGCTAACAAATACTAACTAATAGCAAGATATATACTTCACCTTAATTAATTAAGTTATTCCTAAGAAGTTTAAAATACAAAACATATATCCAATGTTCGAATCAACAAAGCAAACTATGTGTCACTGACTACTGTAGAAAATACTTTAAAATTAAATGCATATAAAATTCTAGGCAAGGCACAATGCACACATAACCAAATATTAAATGCTAAAATATAATAACTAGTGGACTTTTAAAATTGTAAATTAAATGCAAGAATATTTACTTCTCGATGAATATAAAATATTTGTGGTTATTATTAATATAACATTCATAAAACAAATGAATGGATATTCTCTGATAAACTTCCTTAGTAAATTTAAAATAAAAATTGAGTAAAACATCCCATTTCTATGGAAATAAGACTATGATATTTAAATCTCTATAATAAAATTATTAAATAGAAACTAGCTAATGTAATGCTTAATAAATCAACTAAATCTACTTAAGAATGGCAAAGAAAGTTTGCTCATTAAATAAACCTATTTCATTTTAAAATTATAACCTTAGTTTACCTGTATATTTATGCAAAAGTGTTACAAAAAAAAAAATTATTATTAAGAGCATAAATATTTTTATGGTTTTTTTTTTTTTTTCCTAAACCAATAAAGCAGACCATTAAAAAAATACATTAATTCAAGTTCATATTTCCACTCTGTAATGATTTTTTTTCCATTTCATAATGTGTAGACAATTTATCCAGGTTAAAATATCTATCCGAACTCGAAGCTTCAATTAATACCTCTATACATATGGCAATCATTTCCAAACGAAAATGTTCAATAGTTCATTAAAAATATTTTTTAAACAATTAAAAAAAAAAAATTAAATAATAAGATTAGCCGGCATGAAACAAAATAAATTCTTCAGCTGAACACACTTTAATTTATTTATTGGATCTCGAGTTCAAAATTGCATATAATAATAATAAGAATATCTTTCTATCTGAATTTCTTTATCCTCTTTTAGGAAAATGCTTATTTTGAAATATAGTTTTTCTTAAGTACTTTTTCTAATAATATTCCAAGACGTATTTATTTTTAAAATTAATTTCCTTTGCTTACTTTTAAATATGAGAGTAGAAATTTTTTTTTTACTGTTCAAGACATTTCTCCATTTATATGCTATAATTAATGCCATAAAGTTATTTTTAATTACTGACAAGTATGACCCTTTATAATGTACCCAATAACTATAAATTCATTATTAATCCTTACAAATTGCTTTAAAGTTTTATTTCCAAATACGTGTCCTTTCTTACTGTGTAAATAAGAATTATCCTTTAAAATGTATATATAATCTGTTTGCATTTAGCTAAACAAATCATTTTCATATATGTCAAGATATAAATAATTTTTCCTTTTTTTTTAAAAAAAAACCCATCCTTTATAGTTTCACTGTAATCGAACGTAGCAGCTTCTTTATAATGTTCTTTTTAAACTTTAAAAAAAAATTTCTTTTTTTTTTTTTTTTTACATATACTTTTAATCTAACAGGAAAAATAATTAGCATTTTATTTTCAAAATAGTTTAATACAGCCGAACGCTTATCTATGGAAGTGATTAATAGTTTGTTCCTTAACCTTGTTTCCAAGTAAAGAAAATTAAACAAGTTAAAGTCATATAATATGTGAGACGCTTCATTTATTCTAGACATTTTTTTATTATAATTTCTATGCCTCGACTGAAATTCAAATTGTCAGAAAAACGAATTACCTTTCTTTTAGTCCTCCATCATTAGAGGACGATTTTAAATATTTTAAACATACTTGTATTTTTTTTTAGAAATATCAAGTTTTTTTAACAAAATTACTTTTATTAACAAAATTTTAAGATCCAGCACCTGTTAAATCAAAACAAGATCAGCCCCTGGATGGTCCCTCGATTTCCGTTTTATCTCACAATTTTTCATCCACCTACTATTCATTTAAAAACCAATAAAAATTATTTTTTATTAAATTTTAATATTCTGACAAACCAGCTGTGGAATCAATCTACTGACGTAATCAATATAATTTTCCCATACCACGTGACCTTCAGCTGCAAAGTCAAAATTTTAGTATTACAAATCTAAAACAAATTTTTTTAATGATATTTTATACAACATGATAGTAAGAAATATAAAATTTAAAGTTATACCCTTTATTAAACCCTTAAATATTACATTAAAAATAATTTTATCCACACATTTGCTTTATTTAATTATTTTAAACAATATGGGAGTTAAATTATTTTTTTATTCTTATGTTTCCATGTCTATGCATGCACATATTCTCACATACATCTGGCTTTACATTAATTGTTTAAAATTATTTCTAGAATTACAACAATAAAATGTTAATGATTATTTAATTTAACTAACTTTTATAACTAGAATGCTAAACTACAAAACTAATAACAAATACTCTTATTTCCTTTTAATAAAAACTTACATATCATTTTTTTAAAAAAATTATTACTTACTTATTCCAACTTAATAATAATATCTTATTATTATTCTTTAAACATTAGAATAGATTATACAGTAGTTATTTTCGAATATATTTACTATTTATCAATTCACCATTATTATTATTATTTTTTAACATTTGCTTATGTTAAATTATTACCTAATATCCCTTATCAAACCAACTAATATTATTAAAAATATTTAGATTATCCTATTTTAATAATTAACTAGTTTAATTTCCATTTTTATCATCATTATTTTTTTAAAATCCAAAATTTTAAACAAAAGGTTAAGCTAAGATAACCTTGATTACTTCTTGGAACTAAGTGACACTTCAGTTAGGTACAATATATATATATTATAACGATCTGGAAATAGCAACTTAACATAAACTGCACTACAGGGCGCCATCTAGGCATTTGAACCTAGAAAAAATTATAAAGTAGGCAGATACGTAAGTCAAAAAAATTTTTATTTTTTTATATTTGATTCCGGTCATTAGCCCATTGTCACTAGCTCATGGAGTAGCAGATATTTATATTTATAATAAATTCTTATCTAAGAATATATAAAAAAGAATATTTATTTACGCACATATATAAAATTTAGCATTATTTTAGAATAACTTTTACTTTGGATTTTAACTTGATTTTAGAATTTAAATTTACATTTTAATTTTTATAATATTATAAGTTTACATTTTAATTTTTTATAAGTTCGCACAGAAGAGTTTATAAAATGTGGTTTTAATGTTGATTATAGATCGGTTACATAGATTACATGGTCAAAAAACATTTCAAAATAAACATAAACGATCAAAATACAAAGTCATTGATACTGACAATTGCATAGGGAATACAATAAACTCAATGGTGTTCATCGTAAGATACCGCATTGATCCAATAACTTAAAAGACATCCGACATAAATACATCTTAGATACTCACCATACGGTATCAGTATTTACCGAATGTCTATATATTTTGATCAAATATGAAAAACAAAAACATAATCAACCGGTAACGAACCCATGCAAACATCTATACCCAACTTAAATTTAATGCATCTTTATTTAGAGTGTCGAGTATGAATAGACTACATAGATTTGCATTTGAAAAGAAAATATTCAATCCTTGTTTAACCTTAGGCCAAAGATTCGCAGTCAAACCAAACTTCAATCCATCTGATATATCGATGTGTTCAATGTAATACGAATACGGCAGCACAATTAGGTTAAGAGAAGAAACTGCTTCTCATCAGATAGGAATATTACATCTATCTGACGATGTGAGCAATAAAAAAAAACTCCATAGGAAGGAACTGTGGTCTCCATCTTATAATTCCTCCCATAGGCAAAACGAGTGTGTGCAGCATATAATAGCGATCTGCCCATAGCAAATCTTGTACTACATCTACTAATTACACCAATATATCCAATCCATTGACCTAATTCAACTACGAAACGAATAACCTAAGATTACCCTCCCCTAATATAACTTTACAAATCTATATAGCCATTCATGCCCGACTTAAATTTAATATTTATATAGTTTAATTTATCAAAAAACAGAAATCATAATAAAACTTAAAAGAACAAAAAAAAATAAATAAATGGAAATGATTTTACAAAAGAAATACATCAAATAAAATTATACCTAATTAATAAATAATTTAGTTTGGTCAAATAGGAATCTATTTCAATTTTTCTTTTTAAATACGGAACAAGTTCTTATTGTTTAGAAATGTTCATTAATTATATATATTTAAAACTGAGAGTTCAAAAAGTTCTTACAATTTCAAAATGTTCCTTTTATCCATTGCTTGCCATTTGAACATGAATTCCCATGCCGTCCTAAAGAGATTGGTATTCTGTTGGCCGATTTATTTATTCATCCGGAGGTCTTTGTTTTGGCTGGTCCTCAATGTAGAAAACGATGTCATTTCTTTTTTTTAACAAAACTGAAGGGATTGAAGAGTGTGTCTTTTCAATCCCTTCTCCTTCAACTCCGCACTAACACATATAGTCACATCGTAATAACTATATAATAATTTCCAAACTTTTCCTTTTATATTAATTTTAAGGATTCAATGGACATTACATCATCGATGATGATGATTCTTCCGTTGAGGTCCGATTTCCTGATGGATTTCTCTCATTTGCTATTAGTTTCTATTGTTTTCCTATCTGACCGCTGCTTATACATTTAAATGCCCAAAGGCTAATTCACTTTGACTAATTAAAATAAACATTTCCATTTCTGATTAATTAATGTGTTTTCCAGACTTAAAGATATATTTTTATCTCTAAATCTTTTCGTTGAAAGATTTAGTTTTTCTATTTTTAATAAAGTTTTATTTTAATATTTTTTTTTTATCTGTGCGATTTTATATATATATACGAGTTTAAGATGATTTTTTAATTTTCAATTTTTAATTCTTAAAAAAGAAGTTTTTATTTGTGAACTTTTATTTTTTTCATGTTTAATAATAAAAAACAATGTAACATACGTATGTGCCCATTACAATATATATATATACCAAATGTTTTTATTTACTATTCACTAAAACCCAAAGAAATAATTGTATTCTTCAACACCAACTGGGATTTAATATTTAACTTGAAATAAAAATATAGAGGATTCAGAAATTATTTCAATCACTAGTTAGAAATTATTAATGATTGAATTAATTAATTTCTAGATATACCAAATTTTTAATTGAAATTAAATCCAAAACCTTAATTGTGATTGAAGAAAATAATTATTTTTTGACTTTTTAGTGCACGTAAATGAAAATACTTGATATAAAATATTTTTTACATATATTATTTTTAACATTTTAGTATTTTTAAAATCATTTGTCATAAAATATGAATATATATATATATCACATTAATTTTTTTAATATTGGAATCTTTTTTGCAATTATTCCAATTTTAATTAATCTGCTTCCACTCTGACATTTTCTATTGTCCACATGGTGAGATTTTCTGGAAATGTTCACTTTTTTTGTCCATATAAAACCTTTATTTTATACTAAAACTCAATAAATTGTACTTGATTTTTTAAAATTTAATTTTATAAACAATTAATATTCTGAAACATTATATTTGGCCATTTTAAATATTTAAAAACTGACCTGTAAATATAACATTTGCATAAACTTTGTTTCTGAAAATTAACCGATTCCTTTTTATGCTTTTTTTTTCAAATATGAATGAACAAAGATTTCTGATAACAATACCAAATTCTGCTTTAAAATCACATATTTTCTAACAATAATTATAATATTGACAATATTTTAACACTGAGTCAATTCTAATAGACAATAATGTAATAGATACCATGTTTTTTCCTGTCTTTTTGGTCAAGTTTATTAAATTTTATTTATAAAAATGAAATGTAAATGAATAAATATAAAGTTTACCTGCATATATATATATATATTGTACCGGGTTCGAATGTGTCCTCGAAACACCGGCCTCTTAGGCAGAGAAGAACATACTCGGAGAGTATGTATGCCCAAATGATAGCTATAAAATATATAACTAGCATTACATTTCCAGGACATAACTTCTTCTCGACTGTTGAGTTCAACACCATGTTCAAAGCACTTTTTTTTGTTTGTGTATAAACATGGGTGCCAGTTAAATATCCAAGAATGAATAAATAATGCGCTTTGAGCAATGGCCACTAACTAAATGCCTAAATATCCATGACTAGCTCAGCTGTTTGTAATCACTAATAGATTATACATAATTAGTGGTGAAAAGAATTGATAAAGATTTGTAAAAGAATTGATAAAAAGAATTGACCGACAAATAAAATTTAATTTTAAAGACAATTTATTAACCAACATTTACTAATTTTAAACATTTTATAATTCTAATAAAACACACGTATATTTTTTAAATTAACATTTCTAAACTAGTTTAAATATTCTTGTAGATTTTAATAATAGAACACTGGTATTTATCTAATTTAACTAATAACACCGATGCACATATTAACTCATACACTCACATATATAATAATAAAGTATTACATAGCATTTGAAACTTAAACACACATATCAATAGTTCATTTTATGTATGATATAGAGTTCATATAATTAGACTCTTGGAGGATTCACATGAATTAATGCAATGCAATGGCTATTAAAGTATAAACAAAAATAAGCAAATGTTTTACCTAGGATTTTGAATGTAGATTTAGAACTTTGTTTTCTTCTTCCATTATGCATACTTCCAGCCGGCTGGGACATTTCCTTGATGAGTTTCCTTATTATTCACGATCATTACTATTGGAGAAAATTAGATACTGATGGAGATTTTCAAGTTGTTACGCTGACATTATTTCATGGGCAGATCTTGCTGTTTTCATCAGACTTTAGGCTGTGGAGAAACGCGTGTTCCCAAAAGCTGCTCAACACTGCATTTTTTTGTTTCTGGATACAATTAATTTAACTGATTGAAATTAACTGACTCAATTGATTTGTGAACTGAATTAACTGTCTGATAAAAAAGTCTATTTATACCTGCAACGTGTTGTCCTTGTAATATCTTCTGGCAATATCTGTTGTCGAAATTTCATCGATAATCCTTTGATAAATGTGTTTTGGAAGATTGTTTAATTAGTAATAGCCATGCAGAAGTGTTGTTTTATATTTTAATTAATAGCCATTGCCATGTTTTTTAATGATAATCTTCTTTAACTTTCATTTATTTATAATAACATTTATTACACATACATTTATTCTATTATTGACAATTGCACATATATACGCACATATATTACTAGTCTTAAGATTACTTTTTCTTTAGTTCGAATGAAAAGAGATTTGTATTTTTTAAACTTTAAATTATTAATTTTTATGAATACTAATTAAGAAAAACTTTACTTCCTTTTTATAAAACCTTTAGTTTAACCTTTTCTAACGAAACACCCCTCTTCCCTTCTGATTAATTAATTGCAGCTCTTATTTCAAAAACTAACGATAGAAAACTATTTGATTCTTATTCTTTTCGAAAACAAACTGTAATAAACTCTTCAACATTTACCTTTACGTTTTTCTTTTATGAAAGATTATTTTAATAATTTTTTTAGATAAAATTATATGTGCCAATATCAATATTGGTACAATATATATATAGGTTTTAAATAATAATTAACCAATTAGTGTGTAAAAATAATCAAAAATATTTTATAAACAAGCAAAAAACCATCTTTTAATATACTTCAACATCTTCATGTTAAAACTCACCAGAAGGATGTGAATGTTCTCGTCAATTTTTCTATAAAAAGATAATTCCTTAGATGTTACTCACAGTCCATATGGCACTGACCTCTTTAGATTTTTTTCAACTTTAAGATCAATAAAAGCATTGTGGGAAATTCTATGTTTAAAAAATATAAAGATTTTCACTTAGTATAATGTTAATAATATGCTCTAAACTTATGGAACAACAATGCTTTTTCTAAGGAAAAAATCTCAACAATTTTCAATGTAGATGAGAGTTATCAAATTAAAATGGAGAGTAAAAATAATGTTACAGTCTGTATAATATTAAAAAAAATCATATAATAAAAATTAATTCCAATATTATTTTATTTATGAAAGCATTTTTTAAAAAAAAAAACCTTTGCAATCAAAAGAAATTAAGATATATTTGTAGTTCGATATACCATAAATGCTTTTTATTTTTAAAATAATATATACTGTCCTTTTGTGCTCATCAATATACATTTAGTGAATTGAAATTAATGTGTTTGAAATTTTGTCCACCAACATCATTACAATAAACAAATGAGGGGACTATTCTGCCATCTTGCATTGTTTTGATTTTTAATATACTTAAAAGTTGAAAGAAAATCTATTTGATAAAACTATGTTAAAAATCAAACACATAATTTATCCTAAACAAATAAACAAACAGAGATTTTGAGTTAAATAAAAGTTTTTAATTGCATAATTAGAAACTTTTTTTTACAATTGATTGTGAAAATTATAGTTTATACATGGTTTAATATTATATGTGTGTGTGTTATATCTTTTTCTATTATACATATTAAAATTAAGATTTTGATGGGATACAGATATAAAATATATATCCAGATTTATCCATGTATTTTCATGGTACTATCATATCAAATGTCAGTATAATATTATTATAAACCATAGATAGATAAATTCAGAAAATTTGTTATCTCTCTCTATATATATGTTAAAATTTGCAAAGTATTAAGTCACTAAAAATAGAAATCCAGTTGACTAAAATCCCTCTAGCTTTAAAATGATGAACCAAATCCATTAACTTTTACATTAACAAACTATAAAGATTAGGTACAGAGCCATAAATTATTTTGTATTTTTGATAGTAATATGCACAGTTTGCTAACCATGATTAAATTACTTGGTGATAATAATATTTTGATCAGATAAAGCTTTGGTAATCTCAATTTTATTTCACATATAGTAATTGCTTTGAGAATTTAACATTAAAATTTATTATTTGACTTCTAATTAACAAAGTAAAAGTTTTTAAAATGTGATTCACTCTTAATTTTTTGCTTAATTATGATTTCATAATTAATAATGAGATATTTATATCTGGCTTAAATATTGTTTTCACTCTGAAATTTCAACATACTTAGCAAACTAAATTTATTATCACCAAAATCATGAAGAATAGATGAGTCCAATTTATACTTTATAACTGCTGACATGAAGAATAATCGGTTTCTGTTAATTCACAGCTAAAGAGAGCTTAATTAATTCTGGTTCTATTTTATATATAAACTAAAATCATGTGACTTAGTATTTGTTTGACCTAAGCTAAGTCAAAAGTTAAATTCCAAGGTGAAAGTTTTCACACAATACTCTAGCTGATCTAAAAATTATAAATAAGACATAAATACTTATTATACTTCAATGTCTATAGAACACAAAAATCTATTAAATAATATATAGGTAATCTAAAGGTATCAGTTAAAATAGAGACTTCTTAAGATAATTTGAAGAAAGATACTGTAATTTGTTTAGGCGCTTTGAAATGAGATTGAAAATTAAAAAATGTTATTGAGAAACAATACTAAATTTATAAATTTTAGGGAATGTAAAAATTACAATTGCAGGATTTAAATTCTAACGAAATTTGCAGATTAAAATATCCTGATTTATAATTAACGCCAATAATCTTTTTCCCACAAAAATAACGATTGTTTTACTAAAAGTTGTAAATTAAAAACATTAAAAATAGATTTGTTGAAAGCAGCGACTATTAAGGGAAACATTTTAATGGTAGTTTAGGCCCCAAAAAGTTTCACAGTTTACGTGGTGACAAAAGAGATATTTTTGTAGCTCACTAATAATACAAATGCTATACTGAATCAGTAGGACTTACTTAAAAGTAAATTAAAATATTTTAGGTTAATTAGATGTATTTCGTCTTAATAGTTATTACTAGTATTGAAATGATAATTTCCTGTGATTTGAATCATTTTACATTATTTATGTTCGTCAAATATTCTATGAATATTAATGGAATAAAAATATTAGAACAAAAAAATAATTAAAAGCAATATTAATTATAATATGTAAAAAGTCTATATATTTTGTTAAGATTAAATAAAAGTTGACTTTAATACGTTTAATGTTTCTAAAATCATGTAAAAGATTTGTCTATAAGTTTATTTTTCAGTTCCAAATAACGTGTTAAGACTATTTCACTGCAATATAACCAATCGAGTCTATTTGCCGGTTTATCATCGTCTTTACGGAGTAAGGAAAAAAGAAACAAAAGATAATACAGAAGTAATAAAAATATTTTACTTTCCTGCAAAATTTGGTTTTCTTCTACTTCCATATTTAAATTAATATTATTATTAATTTTCTGCAACTCTTCCAAGTAAATTCGTATAATAGATCGTTGAAGAGTTAATGCTGGAAAATTATTCCAATCGCATTTGAAATAGGGAGGTTCTGGATAAGGTATACTCACGCAAAAACTATTGAATAGAGCGGCAAAGTCAAACCCGCGATAATTATAACCGCTTCCGTCGAAATCTATTATATACAAATCTTCATTTGGAAATCCAGTCGGTAACAAAATGTTATTAACTTGAAAATCACCGTGGCAATAAACAATAGGGGCATTTAGGGAGAATATTAGTTTTTTGAGCCAAGTCAATTCTTCATAAGGTTTTAAAGCTTTAAATTTACTTACCATCTCATTTCGTTTAGGATCATTCAATTCGTTTCTAGGATCATTTAAGATCCCCCCAATAAATGTTTCTGCAAAATAGATGAATCTATTGGGATCTTTAGTGATAGGCATGTTCTGTGAATGCAAATGGGCGAGTTTTTTGGCAATAGTTTTAGTTATAAGAGGGTTCTTTAGATCCGTAGTAACTAATGTTCTAGATTCAATATACTCATCCAAACGCCCGTCTTCTAGAATACCGTAAACCTTCGGAGCCAAGCCTTTCTCGGATAGAATCACCGCGATAACGTTTTCAGTCATTCTACGAAAGCTGCTTCCTTCTATTAATCCTAAATCTAGTTTAATCACTGCCTGTGTTGGTTCTTCCATTATACTTTTAAGATGTTGAGGTAAAGAAACTTTAATGGTTAAATTGGAATAACCACCAGTAAATCTCTCAACCAAAATATCATCCACACTTACAGTTTTCCATATCCCTCCAAGATAATCGAAGCATATGCTGTGACATTTTTTTTTAAGATCTTGCGAAATACTTTCCATGGCAGAGAAGATAAAAACAGAATCCTTAATGAATTTGATAACGAATTTCAATTAAACAAACTATTCTGTTTAAAAATAATTTAATGATGTAGCATAAGGTCATGTATCATTTTATAGATTTATTACAAACTTGGATTTTAACCAAATCTTTAATAAACTATTACTTTCTCGAAGATATAAATATAAAAAGAATGCATATTTGAAATATTTAGTTATCATTCCAAGATAAATTTAAATTTGTATTCTTTCCGCGATTCAAACAAAGTGGATTTTAAGTACTGTAATAAAGATAACTTGTAAATATTTTTGTTGATATCTTAAAAGTACCAAATAATGAGAATAATTATTTTTAAAAAGTGGAAATAAAAAATTATCCCTCGCCTTCTGCAATCTAGAATGCTGAAATGTACTTTGTTGTTGTTCTATTCTCTAAGATTCAAAGTTCGTCACTCTAAACTAATGTAGATACATTTTGGACTAATTAGGTACAGATACCTAAATTATCAATAGCTTCAGTGAATTAAAATAAGCCGGTTCTTTTAACTGGTATTGTAACAATTTATTTTAAAATTTAATATTTTTACAGACAGTAATAAAAGCTGCCCTTAATTTTTAAAAAATTTTCTAAAAGTAAATATTAACTTGAAGCACTCCATCCTCTACCAATCTTCTAGAAGGCAGTTTCTGCTTATGAGTCCAGACTACTTTTCTTCAAAATCTCCTATTGCACATATGTTTTTCAAAAGCTTTAGTCAAATAATAGCTACTTCTTCTAATTGAAGTCATGTATCAGCTCTTTTCTTTTGCCTTTTTCATCTCCTTTCCCAGTTTATTCTAATATATTCTTTCTAATATCTCTAGTTTTAATCGTATTTTCAACTTTTTGTTTTTCCCCTTGGTAATTTTTTAATAAATATTTTTTTTACCTCTTCTATTTTATTTCTCTTTTTTAAATCCCATTTTTAGACCTAATTGTTTTTATCTTACTATTCGCGTCCCTACCTTATGTAAAACTATATTTCATACACATCTATCTCTCTTTGGTGAAAACTTTTAAGGACACAAAATTACCTTACACTCTTTTTAAAAGCCAGATTTACTATTATGCACTACTCATTTTAATATTTTTATCACTAGTTCTTCAATCAGATAAACAACTACTTAAATATTTAAAAACACTAATATGCTCTATTGCTTTCCAATTATAACTCTTTTTAAAAATATTTCCATCTATTTTTATCATTTAGTTTTAACTATTGCACATTTTCATCACAAACATAATATTTCATCTACCCTACTTAATATTTTGTTTAAGTTTATGTTCAATACTTGTAAATTCTTTGATAAAATAACGACAATTGAGCTATAGCTTTGGAGTTAAAATTAACTTATTTCGCGAGTAATCTTAACACACCTTAAACAAACAAACTGAAGAAATCGAAACATTTTTGTATTATACAATTAGTTATATTTCTTATCAAAATTTAATTTTAAAAATATGTCTTGATTTATATATGGATTTTCTAATTAATTATTTCCTTAAAGCTAAACTAGCTAAACTATATATTTTTATCTTAGAAAATTCATCAAAAATCCATACTAGTCAATAGTCCATTCAAAATCAATAAATAGTAAACAAAATAGTCATACATCATATGACCCATTTTTTTAAGCTTATAAATAAAAATAACGAGGGTGATAATTTCTCTAGCAAGCTTTATTGATAAATCCCACAATAGAAAGCATTTAAAAATCTCTATCTAGAAATTATCCTCCAATCCTCAGACCACTGGTTTTATGCTTTGGCAATCCTCAGTGAGGCGCGATCTAAAAATACCAACTCAAAGCCAGCATTTATCTAAAAGTTAACTATTAAGTAGAAAAGCTGAAAATTTCAGATACATGTACCTTCAAATCCAGCTATCTAACTTAAAGAGCAATATGAGGCTGAGAAATCTTCATCCAAACCCTATATTAATAGCATTAGCAATATAACATCACTTAGGTAGGTGGATTTGAAGACATATAGGTGTCTGGAAATTTCAGATTTTCTACTTAATAGTTAACTTTTAGATAAATTCTGGCTTTGAGTTGATATTTTTAGATCTAGTGTCTGAAACTACCCTACTGTCTCACTGAGGAATGCTAAAGCATGAGGCCAGTGGTCTGAAAGTTGGGAATAGTTTCTAAGTAGAGATTTTTAAATGCTTTTTTGCAGCATTTATCAATAAAGCTTGTTAGAGCAATTAGCACTGCCTGTTATTTTTGAAATCAATAAATATTTTTATCTTCTTTTTATCTATAGCGTGTCTCAGGAAAAGAGAAATGGGTCTCCTTCCAAACTGCATGAATCAATGCATATGTTAGGCAGCAATAACATAGTTTACCTACTCAATGCGAAAGTTTTAGAATGATAACATATCTGTATGACTAGTGAAAATATAAAGTGCGAGTGTGTTTTGTAGCTTGCAAACCACTTGACAGCCTTCTTGCAACTCATGGTTTCATTACGATAGATTGGTGAATCAATTCAAATATTTCAGTAGCAGTTTTCCCCTTTTAATAACAAAGTGTATACTTTGTTCCACCATAGATAAGTTCTGAAACATACTATCATGTTCCTTGTCATAATTTGTAGTCCAGACATGTTACCACTGTAAAATTGTGGTGATTAACTAATCTATGTTGCTATATAATAGAGGCCGTAATTCAGAGATAGCACAACTTCCGAAAACATGCGCCATATTTCAATACATCGTATATCTTTCAATAATTGTTTTTATTCTATTTGCTTCTTTTATTTTTCTTCCTTGTTGTAGGTTCACATTTCGTTTTTCAGTTAAAAACATGTCTAATAATAATAGAAGGCAGTACATCTATTAATAACTTACAACAATATTTTAATAATATATAATATTAAACTAATTTCCGATTTTGTTTTAAATATCATAATTGTCTTTTGTTGAGTTTCCGTATATGAAATAGTATTAGCATTATCTGTAATTAATTTATTGAGAAAAGTATTTTCAGATTTTTAAAAAAAAATTACTAGAAATTTTTTTTTATAGTCAATGGATAAGTTTTTCAATGGTAGATCTTTGTTTGTAATTTTCATAAGTATTGAATAATTTTTTTCTGTTTTATCCAATAATATACATTTTAAAGAAATATTTACAAGTTGAAAAATAAAATTACATCAATACGGGATATGCTAGAATTTTACGGATAATTACTAAATAGAGGGCTCTTGTGACAATTGGGTATTTATTAGATGTGATAATATGTTGGACCATTTCCATCATCTATTATTAAATGTTGAATGTAAGAAAAATTTTGAACTTTATTTAAACTTTACAAATACAAACAACTTGTTACTAATAACACACAAATAGTCAACAGGTTAGTAATTACACAATGTTTCAAGTAGTATTATTCTCCACTCTTCTTCTGATGTAGCTAGCTGACCAGTGACAATATTAGCAAAGGAATCAAATTTACACTTTTAGATTCTTGAGTATTGAATTTTAAGGCCATACTTTAACCAAGTGAGCTATTACGTTAAAGGCAGCAGTTAGTAGAAATTTCATATACTTATCTATGGGGATTTATTCAAATCTTCCTGATTCCTTCATTTTTAAATACTTTTTTCAAAGAGAAAGGTTAATTAGAGGCTTTTCTACATTATGTATTGCCATAATGGGATGATTTTATTTTATTGGAAGAATTCTAAGTTGTATTGAAAGTATGTTATAGTTATGAAGAAGGTTAATAGTTTCATTATAAAGCAACAATGTACTTTCAACACCAACAATGTACTTTCAACAATGTATTTTCAATGTAACTTAGAATTCTTCCAAAGAAATCAAATAATGGCCATGGGATCATTATGGCCTAGCTTAGCAACACTTACATGGAACTACTTGAAACAAAAGCCATAAATACTACTCAACTTCTGCTTAAAGTATTGCTTCATTATGTTGTTGATACATTTGTGACATGGCTGCAAGGTTAAAACACAATTATAATCATTTTAGATACACATTAACAACATATCTCCTTCTATTAAATTTACAATGGAATCAGAACGAGAACAAAAATTGGCATTCTTAGATGTTCTTGTGAAAGGCTCCATTAGGGCAAGGTAAAAACACAGGTTATATGAAACAATGCACTCTGGCAAGATTCATTAGCTGTCAGCAATAAAATCTTTAATTGACAACAAAACTGAAAATATTTACATAGAACAAACTCTCAGAAAGAATGGTTATCCATTAGCTGTCACCAAGAAAATATTTAATAGACTACAAAAAAGACCAAAAGAAAAAACAATTATTGGCATTGTAGTGCATCCATACAGACCAGGAATGGCAGACAAATTAAAGAAAATCTAAAGTTTCTAAAACCATACCACACTTCAAGGAATTCTAACTTTTATTAATCCTAAACTAGAAATGCTGAAAATAAAAACTACATCTATGAAGTACCATATAAATGTGGAAGGAAGTATAATGGTGAGATCTGTCACCCCGTTGAACAGTGATTGAGAAAACACAAACTAATGATTAAAAGATAAAAACTTAATGTGTCCTCAGTAGTGGACTATTATATACTGATAAACATGTTCAATTAAGAAAACGCAAAAATATGAGAGGGAAAAATGAAAAGAAAAATATTCAAACAAGCTGCTCATATTATAATGGAAAATATTCCTTTAAGTCAACTGTGTGGCAATATATAATGTATGAAATCCTCTAATTAACCCCAATCTTAGAAAAAAGTATTTAAAAATTTGAAGAATTCTGGTGAATTTAAACCAATCCTCATAGATAAGTACATGAAATTTCTACTAATCGTTGCCTTTGTCAGAATAGCTCAGTTTGTTAGATTGTTGCCTTAAAATTGAACATTCAAGGATTTAAAAGTATAAGTTTGACTCCTATGCTAATAGTGCCACTGATCAGGCCAGTAACACCTAAAGAAAAATGGAGACTAATATTACTCAAAACATTGTGTAATTACTAACCTGTTGTTTATTTGTGTGTTACTACTAACAAGTTGTTTATATTTGAAAAGTTTACATTTTTCTATACATTCAACATTTAATGATAGATAATAGAAATAGTCTAACAAATTATCAAATCTAATATACCATCATCACAAATCTTCAGGAAAATGGTGATTTATTTTACAGAATTTTTACTTTTACAAACTTTTTATTTATTTTGAAATTAATATATTTGACTCAATATTCTTTAAATGATGTAAACATGGCTAATAATTATCAAGTGGGTTGCTTTTGAATTAAGTTAAAGAATTTATTTGGCTATTTATTATTTGTATAGTTTTATCTACTTTAAACTCTAATATGCTCTTTGTGATGAATTCATCACTGGAAGAGCTCACATGATCACAATATAAACCTATTATCCACCAAATTTGAAAATATTTCTTAGGATGTCCCAACTCCTCACTGAAGAGACCCATAAGTCGAAACCAGTCTGGGGATGGGAACAATCCAAGATAAAAATGATTTGAATGCCTTCTCTTGTAGTAGCATTTATCATTAAAAAAAGCTTGTTTAGAGCTATTAGCACGCTCTTAATTTTACATATTTGTAATTGCAAGCTATATATAAGTCATGTGACATCTGACTTGTTATTATTACTTCAATTTTTCAGTAATTCATTAGATTCTTGATTTAATTTTTAGATACTAATATAATAGATGTACTAACTAACATATTTCATCTTTAAATACCAGGTAGAGGTCACCAAAACTGTAGTGAAGTTGCTAATCAATAAATAGAAAAATTAAAAAATAAATTATTCATCATCATCATCATCAACCATTATCAATCCACTGCAGGATAAAGATCTCTCCAAGTTCAACCTATCTCCAATCTTTGGCCTCTCTTCACCATCACCCCTATATACTTTCTTATTTCATTCATTCATCTTATATATGGTCTCTTTCTGAGTCTTTCATAATCTCTTGGAATCCTCGTTTTAGATTTCAATTGTCCGTCTATTATCATCTCTTCTAACAATATATCCAACCCAATTCCACTTCAGTCTTTTAATTATTTCAATTAAAAAGAACAATTTACACTATCATAATTTTTGAAATAAATAATTTATTTTTAAGTACCCATTTTCAATATGAATTCATATCGACAATTTCTCTTCGAAGGAAACACTTTCTACTAATATATGAATAAGTGGACATTGTAGTTTTGCAAAATTTTGCAATCGAACTGTCTGTTACTCGTTAGGATATAAAAGAACTCATTATGTCGAATGTAATTATAAAATTTAATTCATAATTTTTAATAATACAATAAAAATTATTAACAAACTTATCATAGTTTATTAAAAAATAATTGTCAAATAATACAATCTTCTATAACTTGGTAAAAAAAAATTTAGTAATGAAGTCGTAATTTGTTCATAATTTCTTAATGAATTATGTCACAGATAACCAGTAATAATGTTTGATTTTTTTTTTAAATTCTCATTAGTTTATATTATTTTAAATAAATTATCCAAAATTGTATTGGTTAAAGAAATTATGGCTTCATTATTTTTGAATATTGTTAGCTAAATTACACAAGTTTATATCACATCGCACTTACGTTTTAGTAAATTATGTAAATTTTTATCATTTGTATGATAATTATTGTAAAACTACTAATTAAATTATACAATTACATTCGATCGATATAAGAAAGTATTTTTCTGGCTAGTCTGGATTATGAAATTTTGCAAAAATACTGATGTTGCTTGTCCAAATATTAGTAGCAATTATAAGATGTAATATGTTGGACTATTTCCATCATTTATGAGTAATGTTGAATGTATAGAAAATTTTAAATTTTATTTAAACTTTTCAAATACAAACAACTTGTTAGTAATAACACACAAATAGACAATACAGTTACTAACCTGTATTGTCTATTTGTGTGTTATTACTAACAAGTTGTTTGTATTTGAAAACTTTAAATAAAGTTTAAAATTTTCTATACATTCAACATTATTCATAAATGATGGAAATAGTCCAACATATTACATCTTATAATAATATACCATCATTACAAACCTTCAGACAAATATTAGTAGCAATTGTTAGTTTCAAAGACAAATTTTTAATCTGAATTGTATCAAAAATGATTAGTTTTGAAAAGAAATTGTTGCAAAAATTATAATAAAGAATAAAAATATGTATTTTTTTTTAAATCACAAATTCTAATAAATAGTTCGGACAATTAAGGAAAATTGTTTGTTTGAATTTATCTAATAACATGTGATGTGATGTACTGTGACTTTTCCTTAAATAGAGTCAGGAATCTCTCAACAACTATGCCCAAAGAAACCTGTTAGGTACTTTACCTTCCCCTTCCAATCCCCACCCTAAGATTTCGCATAGTCTGCTCCATCCCATTTCCACAATATAATCGTTGTCAATTCCATGACCTTCATATCTAAATCCCCTTTATCTTTTCCCAAACCTAGCATAAAAACCAATAACTCACTTTCTGTATAATCACTTTGTCCATATTTAATTTTCCATAACTTCATTATTTGTATCCTTTCAGTTTCCAAACATTTACATTGAAGAAACAGATGCCTAATATTTTCTATGCCTTCCTTACACAACTTGCAGAGTAAATCACGCATATTTTTCCATTTACGTGTATATTCCTTTGTTGCTAAAAATCCCATTTGAGCCTTAAGCAATAAACTACTTTCCTTACTATTATCATAAATTAACTCATACCCAATGTTCCGTTTACTTCTATATATATATATATATATAAACTCATTTTACTCTCCATACTAGTTCTCCATCTCCCCAACTCCCTATTCTTTATGAATACATCTATTCTTCTATCCCACTCCTTACCACTATAACACTCAACAATCCTCCTAACACAATCATCCCACCTTTTGTACAAAGTATACTGACATAACTTTTTTTATCCAAATCTTCTGCATACCGCATTACCTTTCTCACCCATTTTGTTGCCTGCCCTTTACTTGTAACCCAATTAAATAGTATTTTGGCTATTCTTTACCCATAAACTGCAATCTACCGAACACTTTCAATTTGCTTTTTGCATCTCTCATATAAAAACTTGATCATCCCATTTCTCCTTGAATTGCGTCCTTTGCTGTCCACACCTCTGCATCTAATGCATGTCTTGCTACTTTCCTTTGTACTTTTTCTAAGTAATCTAATACCCCATTTACTAACACATAACCCATCATTGCTGTATGTTAACCCTGCTACTGTCACTCCCTTTCATACAATTGTAGCTACATCATATTTATTATATGAAAACACTGTTAATTTCTTTATCAATTCCTTTCTCTTCTTTGCTTCATTTATCAATTATTTCTCCCATTCATCCAAGCAATTTTTCTGATTACTCAAGATGATTCCCAAATAACTATATCTATTCACCACACTTAACTTTATATCCCCCAATAAGAAATCTTTGTCTTCTCTTTCTCCAATGTGATGTGATGTGATGTATTATGGCTTCTCCTTAAACGAAGTCAAGAATATCTCAGCAATTATGCCCAGATAAACCTGTTAGCCACTTTATTTTACATTACCCACTCTAAATTTACCCATAATTTGCTCTATCCCATTTCCACAACATAATCTTTGTCAACTCTATAACCTTTATATCTAAATCCCCCTTATCTTTTCCCAAACCCAGCATAAAAACCAATAATTCACTTTCTGTATAATCACTCTTTTCATATTTATTTTTCCATAACTTCAGTATATGTACCCTTTCTGTTTTCAAACATTTACATTCAATTAACAAATGCCTAATATTTTCTATTCCTTCCTTACATAATTTACAAAATAAATCACCCATATTTTTCCATTTACATGTATATTCTTTTGTAACTAAAGATTCCGTTCGAGCCTTAAACAATAAACTACTTTCCTTACTATTATCATATATTAACACACACCTAATATTCTGTTTATTTCTATATATATTTAAACTCTTTTTACTCTCCATACTATTTCTCCATCTCTCTAACTCCCTAGTCTTTATTAATAAATTTATTCTTTTATCCCATTCCTTACTACTATAACACTCAATAATCATCTTAACACAATCATCCCATCTTTTGTACAAATATATTGACATAAATTCTTTATCCAAATCTTTTGCATACCGCATTACCTTTCTCACCCATTTTGTTACCTTGCCTTAGTCCCACATCATTTTTAACTTTAATTGATTCTATATTCTCTAATTGATATATATAATAATTATTTTCATATAATTTCTTAATAATATCTATTAAAGCTTCATCCATTCCCAAATTTGCTAAACTTATCCATAATCTATTTCTATTTACTCTATCATATCATATCACCATCAGTTTTGTGGCTCTACCTGGTATCTAAAAACTGAATCTTTTATATAATCCATCTACTATATCAGCACCATTTTTTTTATTGCTTATAAAAAAAAATTTTTTTTTTTTTCAATACTTGGAATAACATTGCTGCAATATTTATCAATTGCTACTTTTTGAATTCAATTGAAATCTCTTCTCACAATATATGACATTCATTTTATAATTATCTAATTAAAATTCTTAATGCAAGTGTTGCTCTGATTAATTTAACCTCACTATAGAGTGCTTATCTCTGACTTAAGGGTTATAAGAACGATTCCTTGCTGAATAACAGAACAAAAAACTGATGTAGACAATAATATTATTTAGTAATTAACCCACATCTAGAGTAGTTTAGGTCACCTGGCCTTCTGAGCAATTAATAATTTAAGCAAAACAAAATGTTCCATTTGCTTCTAAAATATTCAACCATCTCATGACTTCCAAAGAAACTAATACTAAACAGTATAAGTTATTTACAATATTATTAATTATTATGTAATTAATATAATTAATTATTAACATAATCCCAGTATTTATTATTATTGCATCATCTAAAAACTTATCAAGGTTTTCCCTTTTTTATTTTATTCAATATTCTTACTATGTATAAAATACTATCTTATCAACTTCTTCTCTTCCTCATTACTATTATTTTATATTTCTTTTCAAATATATATTTAAAATGTATTCATATTATGCTTTTTTTAATCATTACGCTAGTCATTAGTTGGTTTATATTCTAGAATAACTGTCAAATCTTTTGTTAATTACTTTCACAGTAGCCACCACAACTTAAAGTGTGACTTTACGAGTCTTTGTTTTTGATCTTAGAATTATATCATTTCTATTATATTTGCTCTTTTCCCACTGCAATACAGTCTTTTATTTTTTCTTGACAATTTATCCATCTTCTCCTGAGAAATAACAGATGTTTCATAAGATGTTATATGTTGGACTATTTCCATCATTTATGAGCGGATGTTGAATGTATAGAAAATTTTAAACTTTATTTAAACTTTTCAAATACAAACAACTTGTTACCACACAACTTGTTTGTATTTGAAAGGTTTAAATAAACACACAAGTTGTTTGTATTTGAAAAGTTTAAATAAAGTTTAAAATTTTATAAACATTCAACACCCATCATAATTGATGGAAATAGTCCAACATATAACATCTTATAATATACCATCATTACAAACCTTCAGACAAACAGATGTTTCATCTTTCTTTTTTATCAAAGGGAATAAATTCATCAAAAAAATAATAACAATTGTCTAATAGCTTTATTGCTCCAGAGTTTGTAATAAGTTTGAGTACTCAAAAATGACAGAATCGAAATCAATTCGTGGAGTTTATGGATGATTACAACTCCGACACTTTTGTTGCTCAAATTTTTTTATGAATTCTTAAGCAATAAAGTTATTCAATTATTTATTTATTTAATTTGCCATATTCTCTGGCTTATCGCAGTCTTAACATTCCAAGTGTTTATTTTTTAATTGGCTTATTATTGTCAATGGATGTGAATACTGGCGTAGTTTGTCATTTCCTTTCATCCCTCTCCTCGTCCCAAAATACTCAGTTTATAGTTTCAAAATTAACTCTTCTGCAGTAATTTTGGCTTTTACATTTCTTTACCTGTTTATAGATTTAATATTTTAAAACACGTATTTCCCCTAACTCACGCATCTTTATATTGTAAATAACCAATCAATAATTATTTTTAAATAACATTAGAAAAAAAGATATTTTGCGTACATAAGAACAAACAAAAAATAAAAAGGAAACAAACAAACAAAAAAAAAAACCCAGCAGTTTCCTACTAACAAAATATCATAACTAATAAAAAATTCCAACTTGGCTATAAATTTACTACTGACTTTAGTCATCAACTTTGAGGTTCATGATTTGTGTTTGATCACATTCACATATATCATTATCATCATCATCACATCATCATTATTTTTAGCTACTTTTAATCCTTTTAGGATGAACGTCTTTCCAAGTTTAATCCAGTTTCTCTGACTATAGCTTCTCCATATTACATCATAAATTTCCTTATTTTATCTATCCACCTCACATGTGATATTCTTCTAAGTCTTTTGCAATCTCGAAGAATTCAATTGAAAACATTCAGCTATCTACTTATTATCATCTCTTCTAGAAATATGTCTAACCAGTTTTTTTCATTTCAGTCTATTCTTTCAATGACGTCAATGATACCTGCTTATTCTCTGACCCAAGTATTTCAC
This sequence comes from Epiperipatus broadwayi, assembly GCA_028023455.1. Taxonomy (NCBI): domain Eukaryota; kingdom Metazoa; phylum Onychophora; class Udeonychophora; order Euonychophora; family Peripatidae; genus Epiperipatus; species Epiperipatus broadwayi. Next base: position 964,912 of record JAQFVV010012680.1, on the reverse strand, counting down.
TTTCAATTCTTTTTGTTATGTCCATAAATCAATGACTGTTAATTTCCATTTACGAAGCAAATGTGTGAAATGGTAATAAGTGTTTTGAATCTGATGATGAGATTCCAGTAATCTCTAAAAAGACCAAAATGCAACTGGCTTTACTGTTGAATCTAGAAAAAAAATTATTTGGTATTTCATTAAAAAAGTCTATTTTATATCATAATTCTTTAGTTGTGTAAAAATATTCTTTGTTGAATGACCAAAAAGATAATCTTGATTAGATATAGGTGAAGAAGCTTTATATTGAGTTAATAATAAATTTGACTTGAAAACTTTTTATAACCTTTCTGTCAAGGACTTTTACTAATATCTGGTGTAAGAATATGTGAGAGAATAGGAAGTCACTGCAAAAGAGTACCCTCAAGTGTTCCAATAGTATTTATCATAGAAATACTTATATGAGTATTCAACAGCTTAGTGTAGATGTCTTTCTCCAAATAAGGACATGATGTTCTCCAACAAAAAAAAATAGCCACAGAATTGAAACTTATTTTTTTTTTACAACTAATGTTTCAGCTACCATGAAGAATGAATTGAATTCTGATGACAAGAATACAGTATTGAGTCAATGTCCTTATTTAAATTGTAGATAATGAAAAAACAGCGATATGCTATATGAACAAATCAAGCAACACACTGAATAAAAAAAAGATAGTATTATACAGAGAAGAATATTTTGCATCTTGTAGCAATCAATTCAGAATTAATGTTCCTTCATGATTTGGGGACAGTGGTGGAATGACAAACTTTGGACTTAAGGTTACAGTGATTAGGCTCCAGTTCTGTCATATCTAGTGTTCTAACTTCTTATGAACTTCTAACAGTAAATCATTTGATTATTTTGCTTTGCAGAATTTGATACAATAAAAGAATAGCAGATTTTGAAGCTTAAGACTCATGGTTCATGAAGCAGCTCTGCCATTCTAATGCTCAAATTCGCCATGAATTTCTAAGCTACAAACCATTTGATTTTATTAATAAGTTCTGGAAATTAATAAAAGTATTATGCATCTATTAATTAATAACTCATATAAAAACAATACCAAATATTATTCTATGCACTTAACACAATGCAAATACAATATTTTATTAGATTCAAACTTCCGAAAATAACTGACAATTTTGACTGTCAAACAGCGTTAATCTGGAGTAAGTTTGGAACAAAAAAGGGAAAAAATTGAAACAATATTTGAAATTAAAAAAATAGTTGAGATAATGATGATTTAGTAAACAATGTTGAGCATTGATTTTCTTTTTATTCATTTACCATGTCTGTCAACTTATTTATTTGTTTATTATCCTTAAGAGATAAGTCATAAACAATTTCTCCCCTTTGTAATATTTGTACTCTCTGATGTAATAAATTTAAATCAAGATTATTACTCTTTTATACCTCAGATTTGTTTGGATTAATTAGAGATGTCTCAATGCATTGTTTATAAAACTGAAAAATATAGTTGTGAGAAATTCTTATCTTCACAACTGGAAAAAAGAAGGTCAAATTTTTATTGATAATTAATTCAGAAATATCTTTAATTGGTTAATTTTTAGGAATTTTTCTAAGTAAATTGTAATAATATTTTTTACATTATCTACAATGAAATATTAATATTTAAATGCAAGTATATAGTCTATACCGAATGCAGTGTAATTAAAAGCTCAGACTTCAAGCTTCCTACAACTATCCACTCCACCTTATACAACCTATATATATGATCACATTCATGTGAAAAAGAAAATGATCTCCAATAAACATATTTCATGCTGAACCAGCACTCAACAATTGATCCAGCTCATACTTTTTCACACACATATATAATCAGCATTCAGTTTATATGAAGATAGTAAATCTTCAAACTTTAATGGTCAGATTTCATTCTTCTCCAGCCTCCATCTCTTCGGCCATATATATCATTGAAAATTTGATGATAGAATGATCAAAGCTCTGGTTGATTCTAATAAGATCTCTAACAGGAAGTATGATTATTCTACTTCCAAGAGAACAAAAAGATAAATAATAATAATGATAATAATAAATAGACAAGTTTTGTGATGCCTATACAAACCAATTGTGAATCACAAATATGTTTACAAATACAATTTATTCTATTTAATATTTGGTGATAGTTTTATAGCTTCAACAGAAAACTTTCCTTTATGAGATATTTCATTATTGATTTACATTGCTGCTCTATATTTTATTTTATACTCTACTATATCTTCTCATTAAAAATAATCAACATCACATTCCTTTAGTGTCTTTGAAATAATCTTTATAACATAAATGAATATCCCTTAACCATTCTCATGTTCACCATACAATTTCCTTTTAGACGTTTTGATTATTTATGCCACATCTTCAGTCCAATAAATGTATGACCTTACAATAGTGGTATTTGTATTTTCAAATCCAGCAAGTTGAGAAACATATTGTTTGGTTTTATGATTTTATCTTTGTATTTTTTACATTTTACAGGACATCTTAAATAAAAATTTCTAATATAATATAATTTCATTCCTATTGAATATAACAAATGAAAGTAATTTTTGAAATAAGTTCTGATTAAGCTGTAATTAGAATTTATACTGGTTCTTTTTCTATATACCAACATTAGGAGATACAACATTTTTGTGGTGAAATTAATATAAACCCTAATAAGTATTTTAAATAAGATGTCATCCACATTTAATTAACTTCTTATATTCCTTTAAGTTAGTCTAAGTGAAGTTAACATATTTTTTTTGTATGATAAATGATAAATCTGCTTCGACATCAATATGACATCCACCTCGCTAATAATGAGGTTCAAATTATATTCCAAGCATTTTCTTTATTTACAGTCAGCATGATGAGTTCATTTAGCCCAGTCAAATTAATCTCACTAGCTAATACTTTCTAAGAACTATAAGATTTTATATAATTCATATGCTTGAAAATCTTTCTCCCTAGACTAAATTCTTAAGCTTATTATTTTAATTCATCAATGAATTATTACTTAGTTTGTAAGTTTTTCTTATAGTAATATGCAAAAAGGCATTTATTCCCACAATATACTCTAGATTTTAGTATTTATTATTAAAACTTATTTCAAAATCTTTATGCACCACACTCCTGCCTAATATTTTGATCAATACCGAGATCTTAGTTACTTTTATTCCAGTCTTCTATATACTTTGCAACACTAAGACAATTAACTTACAATTTTTGCTCTCTTTATCTTTATTTCCTTTAATTAGTGTGAAAAGGTTTATGTCAAAAACACCCATGCCTATACTACAATCCTCCACAGGTGATTTTTTTAAGACTAGAAACTATCATATCATTGCTAGCCCAGCTGTATATTTTAAACTTTAATTACAAATGAATATATCTAATATTATTAAAATACACGGAATAATTAATACAATTCCATTCCACTTTTTGCCATGAGCAACAATCTATTTCTAACTTTTATTTTATCACATACATTCTAATCCTTTGAGACATTTAAAAAGACAAATGATGGCCAAGATATGCAAAGTTGTGAGAAGTTGTGCCTAAGTTAACTGATGAGTGCCACTTCAGCTCGAAATACATCTGGAGGGGATATTTGGTTTTTTTTTTTCATACATCTTTATCCATATGATTAGAGAATATGAACTAAAATGAAAGTTACACATATTTCATTTGATAGTAAAACATATATCTTATAAAAATAACCATGGATTGGTTTAGTACATACACACTTAATTTTTTTTTTCTCATAGCTTCATAGCCAAACATAATTTTCAATTGTCTAACGAATCCATATCTATTTCAATTTTTTGTAGGTCTTTTATTACTTGATAATTCTTTGAACAGTTCATGGGGTAATTGTAATCCATATCTTGATGCTCCTCTGTTTCAATACTGAATAATTCAATGGGACAATTTTTCTTTGAGGTAGCTATATCATTAGATAACTTAACCATCCATAGAGTATTTGTTGTTCAATGGGTATCCAGTTATTTTTAGATAGAGATAAAACAAACCTTAAAATATGCTGAAATCCCAATAAGTCAAGTGAGTACTACTGCTCATCAATTATTTCTCTATGAGACTTTTTGGAAAGGTACCAGCATTGGGATGGAGATTAAGCTATGAGATACTGTACCAATATATATTATTCCATTTATACACTATTCAAAACATGTAAATAAACAAAAATTGTTAAAGTTCATAAATTTTATATGTCAGTAGCTATTTTTCAATTTGAAATATTATCTCCTGATCACGTTTATTAATAGTATTTTTTCTTTTATATTGAAAACACATACATTTTATTATTTAATTTATTGTATTTTCCAAATTTAATATGTTATAATATTTCATGCAATAAAACATTTTTAAAATATTGTAATGATAAGAATTGTCTCTCTATGTAACAAAATCTAGAACACAGGCAAAATACACTAAAGCTGATCGAATCTGGATGCTGGAATCCAGAATCTGGCCAACATTCAATCCTTTCACCTCTGCTCAATGATCTAATAATCTATGGATGATATTTCTCAAGTTATCCAGATCTTCAGTTTAACCATGGTCCGACAGTCACCCAGGGTGGAACAAGAAACTCATAATTTAACTAACTTAACACTGATTTGGTCTGATATATCTACATATGACTAAGTGAACCATTAATATATCCATGATTGATTATGAAATCTAATAAAATGGTCTACATATAGATATAATGATGAATGTGCAAGTAAATCTAGAGTTGGATAAATATGAACTCATGTCTAATAAAGATATGGAAAGGAGTTATATTGTAAATAATATTAATTTAATAAAAACAATAACAGTTAGTAAAACTAAAATATACAGAATTATGTAATGAGAACGTGAAAGATTACGCTCGTAGTTGTTACATAACTAATAAGATTAAGCTTACATGTTGTCTCATCCTAAAGTGTTCAATCATGTATTGGGCAGTATTTAAGTTTATGCCTATATTAATATGCCAAATTTTTAGCTCTTGTGTAGTCTGATAAATCATATGGAACTTAATAGCCAAAGTTATATAACTAACTTAATAGCACTCCTGAGGCGTCTATCTATATATCAAATTAAGTCGAGCACAGAATCAGGCTCAGAGATAAGCAGGTTAGCGTGTTAACCTAGATTAGGATATATAATGATGCTGAATAAGCATTTAATATAAAGAGAGAGAAAACTGGTTTATTATAGGTTTACCTATATACTCTATGGCACATATTAAAATATTAATAAACTAGAAGGTGCAAATGGGTCATTATTCACGGGCTTCAGCCTCAAAGGCTCGGTTGCCCTACAACTGATCAACTTGCTAAGAATAGGAACATTAGTAGTTCAGGGAGTCGGAAAAGGATTAATTATGAATAATCTGGGTTCTTGTACACCAGTTCTATAAGAGCGTGCTTTACCCGAACTAAGTGGATAAGTGTGACCTCTGCCAGAAACTCATCAAGAATCATGCAGCAAGCAGATAATTGTACATTGTATACTTAGTAAGGACACATCTGCAGCTTATACATATATAATGCACACACGTAAAATTACCTTAGCATGCCTTAAAAACAGATAGCGTCTATTTGCATATCTATATAACCCAGTTCTCAAATTTAGTATTTCAAATATACTATTTAGGGACTAAATTAATTAGTAACCTAGTTTAAGATTATCACCTGCATCTCTAACATATATATATCTAAGGAGGACAAAGCATATTTGCAGGGTAATTATGAATAAAACATTAAAATATGCTTTGAGAATATCTCTGTGATTAGTTCTTATGATGTATGAGCTATATATATATATATAAATAGTTATAATTTATAACTAGAAAATTAAGCAAACTACAATTTTAACTAGAGAACTACTGATTATTATAATATTAATACCCAAAATTAATCAGTAAAATAATAACAAGATCTCGAAACAGCAAGTGAAAAATTAATAATTCAATTATTTAATATTTATTATAACGATGATTTGAAATTATTTTCGCAGAGCGATAAGCTAAAATTTATACTTATAAATACTCACAGTTTCGAGTTATTTCGCAAATTAAATACATATAATATTATAATGATAAAATTATAGAATTAAATAGATCAGAAATTGGCATAAAAGACGGCAGAAAATTATACATTTACTTTAAAATAGATTATCATAGTTTTACATTTTAAAAGAGAATTTAATATTACAATTTTTACAATCAGACAAGATTCAAACAGCACTAAACAGCTTTCTTTGTAGGTTTTAGAAAAGGTGTTTGCAAAGGCAGGTTTAGTAAATAGTAGCTTTAAAATAGAGAATTGAAAGTCACAGTTTATGAACAGAGCCCTGAGTGCACTGGTCAGTTGTCTCCATTACAGTTCTGGACACTTGGGACGATAATAAGTTGGCACTTTTCATGATGGTTTTATATTAATGGAGGTTCTTACACAGGCTGCTTGGGCTGATGTACAGCTCATTGTGTTTTGTTGGACCAAAGTTCTTTTATCTCTGGTAGGAAAGAGAGGTAAGTGATTGCCAAACTACCCCACCATGCTGAAGATAAAATGAACCTAGATTTTGGTTTACAATTCACCTATTAAAAATAACTCTTTTTTTTCTGACCACAAAACTTGAAGTATTTATATTTTCTTAACTCTGGCCACCTGTTTAATTTTACAAGCTTGACCATAGTCAAAAAACCCATTACTTTATTTTAGAAAAACATATTTAATTACTAAAACTAGCTGAAAACCTATTATTTTAGAAAAACATACTTAATGATGACAACTAATTTAGATTTTGTTTTTCTACCCCCCCCCCCCCAGTTTATTGTGACAACTCTATAAAATTCTGAGAATTGTCATTAAAATTTTGCATTTATAATATCAAGTTTATGCTATTTTAAGACTATTCCATGACCTAATTTAAACGTTTACAAAAAAAACTAAAAGTTGCTTTGATAATTAGTATAAAACTAATTTTATTACTATATATGTAGAATAACAAGTCAAAAATTAGTTATATACATATGCGATTTCAGTAATATAACCATAAAATTGATTAAATAATTTAGACTAAAATATTTCTTAAACTAAAAATCTCTTAAAATAAACACATATCTGTAATATATACATATACTATTAAATTACAGACTTAGTTTTTGCATATATATGTGCAATTCCACATATATAGTAAGATATGGTTGTTTAAATGGGTACTCTGAGAGAGTTTAAACCTGGCATAGAGATAGATGTGGGGTAAAATATGTGAAACAGACAGATGGATGAAACTGACTGTTTCAATATAAATCTAAAAATTTTAAAGAAAATAAAGTATTTATTTTAAAAGTGATAAAATGAAAGTTATTGATTTATTTGTGACAGAAAAAAAACTGCAAAAATGTTCTTGTAACAGAAATCTTAAAGTTTGAGGAGTTTAAATAGAAATGTGAAATGGTTAAAGGCAAGTAGGATAACTGCATAGATATCCAAAAATAATATAGACTTAAAGTCATCAAAACTGTGGTTGCTATTTTTTTAAAAAAGGGATATTTAGCAGAGTATATTTAATTGTGATGAAATTCTAAAAATTAATTCATTTTGTTTAAAAGAAAGTAAAAATATAGTGCAGTAACTTTTTGTTTATTTTCAAGTTTTTGAATGAATTCAAATGATTAAACACACAGACAGTAAACATGTGTATTAATGTGATCTCTCAACTTGATTGATATCAATAGTTACATTACTTTTCAATTTTGATTATACTATAATATTAATTTATATATGCATACTATACAGATAAAAAGTATCAGTGTTATTTATTGTACATTATGGACACCAACCCTGCCAATATTACAAGCTATTTAAGTTTAACTTTAGATTTAATTAATAGGGAAATAATTTTCTATATTAATAAAAATGGATAGTTCATTTAATTTAATGTTTTTTCCTTCCAAAATGATAATATAAAGATTTCAGACAATTTTCTTTAAATAAATCTCAAATGTTATTTATTTTATAATATGCAATACAAATTATAAATAGTTATAAATGAAAGAGAAAAATATAAAATCAAATAAATAATTTATTTGTTCTCTCTCTTCAATAATTTTAACTATTTACCAGTTTTGATTTTGAAAAGTTTATTGAAACATTTAATTTTAGCTTTCAAAAGAAAATAAAAAAAATAAAATTTTATGTTTAATAATATTTTTAAAAAGAAGAGAAAGAAAATATGATTTTAAAATGTTGTTAAAATTTTACTTTAGTTAATCACAGTTTTTTTTCTTTAACTCTTTTCAAAGGAAAAAGTAGTGTTTATCAAAGCAGCCTAATTAATCTGATTATTTTATTTTATTTTGACAAGAAAAATTTTAACTGAAAAAAGAATGTCAAAATTTTTATGATTTTAATTTAAATTTTTGACTTGTTTTTTAATGCCAATGCTGAAGGAGAGAAATAACTGAATTATTGTATTTTTAACAATTGACCTAATTGGTTATTACTAACTGTGTCATAATGGAGATGGATTGTGATGAACTTGAAGTCAGGGTTATTCCAAAAAAATTAGGAATATGAATTGGTTAGTAAGAAGCATTCACTCTTGACCCAGCTGTTCAAGAGAAGAGTAAAAAAAAAAGTCTTGATCCCAGCTGCTGAAGCAGATAGTAGAAGAAAAGATGTTTCTGACTCAGCTAGCTGAAGAAGAAAGAAGCAGAAGTCTGATCTAAACTGTTGAAGTTTTAACCAAGCTGTCAGCACAATATGAGTTTAGTCTTAAAATGTTTTTACAATAAAAATTATGTGCTAAATTCAGATAAAAGTTAACATCATCTTCCTCAATGTAACTTGACATCACTAGAATAAAATGTGGTTGTCATCGAATAGCTACTATATCCCACTTGATGGTGCAGTTTTCATGCTTAAACTATAAAATATGATCATTCCCAGGCTGTTAATTATAATCATTTTGATGTGTTTTTTGTAATGCGAAAATAAAAACAAAAGAAAATTGTCTTTTTAAAATATTATTTAATTTAAAATATTATTTTTTATTAATGTATACAAATTAAATGATAATAATAAATGTAAAATAAAATAAACAAATTACAATTTGATTCGTCTTTTTTAGTTTGCTTTTTATTAGAAAAATCAATTTTCTATCGGAGATTTTTTTACTGGGGTTACGGCTTTTTTTTTTGTTGCTTACCGCTATTTTTTATTTCAAATAGAATGACAACTAAAAGTAAAAGTTGTTACGGGTAGGTTTAGGGTTAGTTTTAGGGTTAGGTTTAGGGTTAGTTTTAGGGTTAGGTTTAGGGTTAGTTTTAGGGTTATTTTTCTGTTGTTTGTAATGCTAAAATAAAAAATATCAAAATCGTATTTTTGAAAATATTTTTTTTTACTAATATCTATAAAATAAATGATAATAAACATAAACTATATTCAACAAAGTATAACAGTAGTCAGAGAAAAGAAAAAACTAAAACTTTTTTAAACAATGACAAATATATATATAAAATGTTTATAATATATGTTTTTATGACATTTAAAAAAAAAGGTGTACAATTGTACTTTTCTTATGGGATATTTTTGTGTTAATGCTCTTTTTTATTTCAAAAATATACACACGTTACAACTTTTTGTCTCATGGAATGTTACGAACAGTACATTATTTGACTCATTACCTAATTCCAACTCACTTTATTCATATATCTCGTCAACATTTACTACTTAAAACTTCAATATACTACAGTGGAAAAAGTCTGTTAATTATTACTTTACAAAATCTGAACAGTTCAATACTTTAAAATAAAAAAAATCCAATAAAACAACATTTCCATCCAATTCAAAAAAACATACCCTCATCCCAAGCCATAACCATTTTATAAACTGTGTGAATTTGGAAAATGTATTTGCTGCATAAAACATACATGCTGTACTGCGATGCGACATAGTAGCCTGCAATATGTAGCACAACAAAAAAGTTGTATTATAGAAAATGTGGGTTCGAACGTGTTGACCACAGAAACGGCATTTTTATGTGTTTTAGCATGAAAACGGCGCCATCCAGTGGGATATGGTGGCTCATCGATGACAACATAAAATGTAAAGAGAAGAAAAATGCCCCTAAAGTAATCTGTAACTTTGTCTTCAACCAAAAGCATGAGTCTGTATCTGTTAGCCGCACCTAAAAAATTTATTGGAAAGAAAATGGGAAAATTCTTGCTGTTTGTTAACCTAAAAATACTGAACCTAAGAAAATAATAAAATTAATCATGTACATGGTATAGAAGCTTTCAGGAAGAAAGCCATCATGGAAACTGAAAAATTATAACTGCAATGAAGGACTGCAAAGAAATTTAAAACTATAGTTAAAATATTTTTATGTACCCATTGTATTTTTAATTGGAGTTAAAATATTTTTTATCATTATAAAAGTAATAATTTTATAAAAGTAAGAATTGATAATTTGAATTATTTTATTAATTTAATATTTTCTAGTGAAACATGTTTTTTTTTAATTCATTCAATTTTTTTCTTAAAAATTATGGAAAATATTTTTTTTGAAAAGTTTCTTTTTATTGAATTTAAAATTTGTTTTTGAAACATGTTTTTTTTCATTCATTTAATTTTTCTCCTAAAATTCAACAAAGGATTAATTAAGCTAATTTAAAGATTGTTATCTCTGATTTTAAAAATGCTGTTTCTTTAAAGAAATAAATCAATTAAGGCAAAAGTTAATTAATTCAATGAATAAAAATCAACTGGTTGCTTAAATTTTTATAAAGCTACATTTTTTGATATAAAATAAATTAAGTTTTGAAGTTTCATATTATCATGTCATTTATTTTATTGTTAATCAGTTATTAAATAATTGTTTAAAATATTTTTAGTATTAATGTTTTATTCCTCCAGCTATCTGATAAATAAATTGGCAGTGTGTGTGACTTAATTTCAATATAATTTAAAGTTTAAGTGATTGTTTTCAAATTATTTCAGTAAAGTTATTTTAAAATTTAGAATGAGCTATTATATTTATTTATTTATCTTTTGTTCACAATAATAGTTTATAGAGTTCTTTTTTCCTGAGCTAGATTAAAAAAGAATGGTTACTTATTTAGATGCAGTGCTCTCTGATCCAAGGCTCCTCATTGATAAAAGCCACAAGTCAGAAACTAGTCTGGGGATATTGTATGAATAGGCACTAGATAGGTATTTTATGCACAAGTCTTCTGGCATCCATTGATTACCCAGGCTTGCACTGAGTGGCACTACTGTATGAAGAGTTTTGCCTGTTTTAATAACAGTTATGATCAAGCATAAGAAATGGTGATCATGTGATGTTTGGTGGTTTAATACCAATCCTGCCTAGTAAGATAGTGGTAGTGGCTATGCTTATTAAAGAACCCAAGATACCAAAATGTATGGGTACTGAACTGAGTTCAGACCTATATGACTATATAAGCTAATGATCTTATATTGAAAATATTATTGTGTTATTAATTCTCATAATTTTGTAGTTAAGTAGAGATAAAAGGTGGCTGCTGGAGGGTTGCATTGGATCCTAAGATCTAGGTGCAGTGCTCTCAGATCCAAGACACTAGATAGAGATTTTATGCACAAACCTTCTGCATCCATTGATTACTTTGGCTTGCACTGAGTAGCACTACTCTATGGAGAGTTTTGCCTGTTTTAATGAGCAGTAGCTTAATAGTACTATATGGCCAGAGCATTGATGGTGATCATCATGTTTCAGTATCCCAACATTATTTGCTTTTTTAATATTTTGATGGATTAAGACTTGAAGTCTATGCATCCAAATTACTGTTTATATAATCTGCCCTAAGTTTGCCAGTAGCTAGATAATTAGCCTGTTGATAGTTAACTCCTTTCAAATCCAGTCATAATGTTGACTGTTGATTCTTGACTGGTCTTTATTTTTTGACTGATTGCTGATAAGTAATTATTGTTATTCTTTTATAATGCTAATGTCACAACTTATGATTTTGTTTATGCTGATCTCATGCTCATTTCGTTTATAATTTTTAGTTAATGGTGATGATGTGGTTTCTTATCACTCCATCTGTCCATGTTTACCTCTTCTTGTTCAATACTATATATATATGATAAACAAAAATGCAAGTTAAAAAACTTGCTAACGCTTGTATTTATGTCCACAGATGGCGTCCTACCAAAAACACCTATCAAGCGTATTTTCGTTTACATAAACGTCAGAGTAGTTAGTATTCACTATCTCTAACTATAATTCCACTTTCAGATCATGATTTCAAGCTATTTGCTATCGTCAGTGAAAGACAGGAATAAAGAAACTAGATCTAAATACAAACTCTGAGCGTTTATGAAACAATTTCTATTCAGCTTGCAAGCGTGAATTTTTTAGACACGTAATGTCTTCAAACTCAGCATAGCAAACCAGATAGCTATATGGGTCTGATCTCAGTTCAGCATCACCACATAGTAGAAGCCTCTGCAATCTATATCATTGCAAGAAAGACCTCAAAGGTACATTTATGATAAACAAAAATGCAAGTTAAAAAACTTGCTAACGCTTGTATTTATGTCCACAGATGGCGTCCTACCAAAAACACCTATCAAGCGTATTTTCGTTTACATAAACGTCAGAGTAGTTAGTATTCACTATCTCTAACTATAATTCCACTTTCAGATCATGATTTTTAGCTTGAAATCATGATCTGAAAGTGGAATTATAGTTAGAGATAGTGAATACTAACTACTCTGACGTTTATGTAAACGAAATCTACAGCTTGATAGGTGATTTTTAGTAGGACGTATATCTGTGGACATCAACATACAAGCGTTAGCTAAGTTTTTTAACTTGCATTTTTGTTTATCATAAATAGTAGCCTTTGAAGTCTTTCTTGCAATGATATAGATTGCAAAGGCTTCTACTATGTGGTGATGCTGAACTGAGATCAGACCCATATAGCTATGCTAGTTTGCTATGCTGAGTTTGAAGACATTACGTGTCTACAAAATTCACGCTTGCAAGCTGAATAGAAATTGTTTCATAAACGCTCAGAGTTTGTATTTAGATCTAGTTTCTTTATTCCTGTCTTTCACTGACGATAGCAAATCGCTTGAAATCATGATCTGAAAGTGGAATTATAGTTAGAGATAGTGAATACTAACTACTCTGACGTTTATGTAAACGAAAATACGCTTGATAGGTGTTTTTGGTAGGACGCCATCTGTGGACATAAATACAAGCGTTATCAAGTTTTTTAACTTGCATTTTTGTTTATCATAAATGTACCTTTGAGGTCTTTCTTGCAATGATATAGATTGCAGAGGCTTCTACTATGTGGTGATGCTGAACTGAGATCAGACCCATATAGCTATCTGGTTTGCTATGCTGAGTTTGAAGACATTACGTGTCTAAAAAATTCACGCTTGCAAGCTGAATAGAAATTGTTTCATAAACGCTCATAGTTTGTATTTAGATCTAGTTTCTTTATTCCTGTCTTTCACTGACGATAGCAAATAGCTTGAAATCATGATCTGAAAGTGGAATTATAGTTAGAGATAGTGAATACTAACTACTCTGACGTTTATGTAAACGAAAATACGCTTGATAGGTGTTTTTGGTAGGACGCCATCTGTGGATATATATATAAATGATATATTTTGTGTGTTTATCCATGTATGATTTTGATTATGAATACACTAATGCTTTGTCTTGATCACACAAGCCTTCAACTGGGGGATGAATAGAATATAAAGATGGTTATAGACGTGCTCCAGGTAGCACATATATATTGAAGTGATATTTATATATGTTTCATGTCTGTAATTTAACAATTAGAAGTTTATTTTAAAACTAAAGATGTTCAACAATTTTACTATTTAAAAATTATATATATAATTTATATGCACAGATAAATGTATATAGTATGATTAATTATAAGTAATTTAAAGCAAGATCTTTTCTTTATTAATATTTATAAAGGTATTTGATAATTGTAAAATGGAAATGATATTATATTAAAAAATGTAATTAAAATTTTTATAAACAGATCCATTTTAATTAAGGTGATAAGTATTTGTTGTAATTAGTCTGGTAATTTCTTTTTTTTCCCCCCATATGTCATAGCATCAGCCTAGAAGTGAACCAGCAACAATTATCTGCAACCAACTGTTTGCTTGCAAGGCGGCTGCACTGACCGCTTGGCTAACAACAATTGACTGGTAACTTCTTTTAAAGATAAAATTTTGTAAATGTTATGATTGGATGAATAACCAGATGACCAAAATGAATTTGAAGATTTATCTACCACCAATAGATCAATGGATTGAAACAATAGCTGGTGGGTCCAATTTTGGTGATAAGCCTAACTCCAGGAACTATAAATAGGGATTATCAATGATTGTGTTCAATATACTTTGATTTCTAAATTATTACAGATTACTGCTGAATCATTATTGACGCTGACTAGTTCTTGATTGTGCCTACAATAAACTTATTATGCTTGGTATTAAAAAATATAATTGAAGAGTAGAGATGTCGCAATATACTTCACTGTTGCCCACCAGCAGACTGCCATGTAGATAATTCCATTGTCAATTAATAAATAAACTACTATTCGATGCTGCTAGTTCAGTTCATACCATTATGATTAAATCCTATTGCTGCTATGGCTATAGTTGAACAAAATCTGCTAAAAGTATACCAATATCTGAAGTCCAAGCTAGAATTCTTAGTGATGAAAGTGAATAGGTATGAGCTTTAAAATATATTATTCTATTACTAGCATATGACAGGAGATTCCTATTTTGCTTTATTTAATTATGGCTCAATTCAGGCAATGTTAGTTTAAAAGAATATTTTTTTATAAAAAGCAATTAGCTTATTAACGCAATTACTGGCTATGCTTTGAAAGATTCCATATTTTAAAACCAGTCATTTCCACTTCTTGCAAATATAAAATAGGCTGCAGAAATAGAATAAATTAAAATTATTTTTTTTATTAACCTTTAATAGTTTACGGTTTTAAGAAAACTACCTATACTTTTGAGGAAGGATAATTTGATGTATTGATATAAGTAAACTGCTGTAATTTTATTTTGGGATGTCTTCTTTATATATGAGATTCATTTGTATGTGTTTTAATTATTAATAAATGACTGTGATATCATTGAGATTGCTAGTAACATGCAGTCATTATCTTAGTTAGAGCAGTGGCATGCGGTAGATGGACATTCCTGCTGTATATCATATATTTTGTTTATTAGTATATATCATATTTCTTGGATATTACTTGCCAACTGCCAGTCACTCATATGCTTAGTATCTTTACAATAGTACAAGATAGATAAAAATTCCTATCGTATAGAATTTTTCTAGCTCACATGCATTAATTTATTCATAAAGAATATAATGCAAATGTTTATATATATATGTCAAAGCATTGACTGGGAAGCGAACCCGGGCCGACTGCTTGGAAGGCAGCAATGCTAACCGCTAGGCCACCAACGCTTGACTAATGTTGCAGATGTTGTCCCTTGCATTTACACATATTGCATTTAATTAATTACCTGTATTACAGTCTGAAAGTATTTATAGTAGTCCGATTTATTTAAATAGTTAATGAATTCAATGTATCATCAAACTATAGGCTTATTAAATCTTAAAACTATAATAATTAATTGTGATCGTTGGCCTTTGCAGCAAGTTTATCTCTATTCAGAAATAATTAAGAATGTCTTATATCATATGACACCATGTGTTGTCTGAAACTTAATTATTGAAACCGTAAATAACTAATCGTACTAACTTGTTTATAAATTGATAAGGCAGTCAATTTATGCTATCGTGTGTGTGTATTGTAAAATTGTATATAGGTGAATAGTGTCTCATTATTTTTTAGCATGTGTCATTACTTTCCAACCAATAATTTAATTAGAATATGATTAAAAATCTCAGGTGTCTAGCTGATTTTAGCAGGCTATAAAAGAAAATATTTATTCTGTGATGTCGCTATGTGGAGATCCCATGCAAATGCAAATTGCCCTTGGGTAATTTGCATGCAAGCTGTACATTTTGAACAGTTACAATATATATAGATGTATAGGTGCGAATGGGTGGGTGAGTGATGGATATGGATGCATCTTGAAATGTACTGTACATATGCAGTTCAGTAACAATATGCATCCTACTGTTAATAAAATGCATAAAAATATTTGATCTATTATATGTGACGTATTATGTATGTGAATAGTGTGATATTATGGCTCACAGTATCCTAGTAAGTATTGCCTTTTCCTTAGTTGATTTTCTAATAAAAGGAATTAGGAAATACTTTAGCCCTACAGGATGTTATGCTAAGACTATTTAAAAATCTTTTTTATTATTTTACTATCTCTTTATTCACAAACACTGTGCTTTCTCAATACCATTGTTTTTACTTTATATTTTAAGTATTTTATTGCATTTAATTTTTTTATGGAAATAATGGTTTGATTTTTTTAAACTTTTTGTAAGTAATACGATCTATTTTACAGAAATAAGTAATTAAATAATCCAATCATTTATGGTTCTGAGTTTATAAAAAGTTCAAGTAGTGAAGGTGAGTTATGAATGATGAACATTGAATTCCAGAACCCACAATTCTAACAAGTCACCAAACCAAGCAGATAATTTTTTCACAGTATTTGGCTATTTAAAGATTAATCATCCCAAAGCGTGATTTCCTGTTATCTATTGTAGTAAATACATGTAGTTTATAAAGTTTCAAATAATAATAAGTTATTGCATAATAATTTCCACGAGGAAATTTTTTTTTTTGAGAACTCACTCGAGTTGATGAACTTAGTAAATAGTTTATAAAGCTCTAAATAATAATAAGTTATTGCATAATAATTTCCGCAAGGGAAATTTTTTTTTGCGAACTCACTCGACTTAGTGAACTTTTCTAGTAATTAAAATAATTCAGTACTGTATTATAAAATTAGGTCACTGACTTTCATTCGTCTTTTAGTAATTAATTTTTTTTAAAAATTACATTTTGAGACACCATTTGTATAATTACCAGAAATTGATTTGATTATCTTTACGCTTATAAAAATTGTAGCTATAGGAATAACTGAATTTAAAGCAAACGCAAAAACGTTTTTGTTTATATGCCGAGTTTTAAAAAATTCCGCTTGGAGTCTTTACTACTGAATACTCGTAATGAGTTTCTAGTTTAATTGATTGAATATTATTAGCATCATCTAAAACTATGTTTAATCATAATGAAAAACTGCTGACAATCAAACTTGCTCTTATTGCCTAGCCAACTTATTTTCACCATTAAACTCGTTTTAAAAGCATTGCACATGCAAAAACAATAAATTGATACGTAGTGTCATTAAACATTAACTATAACCATTTTTAGTATCTTTATATGTTTTAAATAGAAAGATGGATTTAGATATTGAAGTGCAGCATAGACACCAATACATGGCTGTTGCTTTTAACAATTTAAAAGATATATTTAATCACAATGAAATAACTGCAAATTTGTTCTGTGGAAGTGCGATTTCAACACCCTGTCTAGGCAACATAAAAGCATTAAAAATTTATTTTAAGAATGCTCCTTAAAATTTTAAAAATACAATGACAAAACCATGACTTCTTCAACTTACTGGGTGGGATAATATAGAGTCCAACATTGTAAAGTTACGTCTTAATTAGATTGAACATCTGAAATGATTGAACAATGCAATATTTCCTGAAAGAGTGTTTTATGCTAAACTTGAGCATATTATTTGGGGGAGAGGCAGATCACATGCACATTATAAAATATTATCTCAAAGAAATTCTAATTTCTATAGTCACTGCAAAACTCGTATTTAGTATATAATTATATTTATTCATTTTTTTTTTATTTCTGTTAGAGTTAAAATGGTCATACTTCTCTAAATCAATATTTGTTTTTTTTTTTTCTGCATAAAATAGGAAACATATACAGCAATCAAGCAATAAAAATTGTAACTACACCATATATTAGTATTTGCAAATATCAGCCAATAGCTTCTTTAGAATTCTGCTTTCTCAGTCCAGTAATTCTGAACCAATAAACTATCACATGATTCAGGTTTAAAAATATTGCTGTTTTAGCAGCATACTTTTTCACCTTCTCTACTCTATACCATTATTTAGTAAGCTTTATTAAATGGAGTAGAGAATGTTATTGCAATGTGGCATAGGAAAGCTGAAAAAATATGTTGATGTGTAAACTGAAGTCATGTGATAGTCTATTTAGTTATATCAAATTCTGGCTACAGGATAGATATGTCTATAGTTATTAAAAAAATTAAAAATACCATAATGTGTAGAAACTGAGCTGAATTCAGGTCTGTGTAACATGAAGATAAATGATAATAGTTGAAAGACAAATTCATTAGATTCAATGGTAGTTGGTCCATAAGTAT
Source organism: Epiperipatus broadwayi (assembly GCA_028023455.1). Lineage (NCBI taxonomy): Eukaryota > Metazoa > Onychophora > Udeonychophora > Euonychophora > Peripatidae > Epiperipatus > Epiperipatus broadwayi. The sequence goes on along the minus strand of JAQFVV010012680.1, from coordinate 946,414 downwards.
CCACAGGAAAAAAAAACTATTAAATTTGTGTTTAAAAATATCAACAATAAAACAATAACTCAATATTTTGCATAATTATTATGTAAATACAATTAATTAAACTCTTTTAAAAAGAATTATTTTAAGCAATGCTTCAGATTCTATTCAAAGAAGCTGCTAATTATGGAAGTGCCAGAAACGTCATATTTCAAAAAGTTCTGCAGAAATTCATTTGCTTTTATTAAGCATAACTAGCTCCATTGAGCTGCTCACTGCGACAACTTCATTCGAGTGCGATATTTTTATTCATTCTAGTTTCTCTTTAGAGTGAATAAATTTTTGTTGTCACCTAGAATAAGCAATAAAATTTTGTTTGTTTTTTCCTTGTAATTAACATTTATAAATTAACATGTAAATATCCATTGCAGAAAAATATATCAAAATTATTAAAGGAATATTTAAATATTTATAGCGATGAATGTTAGTAAACAAAGTCAAAACTCTCCGTACAGTAGTGCCACCCTGTGCCAAACAGAGTAATCAATGGATGCCAGAAGGCTTGTGCATAAAATCCCTATCTAGTGCCTACTCATCCAATATCCCCAGACTAGTTTCTGGCTTGTGGACATCACCAGTGAGGAGCCTTGGATATGAGAGCACTGCACCTAGATCTTAGGATCTAATGCAACCCTCCAGCAGTCACCTTTTAACTCTACTTTACTACAAAACTATGAGAATGAAATTGAAAACATAATAATATTTTCAATCTAAGCTCAATAGCTTATATAGTCATATGGGTCTGAACTCAATTCAGTACCCATACATTTTGATGTCTTTGGCTCTTAAACAACCATAGCCACCATTATCCTATTAGGCAGGATTGGTGTTAAACCACTAAACATCACATGATCACCATCTCTATACTAACACAATTGTTGTAAACAAAGGCAAAACTCTCCATATAGTAGTGCCACCCTGTGCCAAACAGAGAAATCAATGGATGCCAGAAGGCTTGTGCATAAAATCCCTATCTAGTGCATACTCATCCAATATCCCCAGACTAGTTTCTGGATTGTGGACATCATCAGTGAGGAGCCTTGGATCTGAGAGCACTGCACCTAAATCCTGTGATGTTTAGTGGTTTAACACCAATCCTACCTAATAGGATAATGTTGGCTATGGCTGTTTAAGACCCAAAGACACTAAAATGTATGGGTGCTGAATTGAGTTCAGACCCATATGACTATATAAGCTATTGAGCTTAGATTGAAAATATTATTGTGTTTTCAATTTCATTTTCATAGTTTTGTAGTAAAGTAGAGTTAAAAGGTGGCTGTTGGAGGGTTGCATTAGATCCTAAGATCTAGGTGCAGTGCTCTCAGATCCAAGGCTCCTCACTGATGATGGCCACAAGCCAGAAACTAGTCTGGGAATATTGGATGAGTAGGCACTAGATAGGGATTTTATGCACAAGCCTTCTGGCATCCACTGATTACTCTGTTTGGCACAGGGTGGCACTACTGTATGGAGAGTTTTGCCTTTGTTTACAGCAATTATATGCTAGTATAGAGATGGTGATCATATGATGAATGTTAGTGTTGAATATATATATATAATATTTTCTCAGTTATTACATAAAAAAAAATCGAAATAGAAAATAAAGATCGATCTATTCCAGATATTAATCAAATAAGCAGTTAGTAAAACTAAAAAAATGCATTAGTTCTTGTAGAAAAATAAAATAGATATGTGGTTGCGAAATTAGAAATGCTCTATTAAAAGTTTCACAGGCTCCCACTGATTAGATTCTAAAGGTCTAGGTGCACTCTTCACTGATAAAAGACAATCTTGAAGCATATGAAAATTTTGCATAGGGTTTATTAAGGATTGAATGTGACATCTATTACTACTTTACTCATGCTTAGAGTAAGTGATTGAGAAGATAAAAAGTATGCTTCGAATCCAGTAACTTTGATTGGCAAAGCTGATATATATCTAAATTGTAACTCAGAAGGTTTTATTTCTTTTCTTATTTGTTTGTAATTCAATAAATAGAGAAGGTTTACTATATAGGAAACATTAAAATTGTAATTATTTTTACCATTTAGCACTGCTTTTGATTAGGCTGGTCATATTCGTAGCACAAAGACAGTTATGTGGGAGAATGAACATATAGATTAATTAATATGCAAGTCTGTAAATTTACATATATCATTTGCATTATAATGTGATTTATAAGTCTTTTTTATTTATCGCATGGAGTTGTTTGCGATAAACTATGCCTCTTTGTATTTTTCTTTTGATCATTATGCTCAGTAGAAACAATTTTAATGTGGAATGGATCAAAATTTATGATCAGACTCAATCTCATGCTCTAAAAATATTGATTTTATGTTAAAGTCTGTCTTAGCACATTTGTATATATACTTGTGCTATTGTGCTAATCTAGTGGTGCTGTTGGTGTGAGACTCATCATAATAAATTGTGTTGCAAATGGGTTCATGGCAATGGTGAGTCCCAGCCATCAATGCCAATAGATTTGTACAGTCCAAATGCATATACAATTGCACTAAAACAAACTATAGCATAAAATCAGTATTTTTAGAGCAAAAGATCGAATCAGATCATAAATTTCATTCTATTTTATATTAAAGTTGTTTGTGCTGAGAGTTAAAAGAGAAAATACAAAGAGGTGTAGTTTATTGCAAACAACATCCATGCAATATATAAAAAGACTCATGTATCTATTTTTTATGTTTGTTTAATATTTTGAGATGTTGCTTTTTAATTTCTTTAGCAAAAAATTTTTGATTCTGAAAAATACCATGTGTAATTATGGATCTCCCATATATTTTATTTTCTGCCACATTTTTCTAATGGAAACAATCCCCATCACTTCTTTAAAATGTATTTGAGATAATCCTTATAACATAGAGGGGGTTTACCCCCCCCCCAATAACTATATGTAAATTCATAATGAAATACTCTTTTAGGAAGTCATGGATTGTTTGTTCATTTTACATGATCCCGTCATAGGTAAAATATGATAATATGGGGCTCTATATTATCAAATCCAGTAAGTGAAAGAACATATTTTATAAAGCATTTTTAAATGAAACTATTCTACTGTCTTTCTGTTAAGCTGATAGGCTGTTCAAGTCTCACTTCCATGTAATAAATTAGGTGAAGTAATAGTTTTATATAATAAATTAGGTAAAGTAATAGCTCTATATGTGACTAACTTAATTGCAGTAGTAATTTTCCTGTAATGAACTACCCTATCTTTTAATGTTAAAAGTAGCAACACATTGGAGTCTGTGTTGGTTCTCAACATCCATTGTTCTACTTATAAAACTATCAAGGTATTTAAATTGATTAACATTTTCATCCAAACTAAAAGTTATTGAGAATTTTTTTACCATCACTGCCTGATAACAACATGAGGTTTTTGAACATTAATTACTAAGACAAAGTTTTTAGATGTTACATTCTGTAAATTTGTCTTTTGAACCAATCAAAATAATACCGTCATCAGCATACTGTAAATCTAGAAACCAAGAAGCTCTTGCTTTTGCAGTTAATTGGTTCAATTAAAAATTTCACCATCAAACTTGTATCACATCTTAGCCACTGTTTTATTAAGTGGGCTACAAACAGTTTCAAAGACAACAATAATAAAAATTGACAACAGTGTTGGAGCAAGTACGCACCTTTGTTTAACACCAGTTTTCTTTATAATTTCAAATGCATCAAATTTGTCAACTATAGTAACATTTCAACTCATCCTATCATGTGCAAGCTGTCAATATGAATACATTTGGGTGGACAGTCAACTAATTTAAAATCTTAAACCTTTTTAATCAACTAAATCAAATGCTTTGATTAAATCAACAAAAAAGATATGTAAAACACTTTTCTGTTTAGAAAATTTTTCTTGCATTTTTCTGTGAACAGAAATTATTTTTTAAAGACACATTAAGTGTTTGGTAACCATTTATTTATGTTTGGAAATAAACTGTTCATCAAAATCCTTGAAGGTGGCATTGCAGTAATGGATGATAATGTTCGTGATAATTTTTACAATCTTTTTATCTCCTTTATTTTTACAAATTGCTCCAATAAAATTAATCTCAGAGACAATCAGCACAACTTCATGGCATATATATGCTCATTCTATATAATGAAAACAAATATATGAGGCATGGCCACTTGTAAATAGAGAACAACACTTATAAACTAAAGCATGAGAGAGAACTCCGAATCAATTATTTTTTGATTTAGACTTACAAATATTTTTAATTCTGGTGAGCCATGTAAGCCAGGATATCTATCTAATATGTACCATGCCAGATTTTTCTACCTGTCACATATAAGTCCTTGATGGCCAACATATTGTGAATATAAATTCTAAGATTGGGTCCTAAATGCTACATTAGGAGAAATGATAGTCATAATGAATTGCAGAATACTTGACCCTAATGATATCAAATTATATCTTATAAACTCCAAGTTAAGATATGTAACTAGATGAATGAATAAATTGAAATAAAAACTAGAAAAATTAAAATGATAAATTTATTTACATAAATGCAAGCAATATAAAAGGGAAACATTAAATAATAGCAATAATTATATAAGTAGATAAATGTCTTAATATCTGATAGAAATGTAATTCACATCTGGCTTCATTTCATATAAATTTGAGGTTTCTCTAACAACATATTAAATAATTCAAAAGTTAAAATGCCAGTAGAGTACGAGTTGTTTACAAAATTACATGTCGTGTCCCATCAGTTCTTTGCATTATGGTGAATCTCAGGTGACTAGATCTTTGAGGATTGCCCCCCCTCCCGCATACATAATTATACAACAGAGTAAAATAAACTAATGAATACAAATCAATTTACCTCCGTCACGAGCTCACTAAGGGTCATACTTTCGGTCTCATCAATGTGAGGACGATTGTGCCAAAAGAGACAATAGAAAAAGAAAATATAAAAAAGCTTGGGCAATTGGAAAGTGTCCAAATGTAATCATTAGAAAGGATTTATGTGTTCCATTGTTGAAAAAATGCAACATTTAAATGCCGCATTTACATATTAAGCGTCATTTATATAATAAAATAAGTCCGTGTATAATCATAATTTTCAATTGCTAAATTAATATAGAACTATAATTCTGGCAGTGGTCTGCCAAAAGCATGCTTAGTGCATTATAAAAGTCTTGAATTTCAACTTTTATCTTTTCGTAATACTCGATTGCTACTGTTTTCTGTTAATTTCAGAAAACAATAAATATGATAATTAATTATTTTAAATGAATTAGTTTTAAACAAAAAATTATCATAGTTCAAAATTTCCACACATCAATTTAGTATGAGGACATATATTAGTTTACGCGTTTTAATCAGTCCTCACTCAGGCAGTATCTTGCGAATGATATATTATTCGCAAACATTTTTATTCATGGTGTAGAACACAGATATTAAGTGTTGGTTTTAAAATATCCACTTCTCAAATATTTCCTCTTTTAATATGTTTGTATTACAAAATAAAATATTCTTCTTGATATCGGTGCTTTTATAAGATAAATATACAAATATATTATAAACTTGAAATGTGCGGATGATTATTCTAGATATACTAAGTTTCATAAAAGTAATTAATTTTATTAATTGATAGAGTTTCAATATTTTTAAGATTTTGATAATAGAAATATGTTTACCCACTTCCAATGACATATACTTAATTTAATTTAGAGACAATGTTAGTATTCATTGATTCTTCAATGAAATTAAAATGTGCATTTAATTAAATTATTATTATTGTCATCATCATCATCATCATCATTATTATTATTATTATTATTGTTCTTAAACAATTCAAAACAAAACAACACTCTCCATATAGTAGTGCCATCTTGTGCTAACAAGAGCAATCATGTGATATTATTGTTCTTGTTGTTACTGCTATTATTATTACTGTTATTCATATCTGTTCTTCTTTATTTATTTAATCTTTCCTTAAATGCTGTTTATTTCCCATTTATACGGAAAGTTTGTATTATTATGACTATTTTTAAAAAGGGTTGTCCTTTATGTCTTGACAATTATAAATCAATTTTTATTATATCTATGGTATTCAAATTGTTAGAAATGGTAGTTAGAGAGAAAGTGATGTCTTTTCTTTTTAAAAACAATATTTTATCTGAACATCAGTATGGATTTATTTCTGTTAGAAGTACAGTGGGCATTTTTTATAATCATGTAAACAATTTGACATCTTCCTTAGATAAGGACTTAAAACTGTTGCTGTTTATTTAGATTTATCTAAGATATTTGACTGTGTATCTAATGAAGTGTTAATTAAGCATTTATATTCTTATGGTTTTTGTAGTGTTTTTATTTTATGGTTTTCAAATTGCTTAAAAACTAGAAAGCAGGCAACAAACATTTCTAGTGTTGTAAGTTCTTTTATAATAGTTAACAATGGTGTGCCACAAGATTCAGTTCTGCATCCTATTTTATTTATAATTTATATAAATGATGTATTTTCTTATCTAAGATTTATAGTTTTGCAGATGATATTGATTTATCCTATGCTGAAGTTTCATCTAATTTTTTTTAAAAAAAAAATAATGATGATTTAATTCTAATTAGAAAATGTTTAACTTTTAATGGTTTATCAGTTAATTTGAATAAAACAAAAGTGATTAATTCTTCTTATAAGTCTAATATACATTCATTTGACATTACTATTAGTAATAAGTATTTTTGGAATTGTAATAGCACTTACACTTGTCTATTATTTCATTTGTTGATAATGTTTGATATCTAACTTTTTTATTGATTCTAGATTATCTGGGTCAAATCATATTGACTTTCTTTGTTCTTTCTGTTTATGTAAATTAAATTATATGTTTTTTTACTTATCTAATTTTTTTAGTCTGTCAACTTTGATTACTTTATACATTTCTAGTTATCAAAGCTTATTATGTTATTTCCGTTTGGGGAACTGTTCTACTTTCACAATGACTACTTTGTAAGTTTTACAGAATTATACAATGCACATCATTTTTTGGTAGATAATGTACTATATCTGTTAGAAATATTTATAGGGTTCAAATATACTAGATGCTTTTAGTTTATTTCAGTATAGAGTATTTCTTGATATTTATTGAAGGAAAATTCACTTGGATGCTAAATCTTCTGTTGTAAATATTCGTTTATCTACTATATCAACTGGCTTTACCCAATTTTTGTATGACTTCCAGTAGGAAGCAATTTAGTTATATTGATCCCAAATTATTTAATATGTTTATAGGAATTTAACAAACACCAGTTATTTGTTCTTTAAAAAGCAGTTATGACATTAGTAATATTATGCTAAACATTAGCTTTATTTGTTGTTTATATATTAGTTATTTACTACACTGGTTGAATTATGCGAAACTCATTTTCTTTGTGATTTTAATATTTTATATGGTATATTCATACTTTATGCATTTTATTAATATTTTTAGCTGATATATTTAAATTCTTCGCTCAAGATTTTACTGGTATGAAATTTATATCACTGTATTATATATTTATTGTTTGTTTTAATAAATAAATAAACAAATTATTATTATTAATCAAATGGTTGATCCATTTATAAATTAACTAAAACAAAATACTTTTTCTTTTGAACTAGCATTTACCATAAAAGGATAGTCAAGACATTTTTACCTTTCTTTTGTATTAAATTCTTTTAACGTTCATGACATTTTTTTTGATGTGATTTTCTTCATTCCTTGGAGCTCACCATTATCTCTAGATAATGCATCAAAATGACCAACCATTAGAAGTGCATCAATTTAATCTATATCTCAAATTATTTTCTATAGCAATGATGGTTGATGTTTGTAAATCAGTATGAGAGAGATATATGCAAAGATTTAGTTATCCTTCCAGTTCTTTAAAAATATAGTTGATGAAGAAAAGAAGGGCCTCACCATCACTTCCCACAGTTGTCTCTTAATCAGCCATGTGATTTTTGAGTTTTATATAAATGAAAACCTTTTAAATCTTTCCTTTTGAAAGAATAAATTCCTGCTGATTTTTCAATTTTTTGTTTTATCATTCTATTTTTGGATGAACGCAAATTGTACATAACTGTTTTGTTCTAAATTTACTGTTGTGAGCTACAGTAAATATATTTTTATACATCATCATTAACTTTAAATAACAATAATTGATTAATTACATTTACTATTAATATCATATATATTTTGCATAATGATTTCTTTATTTATTGTAGCATTTTTATTACTATAGTTTTTATAAATAAATGTATAAAATTGTTGGCATAATTGTATGTTAGCCTTGGCTTGTTATTACATACATTTTTATCCATCCCACAATCATTCTGATCTTTGCTGTTGAGGTTAAAGTTGTGCTCTTGTATTTAAAGTATATATATCCTTATGTTTGTACTGAATTTTGATGAATTAGTCTCACTAAAGAAAGATTAAAGAACTAATGGAATAATCTTACTAGTGATTTTTGTTCTCTTATTATTATTTTTATTTATAATTATATATTTACCTTTCTCAATCTCTTACATTGAGGCTGTCAGTTTTTTTTGCTCTCCAAATATATATAATAAAATAGGTTACACACACACACACACACACACACATATATATATATATATATATATATATATATATATATATATATATATATATATATAGTGTCATATTGGTGTACCTTACACTCATATCATCCACATATTTATTACTAAAAATTTATTTTTGGATTTGGATTTTAAATCACTATTGTGTAGGATCAATAATTGTTGAATTGCTAATTTTGATGCCTTCTTTAATTTCACTCTATATATGCATTATCTTTGATAAGATTACAAATGATGAAGGCCACAAGCCAGAAACTAGTCTGGACATATTGGATGAGTAGACACTAGATGGGGATTTTATTCACAAGCCTTCTGGCATCCATTGATTATTCTGGCTTACACTGAGTGGCAATATGTATAGAGAGTTTTGCCTGTTTGAATAATGGTTAAGAGCAAGCATAAGAAATGCTGATCATGTGATGTTTATTGGCTTAAAACCAATCCTGCCTAATAGGATAGTGGTGGCTATGGTTATTAAAGAACCAAAGACACCAAAATGTATAGGTACTGAACTGAGTTCAGACCTATATGACTATATAAGCTGATGAGCTTGTATTGAAAATATTATAGTGTTTTCAATTTAAATCTCATAGTTTGTAGTTAAGTAGAGATAAAAGGTGGCTGCTGGAGGGTTGCATTAGACCCTAATATCTAGGTGCAATGCTCTCAGATCCAAGGCTCCTCACTGATGAAGGCCATAATCCAGAAACTAGTATGAGTATATTGGATAAATAAGCACTAGATGTTGGATTTTATGCACAAGCCTTCTGGAATCCATTGATTACTCTGGCTTGCACTGAGTGGCAATACCTATAAAGAGTTTTGCCTGTTTGAATTCTTTAATCTCCAATAAAATAACTATAATAAAAATTTACTCTTTAATAAAAAATATCATTGTGATAAACAAAATTGTAAAGACAATTGGAAACAAATTGTTGTCTTTCTTTTATATATAAAAATTATTTATTATAAATTCGTTCCACTCCAACTGCCATTTAAATATTACAGCACCCAGTTCCTTAAGCAGAGAAGCACAATACCAAAGGTACCTGTAGCCAGACTGAGGTTACACAAGGTATAATGTACAGACAGATTCCCAGGTTACAAAACTTCTTGACTGCTGAATTCAAACCCTATCATTCAAAGTGCTTTATTTGTTCTGAAGTAAACTTCAGTCACTAATTAATTACATGAAATAACTATCATACCCTGGATGACAGCTACTAACTCAGCACCTGAATATCCCAACTAGCTCAAGGGAAAGAAAAATAATATGACATAAATAAATCATTAATGATTCAATTGGCATTCAAGAAAATTGTTTATTTATGGTATAATTTAAAAAACAAAAACAAACATTAAATACTAATTAGCAGTCACCATTTATTCTTAAACTTTAATTAAGTTTATTATTAGAAAATTTAAATTGTTATACACATATCCTTTCAATAAACAAATAATAAAATGATATAGCATTCTCTAGGCAAATATTCTTACTAAAATATACAATAATAATGTCATATAATTAACACATATAACTGCTTACACACATTTGGAGTTATAAGTAGTAATTATTTTAAAAAAACTTTGCAAACATTTGGCTACACAATGAGAAGTGAATATCCACACACATACAATAGTCTATCTATGCTGAACATCAAGGGACCTTCAAAGATTGCTACTGCTACTTATTGTTCATAATGTTAATGCTAGTCTATGAATAGAAATAATAATTTATATTACCTAGGATTTTAAAAGTTTCTCTGCGATGGGTGGCTTCCAGTAGATTACCAATCAGTTGAATTTTGGTTTTTTGATGGTTTTAATAGTGGCTCCTTAATGCTTATGTTCAGGCAGATAGATACTTTTGGCGATTCAGATTTCTATACAGGCATAACTTCTAACAGGTGGATTACTAAGGTTCTGCCGGACCGAGGTTGGAGTATGGCCGCATGCTTCGATGACTGCTTAGCACGGCATGGTCTTATTAATGACAAATTGAACAAAATAGTTGTTATCTTTAAATTAAAATATTTCCAAATCCATTTGCTAAGCATTTAATTAAATTTTATTAATTATTGAACATTGTCTCCTAATCCGCATATTTGTTCAGATTAATCTGTTTTTGATTATGATGGTTTTTAATTATTCCTATTGTTTGTTTGTAGCAATTTATAAATATTAATTCCCATTCTTTACTTATCATTTAAGCAATCTTTGAGTAATTTTTAAATTCAATTATGAGTTTTTCTTTATTTTAATATTTAACTTTCATATTTTATTTTTAACACACACACATTTTATTATTTTCTTTATATTTAAAACCATTCTCTATTCATGCATCCCTTATTCTTAAAATAAACGAAAAGAGAGATTTTTAGTTTTTAGATTTCTTCTTTTTTTTTTTTAATAGTTTTAATTTTTTGTCAGTTAAATTACCACCGAGCTAACTACATTTTTTTTTTTTTGTCATATGTCATAGCATCGGCCGCGAACCCACAACCGTCTGCAAACAACTACTTGCTTGCATGACGGCTGCGATACCTCTCGGCTAACAATGCAAGACAACTACATTTTTTTTTTCAATACAACTCTTTGACTTACCAAATACCACTTTTTTTAACTAGTAAAACTTAAATGACATGTTTGCCCTTTGGCGATATATTCTTGTATAAAGAAAATTAAACTTTTATAGATTATTTCTTTTAAATGAGATGTTTTTTAATTCAATCATTTCTTGATAAAATACTCTGCAGTGATTTTATTATTCATCAGAGTTTTAATTTCAAAATCTTTTCGTCATTTAAATATAAGATTTTATTTTAATAATCTTTTAGACAACAATTTTACAAGTAGCGCTGTTCAGCGGTATGATATAGTTAGAGGAAAATAATAATAATGAACCAAAATTATAAATAACTATTAATTAAATATCATCTGAATAACTTATTTAGATTTTAATGTCACTTTAGTAATAAATCATAAGTTAAACATTGTTTATAAATTTTGTATTCCTTTGATACAATAAAGAGAAATCCATATTTTCCCCTGGTTCTGAAAATAAGTCTGTTGTTAAACACTATCATAGATATAAACATTTATACAATTATTACACATTGTTTGTTTTAGTGTGATATTAATTTCATTTGTTATTTATTATTACTTGATGTAAATAAATTGTTATCATTATTTATTGAATCAGAAGTCCTGAGTTTTACTTATTTTTATTAATTAAAAGCAATAACAATAAATTGTATTTGAAGGGATATGAATAAATGAACATTAACTAACATATAGTTTAACATTATTGTTTCATACCCATCTTAGTTAATTAATATTTAAATCATTATTTTAAATTTATATTACATTCTTAAGAACTAGCATTCTTTATTATTCAATCTGTTTTATTAGGGACTTAAAACTAATGCATATAAAGTTTTATTTAATTCGCTTCAATTGTTTTTATAAATTTGAATTTAATTTCAGTAAAGGCTTTGTCTCTTGGATATTACACTCCTATTCATCCCAATTATACCATTACAGTTTTTAGTGCCCAGCCACTTGCCTCGATTATAAGCCACTGGTACCTGAGACCAGTGAATTGTACATAGGTATTTTGCATATAAGACATCATTGGTTATTCTGATAACATAATTAATGGTCTTATTAAAATGAAAGTAAAATATATTAATTTTGAATGCTTGGTTAGTATATTTTCTTTAAAGCCTTGGTTTATATAGTTTATCCTTGAATAGTCATCAACAATAAAACACTGTTGATTTAGACAAATATTTCTTATATTGTTTTGATAGTTAAATAGTTAAAATTTGCACATACATTTTTTTAAAATATAAATATTGAAGTCACTAGTCAACAAATAGAGTCTGTAACTATGAGTTCAGATGTTATAAAAATAATTTTGGGCAGAATTGAAAGCAGATTTCAGTAAAAATTTAACAGAAGTAAAGAATGAAATAGTAAAATCCAGAAAAATTTTTGAATTATTGCATAAAAAAAATAGAAAAACAGAAGATAGACCAAAGACGCATTTTAGAGAATTGAGAAATGAATTTAATAATACATTCAACTCTTCCAATATAATATTTGAAAAATTTAGATATGATTTAGATGTTAAATGAAAACAATTGGAGGAAAGATATAATGCTAGATTTGGGGGATTTAAAAATGAGACTAAAAGTCTAGAAAATAAATTACATTTGACTCAATTTATGTGACTCAAAAAGATTATAAGATGGTAATAAAAAGAATCAATAAAATTGAAAAGACAAAGGATGATTTTAAAGTTAAAATGTGTTCCAAAGTAAATTATATGCAGGCCAAAGTGAAAGATATTAAGATAAAATCAAATACAGAACACCGAGAATTAATGAATAGGCGAAATAAATCTGAAACTGAGATGAAGAAATTACAAAAAAAATTAAAGAAAGACAGAATAGTGAAATGAGCATGAGAAAACAGAGTTGCTAGTGGATATCTGAAACAAGTAGAAAGTGAAAATATTAATAAGAAACACAATGAGGTTATATATGGCAAATTAGAAGATAGTAATAAACCATTATCCAAGAAGTGCAAAAATGTTTAAAAAAGCAGAATTTTGGTAGTCAAATTTTAAATATGGAATATAAAATGGCAGACATAAAGCTCAATAGTAATTGACAGAAGATGAGATTATACAATTGGGAATTACAAGCTTATATGTTTTGGAAATGAAATATCTATTTAAAAATAATTAAGTAAAGAATAACCAGAAAGATGTGATGCCCGTATCTTTAGGTAATCCTGGAAGTAGGTAATCCCAGATTGAAAAAAAGAAGTAATAAACAGCAGGAATTGAAACATAACATAGCTAAATTCATCCAACTAAAAGTTTCAAAGGAAAATTCAATAAGAAGCCAGTAAGAATATTTAGCTAGATTAGAAGAATTGTTCTTCTTAACTAGATGGGTGAAACAGAAAAGTTAGCCATTACAGGGAATCACTTGTTTTCAGCTATAAAAGATTGGTGAGAATCTTTCTGCTATAAACTATAGACTTATGCAGATTTTAAGTATGTCTTTTTAGAAAACTTCTGGGATGAATATAAGCAAGACAATCATAGACATCAAATTAGCCAGGTTAGGTATAATTCTCATTAAAAAAATCTACACCCAAATTTTTCCAGAATCAGGCAGCTAGATTCAAAATACTGACTGCACCCCAGTTCATGTAAGACAAAATTATCTGGATTATAAAATGAAATTTTCGTAAGAACATTGAGCAAACTTTAATTGCTGCTGATTGACACACCATCAAAGAACTCAGAAATGTTAGGTGTTCTGGAGGGGAGTGAAGTACTTTTGACTAATAACTATAAAGTAAGAAAAGAAAATAGTACATACAATGTATCCTACTTAGAGATAGACCATAATTGAAAGGATAGGAACAGAAGTATATATAGCTCATAGTAATAAAAGGCTACCTTAGTCAAGTAGAAGAATATCTAATGAAAATGGAAATGATTACAGATTAAAAAGGGGTGCCTATGCCAAAGAAAGTTATGCTATCAACAATTCACAAGATATTACTGTGAAAGCACTAAAGTCTAGGACTAAATCTCAGTTCTTAAACTAGGATGGGCATTTCTCGAATGTTCCTTGCTGTGGGTACCTGACATTATTAATGTGGGGAACAGTAATATCATGAATTATATGAATTCACTTAACTTTGAGATTGGAGAAGATGAGTTTGATATATAACATGAAAGTTGCATGCACAATATTTTATAGTTGTTTGTGGGGTATCTGTGAATGCTTTATTAGATGCAGGAAATCAAATCCCCATTATTTTAGAAAATTAGTTTGATAAAATTACTGAAATAGACTGGAAAATCATATATTATCATTAAAGCAGACACAAATCACTTTCACTAATGGTTGTAAGGCTAAATAATCTGCTCAGCAGGTTTGGTTGAACATGCTATTTAATCACATTAACTTTGAACATATTTTTTAAGCTATGGCTGAACTTATTCATGAGAGTAGTATAAGTTCAGATTTCATGAATAAGTAAGTGTGCACATAGATTAAATTAATCAGCAAATAATTTGTAGACAGAAAATTTTAGTTTAGTAAGGTGGTACCTATCCAAGATTGTTGGTTATTCAAGATATATCTACAGAATTAGATTTAAAAATTAAAATATTGGAATCTGATGAATTGAATGATGAGGAAAAAATTTTTTCAATTGCTATGTGTTTATAAAGATCTATTTTTCAAAAGCCTTGTATAATTGAGGGATATGTGCATAGGATACATTTGAGGGATAACAAACTATTTCAACACAAAAGTTATTCCATGCCTAAACAGTTTAGATCTGAATTGAAAAAACAAATTAATCAGTTGATTAAACAAAAAATCTTCTGAAAGTGCTCCTTAGCTCATACTAATCCATTAGTAATCATCCACAAGGATGTATTTGTATGCATGTGCTTAGATCTGAAGTTCTTGGATCAATTAACGAATCCAGAATGTAATGTTTCTTCTACTGTTCAAGAATTATTAATTTGTTTTAGGGATAAAAGAATAGTTACCACTGTATTCTTAACATTATAGCTACTGGCAAGTGTACTTATATGATTGAGATCAAAAGTATACTGCTTTCAAATATGAAGGCCATTCGTACATATTTGAAAAGATGCCTTTTGGATTGAGAAATAGTGGAGTTGGTTTAACCTGGCAATGGATAGTGTACTATCAGATAAGGATCTACGTAGATCACATAGCGGTTTCTTCAGAAAACATTTCAGAGCACCTTCATCATTTAAGTACATTTTTTAAAAAATGCAAAAAGAAAGAATATAACAATTAACCTCAAAAAGAGCAAAACACTTTTTCCTAGATACATAGTAGGTGTTGATAGAATAAAACTGCATTCTAATAATATTAAGGCCATTCAGAATTTCCCTATACTAAAAAATAAGAAGCAATTGTTTTCGTTCTTTGGTGTCTGTAATTTTTACCACAAATTTTATAACAATTTTGTTTATGACATCATTTATCTGTCAAGATTGCTAAAGAAAGATGAAAGATGAAAATGGACAAATAACCAACCATTCAGCAGAATTTAATAAAATAAAAACAAGGTTTTATTATCTTATACTATCCAAACTTTGATTAAGTATTTTATGTATAGTCAATAGTGAATATGGCATAAGGATAATTTTATTCCAACTAGATCATGAACAGAAATCATAGCAGGTTATTGAAAGGTATGAAATTGCACTATAACACCATGGAAAAGGAAGGTTTAACTGTGGTGGGAGTCTTTCAGAAATTTTGACAATATTTATTAGAATCTAGAGCAATAGGTATCACAGATCATAAGAGCTGACAGTTCATTAATAAGAGTTAACTGAACAATCTCATCAGATGGAGTCTATTCCTCCAGAAATTCACTTACCAAACCCAGTACTGTAAAGAGTAAGACAATGTCATAGCTGTTATTTTGAACAGACATCTGGTTAAAGTGGGGCCATACTACATAAACATGGGCAATCTTTTTATTATGGCTTCCCTTCTAAATGATTATAATTCAGTCAAGAATGAATTAACTTAGCAGAGTTACAAATCAAAGATTTTAAATTATGACCTATTATTGATTATCCAGTTAATGAAGTGGAATCTAGAGTGAATAAAAGAAGGTTTTCTAACAACTCTATATTAAAATATAAGGTATTTCAGAGTTTGTTGCATTACAAAACTATAGAAAACAATTACCATTTGTTATACCTTTTCACATGAAAAATAAATTGATTCTTTATGTGGACATTATTAACCCAGAAATGTAGAATATATTATGCAATGACTATTTATGCCTCCATAATGTACAGACTCATATACCATGAAATCTGTTTAAAAACCAAATACACTAATCATTTATATGCTGGAATATTACAGCCCATATTAGCAAATAATCCTAATGTTTTAGCAATAGACTCTTATGGTTCATTGCCATATTTTGGAAGGTACAAATTTAACTTGATGACCTATGATGTTTTTTTAAAATTTGCTATTACATACCCTGTAACAAAAGTTTGTAGTAAAAGAGTAATCAAAGGCATGCAAGAATCTCAGTTTATACCATTGGGAAGCTTAGAGCTATACTAACAAATCATGCTACATTACTTTAGCCCAAAGAATGAAAAGCTGGATAAGAAATCAAAAAATTCAGTACATGTTGTGCTCTATTAGAAACCACAATTTAGTTCTGGTGAGAGGGTTATGCATAAGTTGGGTAGGTTGTTTAAGTATATTTAGAAGATAATCATCAGAATTGGGTAAATAAGTTTAAAGAAATGGTTCATTATATAAATATCACACAAAATAAATCAAGTAAATTTGACACAGTTCATCTTCATTTTGGATATAGAGAATCTACATTCATCAAGACCCCATTGCTCACTATATCCAAAAAAGAGACTGATCATGTTAGGAATAGCTTGGAAACTCAGAATCATCTAAAAGATATGGGCCAGAAAAGAATTGTCCAAGCTTCTAATAAGCCCTCCATATTTAAAACTAGTGATCATGTTTTAGTAAAGACTCCCCAAGTCAGTAATACACAAAAGTACAAGTTTAAAAAATTCTTTAACATGTATTAGGGACTATTCTAAATAAAAAGAGGAGTGGAGAATGTCTTTCTCTTAGAAACCCCTGAAGGTGAAAAAGGCACTTTCAATGCCTGCAGTTTAAAACCCATGGTACTACCTGAATCTATAACATAGAAAATGATAATATGCAAACAAATTACTTGACGTATATATATATTTCAAATTGATAATAAAGAGAAACAAAATATTGACAGGCAAGCCCAAATAGTTTTATGTGTTTTAAGAATATTTTTTATGCATCCAGTTACAAATATCCCACTAAATTTAGAGGGATATTTTAGTAAATACTACTGAAACCTTTATGTGAATTGTTTGGTTTGGAGGAGACTACTTAAAGTATTAATTAATCATTTTATTGTTTTACATATAAAAAAATAATGTATTTTGTAGCAGGAGGCTATGTGCTACATCAGTATTCCTGGCTCTCATATCATCTACATATCTGTTACTAAAAATTTTTTTTTTTGTATTTGTATTTTAAATCATTATTGTACAGGATCATTAACTGTTGAATTTCCAATTTATATGCCTTTTTTAATATCACTCTAAATATGTATTAACTTTGATAAGACTACAAATGTTTTGTCTATTTTTGTTAAAAGAATAATATTGTCAACATTTTAGAATATAAAACAATTCATAATTTACTTCCTTTATCTTTTAAAATAATACATTAACTTTCTCAACATATTAAAATTATTTAAAATTCCAAAAGAAAGGTGCATATGTACAAAATAGCATTATATGTATTCTTAAATCTTAAGTTGTGACAAGTAAATAATGAATGCCATTTTTCAAATCAAAGTAACAATTTCAACTCATTTTATTTTATTATATCTTGTAAGAATGCTTTACATTATTAGTAATACAAACGACGTGCATTAAAGTGTAGTATTTTTTAAAAGGGGGAAAATAATATTACTTGTTTCACATCTCTATTTCAATAAAAGACATTAATAAACAAGTAATAGGTTACATTCTCATATGTATTAAT
Source organism: Epiperipatus broadwayi (assembly GCA_028023455.1). Classification (NCBI taxonomy): domain Eukaryota; kingdom Metazoa; phylum Onychophora; class Udeonychophora; order Euonychophora; family Peripatidae; genus Epiperipatus; species Epiperipatus broadwayi. The sequence goes on along the minus strand of JAQFVV010012680.1, from coordinate 928,098 downwards.
CTATTTATATGTATGAATATATTTAATATTTAAAAAATTATTTATTTATAGTAATCACTGATAAATTTTCAAGGCAATCAGCTTGACTGTATTAAATAACAACAGTGATAAATATTACGTCATCCAAATAAACTTTCTGAAAGGCAGAGTCATTAAGCAAAAACCTTGACTTGTATTCCTTTTTCTTTTGAAGTGAGTTCATTTCATGTATATATCTCACTTATTTCAAAAGAAATTTCACTTTTAGCAAAAATTTCTTTTATTATAATCACAATATATGTATTCATGAAGATTGGTATTAAAAACCCATACAAAATGATTAGTTGATGTCTACACAAATAAAAAATGTAGATCAAAGTCTAATACCAGCTGAAGTATAGTTACTGTGGCATTCAAGAAAGTTTTTCTTTATTTACATTAGATATTTCGAAAAATGTTTATTTAATTTTAAATACAATGTGTGCCTGGAAAACAATACAAATATCTATGGATAAAATCACTAATATTACTAAAGATATTAAAGTATAATATCAACATTTTAAACTGGAAAAGTATTTATTAAGGAAGATCAACATCTTGATTTTCTACATTCTCATTATTACAATCTCACATTACCTATTGGAATGATTTTATTTCATGCATTTTAACAAAATCCTTTATAAAATTCTCATCATGCTTACATGTATATTATAATGCTCAAGGATTGGCTGGGATAACAATTATTTTAAAAGGAAATTATAATAATGAAAAATCAGATGAGTCATACAGAAAATAATATTTAGTGATATTCGATGTTTTATATGCATGTTGCTAATGGGACTTATACTACAGAATATTGCATTATGTGATAACTATCTAAATGGATTAACATATACAAATACTTTTCTGATAAAATTATATTGGTAATCCAATTGAAATGAGCTTTGATATTACTTTTGTAAATCATTGTTGCTACATTAGATATTGGATATTTTAATGAATTATGAAATCTTAAGTGTTGCTGGATTATGGGTACTGAATATATCATCATCCTTGCAGATTATTCAATTCCACCTATAAAATTGTATTACATATGTGTAGCAAAGATTACTTTAAATATATGTTTGCTTGCTAAAAAGTAAATGATTAAATATATACAAAATTAGAGGACAATAGAAGTAATTAGTCAAAATTATAAATAACTATTAATTAAATGCCATTTAAATAAGTTATTTAGATTTTAATATTGCCTTTGTAATAAATCAAAAGGAGTAAAGATTTTTTATAAATTTTGGATTCGATTGATACAATTAACATAGATACATATTTTTCTCTAGTTCTGAAAATAAGCTTGTTGTTTGGCATTACCATAGGTATAAACATACAATTATTAACATTGTTTATTTCTTTAGTATGTTATTAATTTCATTTGTTATTTATTATTACTTGGTGTAAATAAAGTGTTATCATTATTTATTGAATCAGAAGTCCTAAGTTTTACTACTTTTAAGAGGCAATAACTATAAATTGTATTCGAAGGGATATGGACAAATGAACATGAACTAGCATATGGTTTAACATTATGGTTTCATATCCATCTTAGCTAATTAATATTTAAATCATTATTTTAAAATTATATTACAACCCTCAGAGCTAACATTCTTTATTATTCAACCTATTTTAAACTTGTAGTGGTATAGATTAGGCACTTAAAATTGAAGCATATGAAGTCTTATCTAATTCACTTCAATTTTTTTTGATAAATATTAATTTAATTTAGTTGCAGTAGAGTCTCTGTCTCTTTGCTTTTACACTCCTATTCATCCCAATTATACCATTGCAATATATATATATTGAAACTAATATATAATCACCATATTTTAAAACTTCTCCAGGTAATTAATCAGAATCAGCATCCTTTCCATTGTTAAGATTATAAAGAACTGTTTCGACTTCACAAGTCTAGATATATGTACCCAAATCTATATCATTAAAAGTTGTCATTTCAGTTCTTTTATTATATTCAAAAGATGATCAAAATGTGCTTTCCACCTGTTCAAAATATCATTATCGTCATATAAGAGGTCTTTATTCATCCACATATAGAATGGGTTATTATATATTTCTGTTAATTTGGCATTTTATGATGTTGTTTTTCACTTTTTTCAGCTCAACACCATGTCCAAAGATATCTCACCAAACAATTGAAATTGCACTTCATTAGTACTTAATAATAGAATAAAACTGAGTCCATGATGTTGGAAATCTACATTAGAGTAATAATATCTATTGCTTTAATATCTACAGCTTCATATATTATTTATTCGTATATATTATAGTAGTGGCCATTTTTGTCTTTTGTAATGTTCTAAGTCTCCCATTATCAAATTTTATAATTTCACTGAACCACATAATTTAATTCAGCCATATTTTTGCATTCTAAGTGCATGCAATGCATGAAATTTTTTTTTCACATTTTTTTTTCAAAAAATTAAAATTTCATTTCAAATAGCTTCCTAGAAATTCTACCAAGCCTAAAAGAATTCATGTCACACATTTTCTGATAAAATTATAATATTAATTTAAATGAAAAAAAAATGCCTTCAAAATTTGGTCATTTATTTAAGAATACATTATTCATTTATAAAATACTGAAAAAAAGAAAACAAATTCTATTTTATAATAATAAATTATTGTAATAAATAAATACATACATAAATAAATCATTATTAGTATTTGAGATAACATCATTAAAGTAAAAAAATAGATTTTCACTAATAGATGCACATATAAATATATATGCTCTCTGCATTATTATAATTTTACAATTATTTTGTTTATAATATTACTTTATTTACATACCATAATTTTAAAATTAATTTTCATCATATATATATATTAATAAGTATTAGTGTTCTATATATATGTGTGTTAAGAAGTGCTATACAATAACGAGATAGTACATTATACAGTAATGTAAACATAGCTAATTTCCATTATCCACCGAGGATCTTAAAATTAAATATAGTGGGTACCTTTTGCTTTACTGTAATCTGAAAAATGAAATAAGTTTGTTAAATAATAACTATCAGTAAAATAAAAAGTAAATACACTCTGTGAAATAGTAATGGTAATAGTCAGGAAGAAACTATATTGATTATGGTAAAAGAAATTGTAAATGATGATGGGTTATCACATTTAGAAAAACAATGGTAACATTCAAATCTATCTGTTTAAAATTTTGATTTCTCCAAAAGAAAGTTTGTGAATGTTTCTTTTTCTTTTTTTAAAACAAAGACATAAATAACAAGTTGCAAAATGTCTAAAGCTGCAAAGATATAAGATGAATAGAAATAGTTGATATTGAGAAGGATAAATAAATATTTAAATAATTTATTGCTGTGGAGTTTATACGAAGTTGAAGCATCAAAACTGGCAGAAATGAGCAGTGATTCATGGATCTTGAGTTTCAGAGTTTTCCAATCTATCATTGCATCAAAACATGCTGGCCATTCAGAAAGAATGTAGTAAATGAGTTGTTATTACTCAGAAGTTCATAAGAAGTTAGAGCATGAGAACTGATAGAGCTGAACTGCTATCCATGGCATTTGAGCTCCAAAATTTGTCTTTGACTATTGTACCAACAACTCAGGTACTGAGAATGATTATTTTACTTTACATTATATACTATGAATAATTCCTTTATCTAGAATAAAAAATGTTCAACTCAAAAAAAAGACCATGACTATATTTTATTTTGATAAATCTTCCAATGCAAAAAAAAAATTCAGAAATTAATGTGGGAAGGGAATTATTAAAATATGTAACTAAATAATAATCATATGGAAAGTTATGTGATGTTCAAGCACCTTGAGCTCCAGTAACATTATGTTATCAAGTTCACCACTCTTTTACAGTATCCAGGGCATATGAAGAATCAAAATGATTAATGGATGAGAATTACATTCACAACAAAAAATTTAAAAAATCATCATGAAAAGTGAATAGTATTGGAAAAATATTTTATTCTATATATGCTTAAGGCCATTCATCAGTCAGATGAGAAAGCTAGTCAGTACATGCTAACAAAACCACATTTAACGTCATTTTGATTAGATAGATTTCTTCCCAGGAAATTTTGGTGGACCATATTTTAAACTGCATGTTTGTATCAATGAAATACTTTACAATAGTTAAGTTCAGGATGGCAGAAAAAACAATGAAATTAATTCAGGGCAAACAAAATTATTACATTATAAAATAAGACAGTTCACAGAGTATTTATTTAGCATATGGATTTTTTTAGAGCACTTAACTATTAACAAAATATAATAAAGAATTCTGTAGAGATTTCAAACATGAAGATAGAATTATTAGTAGCATTATTAAATCCATCAATTCTGCCACTGTAACCATAGATTTGACACTCACTATCTGGTCTATAGTTTGCATTTATCTATATCTATATAAATAAATAGATGTTAAATTCCATTTAGGAAGTTGACGAGTGCAATGATGAAGAGTGCAATGATGAAGTTATCTTGAATCTGTTGATGAGATTCCAGTAACGTCAACAGAAGATCAAATTTGTCTTTTTTATTGTTGGATATGGAAAACTTAATTTGTTGAAAATTTTATCATAAGATCTCCATTTTTATGCCATAATTCTTTGGTTGTAAATGTTTGATTGAACATATAAAGAAAATATTCTTGATTTGAAATGAATCTTAAGTAATGAAACCATATCTTGATTTATTGATAAATCCTATCTATTTAACAGCTTATTATATATTTTCTGTGAGGCAACTTTTAATATTTGATGAAGGAATATGAGAAAAAACAGGAAGTCAATGCAAAAAAGTAGACTTGGGTGTACCAATAATATTCCTAATGATAATACTTAATTGAATACTCATAATTTTATTATACTAACTATTTTTCCAAACAGAGGCATAGTATTTAAGAATGTAATTTTTTGATATTGATGGATATCTTTAGAAGAAGTTTCTGAGTTTTCAAAATATATGCAAGTGAAATATCATTAATCTGAATACCTATTATTCAAACTATCATCGAAACAAAATTAATTAAACAGCATTCAATAAATAACCTATAAATTAAGCCGAATTGCAGTGAACTTTCTGTTTTGTTTTTCTATCTTAACAGAGTTTGGATTTGTAATACCTGGGGAGGGGGTCTAGAAAAACCCATGGAAAAAATATTTTGGATTAATGGCATTTTATTTATAGATTCAAAGATAGTTGAAATATCTTTAATGATAGCATTAAAAGAATATCCCAGAGTACATTGTAGTTAATTTTAATGCTTAAATTTTTTTTGGCTGTAATTGCTTTCCAATGAAAACTCAAACAAGTCAGCCTCAAATTGTTAGCTCAAAATTACTTCCTAATGGACCAAAATTTTTGCTACCTATGCTAAACCACAAACTTAATGTTAATACGTCAGACGCATAATACTATTCAGTTAGCAATTATTAATACATATGAAAAATATTTTATAAAAATTGCTTTTATTTAATTTGATGAGAAATGCACTAAAAGCCAAAAAATAATTTTTTCTTCAAACACTATTTTGACTGTCATATTTAACATAAATAAAATTATTTCTTTGGTTTTTAATGCATTACTCACAAAATTTAATAAAAACATTTTTTTTATAAAATATTTATATATATATATATTATTTTTATCTTTCAGTATCTGAATATTCTGCAATGGACTTTTTGTAACTTTTCATATTCAAATTTGAAAATTGAGAATGTAAACAATACTGCTGTATTTCCAGTTTTTGAAATGAAATTTGCTCCTTTTCAAAATCATCTACAAGATTTCTGCATTTATGAAGGCAGAATTATTAAAAACCAAGTTTTACTTAAATAATCAAAAGAAATTGAAATTTTATCCTTTATTTCTTTTGCTTTCTATTTTAATTAAAGCTATTTTTAAAAAAATGTACCACCATTTATTGCACACCATTAAAAACTTACTGAAATGATATCAATGCAATTTGAAATTTGGCCTGCCAATGCTGCTAGGCTGCACAACCCTGAAATATTTCAATATTGTATTGCATTATCATTGATAACTAACACTTGTAAAAAAGTTTAAGAAAATCTGTTTGATAAAAGTATGATAACAATCAGTTACAAGATTGGATCCAAACAAATAAGTAGAATTTCTAAAATAAATAAACACATTTAAAAATATTACATTAAGAACTTTTAGTGATTTGCTTAACATACTAATTTCAAACTATATTAAGATAGAAGACAAAACAGTAATAAAATTCAATATGATTCTTATCATGAGTAAAAAATGTTAAAACTGATTTTCAAACTTTAAAAACTCAGTTATTGAGTGTCCAAGTGGCTAATTGAGCACAATTGATCCATTCTACAAAGTGTTAATGAATTATTTTTCTTTATTTCATTCAGGAGGGACATATTCAAGAACTTTTATGTTCTAGAGGGCATCACTCTATTACTATGCTGAACCATGCAAGCTATGCATAAATTTGTAATCCTATGCAAAGAGGTTTTAAATATTTTAGTATGATTCCAGAAAGAAGCAGAAATCAGTTATTACTAAAGTAATCATATGATTAGTTGATCAGGAGGTCATGTGAAATTGAAGGACCAGAAGTGATAGATTTGAGGTTGATCCAAAACCTTTAGCTGCTGAATTCAATTTAGGACCTTTAGGTTTTGAATCCATCATATCTATCATTACACTAAACTGATCCAATAGTGACTCAGCTTTAGTCATTAGAATATCAAATGTCAATATATCAACTGCAAAAATATAACTATCAATTGTCAAGTCTTCATATTATATTTTTCCATTTACAAATAATCTTATATTACTATAAAAACAAATCATTATATTCTTTTCTAAAATTTATTTTAAATTTATCCATATATAAATAAGGAAAAGAAGTGAAAAGAAATTACAATTATTAGTAGTAGCCATTAGAACTAAATTTCCAACTTGTTACTTTAAGAAATTAATCTATACTCTTTATTATATTTCTACACATTTCAAATTATTTTTTTAGAAATGTAAGTTTACAAACAAAAATCATTCTTAAAAATAATGTAGGAAAAAAAGAAATAAACTGAAACAATAACTGTTTATTTATTGTATGATTGCTGATAAAAATAGTTTTGAGTGAAATAAAATATTTTTTTTAAACTTTTTATCTAAAACTTGAGTGAATTTTTGTTAAGAAAGTTAAGAAGTTCAGTTTTAAAATTTTACTTAGAACTATTAAAAAGTTACAAAAAGTAACTATTATGATGATTACCAAACTCTCCATACAGTAAGATGTATATGAAATAGTGATCATGGGTTTTAATGGTACTATAATGATTATAAAGATGTACCTTTTTGAGCCAATTAAATTTCCTGTATTATGATATTATAAATTTCTTGACTTTTCTTTTTCTAAAAAAATATTTTTGAATAAAATCTGAATTTAATTCTTATATTCTGATCACAAAAATAAATACTTTGCAAAAATAACTATAAATATAGAAAAAAACTATGGAAAATATATATTTTCATTTTCAAAACCTAAACAACAGAACGAGTATTAATAATTTTTATTAGTCATTCTGTAGATTAGAGATTATCCATTTAATATTTCAGTAGTGTAATTTTTACTACATCACTCTCATACAAGGTAGGAAATGGTTTCTATTCACATTTTAGAAATGCAGAGGGTTGTAATCATACACATATGACCCAAGACATGTGAAAAAAATGTATAATTCTTAAGATACAAATTTTTGAAGCAGCACTCATCAGTTGGTCAAGATCACAATGAGTATTTTAAAAACATCTTACAAGTTTTCTCAGATCTGAAAATGAAAAACTACCATTCAATAGCATTGTAAGCTCATTTGTATTTGATTCTCTATAGACAAGTGATATCTTCAGATTTATTAAAAAATTAACAAATTAATGTATATTTTAGTTCCAGTTTTTCCTGTCAAAAAAAAACAGTAATGCAAAAGATATAATTGAAGCTGAAAATGATGAAAGGTCCACTCATTGAAAACAAGCTTAAAGGCAAATCTGAGAAGTGTTAATAAAAGAACTATAACAGTAATTAGCATTTAGGACAAAACCCACTCTCAGAATTATCCAAAGAAAATTCGATGAAAACTTAAAAATTAAACTGATAAACAATAATTATATAAAGGATTTTCAAGCTCCTTCAACTATCTAATTTATCTCATACAACTAATACAGAAGTCCGCATGTGTAAAAGTTAAATGATCTCCAATATATGTATTTCACGCTGAACCAGTACTTATCAGTTGGTTCAGATCATTATTTTCCATATATATATAATCACCATGCACATATATAATCTAATCAGTGCTCAATTTATATTAAGATAGAAAATCTTCAAACTTGAATGGACAGGCTTCAATCTACTCCATCCTCCAACTCTTCAGCTATCCATTCCATTAAAAATATGATGGAATGTCCAAATCCTCCATTGATGACAATATTATTATCATGCTCATATGACCTTAATATAATGTTGACGTTAATATAATATTGGCATGAAATACATATATTGGATCATTTATCTTCTATACATGTGTGTAGTCATGTGCATTGGTTGTATGAAATAGATTGGATAGCCAAAGGGAGCTGGAAAATTAGAGTTCAAATCCCTTATCTAATTACATAACTCCAGGTATATAAATTATACTTACATTCTATCAAACAGTAATTATATAAATAAATTCAAAAACATTATTTTTGTGAATAAAGTTCTTCCATAAATAATAAAAAATGGTATAATGATTTGTTTTAAGAATAGTTGACGGTTATGAAATGTTATTACAAATAGGTAACATTTATACATTAAAGACTTGAATATTTAAACATACAAAATGTTTTTGAGATATTTTATACGCTATATTAATTTTCATCAGTAAAAGAAAATATAACAAGAGTTGGTTAGTACATGTATTTATAAAAAAATTTAAAAATGTTAACTTTATAATCCAGATGTGATGTGGAGAAGATAGATTTTAAAGATCAGAGAAATTGAATTAAACTTGGAAAGGCTTTCATCCGGCATTGGATCAATAATAATTGAAAAATGATGATTCAAAGCCACATTTGATGAGGTGTGAAAAGTATTAACATAACTTTAGGGGAAAAGTTGCATTTATAGTTTACTGAATATATTTACTTAAGTTAATAGATGTTAAATTCTTAAATATTTAACATCACATAAGGTGTTTTCCAATAGCTTGTTTTTTAAGTCTAGATATCTAAAGAAGCACATCTCACTAAACTCTAACCAATCTAATTTATTCACTTGCTTATCATTATCATTTCGGCCGAATGAATAAAGAGTCATCCCAAATAAAGATGCAAGTGAGAAAATTTCACTTTCGCGTAAAATTTGCTTCTCTTCTTCTTCCACATTTAAATTAATCTTATTAATTTTCTGAAATTCTTGCAAATATTTTCCAATAATAAATTTCCGAAGGTCTAACGATGGAAAATTATTCCAGTCACATTTAACGTAAGGAGGGTCAGGATATGGTAAAACTAGGCAGTAACTGTGAAAAAGACTGGCGAAGTCGGTGCCACGATAAGCATAACCGCTTGCATCAAAATCTACTATGTACAAGGTTTGAGCTGGAAAATTAGGTGGCAACAAAATATTATTAACTTGATAGTCACCATGGCAATAAACAACAGGAGCATTCGCAGACAGTATCAATTTGTTTAACCAACTGAATTCCTCTCGAAGATTCAAAGCTACTAACTTATTTAATAGCAGATTTCTTTTAGGATCATTCATTAAATTTCTAGGGTCATTTAAAGCTGCTTCCAGAAACACGATCATATATTTAGCAAATTTATTAGGATCCCTATCAATAGGAATGTCTTGAGAATGTAAATGAGCAATTTTTCTGGCCAGAGCTTCTACTATCAGAGGATTTTTCAAGTCTTTAACTACTAAATTTCTAGACTCGATATATTCATCTAAACGGCCGTCTTCAAAAATCCCATAAACTTTAGGAGCCAAACCTTTCTGAGCCAACATCACGGCGATAACATTTTCGTTCATCCTTTTGAAACTGCTATCTATTACTAATCCGAGATCTATCTTAATCACAACCCTTGTCGGTTCTCCTTCAGAAGATTTAACTCCCGGTGGTAAAGACACGTTCAAAGTTAGATTGATATACCCAGTGGTAAATTTTTTAATCGAGATATCCTCTGCTGTTATTGTTTTCCATGTTCCTCCAAGATAATTATAACATATCCGGTGACATTTTTGTCTAAGATCTTCAGAAATGATTTCCATGGTAGAATGTAATCAGGTTACAAAATTCAGTTACGTAACAAAGCAAAACTTTTCAACCAGGCATTAAAAAGTATTGCTTATTATTGCGTAAATTAAAAAAAAGTGCGTTCTTTGACCGAAAGACTGATTAGATAATAAAAACACAATTTTGCGTAAAGATGATTTCAGTTAACCATGACAGAGATATATGGAATGACAATTAATTTTCCAAATTTACATAAAAAAATAATAATAATAAACTTATTATAATAAAAAAAAAAGCGGAAGTTGCGATGTGACATAATATAGCTATGTTTTAGTAGAAGTCATTCGAAACAAGTCGTGACTATAATTACATAAACCTGTTATTTTTTTAATGTCCCTCCCTTCAAATTCTCTTTGTTTTTTGTTTTTTAAATATATTATTTCTAATTTAGTAGTTGTACGTCATTCTGCCAAAAAAAAAAACCAACTCTCTCCCCCAACTTTTTTATTTTTCTAGCATAATTTTTCCACCCTTATTTTTGCCTCCTCTCTATACTAAAAAGACGCTTAGTCAAGCGTTGGTGGTCGAGAGGTCAGCATAGCTGCCTTACAAGCAGTTGTCCCGGGTTAGCGGGTTCGCTTCCCGGCTGATGCTATGACACATGAGAAAAAAAGACGCTTAGTGATAATAAAAACAATTTTAAATCTTGTCACTCTTTTTAGAATAAATTAAAATAAAATGAAATGCTTAATTTGTAATCGTTTGGAACGATTTCTTTGCGTAATCATAAATTATGCACTTCAAAAACTAATAGTAAATCGTCTGCTTAATGGTAACGCAATTTACTATCTAAATTGAATACAAGTATAATGTATATACTTAAGCTAGATGTAATTAAAAGGGATATGAGCACAGACTTTCAAGTTCCCTCCACTTATCCCCTCTATCTTATATATAACCAATACACATAACCACATACCTGTGAAAAAGATAAATGATTTCCAATATACCTATTTCTTGCTGAACCAGTACTCATCACTTGGTTCCGATCATCTCCCACACACAAATATAATTAGTGCTCTGTTTTTATATTAAAATAGTAAATTTTCAAACTTTAATGGACAGGCTTCAATCTTCTCCACTCTCCAACTCTTCCGCCGTCCATATCATTTAAAGTTTGTAGATTTGCTATCTTAATAGCACTGATTATATATGTACGTGAGAGATGATCTGGACCAACTGATGGGTGCCGGTTCAGCATTAAATACATATATTGGATATCAATTATCTTTTTCACGTGCATGTAATTATATGTACTAGTTATATTAGATAGAGTGGATGACAGAAAAGATCATAAAAGTCTGGGTTCATATTCCTTTTTAATTTACATCTAGCTTAAGTATTTATACTATTATTAAAATATTATATATTCAATCTATATTCTGCCCATTCCTCTTCTGTGTATTTAAATGGACCTCTTAATACCAATAGAATTATCAACAATACAAAAGATATACCAACAACATTTCTCAAACCGTCTATAATAATTCATGCCCAGTCAATAATTGCATGGCATCATACTAGGGAGAAACGAAAGCGACTCTCTCAACAAGATTGTCCCAGCACAGATATTATTACAAGGCCCAAGCAGACCCGACTTGCAATTCAATAATCGCACTGGATCATAAATCAGCTGGTCATGTTTGTGAACCCGGCAATCCAAGAATAGTTTGTAGGGAAATAAATGATGTTAAGAGAAACGTTAAGGAGGAGTGTTTTATTGACATGGACGATAAAGCTATAAATAGGAAAGATGCGTGTTATAAAATTTCTAAGAAATGGATTAATTAGATTTACACGTATAGTTCAATTAATTTATATGTATCTGCACATATTTTCATATAGAAACCTGGTTGTGCTTATTTTTTATTGCCCATGATTATGAGAGCTAAGTTCTCTTGAAAGCGCTCTAATTATTACGTATATATAATTTACATTAATTTTATAATAAATTGTGATTTAATTTGAAGAAGCTCTGCTGTTATGCGATGATTTGTGCATTATAATTATCTAAATTGTTGGCAATCCATTTAAAACAAATTATTGAGTGATCAGTTTGATTGGCTATAATATTAGTGGCATGAATTATTAATGTAAAAGTGCAAATTTCCTGCATTCGCAATTAAGGTACCATCTTCCCCAGACAAATCACCTTAATGATTAGTGCATATTATTTATTAGTTTAGAAGTTATCATGTCATTCATCAATAGTATTCTGCCCTTTAGAGTACATCACCAATTCATTGGTTTTTCCATTCCTTTCTCTTCATTGCCCAGATATTCAACTCTATGTAATGTTTCCAATCTCATATCATCCAACAATGTCAAAAACTTTTCCTTTTTTCTTTTGACTTCTACTCACCATTGCCTCCAAAAACATTTTCTATTAAACTATATTTTCTTTTTAATATATGTCCAATCCAGTTTAGGCCAGATATACACTTTGGAATTTAAACAAAGATGAATTGTTAAATACAATTATATAAAATAATTAATTCGACTCCTTTCAGTTTGCAATATATGACATCTTAGATATAACTTTTTCCTTAAAAAATTTCAGAGTTTCATCTGGATTGAGATAAATATAAGATTGTAAAATAGAAGCGATTGCACTAATCATTGTCATACAATTAAAAAATTATCATATGATTAATTGCTTGGAAGGTTGTGTGACCAATTCCTCAAAAGGTATGTTATGAACAAGAGTTTTATTAATTGACTAAATTGAAAGCCCTGCATGATGTGGTGCAGTAGTAGAGTGGCAGATTCTGGAGCAAAAGGTCCGTGGATCAAGGTCCGTGGATTATATCAAAGCTTTCACTTCAGGTTCTAAAACTTTCTACAGCTTCCTGAGCATCGAAGCTATTCAATTATTTGATTATTTATTTTCTAAATTGAGATTTTTTTAAAATTTTAATCAGCCAAGAATCAATTCAATAACCTTCAGCAAATCCATCAATGAATCACTGTATTAAATGATCCAAGATATGCTCTTCCATGAAATATAACTGATCAATAAATTATATTTACACTTTAACCATCTCTTATTTACTTGAGTCCAGCTATAATTTTTTTCAGATAAAGAAGAACACTTCCAAGCAAGGTTGGGGTTTCATGTAACTAGTTTTATAGCCAATTTTTTTATCTTTAAATGGGAATATAGTTAATTAAATAGCCAACTGCCTAACCAACTAACATATAATTTATTCTTAACTCTATGAAATTAGAGTGACAAGTCATTTCCCTGGCTGTTTATTCTATTAAGATTAAATGTAATAAGTGAGCTTATAAGCAACTATAGAAAAGCTTGTTATTTCTAGGCATTAAATACGACTTAGCGCTTTCTAGAACATGAACATATGCGTCACTATATTCATAGCAAGATGAACTATAATTATAATGGAAAGATGAGTGAAATTGCGTATATATTTGAAGAGATTAAAATTTATTTAAATTCGATGTTAAATATCCATTTTTTGGAGAGAAGGAATTATGAGTCTGGTTGATAGCTTTGGAATTGTTGGCTCTATAGCAAACCTCTCTTATTTTCCTCTTTGAATCATTTTGTTTGATGCTTTAGATGGTTGCATAGAAGGGGACAAATTGATGTCCTGATATTCCTTGGTGTTCAAGGAATAGAAAACTATTTTTCTGGCTTCTCTGAGTCTCCACTATATAAGTATTGGTGATTGAAAGGTATGTAGACAAGGATGTTCAGGACTCCCCATAATAGACCATTCAACATCCAGTTTGGGGACATTTAACTTACAATAATAATAATTAAAGGTTAGTGGCTTGGGACGTCTTGAAGACAGACATGACAGATTGAGACTCACTCCAGAAAACTTTAGTTCTTAAGTGTATCTTTTTATTGTTGTACCAAACTGTAAAGGGCAATAATAATCAAAGGTTAATTGCTTGGAGATCATGTAATGTTCAAGTATCAGAAGTGAAAGAATGGTCTTCAATCCAGAAACCGTTATCTCTCTGATCATTCTTTCTAATATTGCACGAACTGTACAGAGTAAGAATAATCAAAACTTAGCTGTATGGAAATATCGTGTGAAACCTATACATCAGAAGTGACTAAGATTCAATCTAAAAATCTTTAGCTTTTAGATCTGTCCATCTATCGGGGTACTAAACTATAGAGGGAATAATAATGAAAGATTAATTACTTAAGACATCAAGCGATATTTTAGCATTCTTGCAAAACATTGTGATAACAGAATTAAAATATAGAATAATTAAAGAATATATGGTCATATGATGTTGTGCACCTGAATTTAGAACTCAAACAGGTTTATTGCATTGTTTAAAATTAACTGGTTGTCTATCAATGTTTATTCCTATTATACAGTTTTCAGATGATAGGAAAGAAAATCTTATCACTAAAGGTGAAAAATCTGAGGCATTCAAAATACAAGCTAGTATTAATCAAATATATATTGTATGTCCATGTTTTTAATTTTCAGACAATCATCTTTGGAACTGTTTACAGACAGATTCATGAATCATGGATTAAGTTCCAATACAGATTTGATGATAAAAATTTTAATATGACTCGATTAAAAGTGAAAATAAGAACGTAATTTTATAAGCTTCTAGATTTATAACCTACTGATTATTGTACTATTTTGGCCGGTACAAAAGTCAATCTATACAATGTAATATTTCTTTTTGTAAAATCACACTTTCTTTGAATTGGCCATGCAAAACGAATGAACAATACAAGACTGTTTAAATGTGTGTCTTTTGATTAACTTGAGCACTATTTTCATGGAGGAGGTAGACCTGTTTGTTTTAAGATTATCTCAACAACATTCTTGAGAAGTGTAGTGTCAATTGTATCCTTTGAGAAGATATGACAAGGAATAGAATATGTTGGAGAGCTATAAATGAACATGGTGTTGAAGTATTTCATAGAGAAAACTCTTCTGCTAAATAAATATCAAATCAACAGAAAACTGGGCTAGCACGTGCTATGCGTAGATATATTGTGCAGTTCTCAGACTAATTTGTAAGTCATCGCAAAACATTTCTAGAGAACATATATCTCTGTCCTTTCTTTCTTGGATTGAGAACAGCCATACTTAATTATAAGTAGTTCTTTATTATATGACTAAAAGAAGCTTGAAAGTCTGTGTTCAAATTCCCTTAAGTATATCTGCTATATTTGTATTTAAATATTATTATTATAATTACTTGGTTATAATTAATGTTTAAAAACCACAAGTCATTTGTCAGTCATTAATGGAAGAAAAATCTCAGAACATTATTATTCACTTGGATTGTTATCTACTTATGAATAAAACAAATTAAATATCCTGGTTTCGAAAGATAGATTTGGATGTTGAAATGCAGCACAGTTTTCAATATGTGACTGTAGCCTTTAACAAATCAAAAGATAAAATATTTCATCTGAGTGATATAACTACTGCATTTAAATTACTTGTAAAAGTTGTTGTTTTACCTAATATACTATACAGAAGTAAGATTTTGACCCATCATCAACTTAATATGAAGACATTAAAAAATTTCATTTGAAGATCCTTCTAAAATTTTAAAATTTAATGTTAAAACCATAAGTATAATCAGTATTTTTTTTAATTTTCTGAATAGTATATATGTAGAGTCCACTATTGTAAAATTACATCATTGTCGGATTAGACAAGTGAAAGAAATGAACAATACAAGACGTTCTAAAAAATATTTTATAGTCAATTTGAGCATGATTTACAAAGAGAAGCATATTTTGTCTATGTCATGAAGATTGTCTCAAATTCATTCTAAACAAGTGCAATGTTAATTGTTTACATTAGGAAGATTATCCCGCATCATTTGATGCAGTTGTAGACTGATTCTGAAGTTTAATATTCATAAGCAGTTCTGTCATTTTCTGTTCTTAAACTTATAAATTCCCGAATAAGAAACTATTTAATTATGATGGAGATATGGCTGAGAAGAGAAAACAATAAAAGTCAAAGTTAAAAAAAAAGGCTTCATTATTTGGAAGTTATTATGAAGTTCAAGAATGAAGTGGCTGAACTGAAATCAAATCGAGGATTTTGTATATCTGACACTCTGCTTCTGTTGTAAACCATATAAGGCACAGGCAAAGAGTTGAAATCTTTCAGATAACGTTTTCTTCTGAATATCAAATATATATACATTTCTGGTTCACAGACTGGTTTATATATCCATCGCAAAATACATCTCTGTTGTACTACTACTATTATTATTATTACAATTGTCTTTTTCTCTCTTGAAGTTTGAAATGGCCATATTTATTTACTAGGGATAACGTATATATCTGGATATGACTGTGTGTAATATATATATTTTTTGCCAGAAAAAAAAAAGTATATATTTGCATAAAAAAATGTCTAGTATTATTACTAGATGCTGTCAGGTTGACGGCAAACTTCTGATTATTAAGTAATGTTTTTTTCCTTCTTAATGTCTCATCCTCTGTTTAATTGTCAGGTTGCTACGCCTTATTCATCATTAAGTCGGTAAAATGTATCTATTTCTTTGTTACCTTTAAACCCCCCCCCCCACTATCTTTATTCATTTTTTATTGCTTTATTAATCAATTAGTTCTATTCAATGATTTGACCAAAGTAGGATAATTTCAATTTGAACATTTGTGCTCAAATCAAATATAATCCCATATCCTGTGGGTCATTTTTCTTTTTCTGTCACGGTATTGTCAAAACATCAATATTTTTCATATTCTATATTGAAATTAATAATCCATTATTAATTTCAATAAAAAATTTTTTTTTTCTTTTATGCAAAATTCAAGAAAAAACAAAACAGTTTTGATATAAAATCAGTTGTTTTTATTTTCTTTTAATCAGATTGGGATATTATTTCATTCAAACCCCACAGGACATCCACTTATTCCTTGTGAATAAAAAAGAACAGTACTAACAGTTATCCTGGTCTTATCTGGAACACTTTTGAATGATATTTTAATAATTCCTGCGAAGAAGTAGGCTCTAGAAATTACATGACTATATTATCACCATAAAAGGACTTTTAATATTTGTCAAAAAAGAAGTAAATGACAATTATTTTATAGTTATTATTATATAAACAGTTATTTTTAGGATTAGAATCTAAAAAAGGCCATTCATTATGACTATTGTGATAAAGTTAGCGATAATATCTATCCCATATACATCATATGTGTTGAAGATGTGCAAATCGAAGAAATGTTATATTTATGAATTCATACATGTATAAAATTATATTTAAGCTATTGAAGCCAGGGTTAAAGATATGAGATGAATGCGATATATTATATATGAGTATATTGATACTATGATGTATAAAAATTAAAGGACTTTGTTAAAGAAATAAATTGCATATCATTTAATGATTACTCTCGTAAATAAATTACTGTTAGATGATTTGTTAGTTTTATTAAAGAAAATAAATTGTACGTCAATTAATAAATACACTTGTAAATAAATTATTACACGATTTGTCACTTTGTTTATATAAGATTGCATGGCCTACTGTCAGTTATCAGGAGTAACTTATGTTCTCTGCGATTTAACTTGGCATTGAGACTGTGTAGTGGTTACATTAGTATATTGAATAAAGAGATAGCATGGAGAACTGAGGGTCGTGTAAAAGTCTGAGTTCGAATCTCTTATATATTACATTATATATGTGCAGGTGTGTGTAAACTTGTACAGTTTATTAATTTACATCTTAAAAAACATAGTGTGTTAAAGGTCTGCCCATTCCTAGCATATATATGTAAATGGATTATTCTTCAGCACATGAGGGGTCAGAATGACTAAATGGTAAACATGGATAGGATGACAACCTTGGCACTAACGTGGATTTTGAACGTTCCATCATCAGATTTTCAATGAAATGGATAGCTGAAGAGTTGTAAGTTGGAGTAGTTAGAAGCCTGACCATCAAAGTATGATGATTGGCTATCTTAATATAAAACTGACAACTGATTGTATATATGTGTGGAGACAGTAATCTGGACCAACTGATGATTGCAGGTTTAGCATGAAATACGTATATTGGTGATTATTTGTCTTTTCAACATGTGTATGATCAGGTGGGGCAGCAATATGAGAATGCATGGAGAGCTGATAGTCGTGTGAAAGTCTGAGTTCAAATTCCTTAAATATTACATTATATATGGACAGGTGTGTGTAAGCCAGTACAGTGTATTAATTTATGTATTGAATAAAATATTGCTTTAAACATATATGTGTTACTTTATTTCCTAATGTTTAAATCTAAGTGGCACCTGTATAGGTGGTTAACAGGCTTCTCTGAGCAAAGTAGGTGAGAGATTCCATCACATCACAAATAAATAAATAAATAAAGGAAATGTAAATAAATGTAATTAGCTAAGTCAGGCCATTACAATATACATTCAGCATTTGTTAAATTAAATACCATTAAAGAAAGATATTAAAAAAACCCACTAAGATGTGTATTAATTCACAAAAAAAATAAATAGTGAAAATTATTTAATAGAATATGTCTTCAAAAACAAAAAAATTCACAAGTTATGCAATGTATGTTGATCGTGCTATGCAATTGTAGTGACAGACCCCGGAGTTTAAGGTCCACGATGGCGCTATAGTTTTGTCAATTCTAGCATTTCACAGTAATAAACAACCATTATTTATTTTTAATTAATTGATCATTAGTTCCATATTTTAATCATTGTTTTAAAAGCAATTGTTAGAGATAATTAGTATTTTGGAAGAAAAAAAAGTTGGTGCTATTTGGTATTTTATCAATAAGTCATAGCCTCTTAAATCGAATAAAAGTCAAATTTTAAATAAATATACACATTCTATATTGGAGAGTTTCTTTTTTTGAGAAAATAAAGATTGATAATGATGAATTAGAAGAAGTTAACACCTACAAATACCTTGGTCAGATTATTACTACAGATCAACATATTGGACAAAATTAATCATAGAAGTAAACTTTGTTGCAATGCTTTTGGTAGAAATAACAATATTAAAAGTAAATATGCCTTTACTGTTTGAAAAGGAAGATTTTTAATAAATGTGTTTTACTAGTTCTTACTTATGGATCTGAAACTTGGACACTTAATAGAAGGGCAATATAGAGACTTTATACCATTCAAAGAAGGATGGAAAGATGTATGTTAGGAATATTACAGATCGAAAATATGATACATGGGTAAGAGAACAAACAGGTGTTATTCTCATCATTAAAGAATTAAGAGATCGAAGTGGAGGTGGAATAGAATATTACTAGATAAGATGTTTATAGATGGGCAATTGAAATCTTAAATCAGATTTCAAGAAATTGTAAAAGACCTAGAAAAATATCACATGTTAGATGAATGGATGAAATAAGGAAGGGTGTTAGCATGGTATAAAGAAGAGAGGCTAGACATCGAAGAAGATGGATTGAACTTGGAGAGACCTTCGTCCTGCAATGGATTAATAATGATTAAACATGATGATGATGATATCTGGGATTGAAGATCTGGATGAGATGGACTAAAATATAGATATAAGCTTCAGATGTCATAACAATTATAAGTAATCAGAACTTTCTTCCCTACTATATATATTTAAATTTATCTAAAATACTTGTAACCCATACAATTTTTCTTAAACATGTACTTTCATATGGATTTATGATCATTTTGTTTCCTGACTTTCAAGTTATTTAAAGGATATGAAGCTGTCAATGAATATTTGTGTGATTATTAGTTTTTTACAATTGTTAATCGTGATATTCCACAAGATTCAGTGCTGCATTCTTTTTTATTTTTAATTTATGTAAACATTATATTTTCATTCAAAAGAGTTATAGTTTTGCAAACTATATTGGTTTGTCTTGTGCTGCAATTTCCTATATTTATCTTGAAAAAATTAATTAATGGTTATTTATTTTTATTAGTTTAACAATTAATATGAGTGGGAATAAAACAAAAGCGGTAAATTTTTCTTATAAATTTGTTCCTTATTCTTTTAATGTCGTTATTTATAATAATTCCTTTTTGTACTGCAGTAATATTTGAAGTTGTGCTAACATTTTTATTAATAATTATTGCTATTCAGGTGAATTTATTGATTCTAGATTATTCTAGTCAAATATGTCCTTTCTTTGTTCTCATTTCTGTAAACTATTTCCCCACTTATCTAAGTTCGTACTTGATCAACTTTAATTAATTATTCATATTTATTACCAACAAAGCTTATTATATATTCCGATTGGGAACTTTATGTAATGTTTATTTTATCTGTTTAACAAAATAATAATAAGCATTATGTTCAGCAGATATGGTTCATTATCTAATAAAGATATTTATGGCACTCATAGTTGTTTATTTATATAGATGTAGAGCAATTCTTAACATACGTTTTTTTTTCATGTGTCATAGCATCGGCCGGGAAGCGAACCCGCTAGTCCGGGACAACTGCTTGTAAGGCAGTTGTGCTGATCTCTCGACCATCAATGCTTGACAATTCTTAACATATGTTGTAGATAAATATCAAATAACTATATTAAATTTTCTTGAAGACTTTTATTAAAGAAGCAACTTAATTATAATGGTTCCAAACTATTTAATTGTTTATATAAAAATCGTTGAGTTTAATTAATACTAGCTATATGACCTTTAAAAAATGATTAGTCTTGTGTTGTTAGCCGAGAGGTATCGCAGCTGCCATGCAAGCAAGTAGTTCGTTGCAGATGGTTGTGGGTTCGCGTCCCGGCCGATGCTATGACATATGAAAAAAAAAATGATTACTTCATTATCTGTATTATATTAAGTACTATTTTATGTGTTTTATTTTACCTTTTTATATTACGTTTTATATTTTATCTAATATTTTTCTTGTCTGAAGTTCATATTTTTGTATCATTTACTTGTTAGTTACTGAATAAATAAATATTTTTTATAATGCTGATATAAGCTGTTAAGAAACACTGAAAAATCACCAAAGTCAAAATATGTTATGTAATTATTAGCACAATAATTTCTAGGCTTAGTTATGCGTAGTTGAGTGTTTTTCTTCATCTGGGAAAAAAATTTGGTTGTTTCTAAAATTACTCATTCTTTATTTCTTTTCATTGTTGTTGTATAATACAGCTTTTTACTCAGCTTTAAGAAAAACCTAATGTAAATTTTATCATCACTGTAGTTTATGTTTCTATAAGAATTCCAACACTCTATGTCTAGAGTAGATTAACTTACTATGATTTTTCAGATGGATACATTTATAAGCATGTTCATTTTTTCAATCTTGGGTGCAATACCATGAATTTACGACATGGGATATTGTAGAAAAACGACAATATTCAAAGAGAAGCTTTTATTTTCAAATAGTTTACTTCTTAAAGAATAGCAACAATAGCATATTGCACATGCTGGATTTAAACACCGTTAACTGATGCTATAATAAATCATCATAGGTAGCTACAACTGAAACCAGTTTTTACCTTTTGATTTTCTTTAGTATATTCACACATATGCAGTATGTATATGTGAGTTTTCAAATAAATTAGTTTATGCTCAACCATTATAAGTTAAAAAAAAATAGCTTATGCAACTTCTGTGGTATAAAAATCTTCATCAATTGCAAAGTAGGTTAATTTTCATTTCATTGTCCACAGTATACATCCATACTACAGAAAGTCATAAAGAAATAAAATATGCTAAAACTAAAACATAATAAAACGCAACCCCGGTTAAGTTATATTAATTAGTAATTATTATTATAATTGTGCAGTCATTTGTTCTAATATCTAGTGATGATTGAATGGAATAATTCCGTTCAAATGATCAAACTAAGTTTTTTTTCCCCCCAATTAGGAATCCATTTAATTAAAAAGTTTTAGCGTTGACAATAAAGGCAAAATCAAATAATACTCTTAAGACAATATATGTTAAATAAATAAATAAAAATGCACACACATGATTTTTGAAGCAAATAACAAATATAATTTATATATACATAAAAACAAATATCAGTTTTAAAATTAATAACAACGCAACTTAACAATAATAAATGATAAAAATTTGAATGTACATGCATGGATACTTCAACAATATTCTGTTAAATAATTAATGGTCTTAATTTAAACATTTACTCCAGTCTTTAAAAACTAAATTACTTTTTATCCATCAATTTTTGGAGGTATAACATTGTTTTTATACAATCTCAAATTTTCCAAGTTCTATTTCATAATGATCTACAATAGACTGTATTTCTTTATGTTTCTTTTCCAGAAGTATTTGTTGTTTTTGTCGTTTATAAATAGCTTTCCTAAAACAGCGTAGTATTCGAAACTGAAAAATAATAATACCATTGTATATAAAAAATTCTTCCATTCTTTTTAAAAAATCGTATTTATTTTAAACAAATCATAGAATTTTTATAAATTTTACCCTACATTTAAACCATATTTAAATATGATCATTAATAAGGATTGCATATTATTAATTCCCCAATAGTTTTTAAAAGTATTTTTTCTTTACTCTAAGTAAAAAAACAACACGATATCTAAAAAATATTTTTATGCTTAACGATGGCGATCTTCGAAAGGATAGATCATCATCCTTATGTGGATAAATATATATTTTACATACATGTGACCTCACTTACTTAGGCTTATCAAAGCTACTTTTTAAAGTTTTCAGAAGATTAAGGACATATAACTTTTGGTAATAGTTCTAGCCAGGTATTGAGAGAAGTTATAGAAAAAACAAATAAATATGAATTGCCATTATGCTTTGGATTTGTAGATTATGAAAAGGCATTTGATTCCATAAAAGGTTATTCAGTGATTAAAGCATTACATCATCAATGTATAGATCCAATATATTGTCATATTTTAAAGAATATTTATAAAAATGTAACAGCAACAATTAGATTACATAATGATACTAGGAAAGTCAACATTGAGAAGGGTGTAAGACAGGGTGACTCCATATCTCCAAAACTTTTTACAGCAGTGCTGCAAAAAGTATTTTGTGGATTAAAATGAGAATCTAAAGCAGTGAAAGTAAAAGAAGATTATTTAAGTTATTTAGATTTTGCAGATGATATAGTTGTTTTTGCAAATAATGCTTTAGAGCTGCAGGAAATATTGCAGGAGTTATCCGATGAAAGTAGAAAAGTAGGACTAAAGACAAATGTTAAAAAGACTAAAGTAATGTTGAATGGATTTTCTCAAAATATGAAAATAAAGATTGATTATGATGAATTAGAAGAAGTTAATAGCTACAAATATATTGGTCAGATTATTAATACAGATGGAAACATAATGGATGAAATTAATCATAGAATTAAACTTGGTTGGAGTGCTTTTGGTAGAAATAACTTGATATTAAAAGAAAATATGCCTATGTGTTTGAAAAGAAAAGTTTTTAATAAATGTGTTTTATCAGTTCTTACTTATGGATCTGAGACTTGGACACTTAATAGAAGAGCAATAGGGAGACTTCAGACCACTCAAAGAAGTATGGAGAGATGCATGTTAGAAGTAACAAGAAGAAATTGAAAATTCAATATATGGGTAAAAGAACAAACAGATGTTATTGACCTCATTGAAAAAATTAAAAGACTGAAGTGGAATTGGGCTGGACATATTGCTAGACGAGATGATAATAGATGGACAATTGAAATCTTAAACTCAATTCCAAGATATTTTAAAAGACCCAGAAAGTGACCTCATGTGAGGTGGCTGGATGAAATAAAAAATTGTGCAGGGGTGATGTGGAGAAGAGAAGCTAAAGATTGGAAAAGTTGGTTCAAACTTGGAGAGACCTTCACCCTGCAGTAGACTGATAATGGTTGATGATGATGAGTAGTTATAAAATATAAAACCTAAGATAACATTTATAAAAATTATATGATATTTATCAATGGATACATCATTTGGAAAAAAATTGTGGATATTTTATTTTTATTTTTTAGAATTAGCATACTAATAAAAGTGTTTATTATAAATATTATGCATATATTTTATCTTTTAATATTTAGATATTTTTTAATATTAAAATATAAGTATAGTATATATACTTTTAAATTAGATATAATTAGAGGAATTTGAATCCAGTCTTTTAAGATTCCTTTAGTCATCCATTCCATCCTATATAACTGATACAATGTCCACATACATGTGAAAAACTTAAGTGATCTCAACTGAGACTAATTATATATGTGTATGGAAGCTGAACATCCGAACTAACTGATGAGTGCTGTCTCAGCATGAAATATGTATATTGGAGATTGTTTATCTTTTCCACATTTATATGGTCTTGTATGTAAGTTGTATAGACTGGAGTGGATGACTAAAAGGAGTTTGAATGATGGGTTCAAATCCTCTCTAGTTAGATCTTTTTTGTAATTATTCCAATTCAAATGTTAAAATGGAGATTATAAATTATATCAGAGACTGATTTTACATTGATGAAGAATCATTTTAAAAAGCCAACTTTTACTATAAAGAGTAAATAAAATCTCATACATTATTTTAAAAAGGGAATTTTTACAATCAAGAGAAGTCAAGATTTTTTTTTTTTTTTTATGCGTCAAAACGTCAGCCGGGAAGCGAACTCCGGGACAACTGCTTGTAAGGCAGCTGTGCTAACCACTCGGCCACCAACGCTTGACCAAGATTTGTTTTTTATTTCTATTTTCATTATCATTAATATTTGTTTTTTTAAAAAGAAAATACTGTCCTCTTGTGTACATCTCTGAAAACTTCTTGAACTGATACCATGTTTGAAATTTAGTCCGCCAATTCCTCTGCAGTAAACAAGTTAGAGGAACAGCCTGAAATATTTCATTGTTATATTGTATTGCCATCAATTTCTAATACATGTACAAACATTAAAAAAAAAATCAATTTGATAAAAATATGTTAAACCTTGATTTCAAAATTTATCCCAAACAAACAGAATTTCAAGTTAAATAAAAGCTTTTAATAAAATTTTAAAAAATAATGTAGTCAAAATTTAGTAAGGATATTTACTATTACAAAGAAAGTACTATCCTTCTAGTATGCACTTTATAAATCTCCTTACACCCAACTGTGAGCATGGGCTTGAAAAGCATAAATATATGCTTATGCTTAGAGATTATTTATATATAAGTTAGTTTTTGTTCACTATGCTGAAATCAGGGCTTGAATCTACTATGTACCTGAGTTATATATTATTAATTTAATTGGATAAACCTATTTGATCTATAGCAGGAGAGATACAATCTTATTTTTAACCATCTGGATGGAATATATAGAGAATTTTGAATTGACTTTTAATATTTTATTTATATAGTGCAGCCTATGTATGTGACATTATACAGAACAAACAATTCTCCAAGTCATGTGGTTTGCTAATCTCCTTCTACTCGCCCATGAGTATCGACTTGAAAAACAGAAGTGTACGCTTATGCTTAACTTAACTCACCGTGCTGACATCAGCACTTGAATCTATTATGTGCTTAAGTTATATATTATTAACTTAATAGGGTAAACCTATTCGATCTATAGCAGAAGATATGCAATCTCATTTTTAACCACCTACTATGAAATATGTAGTAAATTTTGAAATTACTTTTAATAAATATTCACTCCTTCTTTGTCTAATCATGGCAATCTTTTTTATATCCAAAGAAAACTTAATAAAAAATAATCGGCTTTTTTATTATCGTATTGTCTTATTGAATGCAAAGTGGTAGTGTATGTCATTTACCACAATAGTATTTACTATTTAAACGATTGTATAGATGGTAGGAAGATTCAACTAATTAAACTTTAGTTCAATATATATAAAACTAGAGAAGTTACTATGGTTTCTTCTTCACTGGTTCAACTGATTACAAGATTATGGAGTACAATATAAGAGTTCTGAGAGTTTTAAAGTAGTTGATTATATATTGCTTCTAGCATAATGCATAATCTTTACACGCACATATAAACATAAGTAAATTAAATTACATTTATTATCTAGGCTATAAAATATACAAAGCAAAGCTTAAGTGAAGAAATAACCAAATAGTTTATTACTAGAACTTCATATGAAGTTGGAGAACGGGAATAATAGCGTAGTCTACCACTGCATAAAAAATATTCATATATAATTATTATTTTACAAATAAATATCTTAAAAGGTTCAGTGTTTAACAGTACAATTCAAGAATTTATACTATGTCGCAGAATATTTCTGAATTCTAGTTTAGCAAAATATTTTGGAATCACCATAATTTACTTAGAACAAAAGTTTATTGATATATGTATTTAATTAGGCACTGTTTTAAGATAGCTTCAGTGAAATTATTAAACTTATTAAGGCAAAGGATAATTTATAACGTTACTTCCATCCTAACTCCAAATGACACATAAAAATGAAAAGGGGAGGAGGAATAAATATCTCTTATCGATCTAATATATATCATCAAAAATTATCTAGCAAAAAATCAAATGACACACTATTCTATTTACCCTCTCATCATTATATCTTTTAATACATGTTAATTTTAATTCTAAGAATAAATATAGTCTAATTAGCATAAGGAATACTTTGAAAACTGATTATTCTTACCAGAGATCTTAAACTCGTTTCAATGTTATCAGCTTTTAAATTCTTTAATAATGTTCTTAAAGTAAAATTAATTACATTTTCTGAAGTGAATGTTTTGATCATGTTAATAAGTTTTTGCCCTTCTTCTTGTATATCGCGTTCAACATATACATCTGTATCGTCAAAGTGTATAGTGATTTCCTCATCTCCTCCATCCATAGGCTCCAGGTCTTCTTGATATATTAAACTTTCCTCTACATTGGATGTGTCAGTTGTTACAATAGGAATAGTACGACTGCTATCTGGTAATAGAGTCTGCAGGATTGCAGAAGGCGTTCTCATGAAGCTAAAATAAGAATAGAAAACTTTATTTTAAACTTTAAATAAAAAATTTATATTTATTAAATACACTTCCCAATACAGCATAGCAAATTGAATGTAAATATTGAAGCAGCCAAATGCAAACCACTGCCAATCATAAAGTACCAGTGTCTTTATTAAGTTAAAAATACACGTAAACCACTTATTTATACTAACTGCCAATCTTATAGAATTTCAAAGTTAATGATTGATATTATCAAAGCTGAACTTCAAATCATATTCAGATATAAGCAGTCTCTTTCATTGCAACAAAGCTTCACATACACATGGCAGAGATAATGTCTACTTATTTTAAAATCATTTGTGAAGAATAATATTAGAGTTGAATATAAAATAAAATATCTGCAAGATTTATATAAATGAATGGTCATTTTATATGTACTGTTAGCTTGATCAGAGATTGATGTTTTCCAATTGACAGAAAATTGAGATTTGGTTTCTTGAACATTAACGTGCTACATTGTAGTGATTACTGTATTAAATATTCAACTTCGAAATTATTCTCTACAAATTGTTATAAATGAGTGAAGTGTAATTTGCAAATTTAATCTTAATAATATGAGTATCAATCTTTTCAGTTCTATAAGGTCTAAAGTTAATAAAGTAAATTATCATTTTTCATGTATTTAGTATTTTATATATATTTCATTTCAATACCTCATTATTTTGATTGGATCAATTAATTAACGATATGAAATATGTGTAATATTCCTGAGTCTTATGCCTATAATAAATTGAAATGCAGGAATTTTGAAATAAAATCTATATAAAACAAAAAAATTTAATGTTTTAATAACAGTTACAAAAAGAGATTAAACACAATAATAATACTATATTAAAAATATGATTGAAATAAAAACAAATCAATAGTTTGACAGTGAATATATATATATAAACTTGATAGTGAATATATAAATCATAACTTTGAAAATATTAAATATAGATCATTTTAGGGATGCTTTTCAAAAGGTGTAGTAAAAAAATATGTTATAATAATTGAAAGAACTCTACAGTTATTTATTATTTGATGTGTTAAATTAAAAGTTGTGATTTATATATTTAGTTTTTGCCATGTATGTGAACGGACCGGCCCTTCAAGAAGACGGCAGAATACCATTGTGTTCTAGCTACTGCTGTCTAGAACAAATAAAGAAATTTGAGAATATAATTATGTCTAAGGAATATTTACAAGACAAATTAGAAAAATTGTCATTAAATGCAGAACAATCATTAATAATAATGATATTACTTTAAATGACAAAAAATTGCAGTCCTCATTTAAAAAAGGAAAGTTGAAATTAGTCTGCAAGTCTCTAATGATTAGAGATAAATTAATTACATTTTTGATCAAATATAGCAGGCTAGTGTTTAAGTAATAATTTTGTATGGCCTGTGAATGATATTATATCAAATGGTCCTTGGTAGAAAAAAGGTTCTCTATATCTGTCCTAGGAGAATGATTATTTGCTCACTAATGACCAATGGATTACTATGTACAAGATAGGAATGATTATAACCTAAAATTTAATTTTATTTGATCATAGCCATGATGATGACTAAACTGAAGCAAATCACAAGTCTTAATGCAAACCCAATCCTATATGATGATCATCATCCACTCACCTCACAAATATTTGTCTATATATAATTTTACAAGTTAGATGTTTAAATTACTAGCCCAAAATATATTCTACTTTTAAATATATGTAAAATATTTGTCTATGAGATTAGAAATTGATGAAACAATGTTTGAATAATATTAATTGATTTACAACAATAACAAAATATAAAACAATTTAACTTTTTTTATATTTACATACATATATAATCAATAAAATTAAAAAGACTTCAAAAAACTATTTAGAATGGACATGAGAAATCAATTAAGTGTATAATAGGTAAAGTCATTTACTTAAAATCTTTTATTTTTTCACAAATTTGACTGACATCACAGTCCCAAAGTTGTTGTTGTTGTTGTTAATAATAATAATAATAATAATAATAATAATAATAATAATAATAATAATAATAATAATAATAATAATAATAATAATAATAATAATAATAATAATAATAATAATAATAATAATAATAATAATAATAATAATAATAATAATAATAATAATAATAATAATAATAATAATAATAATAATAATAATAATAATAATCAACAAATTTTATAAGATTAAAAATTTTTTTTTTCATGTTTTTGCATATCATAAAATGAATTTATTCATATAATAATATCAATATATATATCAATGTATTGATTTTTTAGAGGAAAATGAGTCTTTTGAAAAAATAAAATAAATTCCATTTGATGATTAAAAGTTATTTTCTTACCAAACTTTTCTTTTGTTTTTTTTTGTATATTGAGCTCAACATGTACAAAACATTTTTTTATTCCACATTAAAAATAAATAAAATATATATGACAAAAAACTATTTAGAATGGACTTGAGAAATGAGACCAAGATATAATAGCTAAACTCATTTACTTAAAATCTTTAATTTTCTTTCCAAACTTGACTGATATGACAATTCCAAAGTTAATCATGCTAATTAATAAATAAATTAATCTTATAAAATTTACAACAAATGTTTTCCCATTTTTTTCATATCATAAAGTGAACTTACTCATATAACAATAACAATCATATCAATTTATTAATTTTAATTTAAAAAGAAAATGAGACTTTTGCAAAAAAAAACCCTTTTGATGATTTAACATTTATTTATAATGGAGTTATTTAAAAGATCTTATGATCTTTCTTTTGTATGCTGATCTCAAGTTGTACACAATGCTTTTTCCCTCCATGTTTAAAATATTGAATGTCAATTTAACATTAAGATCTCTGGTCATTATTTACATATTATCATGGCTTCACATGTTAGTGAAAAAACTAGTAGATTTTTGAACAATACATTTCTTTTAGTCATGCTTAATATATGTGCATGTTTCTATTTTTTGGTATAATCTTCTTGTATTCCATAGTTTACTTCTTTGACTTCTTTTATTTTTTTAAATATGATAATGATAGGACTAGATCTACTCATCAGTATTTAGACATCCCACAGTACTACAAAATCTACATCCAAAAAGATCAGGTCAACACCCACTGGACATCTAGTCAGTCATGGTAAATGAATATGAATCCAAATTTAATAAAAATCATATTCACATCTGCTCATTTATGTGCTGTACAAACTGCTAAGCTTCACAGAAATAAAAATCCCATAACCGATTAGATGAAAAATATTATGGCTAGATTACAAACAAAATTTCCATAACCTTTATAATAATAAAAAAACACCTTTACAGAATAGTCTCCCTTTGTCTGTATTTAATCTGCTTTCACTTTATTTTTTTAGTAGCATTTAATATTTTTGAAAAAAGAAAAAAAATTATTTTAGAATTATATTTTAAAATAAAACAAAACTTCTGATTTCTTTCAAATTTATGTTTTTAAATTTGTTATGTCATTACTATTGGGTTTTTTTTTAAAAAAAACACTAAACCTTTCAAAAGTTTTAAAGTGCTTAATTTTTTATTAGATATTAAAATTAGTCTTAATTTTTCTTTCTTTTAGCCTCTTATTTATTTTTATAAGTTATACTGCATATGTGACTCATTGACAAAACAGTTACGGGGGGGGGGGGGATTGTTTTATAAAAGTAATGGAAATCATTTCATTTGACAAAAGGTCACTGATTTTATTTTCTTTATTTAGAACTATTTATTTATTTAAAGAGATGCAATCTTGCATACTGATAATCATTTATCAATCTAAGATGGCTTTGACCCTGTGATTGTACACCCAAGCAGAGGGTAGAATATTACTGATAAATTAACTATCAATCATACCTATGACCAAATAAAGACTACTAAAGCACCAATCTCAATCAATTTTGCTGATCATAGCACCACTCCATAACTTCTGGTACTATGCCAATCATCCAAAGGAATTTATTTTTTTCAAGATAAATCTCAGGTGTCATCTGGTCATGTAATATATACCTTTTATTTGTAGAGATTATTTGACAACAATTTGAAGATTTAAGACTTAGATAAGCTTGAATTGTTATCATATCACTACATATATATATAATCATAATAAAAATAACAAATATAATGGTAATAAACTATTATAAACAATCTTTCAATTCACAGAAGTACTTTCAGTTAATTTCTTAAACCTGCCTCAACTGCCATTAAATTAAAAAAAACAAAGTAGAAGCAAATGTCATCAATTCAAATCCCATGAATTCCTATCTTAATGTCAGCAGCTTGTCTATTTATTAAATGCATTTTATTCCTATTTATAAAAATTGATTCCGTAAATTTTTTTTATTCTGGTTTCACTCTTCATGAAGAATTGTCGCACTTTCAATATCAAATTTAAATTATTATTTTTTATTATTATAATAAAAAATAAAAAATAAAAAAATAAAAAATTTAAATTAATTGTCACACTTTCAATATCAAATTTAAATTTATATTTCATGTAAATATAAATTTAAATTTGATATTTGATATTGTAATTGTCAGAAAACGTGTGACTCATAAACATAGTGCAGAATTCGACCACCATACAGAACAGCAGCACCCTCGAGTAGCGAAGCCACCCGTGGTACTGAGTTCAAACACAGTTTATCGGTTCCACAATACAATCCACGAAACAACGCATCTGATGCGACATTAGTAAATATTTCCTTAGGCACGGTGGTCAGGGATATGCAAGAGACTCATGATTTTATTCTCGAGTTAGCCAATAACCAAACTAATATTAATTAAACATTCATATTTACATAATCGAGGAAATATTAGATAGAATGGGTATCGAATAAATGAAACGTAATTGCAGACGTATAGTTTTAAATTATTTATTAATACATTTTAATAAAACAATCATTAATAATATTTTATGGACTAACAGCTTCAGTAGCGGGATTTGCAATATGATTATATTTTAACCTTTTAACCTCTAATTATATTATTGGTTGTATGAGGTAAAAATCAAATCTTTTAATTGGCCAACTCACAAACTGAAGACAAAGCCTATTGTTAAAACATATTCGCCTATAATATTAAATTCAACTCAGATACGTTTATAAAAAGTATATTATTAATTTTTCAGGTTATGAAGAGAACGAAAGTTCTTTCAAAAATAAATTGCTATTTATTTATTCTAAAATATTCAATTTCGGCAACATAAAAGCTATAATATAAACAAAAAGATCGACTTTTACGTTATAGAAAAGTAAATATTTCTTTTTACTACAGCTTCAATATTTTTACAAAAATCTTCGATATTTTTCGAAAATAATTTTGTTTTTTTAGTTTATTTTTTAAAAATTATTTTTAATTTGTCAAATTATACTTTTTTTAATACTTAAATCACATTCGAAATGAAAATCTCAGCATTTATCTTTATTTTCTTTGATCAGGCGGTTTCTTTGTTTTTTCCAGCCAATCAGAATGTCTTTGTCGGCTGAGAACTGGCTGAGAGCCAATCACCAATAAGCTTCTTTCTTTGTTTAGCTTTAAATGCAGTTTTTTTTATTTTTTACTTGTAAAAGAATTCGGAAGAGGGCACCATCTTATAGAACTTTTAAAAACCTATTTAAAAACATATTGAACGAATATTTTCATATAAAAACTCGCAGAGTTAGAGTGATGTCAGATGTCTACGAGGAGCCTCGTAAGAGGCGGGAAAAGGGTTAAAGAATACATTTATTTATTTACACATTATTTTATATTGAGGATTTCAGTAGTGGTATTTCCGATACTGAAATGTTTAAAAAAGGAATTCACTTATTTGAAGGCTTAATCTAGCTACCTAAAATTCTCGAGTAAGTATTTCTAATGCATGCCTTGGGGAATTTATACCTTTGCAATGCAAGAGTCTAAAGTATGGGTTATAAGAGTAATGGCAGACATATATTTATTTAATTAAAATATTTATTTATAACTAAGGGCAAACATTTATTTAAGAGTGAATTATGAAGATAATGCAGAGGCAGAGTGATATATAGAATAATAGAATTGAGCAAAGGAACACGTGGTACGCTTTAGAAAGGCGATATGGAATGGCAGTATATCGAAACTGCAATGCCGTGAATGGGTTTATAAGAATATCAGACTGGTCTCTGCCTCAGTCCGACGAAGTAAGGTGTCACATAAGCATAACCAGGGACAAGCGGTACGTGGCGCGATTTGCCGGCTGGCTGCATGACATTGTCAAATCCTACGGGAGCACCCATTATGCCCGCTTGTGTAGGATGACTGGGGTTAATTTCAACCCTGAAGAATCCGGAAATTTCACAGCGGAATGGGTCATCGCATCTCTAAAATGTAACACATGTATACTGATAATTGATTATGATGAGATTTAAATAGACTTCTAATTCGGCTCTACATTATCAACATTTACTAAAGAACGTTGGTGACTCTCAAAGAAATGTAATTTTTTGGAATTATTCACTGATTATTTAATAAATACAAAACATATATAACTTGGGAATTATTATAACTAATACGTCAGCCATTTGCGAAGTAGTAGACCCCTGCATTACAATAAATGAAGCATTGAATGCGTGTCGATTTATATGAAAGTTAAGTTATTAAAGAAAGTAAATATTAATGAAAATTTGACACGCATTCATTGTTTTAAGCGATCATAGATTTAAACTTTGAAAATTGAAATAATTATGAGCATGCAATAATTAAATAATAACTATAGATAGAAATGTAGATTATAGAAATACGCACCCAAAACAGAATGAGGTAAGCTAGATTAGTAGAGAAATTTATACATTAAGTTAATTATTCAGTTTTAGTTATACAAATGATAGTTTTTACATTTTATAAATTTAGATAAGTAATATGAAGAATAGCTATAGCATATTATTAGAGTACTCTAGAGTGTGAACACAGACAGGTACCTGTTTTATAAGAAGTTTTCCGAGTCCATTAGTTAAGTAGCAAATAGTTCATGAGTGGCAATTCTTTCTTGTATTTAGACGTTTCATTTTACTTTCACAGCAGCAAAAAGTTCACAAGTGGCAATTCTTTCTTGTATTAAGATATTCATTTAATTTCATGGCAGCAGCAGCTTTCTCATTTATTTCAGGCAGCAGATCTTCATGGTGAATTTATGACGGGCAATGAAAGTTCAGCATGATAGGCCATCTCCCGATGGAGAATAATCTAGGTGCTTTACTCGGTCATACCTTGGCAGGAACAAATAATTTTTATATTTTGGAGACTCTCAGTGATCGAGAGCAAAGCTAAAGTTTAAGTGAATGTCTCCAGCAAGTCTAAGATGGCCTCTTTTTTTATCTTGATCTTTCACATTTTTGTTAAGATATTTTTAGGTTCTACTTAATCTGCCCTGAGGATAATCAATGCATTTAGTTGGTTTTTAATTAAAGAAAGCTGCTGTTCTATTGTTTACATTTTACATTTACTAATTAATTTTGGGGAATTTTTCTTTAATTAATCTATTATCTATCACTGACCGATGCTTTTAAATTTCAAAAACAAAAAGGGAACATAAGATTATTTTAACTTTTAATTAAATATTACATCAGATATTTTTAGAATTATTATTAAACGAAATTTAAACAAAGCAATAAATACGAACTTTATAATCCAAAATAAATGATTAAAATTATACAAAATTATATAACTAAAAGAAATCTAAATTATATTATTTTATCCCTATTTATTGCGTTTAATTTGAGATCGAAATGTGTGCATGTTTAAGCTGAATTCTACATATATTTATACATTTTTAATATTGTTACACGCACAATTCGATATCAAAAAGTTTAAATTTGGGCGGGATAGACCGGTCAGTGAGAGACGACAGAAAAAGGTGAAAGTTAAGATTCGAATACGAATCTTACTGTTTCAATATTGAAAGTGTGACAATTCTTCATGAAAAGAGAGGAGGCAATTTTTATAAATAGGAATAAAGTGCATTTAATATATAGATGAGCTGCTAACATTAAAATGCAGGGATTCATAGGATTTGAATTGATGATGTTTGCTTCTGCTTTGTTTTTATTTTTTTAATTTAATGGCAGTTGAGGCAGGTTTAAGAAATTAACCAAAGTACTTCTTCTGATTGAAAGACTGTTTATAAGAGTCTATTATCATTATATTTATTATTTTTATTATGATAACAATTTTCTTCTAATTAAGAGACATTTTATTTATATATATAATGCTAGCACTGTAAAATAAAATAATTAAGCAAAATGTTATTTGTCCATCTTTTCCCACACTGCTATTACAGGAATAATTCCTTATTGAGCAGAAATAATGTATTGCTATAAATTTTATTTCCAATAATCAGTAAAATGACATATAATATACATAATTCAGACAATTTTTCCAAATGTACAATTTCTCCTCTTATCTTATAATCCATAAAGATGGTCTTTTTTTTACTATACATTGATGTTATTAACAATCTTCTATCATGTAGAAAACTTAGAAACTAAAATCTACTGTATATTCATTTCCAAGTTAATGATTTAATATATATATATATATATATATTGTAATGTTTATTTATATATGTTACAAATATATTGGCATTTGATAAAAGCTAAAAAAAATAAAAGTAAATTTAGATTTTTTTTTACTAAAATTTACTTTTATTTTTTTTAACAAAAAAAATAACGTGCAATGAAAGTTAAATTATTCTTTCGTATTTTTTTTAATGTAATTAGAAATAAAAGTAGAATTGGAGAGAGCAAAAGAATTCCAAAAGTAAAAATAAAGATAAGCTAAAAGAAAAATATTTTAGCTAATTAAACATGGCTGAAAAACTTGATAAAAAATGAGAACTTAGTAATTGAAAAATGATAAAGACTGTATAAGATTATAAACACAAAATGCCATGATAATAGCATGCGCAGAAGTCTGAAAACTGGACCTCTAGTATAAAAAGGAGGGGTTCGGTTGGAGGAATGTCTTGGTTTGCCTGATATTCTTTTGGTTGGTTTTGGATTAGAGAATTCAGACCACTCTATGATGAAAAAGTTCTTCATATGAGAGTAGACCGGAGCTTTAGCTGACATTGTTACTGATGGACACCAGAGAAGCTTACGCAACTAGCCTATGGAACCAGCACCAAGATTAACTAATAATCAAAGGCCGTGAGCTCATTTTAACCCTGAAAAACTATGCATAGTTATCTACAACCATTGTGAATTCACTAAACTTACCGGTAAGTTAAGACTACTTATTCCTGATTGTGACAAAATTAAGCATTTGCAAACAAGTCTTAAAATAATCCCGATAGAGACTTTCATTTTTTCTGTACAAGAGACTTTTGTTTATACCAGAACTTTTTAATTAATTATTTTATTTTACTGATTGCATCATGTTTGAATTAATATGTGTTCTCTCTAATTTACTTGATTAGGAATTCTCATTTTAACTTAAACCGATTTTTAATCTGTTATAATAAAAAAAATATTTCTAATATCAATTTTCATTTGTGTGTTATTAATAATAGTTATTTTTTATTATTAAATTTATTATTAGTTTAATAAGATTTAAAATGTAATTTACCTTTGCCAATATGTTTCAATAAGCCCAGGAATAATAATCTAAAAAAATAATTCTCGTTACGGTATGATGTAATACCGATTAGTTTAAAAGTATTTTTCTTTTTTTTATTCGTGAGATGTTATTTGACTATTTCAGTGGACTCTTTAGAATAAAAGGTCCTGGCACCCATATTAAATAAATTAAAAGCTGATTTTGTCAATAGCATAATTCTCAACAATTAATAGGCCGAGTTTGATCAGGAAATATAGTTATGTTTTTAGAAATAGAAATACAACTTTCTTCTTTTCGACATAACTTGATCAACTCGCGTGCAGTTTATATTAGCGTGTAGAGACTAAGAAATATGAAAAATGTTATAATGGTGCCCAACTTGGGCTTATGAAAAAAAAAAAACCATGACCTGAGAAAATTTAAAAACTGCATAAAATTGAGAATTTAATGTCCGTAGCCAGAAAATAAATATGACCACAAATAGTGCGCAAGTCTAAAAAGTTATTGCGTACGATTACAAAAGTTTTTTTTAAGAATATAAGATTATAAATAAGTTTATATTGAAACAAAATAATAGCGGATACATTAAATAATAAATAAAATCGATCAAAGGCTAGTAATGACAGTAAAGGTGGAGAGGGATGGGAGATTATAGGGTGATAAAAGAGAGGGGTGTCAGTGAACGAATTTATTAGCAAAGCAAAATAAAATATTGAATTTATATCGTAACAATTGGTAAAGTTAAGATTTTGTTTACTATAGCAAAAATAAGCAACATGGTCATATATGAAATTGAGAAGTAGTAAAATTATACAAAATATGGCAGAAGGCAAGAAAGAATTAAAAGAGGGCATGGAACCCTTAATAAGAAAACTATTATACAAATGCATGACGGAATTCAAAGAAGATATAAAAAAGAAATGGCAGAGATGGTCAGAGAATTAAAAGAAGAAATAAGGGTAGAGATTAAAGAAATGAAAGAAGAGTTAATAAAGGTAGTAGATGAGAAAATATCTAAAGGGTCGCAGAGCACAAAAGTGATAGAATTGAGATCCAATAAACAAGAAAGCCAAGAGATAAAATTCATAGAAAATAGAGAAAACATGCCGAGTGCAGTAAACCACTTTTTGAAATTAAAAATTTTCTATGGACAAGATGGAGAATGACCGATGGAACACCTAAATATCCTGCAGGTGTACTTCACAATAAACCCCATGTCAGAAGACGTTAAGCTAATGTTGGCAGTTAATCATTTACAAGGGATGTCGCAAGCTTGGTGGGAATCCTTGTTTAAGAAACTGAAGAACTTTACGCAGTATGGTCAAATATTAATCAAATGTTATTGGAATGAGAATGACCAAGAGAGAATTAAGAATAAAGTGGCACAAGAGAAATGCAGAGCAGAAGGGCATTATGTACCATTTTTTGGAAACAAGTAGCCCAACTACAAGCACTGACAGAGAAGCAGATTATCAAGGTTACGCGGGAAAATTTTTACCGATCCCGTAGGACATCTGTTGATGGTTACTGGATGTGAGACAGTAGATAGAATGGCAGAATTACTTAGCACTTTCAAGAATGACAAGGCTGGAGAAGAGACGAGTCCTAAACACTTCGACAAAATACCGAACCAGAAGGGTCGACTACAACTGAACACCATGGTGTTGACTGATAGTTCTGGAAATCAAAGGAAAGATAAGGGGTCCCTAACTAAAAATAAAGGGACGGGAATCCGTGCAAGACCTCCATCACCAGATGAAAAGTTTAGGAGTGAAAATAAATACAAGAGAGAAGACCTTGATGTAAAATGGAGAGACTGGTGCGAGCAACACAAAGAGGGGGTTCGATCCCTATCACCTCTGCCATTAAACAGTTATAGTAATAGATAACCTTGAGAGATAAATTGGGCTGTATGACACCCTGCAAATCTCAGATATGCCTCTGGAGAAGTGAAAAAAAAATTATATGAAAACGTGCAACTAGAATATTAAAATATGTATATATAAATTTACATGATTTACATAAAGAAAAACACAGTCATGGCTGATGTAGACGTAAGTCACAAGTATTTGACCAGGTAGGCGGTTACTGAAGAGGGGGGAAAGCATAGCCCCGAGTCCTAGTATGCAGTATATAACATAAGACCATCTTTAAATGCTCATCAGTCTATTTTTAGCAGAGATCCCGATAAATGGGGAGGATGGACCAGGTTGCCACAAGCCTGTAAGACTCAAAACAATGAGCAATGTTCATTTGTGCTTATAACTTGGGCTTATCATTACTATTACGTTTAAGTGGAAAGGACACAGATGAATGTGGAAATATTTTGGATTCCTGCTGTATTAGACCTAAAAGTGGGCATTAAAGCCGAACTTCGCTTGTTGAATGAGTCTACAAAATATATCAGCACGCTAATATAAAAAAAAAACAACAACAACACACGAATATGGACATAAAGACATATGAAGAATAAAATTAGTTTAAACCCCTATTTTTATTCTCGTTCCCCTGCCCTGGTGGTATTGTACCATTTATTTATATATATGGTACAAATTACTATTTAATATTGTGTATCATTTAAATAAAAAAAGAGAGAACCCGATCTTTAATTTTTTTTTGTAATATAATGTTGTTTTATGAAAAACGTATAGTGAAAGTTTAATTTTTCTTTTTTTTTAATATAAGTTAACTAAAATAAATTCAATGTTGGAAAGTGCATAATGAATAATTGATTCAAATAGTGAAAGGAAATTTCAAAGGTAAAAGATTGCTATCAGAAACAACTTTCTGATAGTAATTAAAAATGGCAGAAATTCATAATGAGAAATGAGACTTTGTAATAAAAAAATGAGAAATAATGTAGAAGTTTATAAAATAGAACAAAAGGTAAAAAGAAATACGTGCAGAACTTCAAAAAGGAATCTGGGGATCGATAGGTTTGAAAAGTGTCTTTTGTCTTGTTGTTCCAGAGAGTGTTGAGCAATTTGAAGTGCCTTATATTTTTTTTATATACAAAAAAAATATTAATAAAATGTGTCCACTTAGATATAAACTGAAATCACTCACCATGAGTGAGTAGAACTCTATCATTTGCCGACACTTTCTCTCGAGAAAAGTCACCTAGATCGTCGTCTGGCTCTACCTAAAGTTGATCGGAGATTTGGAAGTAAAACTAAAAAAACAACTACTGCAGACTCCCACTGACTGAATTGGACATCGGAGGATCAATGACCTACTTAAATATCAACTTACCAGTAAGTTAATGGCCATAACTTTTACATGAAGCTTTATGAATAGAGATTTGAATGAAACGTTATCCCATAATTTTTTTGATCGAAAGATTTGCGAACTGAGAAGTGAATGAAACTGTTAGCACAGAAAAATAAGACACCAAATAGTTATTATTTCAATATTTGAATCAAATTATTAAATTCATATGCACAATACTTTCCAATATTATAATTTTGTCATAATCATAAATATTAAATGTTTGACGGGCTAGAATAAATCTTTATTATTAGCTTAACTTTCATTGTACGTGTATAAAATTAATGTTATTATATTTAAGTTTTATATTTAGTTATTTAAATTCAAATTAGTATACAAATTACCTTTGCTAAATAGATTTATTTTTCTTAATTAAGTCAAAGGGGAATATCTTTTACTTAATGGGAATTTTAACTCAGATCGTATAATTATTATTTTACGAGTTACAATATGTTTGACGCAGACTCAGTGGGTCTAACGACTCTGGCGCCCTCATGTAGAAATTAAAAACTGATTCAGCTCACAATTGTACTCGGTAATAATTCTAGGCTGAGCTGATCAGAAAAGATAGTTATGTTTTTAGAATAATAATGAAACCTTCTTTTTTTTAAATAAAATAAATGAACATTTATTTTTCTTTTACATAACTTGATTAACTCGCGCATTTATAATGCATATAGAGGCCTAGAAATACGGAAAACATTATAATATATATATATATTATTGTAACAACAAATTTGATTGCAGCTCAAATTAGTTGTATTATAAAGTTGTATGGTTAAATACTCTGGTAAATTGATTAGTAAATTTATAGATCGTAATGTGTGTATGCATGCACATATTAAATATGTATAACTTAATTATATCAATTAAGAAATTGAAAGAAAATTGATCTACAAAGTTAATAATACTATTAAATATTTTGTAAAAGAAATATACTATTTAAAATTAAAAAGAATAAAATATTATATAATGTGAGTGAGAAGAGAAAACCTCATTTCAGTGTGCCAAATATACTGTATACTGTAATCATTTTAAATTTCTCTGTTGGAGGATACATAAAAAAATAATTTGTATTTTCCTATAGTAAATTGAATGGCAAATCTAGACATTGATAAAAATTATAAAGCTGTAAAATTGAATAAATTAAATAATAAATTTCAAAATTCAATTATTTATTTTTTCAATCATTACCAAAAGTAAATAAAACTATTATATATATATATAATCATTTATAAAATAGTCTAATAAAAATATTTTATAAAAAAACATATGAAATAAATATATATTAAATCTGGTAATTATATTTTGATAAGAATGTTTAATAAAGACATTTTTTATAAAATATATTCTGATATAAATAAATATGGACTTGATTATGTGTTAGGTGTTAAAAAACATGTGAGAAAATGTAATATAAATAGGTCTGAAAAGAAAAATGACATTAGTTTTAAGTCTTGACTCAAGAAAAAAGCAATGGAGATTGATTCTGTGAGATAGAAGAAATGGCTGGTTAAATAGTTTTCCTCAGAATATTTTTGGATACCCATATTTTTCTAATTGTTTTTAAGTATTTTTAATACTCCATCCATATTTGCAGTTATGATGACAGAAGCTAGAAAAGCACTATTTACCATGAGTGGCTAGAAAACTGAAACTATGCCAATCAAAAGACTTGAAACTATGATGTCTGCTTTAAAAAAGAAAATCATGATGTAAAGAAATAAGTGCAAGATCTACCATATATCAACCTCCAGTGAGACTCACCTTTAGTGTCTATTGTTACCAATACCCAAAGATGGTTAATCACAATCAGGACTGGATTGATAAAGACTATCATTAAAAA
The DNA here is from genome assembly GCA_028023455.1 of Epiperipatus broadwayi. NCBI lineage: Eukaryota > Metazoa > Onychophora > Udeonychophora > Euonychophora > Peripatidae > Epiperipatus > Epiperipatus broadwayi. Next base: position 886,088 of record JAQFVV010012680.1, on the reverse strand, counting down.
TGTGTGTATATATAACAAAAATAGAATATCTGTAGAAAATTATGGTTTAAAACTTTTAGACATATATTGTACTGGGAACTTACATCTAATTATAAAACCAAAATTTCAATTCAGAAAAAGCTCTTGAATTTACTATTCATATATAAATAATATTTATTTTATAAAGCGCAGATAGTCAGTTGAAATTAAATTGAAATACTGCAAACCTCTCGTGCTTATTATAATACTTATCTGACAGCCAATCAGATGTTATTATGGCTGTGTGAATAGTGATCAAACCGTAAACACAAGTCAGAAAATTTTATATATATATATAACATTTTATTTTATCCATTTAGTATGAAAAAATACTTATACAGGTCTGTTATGGATAAGAATGCCACTCTCTGAAGGAAGAGAATGTAATACGAGAGCTGTAATTCAAAATAACCCAATTATATACCTCAATGTACTATTTCTCTTATAACAAAAACAAACCATCAAACAAGACCACAAATACATATGATAAAAAATTTATATAATTTTATTCATTAATCATTTAATAAAAGAAAACACAACATACACATATATAAAAACATGGTGATAATTGACACACATTCACATACATAATTACAAACCATCTAAACTATCTATTTGGTATGAAAGCAATGAGATAGTGAATTAATCTAGAAAAGAGATTAGATAAAATGAAATGTAAAAATTAATTAAAAATAGATTTAAGTTGTCAATATTACAATATAAAAGATTTTGCAGCCTTAAATTCAATGGCTGTTGGCATAGTATTTTGTTGTTAATCCACTTTTTAACCATGGACATTAAATGAAGAGGGCCTCATGATTTTTTCCTTTCTAGGCTTTCTACTCACAATCCATTTTGTTTACTGCTAGTCCATAACATAGTTGTAAGATGAGGTAAGATTAAAACAAAACTTTTTAAGAAAAAGAAAATATGCTTTTCTTTTTGAAAATCATTTCTCACTCTATAGTAAGATAATTCAATGCAGTTTAGATTTTTAAACATTTGGTTTTGAATATATGATTTGTTTCTTCTAATTTTAATAAAGCATTGTTGTCATCAGATAATAATTTCAATTAATAAATATTATTTTTAATTTTAATAAAGAAATAACTCATTTATTTTACATTTATTTAAAACAAACATTTTTTTTAAATACTTGACCTTGAATTGTTCTCCTTATTTAGCAATTTATAAACCAATGAAAATGATAAGATAAAGATGCTGTGTACACCACAATATAGATTATAACTATAAATATTGTCTCACAAGAAATACAAATATTGAGAGAATCTCTCCAATTTGTGTGTAAAATTAGGATAAGCTCATATTGAAGGGATAAAAACATAAAAGGCAGATGTTTTATTAAAAATAATTTTAAAGTTTCAGCAATTTATTCATAGTCTTTATTTTGGATAACATCATAAGTCTACTAATATTTAGACTTTATATAGAAATAAGCTAGATGTTATTAAAACTTATAATTTTAAAAACTTGATAAAGCCTATAAATAAATAATCAAAATACAGATTTGTTATTATGATTTGTTTTGATATAGATAATAAATTTAAATTTTAACAAAAAATTGAAGGTGTTAGTATATTATAGCATATTAATTTAGACTATTAATTTAAATGTATTGAATAAGATACTTCATGGATCAAACACATCCAATACCTGAATATGTTACTAGGATGTGATTAAAATTATTATGTTTAACAAGATTTTAAAAATTATAAATGAAGAGATTTACCTGTGTTGTACTACCTTCCATCTTCAAAAGCAAGGAACACATTTTTATAAATAAAAAATAAATATATATATATTAGAATCAATTATAATATATGTATATACTGTAGATAATATGTAATAAAATATATTCTACAAGAGTATTTAGATAAACTAATATGGTAATAAATAATATATTTAAAGTGTTATAAAAATGTTTTAATTAAACTTGGTTATTATAGGGTCATTCTTGACAAATAGATAAGAAAATTTAATAATAGACATAAATTTGATAGAACAAGTAATTCTAAACCATGGATTAACATGCCTTACATCCCTAATATACTTTCAAAAATAATATCAGTTATGTACAAAGATTTTAATATTAGTCTTAGATGTTCTTAATCATTTAATAGACTTATTAAGAATTCCAAAGATAATATTAATGATGATGATAAATCTTAATTGATACATGCTCTGGATTATCAGTTTTTCAATGTCAGGTACTATGGAAAGACAAGTGCAAATTTAAAATCAAGAATCATTCAGTATGTTTATTTATATAACAGAGCTAAATGCAACAGTGCTTTTAGCTTAATATTTGGGGGGAAAATCTGATCATTCCTTCAAATTTTCTGATGCTAAAATTATGTGCCTAGAAAAAAATAAAATAAATAAATAATAATAATAATAATAATAAAAATATATACGTATTGGCAAATACATGATTTCCTAACACAAAAACAATCTGAGAATAACCAAATATCTGTATTGGGAATTGATAACAGCCAATTACTTAAAAAATTTAGGAAATGGTACCTGGAACCAAAATTTTACGATTTCATAATTAAAGTCAATTTGAAAGCACTACCTACAAGTCATTTTATTAGATACAGAAGATTCTACATAAATATAGATCCCTTATTGTATGCTGTGTCACAGGGATGAGGAAACACAGGACCATTTCATACATAATTGTTCAGGACTTGAAAAAATAAGACAGATGATAATTGGTGGATATAGGAAAAATGGAACCACAATAAATGAGATTCTACAAACATTCAAAAATAATAGAATACCCACCATAAGGGCAGCCACTTTCAGCCTATATGCATTCTGGTGTACCAGATGCACTTTTACATTGGGCAACAACATGAGAAGGCACCCTAACACCTATAGGAACAAATTGCAAAAAATAAAAGAAAGAGACAGCATTATTGCACCACCTGATATCTTTGCAGCAACGTGGTCTTTTTTTAAAATTCAGGCCACTTTATAATAAAGGATATAATAGAAAAGGACAAGGGCAAACATGAAATTCAGTGTTGCAAGAACATGAAAAAATTACTGAAACCACGATCATTGATTTATTTTGTACATAAACTTGGACAATGAAAAAATCAAAAACATTGTGAAAGCCACTATCTAAGTTCTAAAAAGTCAATTTTTAAGTGCAAAGAGATTCTAATCAAATATACAGACTGTAATGTAATAACTGTGTAAACCTATGTATAACACTATGTATAATCAACAACCAATGTAACCACTTGTTTTTGAATAAAATTGCCTTTAAAACATAATAATAATAATAATAATAATGATGATGATGATGATAATAATAATAATAATAATAATAATAATAATAATAATAATAATAATAATAATAATAATAATAATAATAATAATAATAATAATAATAATAATAATAATAATAATAATAATAATAATAATAATAATAATAATAATAATAATAATAATAATAATAATAATAATAATAATAATAATAATAATAATAATAATAATAATAATAATAATAATAATAATAATAATAATAATAATAATAATAATAATAATAAAGGAACAAGTTAGCTACAAGGAAAAAAACTTATGTTTAAAGAAAAGTAAACCAAAACTGTAAATTTTACTGAATCAAATTGTAAATACAAGGTAATAGAAACTATGTAAACCAAAGAAAGTAATAAAGTACCTTTTGAAACATAATAATAATAATAATAATAATAATAATAATAATAATAATAATAATAATAAATGAAAAGTAAAAGAAGCATGGCACATAATTAACTGTAAGAACTTCATAAATATAAGAGCCAACAGCATTCCTTTTAGCAAGCACTGGTCATTTAATCCAATAACATATCCAACTGCTAGGTCAATTTTCACAAGCAAATATGCAAATCTATTATAACTAGTGACTAGTTTAATATATGTTTATAAGCATGTGCATATGCTAATGTATTTACTAATATTCACTTTAGTCATGCTTTGACAAAGATACACCATACTCAAAAAGCCTGGCTTAGCAAAATAATAAATATACTATAGTAGTTCATAATTATCTACATACTCTTGTAGAATTTATTTTATTATATATAATGTTAATAACTTTGCATAATATGTTAGTATTCCTAAATGAAGTTTATTATTCTTTTTTCATCAATTATCTGTTTGGCTTAATGCACTTTCTATGATGAGCAGCAAGCCAAACTTATAATTGAAGAAGGAAAAATAATATCTTCATCAGGTTATACTAACATACTGTCTGCTAAGTTACTGCATATAAACAATGAAAATAAAATAAAAATAATATAATGTTATTATTAATTTACACAAGCTGAGATGTGAATAAATATAGCAATGTAATTTATATTTAAACACCATTTCAATGTTCAATTTGATATTGAAGATCAATAATTTTAATTTCAAATTAAACATTGTCATGTTGTTTAAATGAAAATTGTATTGTTATATTTCTTGAGGTTTCACTTGATTTCTAGGCTATTGATGACATCAGTTATGATAGAAGTATATGTCCAGATAAAATTGGTTGATATTTTTATACAACATGGTTCCGTAAAAATCATAAAAGGATTCTGTATTTTGTGAAAGATAATATTAACAATATTTAAATTATTATAGATTTATATGGTATTAGGTGTTATATATGTATTATATATGGTACTTTCTGATTTTTCCCCATGTCACCACTTGAGGGCACTTATTTCCAATAGTCAGAGATAATTATACAGTTGCAGGGAGTAATGTATTTAATGAAAGTGAAAGTAAATAAGATAAAACAATTTTGTATTCCAATGTTTAATTAAAGTAAAAAACAAAAAAAGAAAATGAAAGTAATTAAAAAAATAATTACACTTTGCTAATGGCCTCTAAAATTGTGACAAATAAATCTTCTTCTTGGTGCAATCATCACCGCATGAACTCAGCTAAATAGGCATTCATGTGTTTGCAAGCAGTTCCCCTCTGTATTTTATTGCACCATTTAACTATCCCCAAAAGGCTTTCTATGTTTTGGGTATGTGCCCCAGTAGAAGGAACTACAAAATTATAACTATTATTAACTTTAAAATATTCAAATCATGCATTTCTTAATTCATTGCTTTTATAGGCCTTCCAACAGTCAGAATATATTGTTGACTCTTGTGCTATATTTTGTTGGATGGCATCAAGTAGAATGGATGCTGTCCAACATGGAACAGTGAAAATAAAACACTTTAGTTTCTCAACATAATCCAACAAATAACCACTGTTGTGGGAGCATTCTCCCTTGTTGGTTCTTTTGTTTTGTAAAGAGAATCGATTTCTACAATTTTTCCAGGTTCTCCAATTTTGCATGATGGTTAAATCAATAAACTTTATTTGCACACTTCTCTTAGATAACTGTTCCAAAAAACAATATTGTCTTTGCACAAATCCAATTAATGATTTATACATTCAATTGTCATGTTGTTTCTACTCAAATAATAAATAAATTGGATGGCTGTTAAAAATGTTATTTTAGAGCCTTCAAACCAATTGTCTTTAAATAATGCTACATGGCATTGGCAGACTTTTAAATTACATCATCATTCCAGGGTTTGGGCAAAATACAATTTCATATCATGGCCATTGGTGCAGGCTTTTAGAGAGGGCAGGATACGGTTTCTTTAGAAAAATTCCACTGCCTCATGCTCTGTGGCTGGTAGATGACAAATTCTCACCATCTTGAGCATAAAAAGACAATCAATGCAGCTTTTGATTTTAGCTAGCAAGTAATCACATATTTGTAAAATGCATTCTGATTTGCTGTAGCATATTTATTCTCCTTGTCATCAAATATACATCTAATTTTAAAAATATGTCATATCAATTGTAATTACAATTTATAAAGTAAATATCTTTTTCATCGTTTGAATTATATTCTATTCTGACTTTTATAGGTGATTTAATTTTTAAAAAATGGGCAAAATAATTATATGACTAGATTATTCTCCGAAATCACTCAACCAAATGAAGGCTAAGACAAAGTGGATTTCTATCTGCTATGGACTATTGTTCAATCATGTAATCTTTCTTAGTTTTTTTCATATGTCATAGCATCGGCCGGGACGCGAACCCACACCCGTCTGCAACCCACTACTTGCTTGCAAGGCGGATGCGATGACCTCTCGGATAACAACGCTTGACAAATCTTTCTTAGTTTATAACTATTTTGTTGTTTTTTTACTTTAATTAAACATTAAAATACAAATACATTATTTCCTGCAACTGTATAATTATCTCCGACTATTGGAAATAAGTGCCCTCAAGTGGTGGCATGGGGTCAAATCGGAAAGTACTGTATATATATTAAATATTTCACAAATTAATTATAGTATAAATAAAAGAATGAGTGGAGATGTTTCCATGTAAAAACTATATATATAAATGTAATCTTTAGAATAAAGAAGAGTCTAATATTATATTTAATATAACATTATATAAAGTCTATACAATCAATAGAGAAAAAAACCCATGTATTAATTTAACTTAACTTTTATAAACAAATCCGCTTTTAAACAATAGGTGACAGCACTAGGCTAGGATATTAGGTTCACAAAAAATGAATTGAATGAGGTAGGGAAGAGATTGAAAAGTGGAAAGGCGAGAAGTTTAGATGGATGGGCAGCAGAGATGGTAATGAATTTAGGGCATAGAGCAAAAGCAAAGTCATATCATGTTTTAATAAAATGGCACAGAAGACAGTTTTTCCGGTTAGTTGGAGTAATAAAAGAATAAGATTATTATTTAAAGGGAAGGGTAAGGATCATAGTAAGTTAAATAATTATAGACCAATAGTGGTAACATCAGTTTTATATAAAGTTTTCTCATATATGGTAGCTGGAAGAGTTATAAAATGGATGGAAGAGAATAATATAGTAGGGGAAATGCAAGGAGGTTTTAGGACAGATAGGTGTATAGGAGATAGTTTGTTTGTAGTTACACAACTTATGGAGATGAGTAGGAATTCAGGTAGATCATTATATATGAGTTTTATAGATGTAGAGAAAGCATATGATAGAGTAAATAGAAATAGATTATGGGTAAGGTTAGCCAATTTGGGAATGGACGAAGCTTTAGTAAATATTATTAAGAAATTATATGAAAATAATTATTATACTTACCAGTTAGGGGATATAGAATCAGTTAAAGTTAAAAATGGGGTGGGATTAAGGCAAGGATGCCCTATGTCACCTATTTTGTTTTTGTTGTTTTTGAGTGAAAATGGAAAAAGCAATAGAAAGACTAGGAAGGGGTAGAGATACCATTAATAGGTGGCAAGGGAGTATATATTTTGTCGGGTCTTTTTTTTGCAGATGATATCTTTTTGTGTGCAGAAAGAAGAGAAGATATGAAAATTATGTTGAGGACATGTGCAAGGGTGGGTAAAGAGATGGGGATTAAATTTAGTGAAGAAAAATCAAATATAATGATGGTTAATACTGGGGAAAGAGAAGATGTAGAATTTTTATTGGGGGATATACAGTTAAGTGTGCTGGATAGATATAGGTATTTGGGAATCATCTTATGTAATCAGGAAAATTGCTTGGATGAATGGAAGAAAAAATTGATAAATGAAGCAAAGAAAAGAAAGGGTTTGGTAAAGAAACTAACATTATTTTCATATAATAAATATGATGTAGCTAGAATAGTATGGAAGGGAGTTGCAGTAGCAGGGTTAACATATGGTAATGATGCATTATGTGTTAGTAAAAGGGTTTTAGATTATTTGGAGAAAGTACACAGGGAAGTAGGAAAACATGCATTAGATGCAGAGATGTGGACAGCAAAGGAGGCAATTCAAGGAGAAATGGGATGGTCAAGTTTTTATATGAGAGATGCAAAAAGTAAAATGAAAATTTTTGGTAGGTTGCAGTTTATGGATAGTAAAAGAATAGCAAAAATAGTGTTCAATTGGGTTATGAGTAAAGGGCAGGTAACAAGATTGGTGAGAAAGGTAATGCGGTATGCGAAAGATTTGGATAAAGAATTTATATCAGTATACTTGTATAAAAGGTGGGATGATTGTGTTAGGAGGATTGTTGAGTGTTATAGTGGTAAGGAATGGGATAAAAGAATAGAAGCATTAATAAAAAATAGGGAGTTGGAGAGATGGAGAACTAGTATGGAAGGTAAGAAGAGTTTAAATATATATAGAAGTAAACGGAATATTGGATGCGAGATAATTTATGATAATAGTAAGGAAAGTAGTTTATTATTTAAGGCTCGAATGGGATCTTTAGCAACAAGAGAGTATATATGTAAATGGAAAACCATGGATAATTTAGTGTGCAGATTGTGTAAGAAAGGTATAGAAAATATTAGGCACCTGTTGATTGAATGTAAATGCTTGAAAGCAGAAAGGGTACAGATAATGAAGTTATGGGAGGATAGACATGAACAAAGTGATTATACAGAAAGTGAGTTATTAGTTTTTATGTTGGGTTTGCGAAGAGATAAGGAGGATTTAGATATAAAGGCCATAGAGTTGATAAAGTTTATGTTGTGGAAATGGGATGGGGCAGAATATGGGAAGATTTAAGAGTGGGGAATGGAGAATAAAATGGCTAACAGGTTTATCTGGGCATAATTGCTGAGATATTCTTGACTTCATTTAAGGAGAAGCCAAATACATCATATCACATCACATCACAGCAAAGGAGGATGAGAGATGAAAAAGTAAAATGAAAATGTTTGGTAGATTGCAGGTTATGGATAATAAAAGAATAGTCAAAATAGTATTTAATTGGGTTATGAGTAAAGGGAAGGCAACATAAAGGTAATACAGTATGCAAAAGATTTGGATAAAGAATTCATATCAGTATATTTATACAAAAGATGGGATGATTGTATTAGGAGGATTGTTGAGTGTTATAATGGTAAGGAATGGGATAAAAGAATAGATTTATTAATAAAGAATAGGGAGTTAGAGAGATGGAGAATTAGTATGGAGAGTAAAAGAGTTTAAATATATATAGAAATAAACAGAATATTAGGTGTGAGTTAATATATGATAATAGTAAGGAAAGTAGTTTATTGTTTACAGCTCGAACAGGATGGCTTGAACAGGATCTTTAGCAACAAGAGAATATATATGTAAATGGAAAAATATGGGTGATTTAGTCTAAAAATTATGTATGGAAGGAATAGAAAATATTAGGCATTTGTTAATTGAATGTAAATGCTTGAAAACAGAAAGGGCACATATAATGAAGTTATGGAAAAATAAATATGAAAAAAGTGATTATACAGAAAGTAGATTATTGGTTTTTATTCTGGGTTTGGAAAAAGATAAAGGGGATTTAGATATAAAGGTTGTAGAGTTGACAAAGATTATGTTGTGGAAATGGGATGGAGCAGAATATGGGAATGTAAAATTAAGTAGCTAACAAGTTTTTCTTGGTATAATTGCTGAGAGATTCTTGACTTCGTTTAAGAAGATGCTACAGTCCATCACATCACATCACATCACATTATTACGAGATTGTAGGAAAATAATTATTACATGTATCAATTAGGAAATATAATATCAATTAAAGTTAAAAATAAAGTGGGATTAAAGCAAGGATGACCTATGTCACCTATTTTGCTTTTGTTATATTTGAGAGAAATGGAAAGGACAATAGAAAAATTAGGAAGAGGGGTAGAGATACCATTAGTAGATGGGAAGGAGTGATCAGGTTTTTTTATTTGTTGCTGATATTTTTTATGCTCAGAAATTAAGGAAGATATTGAAGTTGTGCTGAAGAATTGTGCAGGGGTAAGTAAAGAGATGGAGATCTAATTTAGTGAAGAAAAATTAAAAGTAATGATGGTAAATGCTGGGGAAAGAGAAGAGAAAGAATTTTTCATGAGGTATTTAAAGATAAATGTGGTGAATAGGTAAAACTATTTGGAAATTGTCTTAAGCAATAAGAGAAATTGTGTGGAGGAAATAGGAAAAAATTGATAAATGAAACAAAGAAAAGAACTGATAAAGAAATTAATAGTATTTTCATATAATAAATGTTGTAGCAAGAATTGTAGAGAAGGGAATGGAAATAGCAGTGTTAACATATGATAATGATATCTTATGTGTTAACAAAGGGATTAGATTCATCAGAAAAAAGTACAAAGAGAAGTAGGAAGACATGCATTATATGCAGATGTATGGAAGACAAAGGAGGCAATTGAAAAATAAATGGATGGTCAAGTTTTTACATGAGAAATGCAAAAAGTAAAATGAAAATGTTTGATAGATTGCAATTTATGGATAGTAAGAGAATAGCCAACATAGTATTTATTTGGTTTATCAATAAAGGGCAGGAAACAAAATAGGTGAGAATGGTAGGATAACATGCAGAAGATTTGGATAAAGACTTTATGTCAGTATACTTGTACAAAGGGTGGGTAGATTGTGTTAGAAGGATTGTTGAGTGTTATAGTGGCAAAAACTGGGATAGAAGAATAAATGTATTAATAAAAAATATGAAACTGGAGAGATGGAAAACTAATATGGATAGTAAAAAGAGCTTAAATATATATAGAAGTAAACAGAATATTGGAGGTGAGTTAATTTGTGATAATAGCAGGGAAAGTAATTTACTGTACAGGAGGAGAAATATGGGTGATTTAGTCAGCAGGTTCTGTAAGAAAAACATGAAAAATATTAGGCATTTGCTAATAGAATCTAAATGCTTACAAGCAGAAAGGATACAAATAATGAAGTTGTGGTGAAATAAATATAGACCATGTGATTATACAGAAAGTGAATTATTGGTCTTTATACTGGGATTGGAAAAAGGTAAAAGGGATCTAAATACAAAAGGCTATGGAGTGGGAAAAATGATGTAGTGGAAATGGGATAGAGCTAGGATAGAGATGAATATGGGAAAAATTTGGGATGGAGGATGGAAAGAGAAGGTAAGATGGCTAGCAGGTTTTTTAACATATTGACTGAGAGATTCCTGAATTCAGTAAAGGAGTAGCCACATATCACATCCTGTAAAGCAAGGGTAGTCAACCTTTTTATACCCAATGTCTACTTTTGTATCTCTTTTAGTAGTAAAATTTTCTAACTGCCCACCAATTCCACAGCAATGGTGATTTATAAAGTAGCGAAGTAACTTTACTTTATAAAATTTTTAAAGCAGAGTTACAGCAAGCTAAAGCATATAATAATAATTACTTACCAAATATTTTATGTTGGACTTTCCCTAAGTTTGGCAGAGTAAATCTTTATAAAACAACTTAATGGAGTTAAATCTATCTTTTTATTAGGACTTTATATACATAGAAGCATGAAGTCTGATAAAATTACATTTAATTAATTAAATTATTAATGGGATCCCTGAGGCTGATATTGTGAAGCTAAATACTGAACATCTGGCTCAATTTTTGTAGGGAACAAACGAAGGTCTTCTCTTTTGGAAATGGTTTCTTTCTTTGGTCATAATTATGATTACAGCACTAAAGCCTGATTCCACAAGATATGAGGTAGGGAAAGGTATCAATAATCTGAATATAATTTTTCACATAATTGGATATAAGACAGGCATTTTTTTTATTTTACCATAGGTTTTCATATCCATCACTATCGAATTTATGTTTAATTTCTTCATCATGTCTAATTTATAACAGTTCTACTTGGCAAGTTGTAGCAGCCTCTTCAATATTTGTGGTAAAAGGATTTTTCATCCAGTTGTACAGCTTCAATTTCAAAATATCTTCAAATCATTTTTCCCATGTCCAATTTAAGTTCGTTGAGGTGGCTACTGAATCTGTCAATATCCTCTGGAATTGCATTATCTTTTGTAGATGATAATTCAGGAGACTGATGAAATTATCTCTTCAATAGATTATAATGAAGTTGTTCAAGTTTGTCAATAAATAACGACACAATACTTTGGCAACATATAAGAGTATCATTAGCTTCTTAAAGCTGCAAATTGACACCATTAAATCTCTTGAAAATATCTGCCAAATAAAAGGCATCATTCTTTACTGTTTTTAACTGTTGACACAGATTGGTCTCATAATTATTTTCAAAAAATTGTATGAGACTATCATATAATGCAACAAAACAAGCCAAAGATGTGCCCTTTGATAGCCACTGAACTTCTGTGTGCAAAAATAATATATTAAAATCTTCATTATTGTCTTGGCAATGCTGTCTAAACATTCTATCATTTTTTGCATTGGATTTGATCTTGTATATGGCTTGAATTATTATAGTTAATGATGAATGGAGACTTGTAATAGTAGTTTTCCTACAAGATGTTGTTTGAGCACCACATAATGAATACATAAAATATTTGGCATTTCTTCCTTCAAATAAGCAATAAATCCACAATAGTGGCCTACCATTTATGGTGCTCCATCAGTAGCACATGCAATAATATTCAAAGGAATATTATTTTTTGTAAAGTATGATTTCACAAGATAATCCTTTTGTATCTGTAATGAGATTTATTGTGAATAGCATTTTTTCTCATAATGTATTGTTTTCATCAAAATAACTTACATATATGCCTTCAATAAAGCATTATTATCTTCAATGGTAGACTCGTCATAAGTTTCGGAGAATACTTATAAGTTTTTTTTCAACATTAACTGCCATTTCTTCAATTTGTCGCTTTACTGTGCTATCACTTAGGGACAACGTTTTTAAAATTTCAGGTATATCTTGATGCATTTCTGTTGAGGTATATTCTTTTATAGAGGCTATTATTACAGTTTCTCCAATATTATAGCCTTTTCCACTTTTTGCAATTAATTGTGAAATGTGATGAGGCAATTAATCAATCTTTGTTTGCTGCATGGTGTTTTTTAAATGATGTAATGATTATTGAACAATTTTGAAATTTTGTATATATTTCCTGAAAATATTCAATGGGCTTGTCCTTATTCTTTGTAGCAAGATGTTCTAGCAATCGACTTGGCTTCATTGTCTCATTGGATAATGTTTTATAACACAATAAACACATTGGGTGTTGTTTATTTAAAACAGATTCTATCCAAACCCATCTTTAGATACTTGGTAAATAGTCATGACATGGCTTCACAGTATTTCATATTTTGTTTGAAACTGTAGGCACATGTTCACTCTCACAAATCTAACTGCGTACTGACCAATGCGATTGCAAACAAAAGTGCCTGCACTGTAAATGATCATCTGCGCATGCTTCTTGTGCATCATGGATTGGGTTTGGGGGGGGGGGGAATGTACAAGCTATTCTGGGACAAGGCTCTTTTGTTAGCAGTCATGCTATAGCTCCATTTAGTTCCAACGTGAAATAAGTATGCGTGGGACATACAAATGGTATATTTTCAAAAATTTAAATTATCACAGGGAATTTTATGAAAACCTAATGAAAATACTTTTAGATAATGCTGTGAAAGTTTTTTAAAAAGTCGAATTAAAAAAAAAGTGCTTCAGTATTGGCCAAAACCCCTACCACCCAACATGAAGGCTGGAACGCCCACTAGTGGGCGTTAGGGACCAGGTTGACTACCACCACTGTAAAGTATTTTGGAATGTGAAGTCCATGTGAAGTTTATTTTCTCTTTACTATTAATAAATTGTTTTTTCTCTTCACCAATAAAAATTGTAATTATAAATATGCAGATTTTTTTTGCATGAGTTAGTGAAGCTATAATTATAATATAATGTTTAATTTGCCCGCTTAGCGCTTTCGAGATTTAGTATTCAAATCTCATACTCATAGTTTTACTGAACGAAGACTGTTGTTATTTAGCTTGAATTTTTAATTAGTTAATCCATTGTTTGGAGAGAGCAAAGCAGCTACAGGCCATGTATTTGAACCCAGTTCTGCCCAAATAATTTGCACAGAGAAGAGTGATGTCAAAAGAAAAGTCAAAGAAGCTTTTTACATAGCAAATGACCTCCGTGCCATTAATAGAAGAGAGACATGCTTTGCTCTCTCCAAACAATGAACTAACTAATTAAAAATTCAAGTTCATTTGCATATATGTACAACAAATCAAACAGTCTTCGTTCGTAAAGCTATGAGTATGAGATTTGAATACTAAATCTCGAAAGCGCTAAGCGGGTCTATTAAACATATTATAATTACAGCTTCACTAACGCATGCGAAAAAAATCGCATATTTATATCTTTACCATTAAAAAAACAGTTGAGAGATTATGCATTTTATTCTTAAGCATGTCATTAAATTAATTATATATTTGTCTGCAAGTAATGGGGCAAACGGTTTAATAAAGTGAACGTGGGTTTTAGTTTTACTATTCCTGGACAGCGTTTACAATGAGATAAATATTTAATCAACTCGTATTTTTATTTCCATTATACTTTTAATCCATGATAATGCAAAAATAAAATAAAATAGCAGACTGAAGTCGAGGTTTACTCATTGCGGTCCAGTTCTACCACTTCTAGTGATCAAAATTTTTACAAACTGTCTACAAATAGAGCCATTCGATTATATATTTTTTTGAGATAATATATACTATTTTGTTTTGCACTGCCCAGTTCAGCAGTGAAAATAGTAAACTCAAAAGATAGAATTTCCTAAATCAATTTCTAAATAATAAAATATAAAAAATCTCGATTTATCAATTGAAGGAAACTATATGGTATTGATGGTCATATGATCTCCTGAATAACTAATTATACATTCAGTTATTATTGTTAATGATATAATAAATTAATCAAATGATTTATTATTTGGTATTCAAAAACATTCTCTTTTCATATCTACCACTCAGTCACCACACTAAGATGTTCATACAATTATATACTAAGGTATTTTATTCAGAGTTTAAATGTTTTATTTCTGAGTAAAATATTAACAGAAAATATCAGCAAGTAAGAAATGAAACTTGGAAAAAACTTTATTCTTGAAAAATAGTCAGTATAAGATGAATAAGAAATGAAACTTGGAAAAAAACAGCAAAACAAAATCTTATTTAATCTATATATAATTTTAAATGATTTCTAATAAGCACATTAACATTTTTATAGTTATTAATATATAATGCTAAGAATATAAATTCATTCATGTAACAAATAAGTATGAATAAGTTACTAAGATAATTCACAAGCAAGATCCCTTAAAACGCACTTTTATTCACATAAATGCCTAAAAAAATGAAAAAAAAATCCCCCCCCCCCAGCTTTCTCAAATAGAATCATAAGCGAATGTAAAAAATGTTACTACCATAATTCGACAATCATATTTTTACAAATAATCATTTAAATAAGCTTGCTGTTAATGCCCACTCTTTTACCTCAGTATCAATCTATTCATCAGATGAGAAGTGAAAATTAAGTTACAAGATTTGTTTTAGATATGCAGACAAAAAACAGACTTTGTTTTTTATAAAAACATGTAGGAAAACAGACAAAATTTTCTTTAAAAGTTTAGACACCAAACACTACTTTCTAAATACTAAATTATTTGAAATCTTTAATGAAGTATTTTTAAAAAAAAAATTGTAAAAACAGATTTAAAAGAATTAACAAAAAGTATCTTAAATAAATACAACTGAAAATAAAGAAAGTTTTTAATTTTTTAAATAGATAGTTCTAAACAATTTGCATATAATTTAAGATGATCAACAAGAAGTAACAATTCTTTCATGCAGATGGAGAATAGAAGCAGCTCCTATTTATTATAATCGCTTGGTGTCAGCAAAATAAATGTTTCATTACTGCCTAATGATTTATGAATATGGGATAATTTTTTATAGATCAATTAAATTAGGGGGGGGGGAATTCTTTAAAAATCGAAGTGCCAAATATAATAATCAATTTGAAAACTTGTGATTTAGAGTCTGACATTAACATTGCAGTTAGTCATTCAAGATAATATCAGACCAAACATTATCAGGCTTAGAATTCACATTTTTGTTGAATGTTTTGAGATGAAATTTAATATTTTTCAAGGATATTGAAAAAAAATAAATTCCAGATTGGAACAAAGCAGTATTTTTCTTTATATTATAAATATTTGTTTACTAAAAATGTAGAAATTATTGGCACTCATATAAAATCTCTTGATAATATAAAAAAAGAAGACACAATGGAAAGACAAAGCATTATGAGATCTAGTTACGGCTAATGAAATTTCCCATCAACTTATATTTCAGATTTTTAAATAGAATTTTCAGAAGCAAAATGCTGGAATTAACTACAAGCTTCTTTCTTTTTTACAATGTACTCTCAAACTCAACCTAATAATATTGATAGATATTAATAAGTTTGAATACATTTTTCATTGTCTTAACATTAAAGCTTTCAGTAATGGACTTCCAGAATTATGAAAAATTATATGATATAAAGTCAAAGCTGCCACAAAGCTATTTAGAAATTATTCCAAATATTTAGCAAATAAAAAAAAAACTATAGTAATCTTTCAAAAATATTAAATATTTTCTATAAATAGTTTAAATAATAATCTTCATAAAAATACCAATAGTTGAAAATAATCTACTTGTAGAGAAGACTACATTTAAGCCACGTTGTTGCTATGAGCCAATATTTTTTAAATAATCATATTAAAAAATCAACTATCAGGGTATCTTTTATTGATCTAATCTCAGCTTATCATTTTATTCAACAAACTAGAATTTTTATATTTAGGATTTGCAAAAGTTGATCAATTAAAAAAAAACATTAAATAATGATCGTAGTAAAGTACATTTTACAGAATGTTTTCCTATATAGTTTTAATTCTCTCAAGTTCAATACCTTAATAAGTTAACAAGCAACATCCCCAAAGAATTATTTAAATAAACGCATCTTTTGTTATATCAACGTCAATCTTTATTTGACAAAATAGATTGGTATTAATATAACAAAAAATGGTTTATTCAAATAATTCTTTGGGATCTTGCTTATAAATTGTTAGAGCTTCATATTTGATAAGTCGTAAAATTAAAATTATTTATGTGCTCAATAAAAACCATTTTATTTAATATATCTTTTATTGATTTTTCAGAAGGAGAATGTAGAAAATTTATCTGCCGTAAGGTGAATGCTTTGACGTCACAATGATTTTGTTGTTTCCGGAAATAGAAAAGTATTTTAATAAAAATATGAAAAATGTGTATTTTTTTAAAAGATAGGCATTTTTCTATTCTTAATACAAATAAGAAATATGCAAAATGTTTTAGTCTAATCAACCACAAAACATATAAATTGAATATAATTTCTATAACAGAAGAATAAATCACAACTTTTTCTATAACTCTTAGAAATAACTTATAGCCTAACTTACTTCCCTCGTCTATAAAAGGTTAAAACTAAAATAATTATTATACATCTTTGGAAAATATGCTGGCTTTACTTGAGAGATGTGATGCAAATATTATAACAATAGCTTTCTTATCACTAGCACACTTGAACAAATATTATGTCCCTTTTGAAAAAAAAACATACTCTCACCAAACTTTTGCTTATATAGATAAATATTCCTATAACAAATATGACTTCATAATATTCTATCTGATATTTGTCTTACAGAAAATGTATGAAAAGCTATTAATCAGTTCAAATTTAAGCATTTTACATCTGAGATATGTCTCAAGTCAATATCCCTTCTCTGGATATTTGACTAAGAATCTTTTCAAATAAATAAAAAAATCTGGCATTAGAAATAACTTTTTGGAAATATTCAAATAATTACTTTTTGGGTGTAACAGTAAAATCAGTTGAATTGGGTCTTTTTAGAAGTTTCTGGACTAGATGCTCATAAACAAATTCAGAAACATCCATGAATACTGAGCTCCTTCAGAAAAATAAGAATTTCTATCTGATGTAGTCATATTCAAACACGAAACTATGCACACAATGGCAGAAATGAAAAATTTGACAAAATTGTTACTGAATCTGTCAATTGGTTGAAATTTGTATGGAATTTGTTTTTGACGCTTGTTTATAACTGAGATATAGAAAAATCCATAAGCTAATTAAATAAAAAAATGAGACTCAATCTGCTTTCAAGAGAAGAGTTTAACATATATACTAGATATAATCTGAAACATCATAGCATTACATTAGTATATATCTTACCTTCGAGTTGGATGTTCTATATCTTCAAATTCATGTTTAATTTCTTCAAGTTCCTGTTTTTTACCATAACCAAGTCTATCAGCTGCATATGTTTGAAGAGTTTTCTATCACACACACATATATATTCATGTATAACATAGAACATCATAAAAGTAATTTATAAGCCAGATTTTTTTAGAGCCATTTTAACAAATTAGAAATAATGGTCATCTTTCACCATTGATAATCTTATAACCTGACTAATAGGTTAGTATTGTTATGAGAGAAAATGTTTTGTTAAAATGATTCTAGAAAGTTGGGCATGTAAATTATTCTTAAGTTATGTGCATTCTGAGTTTATTATTTCATAAATATACTTTTCAAGAATTATAAATTTCATTGATATCATTTTCTTAAAATAATTAAGTATTGTAATGGTGATAATGATTATTAAACTGTCACAATTTGTTTTCAGCTAGTCCTGTGGAGATGAGAGGTTAGCTAAATCAATAAAATTTCAAAGAATACACAAAGGGAGGAAAACTAAAACAAAGGAATATATTGGTAGACAATTTGTACACACACATATTTATTAAGACAATATAGTCAATTACTCAAAGCTTTAATAAATTTATAAATGTAGATGATAATAATCAACCTTTAAGCTATCAATAATCTCAACCTGTAGTCAAGGCAACATCCTTTAACAATGTAGATGATAATAATCAACCTTTAAGCTATCAATAATCTCAACCTGTAGTCAAAGCAACTTCCTTTAACAACAAAGATGGTATACTTTTATTTATGGTCTAATACATTTATATAAATATTAAAGATTTCAACTTGACCAAGAAGTGTAAGATTAATAGTGCAAAGACGATTAAACAAATCTCATAATTCAGGCAAATATAACTTGTTCTGAAAGCCGATTAAAAAATAGTCATTCATAACTTTCAAATTCCAAATAAAATATATATTTACTGAGACAATAGAATCAATTACTAAAGTCTTTGATAGGTTTAAATAAATTAAATTAATAATAAACAAACAGTCTTCTATTTTAAAAATAGCCATTAATTTCAATATATATACAAAAGAAACAAATGCAAATTTCTTTATAAATCTTGATTTATTATATGAATTATTTAATATAGGGTATATGAGCACAGACTTTCACACCACCCACCTCTCTCCACTCTATCTAATAACACTGATACACCTAAACACATATATGCTGAAAAGATAAATAATCACCAATATACGTATTTCATGCTAAAACAGCAATCATCAGTTGGTCCAGACTATCATCTTTACACACATATATAGTATAAGTGCTCAGATATATATTAAGATAGACTATCCTCATATTTTATTGGACAGGCTTCAATCCACTCCACACTCCAACTCTTCAACCGTCCATCCAATTGAAAATCTGATGATGGAATGCTCAAAGGCCACCCTGAGGCCGAGATTATTGTCACACCCATGTTGACCTAAGGTCAATCTGAACCCCACATGTACAGGACATAATCCATTTAATACATATGCAAGGATGGGCAGACATCTCTATAATGTAATAACTGAAACACAGACTTGTTATATACCTGTGGCTATATATATATGTAATATAGGGTATATGAGCACAGACTTTCACACCACCCACCTCTCTCCACTCTATCTAATAACACTGATACACCTAAACACATATATGCTGAAAAGATAAATAATCACCAATATATGTATTTCATGCTAAACCAGCAATCATCAGTTGGTCCAGACTATCATCTTTTGGAGTGTGGAGTGGATTGAAGCCTGTCCAATAAAATATGAGGATAGTCTATCTTAATATATATCTGAGCACTTATACTATATATGTGTGTAAAGATGATAGTCTGGACCAACTGATGATTGCTGGTTTAGCATGAAATACGTATATTGGTGATTATTTATCTTTTCAGCATATATGTGTTTAGGTGTATCAGTGTTATTAGATAGAGTGGAGAGAGGTGGGTGGTGTGAAAGTCTGTGCTCATATACCCTATATTACATATATATAGCCACAGGTATATAACAAGTCTGTGTTTCAGTTATGAATTATTATAAAGTACGCAAAAATACTCCAATGTTTTAACTATATTATTTTTTAGACGTTATCAATGAACAACTAAAAACAATAAATATAAATACAAATATTCCCTAATAATCCAATACATATAACAAATACAAATAAATCATACTTTAAAATTCTTCTAACAAACAATCTTAAATTTTCATTACATTCATTTCTTAAATATCTTTCTTAAAATAATTCCCTATAATTATTTAATTAAATCAACCTATTATTTTCTTTTTTCAAGTAGAAGAGTTTTAAGATAAGAGTTACTTGTATTTGTTGTATGGATTGGATTATTATGGAATATTTGTATATATATATTGTACAGGATGCTTAACACACCATTACAAAGTTGAAGTTTTATAGGGGTGAAGAAAAATAAATACATTTTTATAAGTTCGGTTGTTTGTAAAACTTGATTAAAAGTTTTTTTTTATGTTTGCATAAATATATATATATATATATGTACATGGGAATTATATTTTAATACCACAGCTATATTTAGTTTTTGCTTTTGAAAAAAATAAGAGACTAAGATTAGTTTTTTTTAAATTTATGTAAAAATTATAAATAAATTGCTTTTCAGATTTAAGATTTAGATTGATAACAATAATTAATTAAAAAGACAGAAAATAAAAGAATTTTTCATTTGTTAATCCCTAGATCTGTAAAAGGCAACTTTTTTTTTTTAATTAGATAGCTATTGTTAGCTAGATGAAGAATTTTATAAATTTTTAATTTAAAAAAAAAGGCAAAGTTTTGTAATTGGTTCAGATATGAGAGATTCAGCTATAAAAGGCTTAATCAGGCTATTATATTATAGTTGCACCAACTCTGAGAGATACTTGCAAATTATTTCTGCAAAAACTCTGAGAAAAGAACGATTCCTGCGAGCTCTGAAAGAAAGCTGATCCTGCAATTATTCTACTTATAATGAACATTAAACTTACCACAAAGATGTTTTCTCATATCGTGATTTGCTAAGCTTTTCGCCAGGACATCTTGCTCCCTGTATCTCCATTAATCAGCTATAATGCCACAAAAACCAACTATAAAGAAACCACTAGCCAACTTGCCCAAGCCTACCGTCAGTGAATCCAGATCAAGAGACCACACTCCATAAGTTTAGTGCACTAGCATTTATCTAAATTGTTAAGGTATCTTACGTTCTACAATTTGAATAATTTAATTGTCTTAAATTTGTTGTCTTTTAAATATACATGTGTTTCAAGTTGTTTTTTAAAATATATTTTGTGTAATTTGGTTTCTGTGTGCTTGATATTTTTCTCTTAAATGAGTGCTAGTTTCAGACCTGTACTGTATGTTCCGTTCAGGTAATGTATAGTCTTATTTGTAATCTCACATTCTTTTTGTTATAGAGAGCAGTCTAGATATTACAGACTATTTTAATTAGCTTCTGGCTCATGACTCTTTTTGTTATTAGCTCCACATAATGTCATGAAACTATAATTATTTGTAATAGACTATTACAAAATATAGTAGCCTTTAATTTTATTTCTTCAAGCTTACCATTCATTTATTAGGGGCACGTACAATCATTTTAACCCTCTCAATAAGTATATCATGAGCTCCTAGCATGTCTCACTCAAAGGGAGGTCAATTGATAGAGAGTAATAACTTTCAATGCCCTTTTTTATGTTAATGTTTTGGAAGTTATCTTCGTCATTTCTCCCGTTTCAACATAAGCTCTCAGAAATCTCAGATATGGAGATTCATTCTTTTCCTAACTATGGGTTATAAGCAAGAAGCTACTCCCCTTTTTCTTACATGATATCACTGAATACTTTCTAGTTCTTTTGCTACTGTCTGTATTTTGCACTCTTTCTGATATATCATGCACAAGAAATCGCTCTTTAAACCATATTAAAATATTTAAGTTTTTTTGACAAACGTACAAATAATATGTTTTGAGTTGATTTTTTATCTAGATTTATGTTTATTTAATCATACTACTAATAAAATATTTATTCATTTTACTTGGCTGATTTTGTTTTCTGTTGCTACCTTTCCAACCGTCAGGACCAAATAAAGATCTCATTTGCTTAGTGAAGCTAGTCTGGCGCATTCAGGTTCTATATCCTGTCCACCCTTAAAATAAATGTCTAGTTCCAATTTTCAGATGAGTGGCACTTTTGTGATCAATATATGCGAAACCAAAATCTTTTGTCCTGTACAATATATATTGTGAGAGTAAATAATATTTATTTTTATAATTGCATAGTAAATCGTAGGATTTCACGCTGTATGTTTGTAATTTAAACTCAGTGAGTTAAGTGTGAAGATATTTAATATCCACGCTTTCAGATCTAAGTACTTTAGACTGGCTTGGATATATAGAAAGACAAGTAAAGAATAGGGTGGACTGCACTATTCTTGAAAAATTCTCTGTCTTGTATTTACGACCTGATTGGCTGTTATAGTAATGAGCATGAGAGGTTTTGCAGTCTCTCAATTTAATTGTGAGAGTATGTAAAACTATTTACATACATGTATATATATGTACATACATTAGCCTTTTACATTTAAATACATATATATATAATTTAAATGTTAAATTATAAAAAACGTTAATAACAAAAGTCAATTTAAATAAATAGTTGTTTCAAATTGAAATAAATATTTTAATTTTAAAATCATTCATATATATATAATGATTATTTAAGTTGACTAAAATCCATTAATCAAGATGTCAAACATATAAATAACCTTATGTCAAATTGCATCTTAGTAACTAAACACTAAGGAAATAAAAATTAGAATTCAATAATACGATTAGGCTGCAGAAAGGAGTTTGCTATTAACTGAAAGGAGACCCTTTGATTCCTTTTGGAGGCCTTAAAGGAACTGAGTAGGGCAAATACCTAATGTCCATACATTCTTGTCATTGCAGCTGTTATTACTATGTGATTATTCATACGTATACGAACATGAATGGGCTGCTCACCAACACGCATTGGCCAGTGTGGTGAGTTTATTGGCTTTTTACCTCTGAGTTTAAGATCAAGAAACACCATGATCTTTCTTCTCAGATGCCTGATAAGGCAGAATGAATGTATGTGTAAATGATAAAATATTTTCTAATAATTATACAATTATGACAGACAAAAATAAATCATGGCCCTTATTCCCAGGAGGCTGTAAAGTCACCAATCAAGGCAGTGGTTGGGGGCCGAAGGTGAAGGGTGCTAAAAATCCCCTGATTGCAGACCCAGCCTGCCATTTGCTGACAACTTTATATTTAGGTACTTACAACTGCAGATCACTTTCAAGTGAAGGAAGATTGCAAGTATTAAAAAAAAAAACTGTCTTATATTAAATGGGACATTATTGGACTTTGTGAAGTTAGAAGAAAAGGTGAAGAGACACTTGATTAAAAAAGTGGACATGTACTCTATTATAAAGGCACAAATATTGGAAATACAAGTGGAGTAGGATTCATTATAAATAAAAAGTGGAAGAACATTGTTGAGATTGATGGTGTATCGGACAGAATGGCAAGATTAGTTATACAATTTAATAGCAGATACCAAATGCAGATAATTCAGGTTTATGCTCCAACAAGTTCTCATAGTAATGAAGTAGTAGAAGATTTTTATATGGATGTACAAAAGGCTTTTGATCAGAGTAAACAATATTTTTAAATTGTTATAGGAGACTTTAATGCTAGAATTGGTAAACAAATGAAAGATGAAAATGCTGTAGGTAATTTTGGTTATGGTAATAGAAATGAGAGAGGGCATAGACTTGTGGAGTTTGCAGAAAAAAGAAAAACTTTATATTATGAATTCTTTTTTTGAGAAAAATGTTAAAAGGAAATGGACATGGAAGCATCCAAATGAAGGTACAGCAGAATTAGATTATATTTTGACTAACAAAAAATACATATTTCAAGATTGTAATGTTCTTAATAAATATAACACAGGAAGTGATCATCGATTAGTAAGATTTAAGATACATACGTGTTAATGCAAAACTAGAGAGACAAAAATTATTACGAAAAACAATGCTGTATTTACAGTTGATATTCCTAATCTTCAGAAACATTCTAATGAATTTAAATTAGAATTTACAAATTGGTTTCAAGCATTGGTAGATTTTGAACATGCTTCAGATTTAAATGAAATTAATATGAAAATAACTGATACACTTTTGAACACTGCAACAAAGATAGCTGGTAGAAAAAGCAGCAATTGACCAGTAAATTTTTAGTGAGGCTAGAGAATTTATGAAGAAAAGAAAAAATATGAAGATATATAAAAATGATGCATTAAAAAGTATTGAATATCTCGAATTTTGTAAAATGGTGCGGAAATGAGTTGAAAATGATATAAGAAAGTATAACTGTGAAATAGCAAGGAAAGCTGTAGAGAACAGGCAAAAGCTCTCCATATAGTAGTGCCACATCGTGCTAAACAGAGTAATCAATAGACTACTATATGGAGAGTTTTTGTCTGTTTACTAACAGTTATGTGCTAGCATGAGCTGGTGATCATATGATGAAAGCTGTAGAAGAGAATAAAAGTCTCAAGAGTGTAAAACAACATTTTGGCATTGGTAGGAAATTTATATCTGCAATAAGAAAAAAGATGGAATTCTTACTAAAAAGAGAGATGACATCATAAAATGGGTAGAAGACTTTTATCAAGAATTATATAGTAATAAAAAACAAGTGCCTCCTATATCTATTATATCTTCTGAATTGCCCAGAATTTTGAATGAGGAAGTGAGACATGCAATTAAATTTATGAAGAAACGGAAGGCTCCAGGTAATGATGGAGTTATAATTGATATATTAAAAAAAGCAGGTGAAGAAATTGATTTTTTTTAGCATAGTTATATACCAAATGTCTAAATGATAAAGATGTACCAGATGATTGGAAAAATGCAGTATTAATATTAATATTTAAAAAACGTGATAAAGAAGATATTAGAAATTACAGACCCATCAGCCTTTTATCAGTTTTATACAAAATTTTTACTAAGTTAATTACAACTCATCTACAGAGAACATTGGATTTCCACCAACCAAGAGAACAAGCTGGATTTAAAAGTGGTTTTAGTACAGTAGATCATATCCAGGTATTGAGAGAAGTTATAGAAAGGACAAATGAATATGAGTTGCCATTATGCTTTGGATTTGTAGATTATGAAAAAGCATTTGATTCTATAAAAATTTCTTCAGTGATTAAAGCATTGGATCATCAAGGTATAGATCCAGGATATTGTCATATTTTAAATAATATTTATAAAAATGCAACAGCCACAATTAGATTACATAATTCTACTGGAAAATTCAACATTGAGAAGGGTTTAAGACAGGGTGACTCAATATCTCCAAAACTTTTTATAGTGGTGCTGCAAGGAGTATTTTGTGGATTAAAATGAGAAGCTAAAGGAGTGAAAGTAAATGGAGATTATTTAAATCATTTAGATTTTGCATATGATGTAGTTGTTTTTGCAAGTAATGCTTTAGAGCTGCAGAAAATGTTGCAGGAATTATTAGATGAAAGTAGGACTAAAGATAAATGTTAAAAAGACTAAAGTAATGTTTAATGGATATTCTCAAAGTAAGAAAATTAAGATTGATTATGATGAGTTAGAAGAAGTTAATAATTACAAATACCTTGGTCAGATTATTACTACAGATGGAAACATAATGGATGAAATTAATCATAGTATTAAACTTAGTTGGAGTGCTTTTGGTAGAAACAACGTGATATTAAAAGGAAATATGCCTATATGTTTGAAAAGGAAAGTTTTTAATAAATGTGTTTTACCAGTTCTTACTTATGATCTGAGACTTGGACACTTAATAGAAGAGCAATACAGAGACTTCCGACCACTTAAAGAAGTATGGAGAGATGCATGTTGGGAGTAACAAGAAGAGATCGGAAATGCAATATATGGGTAAAAGAAGAAGCAGGTGTTACTGACCTCATTGAAAAAATTAAAAGACTGAAGTGGAGGTGGGATGGACATATTGCTAGAAGAGATGATAATAGATGGACAATTGAAATCTTAAACTGGATTCCAAGAGATTGTAAAAGACCCAGAAAGAGACAACATGTGAGATGGATGGATGAAATAAGAAAGTGTGCAGGGGTGATGTGGAGAAGAGAAGCTAAAAGTCGGAGGATCCTGCAGTGGATTGATAATGATTGATGATGATCATGATGATGAATACGATTATTAATTATAATAATTTTAACAATTATCAAATATGAAATCATGAAAATCAAATAGTATATTTAACACATGCTACTCGAAGTCAATTCTACTATAAAAGCTGAATCAAATAATTGCAATTTTTTTTTATCTTTTGCCAATGAACTAGTCACTATGCATAATCATTTTGTTGTGTTTGAATTCCGAACATATTAAAGATGGATCAATAGTTTGAACGAATTTTTTTCTTGATAAAAATTTTATTAAAAAAAAACTCTAATCTCACTCAATAAAAGAGTAAATAAATTACTCTTTAATATCATTAGAGAAACTCATAATAAGATCATTCTAAAATGGAATTCTAAAGCAACTAAGTTTTGTCAAAAACATTTATATATTTAAACTAAATTATTTTAAGGAAGTAATACATATAGAAAATGTGTCATGAGTAAAGACCACTTGCATAGGATCAAATGTTATAGTTTTAACTGAAAATAATGTAATTAGTTTTTCCTACCAAAATGCCTAATGTATATGAGCACTTCATATATATAATTTAAAATGAAACTCCAATTGATAGCGAAATAATTTGTGGAAGAAGATGTCAACATCATGAGAGAAGGATTCTGAACAATGGACTATTCTGGCTGCCTCATCTATGGTTGATGACTGAAGAATAATGAACTTTATCTGTAATGAACATTCTTAATCTTATTATGGAAAGGAATAGAACAATACCATCAAATTTCAATGTATCACATTATCTTTATATGTTATCAGCTTCCGACATCTAATTTTATTTCCTTTGCTTCTAAATCCATTTACGTTGAAGTAATCCATTTAAGAAAGTTATTAGATGAAGAGAAATGGAAATATCATTGAGTTAAATATTTTTTTTATTTAATAAAATTTAGGTCGTCCCTGTAAAGCAACCTGATCAAGGTTAAAATAAACTTAATATGAAGGTAAGATTTTATTATTCTTCATATTAAATTCATTCATAACATGACATAATTTTTGTGTATTACTAACTTAATTAATATAATAATATTTGTTTATTATTCTTTGGGTAAATGATTAACATCTGTGGATGAAAGGTCTTTTATTTCATAATATTGACTACACATAAAAGGGGGGGGGGAGTATCATAAAATTGGAATCCCCCCATAGAGATTGGATAATATAAGATCATCATTTATACATACATTAATTTAAAAAAAATTAGCTAGTTAGTATTATTATATACTGTATATTTTTTGAAATTATAAAATTTCATTTATTATTTTATAACTTATTAAAATTTGTTCATGTTGTGATACATATCTACTATAAGGATAAGAGAAAGTATAATTTAATTTGATATCATAAAATAGTAGAAATGTATGGAAAGCACTTATAATAATATTTTTTTTTTGTTATTTGAACTAAATTTAAATTGTTATCTGTTAATAAATATGTTAAAGTTTATTTTAAATTCAAGGAAGTCTCTGATTTATTTAAATTATTTATTCATTTTCCAAAACAAAATAAGATTGAATACACATATCCATACACATATATCATATTAATTTAATATAGTGGTAACTTGGTTAAAATTAATTTTAAAAATAGATTGAAATTATATGAAGTACTATTACTACTGTAGGATATTGATGGAAACCCCTGAAGAGAGTTAAATGTAAAAACTACCATGAGTTCGAATCCTGAGCATAATGGAACAATCAATAAAGGTAGATCAATTAGTCTAAGTTGCATCTATATTAAATGTATAATTATAAAGTATCTTGTTTGAAATGGATTCAATCTTGATTAAAATCAAATTATATTATTTGTAGCATCCTATATGGAGACCCTAAATCCGATTATTGATCAGACCATTACAATATATATATGTATAAGTTATTTCTTGATAAAGGCTATAAAAGAAGGTACTTGAGTATTAGTCCTGCAATGTAGAAAAGATAGGAGCCTTTTCACATCTGCATTAAATGAGTAATCGTGTGATGTCATCAAATTGAAAGAAAATAAACCCTGTGATTTATATCGGAAACCCTGCAAATTATATCAAAATGTGTGAAAACGTATTTCTCTCTTTCCAAATGTCATTTTCTTTGTGGTATTTCAACATTTATTTCAATTATTGTTCAGATTTCTTTCTGACAAGAGCTAGTGTGTTATTTATATTTGTGAAGAACTTCAGCTCATTTGATTTTAAATGAGTGAGTGTAAATAGTTTTCATATTTTTATTTTGTTTTCATAATTTCATAAGTAATAGGGTTTTGTTTGTATTTACAAATAGTCCAAAATGATACAATTTGGAATTGCTGACTACCAAATTGAATGCAATAGTTTATTTTCAAGAACATGGAATACTGCCATCAGTAAAAATTTGTCCCAATGATCACAGTATGATCTTGTACATACTCATGTCTGACAAACAATGGCGATGAAACATTGGAGGGTGCAACAACAAAATTGCCATTCGAAAGGGAAAGTGGTTGGAATGTTCTAGAATCCCATTCCTAATGTTAATCTGGTTCATTTACCGTAGAACTTGTCAATTAACTTCAATAGAATGGAGGCAAAATGAGCTTGGCTTAGCGAGTAAAACAGTAATTGATTGGAACAATTACATGTGAGAAGTTTGCACCAATGCTATGCTATAATGACAACCCGTAAAATTTGAGGGCCAACAAAATCATGGAAATTGACAAAAACCTTTTTTCACAAAAAAATCATCAAGGCGGAATTCTTCCTGAGCAGTGGATGTTTGGTGGCGTATGCAGAGAGACTGATGAATGTTTTATTATCGTAATTAAAGATTGGACTGTTGTGAATCTGATGGAAGTGATTAAATATGATGTAGAAGAGGGTTTGACTATATATTCTGACTGCTGGAAGACCTACAAAAGTGATGAATTGAGGAATATGGGCTATTAACATTTTTACATAAAACACACATATAATTTCATTGATCCAGAAAGTGGGATTCACACACAAATCATCAAAAGACTATGAATTACCATGAAATGGCAAAATAAACAGCAGCAAAGGGCATCAAGGTAATACTTTGACTCATATCTGACAGAATTTATGTGGCGTAGATTACACAAAAATGACGACATATTTTTTTGTATACTCAATGATATCAAATAATTTTTTCCACCAGAATAAAAAGTGGCAATAAAAGTTTTGCAATTTATATTTCTTTATTGTGAATTTTTTTTTTTTTTTTAAAAAAAAAAAAACGTTTATCAGCATTTTTGTGGAAAATCATGATAAATTTTGCAATCAAGTGTCCATTTTTGGTGTGAAAATTTCAGTTCAGGTCTCCATTTTTTGTGGTAAATTTCAATTTGGTTGTTTGAATGTGATCAATACCTGTTATTTATTACAATATAAGTAGCGTATGTGTATATTGTATGTGTTTTTGCAAATAATATTTAAAAAAAATATGTTTTGTGCATATGTAAAGTAACATTTGCATAATGGCATCTTTTATTTAATATATTTTCAGGAGCTGAGATAACAAATTTTCGATTTAAAATGTTTTTAATTATCCATTTCTTTCTTAAAATCATACATATGCTTACTTTTTTTATAGTTTTACTTGTGTATGAACATGTTATTTTTAGTCCTGCAATATGATATTAGACATGCTCTGCCTTTCATATTCATGTCAACCTGCCAATAACTTTATAAATCTTGCAAAAATCTCATGCACAAGATCTGTGTACATGCTACTTTTTCACAAATCTTGTAAAAAATATCGTGTACGAGATTCTTAGACATGTTATTTTGGTCAAATCACAAGATTACAAAGTTTTCAGTGGATTGATATGAATGTGAAAAGGCACAGCACATCTAATAATGTATTGCAAGACTAATACTCAAGTACCTAAAAGAATATAGTCCATGTGTTGGAGTTCATATAATAAATCAAGATTTATAAAGAAGTTTTTATGTGATTTGTTTTGTATATATACTTTAATAGATTTATAAATGTAGATGATAACAATTAACCTTAAGCTATAAATGGCTATTTATTAGTCTGCTTTAGAATCTGAAAGTTAAAATTGACTATATATTAACCTGCTTTCAGAATAGGTAATATTTGCCTGATTTATGAAGTTGGTTTAAAGTTCTTTGCATTATTAATCTCACACTCTTTGGTAAAGTTATCTTTAATGTCTATATAAGTATATCAAATCATAGATAAAGATGATACCATATTTACTGTTAAAGAATGTTGCCTTAACTACAGGTTGAGAATGTTAATAGCTTAACCATACACACATATTTATACTTTAATCATATATGTAATACAGAATATGCATAATTGTAACTAATTCTTTTTATTATGTGAATATATTTTAATATTTTAAGTTTTTTTTTTTATAAAATAAAATGTTATGTTTTTTTAAGTGTATTAGATAAAAAGAGAGAACATTTTTTCTTGTTATCTAAGTTAAAAACTAGAAAAAAGTTTCTTAATTGGATAATATGATTTTGTAAAAGATTTAGCAATGTCCTTCTTTTAATCTTAGCCAAAAAGGATTAATAATTTTAAATGGACATAGATATATTTTTGTCAGAGGTCAAGTAAATCCTTTGTTTTATAAAAATTATTGTAATTC
Organism: Epiperipatus broadwayi; assembly: GCA_028023455.1. Lineage (NCBI taxonomy): Eukaryota > Metazoa > Onychophora > Udeonychophora > Euonychophora > Peripatidae > Epiperipatus > Epiperipatus broadwayi. The sequence goes on along the minus strand of JAQFVV010012680.1, from coordinate 855,060 downwards.
CTTTTTGTAATTAATTAAGATTCATCTGTGAGCTGAGTAGGAGGAGGGAATTAATTTAGATAAAAATAAGATAGCTTATAGGATTTTTTTTTGTGTATGTATACTATAAAAGGCACATGATTATTTTATTATTCAGTGAGTTTTCCAGTTTCATCAGTGGCAGACAAAAAAATAAATTGCTGAAAAATTTGTTTGAAACTGTTCCCAAAAGACTCTGGATAGGAAATTGAATCAGCTAATTACAAATTATTAGAAAGTGTAAGCTATCATTAGATTGTATTTTTTTTATCATTAGATTGTATTATGGTATCATTAGATTGTGTAGATTCTCACTTAAAAAAAAGAAAATGCTTTTGGAAGTGTTCAGTGAAATAAAATGGAATAAACATTAACAAAGTACATTAGATCTCTTCCCTGTTAATCATGTGAAATATATCTCATTGTGCTGAAAAGAAGTCGGATGTAGTCTTGCGTTGTTAGCCGAGAGGTATCGCAGCCGCCATGCAAGCAAGTAGTTGGTTGCAGACGGTAGTAGGTTCGCGTCCCGGCCGATGCTATGACACATGGAAAAAAAGTACATTAGATCTCTTCCCTGTTAATCATGTGAAATATATCTCATTGTGCTGAAAAGAAGTCGGATGTAAAAAAAGTAGCTGAAATCTAAAGTATCTCTCATTCTCCCGTCTGTTAGAAGAAGGAAACAAGAGGAAGTATCAATACAGTATAAAACTTTTTTGTTGTAATTGGTATTACGAACTACAAATGGTTCTTTTAAATCCCAGAAAAAAAAAAAAAAAAGAAAAATCAAATACTTCTCTTCATGGAAATAAGAATAAACATTTATTTCTATAGATATACATATTTTTTTATTTTTATGAAATATATAATTTTAGCAAAACCCACATAAATTATAGTTATTTTATTAGAAGTATTTTCGACTATACATCTTGTAGTCTTTATCAACTATATAACATTGAATAATCAAAACTAGACATCCTTTCACAATATCCATAGTTCAATTTAGTTTAGTTCCCCCACAATTCTGTTATTTTAACATTTGATGATTATCTATTCATTAACATTTGATGATTTCTTGAAATCAACATAGCCTCTTTTATTTTACATTTATCATGGCAACGTCAATTTGCATAATTTTTATATTTTTATAATCAAATTTAAATCCACTTTGACAAGATTTATTATAATCAAATATAACAGATGATGAAGGTTTATTTACATCTTTACATTGGAGAAGAGAATAAAAGAGTATATGCTTTTATATAATAGAATTCAAAAAGAGAAATAATCAGAAAAGGTGTAAATAAACCTTCATCTGTTATATTTGATCATAATAAATCTTGTCAATATGGATTTAAATTTGATTCTAAAAATATAAAAATTATGCAAATTGAACATTGCCACAATAAACGTAAAATAAAAGAGGTTATGTTGATTTCAAGAAATCGTCAAATGTTAATGAATCAGCGGAGGCAATCATCAAATGTTAAAATAACAATTGTGGGTGAACTAAACTAAATTGAACTATGGATATTGTAAAAGGATGTCTCATTTTGATTATTGAATGTTATATAGTTGATAAAGACTACAAGATATATAGTCGAAAGTACTTCTAATAAAATAACTATAATTAATATGAGTTTTACTGTATTTTAATATATATATCATCAATCCTTATCAATCCACTATATAAATAAATATAATTAATATGAGTTTTACTGTATTTTAATATATATATCATCAATCCTTATCAATCCACTGCAGGATGAAGGTCTCTCCAAGTTTAATCCATCTTCTCCAATCTTTAGCTTTTCTTCTCCACAACACCACTGCACATTTTCTTATTTCATCCATCTATCTCACATGTGGTCTCTTTCTGGGTCTTTTACAATGTCTTAGAATCCAGTTTAAAATTTCAATTGTCCATCTATTATCATCTCTTCTAACAATATGTCCAGCCCAACTCCATTTCAATCTTTTAATTTTTTCAATAAGGTCAGTAACACCTGTTTGTTGTCTTACCCATACATTGCATTTTCCATCTCTTCTTGTTACTCCCAACATACATCACTCCATACTCCTTTGAGTGGTTTCAAGTCTCTGTATTGCTATTCTATTAAGTGTCCAAGTCTCAGATCCATAAGTCAGAACTGGTAAAACACATTTGTTAAAAACCATCCTTTTCAAACACATAGGCATATTTCCTTTTAGTATCAAGTTATTTCTACCAAAAGCACTCCAACCAAGTTTAATTCTATGATTAATTTCCTCTATTATGTTTCCATCTGTATTGATAATCTGACCAAGGTATTTGTAACTGTTAACTTCTTCTAATTCTTCATAATCAATCTTTATTTTCATATTTTGAGCAAATCGATTAAACATTACTTTAGTCTTTTTAACATTTATCTTTAGTCCTACTTTTCTACTTTCATCTGCTAACTCTTGCAACATTTCCTGCAGCTCTGAAGCATTATTTGCAAAAACAACTACATCATCTGCGAAATCTAAATGACTTAAATACTCTCCATTTACTTTCACTCCTTTAGTTTCCCATTTTAATCCACAAAATACTTCTTGCAGCACTGCTGTAAAAAGTTTTGGAGATATGGAGTCACCTTGTCTTACACCTTTCTCAATGTTGATTTTTCCAGTATCATTATGTAATCTAATTGTTGCTGTTGCATTTATATAAATATTCTTTAAAATATGACAATATCCTGGATCTATACCTTGATGATCCAATGCTTTAATCACTGAAGAAATGTGTATAGAATCGAATGCCTTTTCATAATCTACAAATCCAAAACATAATGACAACTCATATTCATTTGTCCTTTCTATGACTTCTCTCAATACCTGGATAAGATCTATTGTACTAAAACCACTTTTGAATCCAGCTTGTTCTCTTGGTTGGTGGAAATCCAAAGTTCTCTGTAGACGAGTTGTAATTATCTTGGTAAAAATTTTATATAAAACTGATAAAAGGCTGATAGGTCTGTAATTTCTAATATCTTCTTTATCACCTTTTTTAAATATTAATATTATTACTGAATTCTTCCAATCTTCCGGTACATCTTTATCATTTAGGCATTTGGTATATAACTTTGCTAAAATTGTTTCTATTTCTTCAGCTGCTTCTTTTAATATATCAATTATAATTCCATCATTTCCTGGAGCCTTTCCTTTCTTCATACATTTAATTGCATGTCTCACTTCTTCATTTAAAATTCTGGGCAATTCGGAAGATGTAATAGATATAGGAGGTCCTTGTTCTTTATTACTATATAATTCTTGATACAAATCTTCTACCAATTTCATGATGTCATCTCTCTTTTTAGTAATAATTCCATCTTTTTTTCTTATTGCAGATATAAATTTCCTACCAATACCAAAATGTTGTTTAACATTCTCGAGACTTTTACTTTCTTCTACAGCTTTCCTTGCTATTTCACAGTTATACATTCTTATATCATTTTCAACTCTTTTCCGTACCATTTTACAAAATTCGAGATATTCAATTCTTTTTAATACATCATTTTTGTATATCTTCATATTCCTTCTTTTCTTCATAAATTCTCTAGTCTCAGTAGAAATTTTATTAGTCAGTTGCTGCTTTTTTCTACCAGCTATCTTTGTTGCAGTTTTTAAAAGTGTATCAGTTATTTTCATATTAATTTCATTCAAATCTGAATCATGTTCAAAATCTCCTAACACTTGAAACCTATTTGTAAGTTCTAATTTAAATTCATTAGAATGTTTCTGAAGATTAGGAATATCAACTGTAAATATTGTTTTTCTTAATAATTTTTGTCTCTATAGTTTTACATTAACACGTAACTTACACCTTACTAATCGATGATCACTTCCTGTGTTAAATTTATTAAGAACATTACAATATTGAAATATGTATTTTCTGTTAGTCAAAATATAATCCAATTCTGCTGTACCTTCATTTGGATGTTTCCATGTCCATTTCCTTTTAACATTTTTCTCAAAAAATGAATTCATAATATAAAGTTTTTCTTTTTCTGCAAACTCCACAAGTCTATGTCCTCTCTCATTTCTATTACCATAACCAAAATTACCTACAGCAATTTCATCTTTCATTTCATTCTGCCTTATCAGGCACTGAGAAGAAAGACCATGGTGTTTCTTGATCTTAAAATCAGAGGTAAAAAGCCAATAAACTCACCACACTGGCTAATGCACATTGGTGAGCAGCCTATCCATGTTCGTATACTATATGAATAATCACATAGTAATAGCAACTGCAACGACAAGAACGTATGGAATGGACATTAGGAATTTGCCCTGCTCGGTTCCTTTAAGGCCTCCAAGAGGAATCAAAGGGTCTCCTTTCAGTTACTAGCAAACTCCTTTCTGCAGCCTATATATGTATATATATATATATATATATATTGTAACGAGACAGCGTTACATCAGTATTAGATCTAGGAAGCATCGAGAAACACACACACAACAACTAAAACACTCGTAATTTTATTTTCGTCACTCGTAATATTTTTTTCTCATAAATACATTTATAAAACACATTGATAAAATACAGACGGTAAAACGTCTAATTAAATGATTAAAGTTTTAAATAATAAAAAATAATAACAAAATATAATATGCACTCCTAAATAATAAAATGAATTGTCAATCAAAATCACCACGGGGAATTAAAAATGTTTATTTTAGAAATATGGTTTTAACTAGAATAAAACTTATAGAAAAGATTTGAGGAAAAGATTAAATGCTCGACTTCTAAATTTAATATAGCTTGTATTGTTCTGGTAAAACACACGCACACACGCATGCATTCGAGGTGTGAAGGAATAAGGTTGGTTGAGTGAGATTGCAAAATGAGATTGTCTCAAAATAAATATTGCCTTTAGCACAAAGAGTGAGTGAACAGGTACCTCAAACGCGGACCTGAACGACAACTCCAGGAGTAGGGAACTCTGGGGGTAGATTGGATCCCAAGATATGGACCAACCCTTATAAATACCAGTCAAAACCTATTCAATGGTTCGATTCGATTCATTTGATTGATACTTATCATTGCTGTTGTTGTTTTATTTTCCGATTCTCTGTATTCCAGTTATCACCTGCTCATTTTATTCGATGCTTATGTGTTATTTTAAATAGAGTTGTTCTGAATTAGTTGATTTATTCCTCAGTATTTAAGATGATCATTATGAAATTAATACCAAGAGCGCGATTGTCATGAGGGGCTAATAAACCCTTCAGCGATTGATCGGGCTCGTATGAAATATCTCCGAAGTATGGAATTTGATAACATGCGTGAAGTTAATGCTCCTATAATAGAAATGTTCGTGAAATCCCAAACTGAGACAATCGATGTTGTAACAAGAAAATCCTAGGTAAATATGTTTTATATTATGTTCCTCACTCAATTTATAAACTCGTAAGGCAATCTCTAATTAACAACATAAATTTGCAAAAAAATCTTGAAATTTCCTATTATGATAATTTATCTTTGATATAGAACTTTGTAAACATGAACTTGAACCTAAGTGAAGTCAGAAAGATAATATATTTTCTAAATAGAAAGGAACTTTATCTCGTTATCAATTATGTTATGATTAATTATGATTCTCTGTGAGGTGAATGTATGTGGGTGATAATAAATAAATTAATAATGTTTTCTTTCATATTTAATAAACTTGTTCAATATCTAATCAAGTCGAGATATCTCAAATCTTTTCACACAATCAAACTAGTTTATTTATTCTTAATAACTTATTTTGAAGAGATTTAATTAATTTTAATTTTCGTTAATTTAGTTATTTATTAATTATGTCAAATCGGTAAGTATGTTTTTATTTCACCTTAGTTAAGATAGATTTAAGAGCGGGCGGGTTATAATCAATAAAGTAAAAATTAATTATGTTATATAGATAAGGGGGGATGAATTGTAAGTTGTGTTCGGGGCGAAGCAACAACCTCATAGTAGTGACCACAATAAATAATCCTTATGGTGGTGAGAATTAAAAACATGTGATTTTTCATTAGGACAGTGGTTCTCGGAGGAGTGTCTAGAACAATATGTAACAACTTGAGAAACTTATTGTCCATGTGGGAGTTTTGAGCTAGTGGGTGGGATTAGATCAAATCTTTTGGATGATGTAAGGTGATGATAATTAAAATAATTAAATAATCGTATTGGCGCCCTTATGTGGATCGTGAATAATGTGATGTAGAAAATAAATAAAGTAGTGTGTATGTTTATTTGGTAGTTGGGGATATAGAGAGGGTTTAGGTTACAATATATATATATATATTGTAACAAAATTAAAGATGATTCAAAAATAAAGAGGATCAAAATGAGATCTGGTCTATTAAAGTAATTATGAAATGTCAGAATTCAAACATTATTAAAATCTCAAATATTCAAGTATTACAAACATTAATAAACTGATCAAAAGTATCATTGTAACTTAAATAAACTAGATTAAAGATCCATTGTAATAAAATTAAGGTTTAGATCAAAAGATATTGATTAAATGATCATGAAATGTCAAATATTATTAAAAAATTATGAATCCAAAATATTCAGTATATTATTATATTCAGCTTAACTTAATGAAGAGGATCAAGTATATTATTTAATCAAGAAATGATTCAAATATAAATATTTATTTTATTTCAAAAAGCTTCCAATATAAATATTTAGCTTAATAAACGAAAAATGCATTGTAGATTTTTATATCAAAAGAAAAGAATTATTTAACCTGAGTAGTGGCTATTAAACCAAAAATCAGACTGAGTTATCTATCATATTACGGGTCATTGGATGAAATGAAACATATTTCTATCATTAGATTTCTCAAGATATCCCACTATCAATAATTATAAACAAATTATTAATAACAACTATTATAACTCAGGTATATGGAAATCACGTGAGGTGAGTACACTAGTAATTCAATAAAAGATAACTCAGGTATAGGGACAGTAGATTTTATCCACTTTCATTTCTTGGTTTGATGTTAAGTGCATATTTAAACAAATACCAAGTGAATATGGTCTAGCAGGGTGCCACTAGATTATCTGAATCTAGACACAGTTATATCTAATAACCTTTTCACGTGTACCGGGTTTGAATCCCCTTTTGGTACTTTATTTCTAATAAAAATGGGAGATTTTGCTTTTGAGCCATATCACTATATGCACTAATATTTAGGTAAAATTAAAACATCTTTAAACCACAGTGGAGTTCATTAGACATAAATCATTTCTCAGATCTTAACATAACAAATGTGTTTCAATATTTTTATAAGTTTACTAGCTCAGATTATGTATAACTAATTTAGGATGGCAATTCACTCATCCTTGCATGAAATAGATGACGGGATGTGGTTATAATAATACTAAGAAATCACTAAATATTATGAAATTAATATTTATTTATGGCCTTTAAACATTTAAACAGCTCATTAATTAAAACGTTGATGACGATGATGATGATGATAATAATAACAATAATGACAAGGGTTTAAACTACCACTCTAGGACTAAGCCTAAACATAAAACTAATTTTTATAAAGAAATTCATAATTATTGCTTAATTTTAACATATTTACTTATATCTTAAATAACTAATATTCAACCACTGATGATGATGAATGATCACACTTAACAAAGACTACACTTAATGAAATATATATGCCTCGTTTAATAAAACAAACTAATATTTATTACTGCATTTCTAACATATACATAAAATTTTCTAGACATACATGAAGATTGACATGAATAATAATAATAATAATTAATTATATAACAATCCTCAGATTAATTTCAAGTTCTTCTCCCTTTCCCTTCAAATGCATATTGTATTAAGTTGGATGTCACATTGACCATGATTTTCACTCCATGAGAAAAGTATTTCAAGAAAAAAAAACATCTGCTCATTAGCACACATACTTTATAAATCTAACATGTAAGTAGAATGTTAAAAAAAAATGTTAATAGAAATTAGAAAAATCAAGTTCTTAGAAAAGAGTTTTAAATCATTATCTCCCCCTCCCTTCTAAGCGCTGAAATCTATACTTTCTCAAGACAAAATAATTTAATATTTTAACACCACCTATTATTTCACATTCTCTCGCAATTATACACATATAAAATATTACTATGTATGTGCATGTTTTATCCCAAAATAATAATAATATATTAGTTAAAACTAAAATCATAATACCATAAAAAAATTATTTTACACATTAATATTTCATAACTGTAAAATTAATAAACAAATAAATTTTGATACATTCAAAATCATTTATGTAGTTCAAAGCTATTATTATTAAGACATTCTTGGTTTCCATCGATCTGAATTGTCTTTAAAAGTTCTTTAAATAAAATATGTCACTTTATTACTAAATTTTTATTAATACTCTGATTTCATAAAGAAAATAGATATAAAAGTCATATTACTGATCCAAGGGTTCACTTGTCTTGTATACTGTCTATACTTGGCAGCAACAATTTCCATGTTCTTTGGAACAATCACTTTCTTGAAGTATATAATTATTTGATGATGAGGATCCTATTGAGGTTATTTGCTTTAGTGGATAATTTGGAAATCATTATATCAATTTTTCTTCTCTTCCTGTCAAGCATTATTCTTTTAGTGAATGAAATACAGCAGTTGTTTTCACGTTATAAATTTCCCAGATTTAAACTCAGTTGTTGGAACAATTAATTGGACTTGATGATAAATATTTATCGGTAGATTAATTCATCTTTCATTGAATGCAGGTGAATGCTTTCTTCCTTCTATTAAGAACATCTTATTTCTCTGGTCAGTTGAAAGGTGTAGAATATTATTTTAGACAAAACATCTTTTCTTTCCTATATGATGTGCAGCTTCCCAGATGGTCAGGCAAAGATGGGACATACATATAATTTTTCTAGCCAATCATTTCTTATATTTTCAACATTCAATTTAATAGTCTAATAATCTGAATCATAATCACAATAATAATTCAACTGATTTTTCCAGACAGCTTTTTATACCCAATTTTTGAGCTAACTTAACCAATCAGAGATAGCGTCACTTGCTATTTTTGGACAAATTCGTTTTAATTAAATCTCTAATTTATTTTCAACTAAATTATTTTTCAACTGAAAAGTTTAATCCTTTTTCCAGACACTTTTGTTTTTTTAAAAAATAGACTTAATTCTTTTTTTTCTTACACCTAGGTAATATTTCAAATTTTTGAGCTTCCTTCTTTAGATCTTAAGATAAGACAATTTCAAAATTAGAGTTTCCACCCAGCTTGTGACAAACAATCATTTACAAAAACAAAATTGCTACAAAAATAGATATCTGATTCAACAGATTTCCTCTTTTAACATAAAATTGTACAAAAAAATAATTTGACAGATTTAACCCTTCTAGTACAAACTGTTGAATAAAAAAAAAAATTAACAGATTTTCTCAATTTTCTTTCAATATTTAATAAATAAAAAATGTAGTTTATGTATGTAATATATCCAAGCATACACTTGCCATTATTCCAATCATTTATAAATCTGGTTGATTAATAATATAAATGCTAGTTCAGAAATTATAACCCTAACATTTAAAATCAAATCCTTAGCTTTTAAATCCCAATTACAATTATAGAAAAGCAAAAATAAAAATATAGAATAAGACATTAAAATTGATCAAGCATAGGTTAGTTTTAAAGAAAGTCAAAGTGTTTAATATTTGAAATATAAAACAATTAAATAACTTACACATACACTGTCTATACGTGTGCATTATAACTTTGCTTTTTAACAGAAAATTTAAATATTAAATGTGTGTACTGCTCTTTTTGAGATTTATTAACAAACAAACAAGTAAAGCATATAATAGCTGTCCCACTCTCTTTCTGTCTAAAGCATTTAAAATTTTGATCTGGTAGGGTTTGAACTTGGATGCCCTACAGCTTCTTTTATGGTTATATAAAAATGTGATGATGATTTTTTGGTTTTACATTTCCTCACATGCACATTACTATAAATTTGGCTAGTGACCAAATTGTAATGGCACAACTTTCCCCCCTTCAGATAAAATCATCAGCACCTTTGTTTTAACTATATCCAAAAAAAATTCTAACTAATAAAATACACTAATAACAATATATAAAAAAAATTTAACTACTGGTAAATATATTTTTCATTAGAAAACTTTAAGTAATTTATTTGGAGATCTTTGCCAAGCTACTCTGCTGCAGCATAAGGGATCAAACTTCTAACATTATAGGTTCCATTATTCCCATCAAGAGTAGCAAGCATAAAGGCATTCTCTCCTATTTTCTTGGTAATTTGGAATGGCTTTTTCTTTTCAAACCATATTGTCTGCATAAAATGCACACGTACATCCAGTCCCTTTTTAATATTTCCATTTTTCATTTTGACTGGATATTTATAAAACATATCTGGAGGATTTATTTTATCTAACCTCCTATTACAAACTCCATTTAGAAATATGGACTCTTGGTACCATACATAATATGCCTTGAGGTTTTTCAGAGAGATTGACTCTCTATACCATACATACTTTATTTTTAAACTTTCTAGAAAGATTGACTCCTTGTACCATATATAAGGCACTTTGAAGTTTTCCAGAGAGATTGACTTTCTATACCAGATATCATGCATCCTTAAATCTTCCAGAGAGGTTAATTCTCTGGGCCATATACAATTTATTTTTAAATTTTCTAGAAAGGTTGACTCTTTGTACCAGACATAATTTATTTTTAACTTTTTCATAGTATTTAAATTTTTCAGAGAGATTTCGACATTTACATTTTTCAGAGAGATAGATTCTTTGTACCATATATAATGGACATTTAAACTCTTCAGAGAGATTGACTTTCTGTACCAGATATAATCTGCTTTTAACTCTTTCAGAGCATCTAAATTTTTTAGAGAGATTGATTCTCTGTCTGATACACACTGGACATTTACATTTTTCAGAGAGATTGCCTCTCTGTACCAGATATAACTTATGTTTGACTTCTCCAGAGCAGTTAAATTTTTCAGAGAGATTAATTCTCTGTACGATACACACTGAGTATTTAAATTTTTCAGAGAGATGGATTCTCTTAATTTTATCACCTCATCTGGTGCAGGGAGTTTTTCCTCCAACTCTCTTTTCCTTCTTTTCACTTCATGATCTATCCCAATCAGCTCTCTGGCCATCTCCTCATATACTCTCTTTACTGGGAGACTTGATTTTGCAGCTACTATCAGCCTTTCTACTTCTGGGAACTTATCCTTTATCAGTGTATCTAACTTTACATTTTCCCCATTATCAGTAGTCTGACTATCCTCTATTATACTTTCTGTAGTTTTCTCTATATGAGGTTTTTCGATCTCCGTTTCCCAGGCCATGATCGTTTGGTTGTTGCTTTCAATAGATTGATCTATCTTTGCTTTGAGATCTTCTCTCAAACTCTCTATATTTTGCTTACTATCTTCTCTTAGACTCTATACTTTTCTCCATCTTTTGTTCAAGATTTACCATACTTTTATTATTTTTCTCTATCTTTTGTTCTAGATTTACCATCCCTTGCTTACTATCTTCTCTTAGACTCTCTATACTTTGGAACATCTGCATCATCATTAATTCCATGTCTAATGGTGCTTGCTTTGCTATTGTAGTCTGGCCCTCTTCTGGCTCCTCATCTACCATTTCTATACTTGAGACCTTATTATTGCTACTAACTTTAGAGGCATTTTTTTCTATTTCCTCTTTTTCTTGAGCTTCTTTAAAGGCAATTTTTCTATCCTCTTCTTCAGGATAAAAATGATCATTGATCCCTGGGATTGGGACACCCTCCTCTTCCATAACCTCTTCCATACTATAATTTAGTTCACTCATGTTATAAAACTATATATATCCCATCTGTGCTTCCATGAGTATAAAAACCCCCATATCCTTTCCTTGTCTGACACCTTTCTCTTTGACTAACTGACTGATTTGCTTTTCACCTTATCATGCATTACCAATACAAAAAATTTAATGTCCTTATTTGATGAACTACGCAACAATAATCTATATAGTGCATGCCTGTCTGTAATAGCCCAAATTATACATTCATCCATTCTCCCAGAAATCCGACAGATATTGCCAGTCCACAGAATGACTAGCAGTTCACAATCTTGAGATAAATGAAAGAATTCAGTCACAGCACTATAATCACACAATGCATCTCAAGCACTCAGAAGATCATCCCAATTTGATCACTATTAACTACCACAACCCTTGATTGAATGATGGAAACTCTGTTGCAATAAAAGTAGTATTAAGTCTTAGGGGCTAAAATAGATAAACTATGCCTTGCTCTATCTCTTGGAGTCTTATATGGCAAGTATCAAGGAATGCCCTGCTTATTATAGATTACTGAAAACTAAGCCTTGCTCTCTGTCTTGGAGACTTATAGGCTGATATCATGGCAGGACTACTGTTAACTGCTTCATGATAAAATAAGAATAACATATAAACTTGATTGGAAAACTATGCCGTGCTCTCTCTCTTGGAGACTTATAGGCTGGTATCATGGCAGGTCTGCTGTTAACTGCTTCGTGATAACATAAAGATAACTTATAAATTGGGTTGGAGCAGTGAATGGGTTTGATCATTCATAAGTTACACGAAATACATAGCATTCTCAAGGCAATGACAAAACTCTCCACTCATCATCAAAACTGCAATCTAACCAACCAAACTCCAACGATCAGATATCCAATCCAACCTCCAAAATCATAGACTTTTCTACAAAATGAACTCCCCAAACACACATGAGACTACTATCCCATAATTCATCACTATTACTATGCCTATCCTATCTGGCAATAAATCATTTTAATGTTCCACAAAAAACAATTCTATTATTTATTTCACCTTTGTCTTAAGTTGTGATATTCATCTCTATTTTCAAAATTGATAAAAAAAACAAACTGTTTTGTGGCTGTACCCATTTTATCATCATCAATGAAAAATTAAATCATATTAAACATCATCATATACAAATCTAAAATAAGACTGTTTGGCCAAGACAATTTTGTAAGACAAAAAAAATTTTTTACTGAAAAAAAAATTTACTAAAAATTTTTCTCTTTTTAACCACACATCTCCTATCATTCTATAGACTCCCTTTTTCAAGTATTTGGTAAAATATCAAACCCTACATTGGGTGCCATTGTAACAAAATTAAAGATAGATCCAGTGTAACAAAATGAGATCTGGTCTATTGAAGTAATTATGAAATGTCAGAATTCAAACATTATTAAAATCTCAAATATTCAAGTATTACAAACATTAATAAACTGATCAAAAGTATCATTGTAACTTAAATAAACTAGATTAAAGATCCATTGTAATAAAATTAAGGTTTAGATCAAAAGATATTGATTAAATGATCATGAAATGCCAAATATTATTAAAAAATCATGAATCCAAAATATTCAGTATATTATTATATTCAGCTTAACTTAATGAAGAGAATCAACTGGATCAAGTATATTATTTAATCAAGAAATGATTCAAATATAAATATTTATTTTATTTCAAAAAGCTTCCAATATAAATATTTAGCTTAATAAACGAAAAATGCATTGTAGATTTTTATATCAAAAGAAAAGAATTATTTAACCTGAGTAGTGGCTATTAAACCAAAAATCAGACTGAGTTATCTATCATATTATGGGTCATTGGATGAAATGAAACATATTTCTATCATTAGATTTCTCAAGATATCCCACTATCAATAATTATAAACAAATTATTAATAACAACTATTATAACTCAGGTATATGGAAATCACGTGAGGTGAGTACACTAGTAATTCAATAAAAGATAACTCAGGTATAGGGACAGTAGATTTTATCCACTTTCATTTCTTGGTTTGATGTTAAGTGCATGTTTAAACAAATACTAAGTGAATATGGTCTAGCAGGGCGCCACTAGATTATCTGAATCTAGACACAGTTATATCTAATAACCTTTTCACGTGTACCGGGTTTGAATCCCCTTTTGGTACTTTATTTCTAATAAAAATGGGAGATTTTGCTTTTTGAGCCATATCACTATATGCACTAATATTTAGGTAAAAGTAAAACATCTATAAACCACAGTGGAGTTCATTAGACATAAATCATTTCTCAGATCTTAACATAACAAATGTGTTTCAATATTTTTATAAGTTTACTAGCTCAGATTATGTATAACTAATTTAGGATGGCAATTCACTCATCCTTGCATGAAATAGATGATGGGATGTGGTTATAATAATACTAAGAAATCACTAAATATTATGAAATTAATATTTATTTATGGCCTTTAAACATTTAAACAGCTCATTAATTAAAATGTTGATGACGATGATGATGATGATAATAATAACGATAATGACAAGGGTTTCAACTACCGCTCTAGGACTAAGCCTAAACATAAAACTAATTTTTATAAAGAAATTCATAATTATTGCTTAATTTTAGCATATTTACTTATATCTTAAATAACTAATATTCAACCACTGATGATGATGAATGATCACACTTAACAAAGACTACACTTAATGAAATATATACGCCTCGTTTAATAAAACAAACTAATATTTATTACTGCATTTCTAACATATACATAAAATTTTCTAGACATACATGAAAATTGACATGAATAATAATAATCGGAATGAATAATAATAATAATAATAATAATAATAATAATAATAATAATAATTAATTATATAACAATCCTCAGATTAATTTCAAGTTCTTCCCCCTTTCCCTTCAAATGTATATTGTATTAAGTTGGATGTCACATTGACCATGATTTTCACTCCATGAGAAAAGTATTTCAAGAAAAAAAAATATTATCCGCTCATTAGCACACATACTTTATAAATCTAACATGTAAGTAGAATGTTAAAAAAAAATGTTAATAGAAATTAGAAAAATCAAGTTCTTAGAAAAGAGTTTTAAATCATTATCTCCTCCCTTCTAAGCGCTGAAATCTATACTTTCTCAAGACAAAATATTTTAATATTTTAACACCACCTATTATTTCACATTCACTCGCAATTATACACATATAAAATATTACTATGTATGTGCGTGTTTTATCCCAAAATAATAATAATATATTAGTTAAAACTAAAATCATAATACCATAAAAAAAATTATTTTACACATTAATATTTCATAACTGTAAAATTAATAAACAAATAAATTTTGATACATTCAAAATCATTTATGTAGTTCAAAGCTATTATTATTAAGACATTCTTGGTTTCCATCGATCTGAATTGTCTTTAAAAGTTCTTTAAATAAAATATGTCACTTTATTACTAAATTTTTATTAATACTCTGATTTCATAAAGAAAATAGATATAAAAGTCATATTACCGATCCAAGGGTTCACTTGTCTTGTATACTGTCTATACTTGGCAGCAACAATTTCCGTGTTCTTTGGAACAATCACTTTCTTGAAGTATATAATTATTTGATGATGAGGATCCTATTGAGGTTATTTGCTTTAGTGGATAATTTGGAAATCATTATATCAATTTTTCTTCTCTTCCTGTCAAGCATTATTCTTTTAGTGAATGAAATACAGCAGTTGTTTTCACGTTATAAATTTCCTGGATTTAAACTCAGTTGTTGGAACAATTAATTGGACTTGATGATAAATATTTATCGGTAGATTAATTCATCTTTCATCGAATGCAGGTAAATGCTTTCTTCCTTCTATTAAGAACATCTTATTTCTCTGGTCAGTTGAAAGGTGTAGAATATTATTTTAGACAAAACATTTTTTCTTTCCTATATGATGTGCAGCTTCCCAGATGGTCAGGCAAAGATGGGACATACATATAATTTTTTTAGCCAGTCATTTCTTATATTTTCAACATTCAATTTAATAGTCGAATAATCTGAATCATAATCACAATAATAATTCAACTGATTTTTCCAGACAGCTTTTTATACCCAATTTTTGAGCTAACTTAACCAATCAGAGATAGCGTCACTTGCTATTTTTGGACAAATTCGTTTTAATTAGATCTCTAATTTATTTTCAACTAAATTATTTTTCAACTGAAAAGTTTAATCCTTTTTCCAGACACTTTTGTTTTAAAAAAATAGACTTAATCCTTTTTTTTTCTTACACCTAGGTAATATTTCAAATTTTTGAGCTTCCTTCTTTAGATCTCAAGATAAGACAATTTCAAAATTAGAGTTCCCACCCAGCTTAAGCTCCCAGAGTGACAAACAATCATTTACAAAAACAAAATTGCTACAAAAATAAATATCTGATTCAACAGATTTCCTCTTTTAACATAAAATTGTACAAAAAAATAATTTGACAGATTTAACCCTTCTAGTACAAACTGTTGAATAAAAAAAAAAATTAACAGATTTTCTCAATTTTCTTTCAATATTTAATAAATAAAAAATGTAGTTTATGTATGTAATATATCCAAGCATACACACTGCCATTATTCCAATCATTTATAAATCTGGTTGACTAATAATATAAATGCTAGTTCAGAAATTATAACCCTAACATTTAAAATCAAATCCTTAGCTTTTAAATCCCAATTACAATTATAGAAAAGCAAAAATAGAAATATAGAATAAGACATTAAAATTGATCAAGCATAGGTTAGTTTTGAAGAAAGTCAAAGTGTTTAATATTTGAAATATAAAACAATTAAATAACTTACACATACACTGTCTATACCTATGCATTATAACTTTGCTTTTTAACAGAAAATTTAAATATTAAATGTGCGTACTGCTCTTTTTGAGATTTATTAACACACAAACAAGTAAAGCATATAATTGCTGTCCCACTCTCTTTCTGTCTAAAGCGTTTAAAATTTTGATCTGGTAGGGTTTGAACTTGGATGCCCTACAGCTTCTTTTATGGTTATATAAAAATGTGATGATGATTTTTTGGTTTTACATTTCCTCACATGCACATTACTATAAATTTGGCTAGTGACCAAATTGTAATGGCACAATATATATATATATATTGTGCCAATATATACTCTACCATAAATCAATATATATATATATATATATATATATATATTGATTTGAATATTGCATATATTGACAAATAATGTTGATGTCATTTAATAATTTGGATAATTTTAAAATATTTGGCCTGGTTTATAATTTTCAGTATCTAATATTATCAATTATCATTACTATTGTGTTTTTTATATGTGTGAACATTAGCAGATAATCAGATATTCATATGAAAGGGTAGATTACGAAAAGAAGGGAAGGGAGTGATTACTCATATTACTAATTATTCTATTCTTTATTAGACATTATTTAATTTGTTTTGCTTTTAAGGTGATTTATTATTCTTATTCTTGGGATTTGAACACAGACTTTCAAGCATTCTTCAGCTATCGATTCTATCTCATACAACCGGTACCCATGACCACATAATGTGAAAAAGATAAATAATTTCCAATATATGTATTTTGTGGTGAACCATCACTCATCAGTTGGTCCACATCACTATCTTTTACACACACCTATATATATATATATAATCAGTGATCAGTTTATATTAAGGTAGCACATCTTCAAACATTAATGGACAGGCTTCAATCTACTCCACTCCTCACCGCTTCAGCCATCCATACCATTGAAAATATGATGTTGAAATGCCAAAATCCCTTGTTGATACCAGTATTATTATGATGACCATGTTGACCTTACATCACTTTGATCCCTTACATATAGGACTTTGTCCATTTATATACACAGAAGGGGGATGGGCAAGATGTAGACTAAATCTATAATATTAGAATACATGTATAATTTAATATACTTGGAAATTGAGGTATATATTGGAGATCATTTATTTTTTTTCAAATGTGTAGTCATGTGTATTGGGTGAATGAGATACAGTCATAGCTGAAGGGTAATTGAAAGTCCATGATCAAATCCTCTATAATTATATCTAATTTTCAAATGTATTAAATAATACTTGTATTCTAATATTTTATATTCTAATATTTTTATTAGTAGTAGTAGTAGTAGTGCTTATTATTAATAAAATGTTTTTGTCGTATTAGTCTATAACTGGGGTTCAATATCTTTGTTTTCCTCACTCCATAGTTTGATCTAAATTAGAAGTTGTAATATTATATCAACTTATTTTGCTATATGCATCTCTCCTTGAGAATTAGAGTTTTGAGCTAGAACTTGGAATAACCTGAAGAAAATGTAGGAGAATATCTATATAAGGGTTTATAAAGCATCTTTCTATGAAAGTTGCATTTAAAGTCCATGTGTTTGAGGCTTTATAAATTGCGTTTTGGTCAATCTTTATACAGATTGATTCCTAAAAAGGGTGATTAGGAAATATAATTGATAGTTAGTTTAATCCCTTTTTAATGATGTAGATATGAAAATAGCGTATTTATTTTTTAGCAAGTTTTAAATAATATCACATGTGGGTGGATAGCTGAGTTTTTTACTTTTCATACTTAAATAGTTAGTATAAATAACTTGTATAGTGCACTGGTGGGATGATTTTGATAACTATCTGATCCCTTGTTAAAGGTCAAGGGTTCGAACTTGAAAGAAATGTAAGGGCATCAATCTAAATTATATCTTTTATTTCCTATGATTTAAATTCACCACCCAAAGCAGATATTGGTGATGAAATAGCATCTGATGGCATCCTTTTATTTAAATACATAACTTTCAAGAGAAGAGAGATTATTAAACTGGAAAAAAATCTAATATTAAACAGAACATTACTAACTAGAAGATAACATGAAGAAAGAGTTGTTTTGGAAGTAGAAATATATCATTATCAATATTTAAAAAAAGTGGAAAAACAACATTGTAGAGATTGATAATATGCCATAAAAAGTGATAAAATTAGTTATTCAATTTAATAGAACATATAGTTAATTCAGGTTGATGCCTTAGCAAGTTCTCACAATGCAGTAAAGAATATTTATATAGATAAGAAAAATGGTTTTGATCATACTAAACTTTTTAAAATTGTTATGGGATGCTTTAATGTTATAAAAGTGTTTCGAATACAATTTTGTGATAGAGACAGAAACGAGAGAGAATATAAACTTATAGAATTTGCAGAAGAAAAAAAATGTATATTATGAATTTCTTGCATGATAAATATGCAAAATAGAAATGATCATAGAAACATATAAATAAATGTATTTCAGAAATGGATTTGAGGAAGTATGTATTTCAAAATTATAATATACTTAATAGATTCACCACAGTAAATGATTGTCGATTAGTGAGATATGATACATGTTAATATAAAATTAGAAAGAGTAAGGCTATTAAGACAGTATTAATACTTATTATTCCTAACTTTCAGAAACACTCCAATCAATTTAAATTTGAAGTTGCAACTCTTTTTAAAAATCACTAGTGGAGTCTGAAGATGATTAATACATGAAGAAAATCAATAAGAAAATAACTGTTTTTTTTTTATTAAGAATTAACTACGTTGTTGGTACAGAAAGACACAACTCACTACTAAGTATAGAATAATGTTTAAAAAAACATTAAAGTATTTAAATTCATTAAAAATTAAATGTCTGTATATGTATAAATTGATTCGAAAAAGAGTTAATGATGATATAAAAAATTATAATTTTGAATTGACAAGAAAATCAATAAAAGAATTTTAAAAAAATCTAAACTATAAAATAATATCTTGGTATTGGAAGAAAAATTATTTCACCAACAAGAAGAAAAGATAAACTATTACTAAAAAGAAAGATGACATAAAATGTCTAGAAAAGTTTAATAAAGAATTATACAGTAATAAAACATGAAAACAAAGAAGATCCTGAAATAACAGATTTTTTCTCGATATTTTAAAAGAATCAGATGAAAAAAATAAAATAAAAAATGTTGGCAAAAACAATATACTAAAAACATGCCAAGTAATTGGAAAGACGCAACAGAGATGTATATCTATAAATTTGTTATTAATTCTATACAAATTCTTTAATAAGATAATTACAACTAATCTTCAGCGAACTTTAGATTTTAATCAACCAAAAGAACTAGCTGGATTTAAAAGTGATTTTAGCACCGTGAATAACGTTTGAGAATTAAAGAAGTTATAGAAAGAGTAAATGAATGTGAGTTGCCATTATGCTTTGTATATGTAGATTATAAAAAAGCGCTTGATTTTATAAGCATTTTCACACTGATTAAAGCTTTCGACTATCATGTTATAAGCCTGTGATATTATCTTACTTTGAAAAATATTTATCAAGACGGAGCAGCAGAGTGGAGTTACTAAGATTAATATATTGATGTATGATAAAGTGATTCCATATCTTTAAATCTTTTTATAGTAGTTTTATGAAAATATTATTATGCGTTAGTACGAAAAGCAGAAGAAATAAAAATACATGGAAATTATTTGAGTCACATATTCTTTGTTTTTGTAAATAATGCCTTAGAGCAGAGGTGGAACACATTGGAAAAAGATTTGCATTGAGCTTCACATTAAATATACAAACATTACCAAAAGCTTTAAGCAAAAAAAAAAAAATCAATGCATAATCTTTGTGATATCCATCACTATAAATAAGCAAAAAAGTTCTTAAATTCTAATTATGCAGCGATTTATTCGGAGAGTCTTTTTAAATCGGCAGCAGGTTCCAAATTTGTGATCGCTAATATAGAAAATGTACATATTTAAATAATAAAACTTCACTGATGTTTTTTTATGTATTTTTTATTATAAAAGTAAAAGAGCGAAATATAAAACTAGTTGGATATTTGACATTGGATTTGAGTGCATATGTAGGTTTATTTTAATCATATTACAACCTGTAAGCAGAAAAAATCTTACGTTTTAAAAAAGTTTACTATTTTATGTTGAACCCATTCATAGTCATAAGTGGACACCCTGATTTAGAGCTTCAGTCAGGGTTGCAAAAGTTATCAAATGAAAATAAAAAATTAGGACTAAAAATAAAATCTAAAAAATAGAGTTAATGTTCTACGTTATTTTACTGAAGAAGGAGATATAGTATGAAAACCAATTGACAACTACAACTCTCTTAATCATATTATTAATAGAGATCAAACATAATGGATGAAATTAATTAAAGAATTAATCTTGATGGATGTCTTTTTGAATGTTATTTAAAAAAATTTAAATTGTTATAAATAATAGAAATACTAAAGCTTGCATTAAAATTATTTTTTAATAACTAACATATTTAAGTGAAAAAATATATTTCACATTAGAAGAAAGTGTGTCTACAAGTTTGAAAGGGACGAGTTTTAATATATGGTTTTACCATTATTTACATATGAATCTGAAATTAAAATATTTAAGCAATACATACATTTCAATTCACATAAAATAGTATAGAGAGATCCATGTTAATAGCAGCAAGGAGAAATTAAAGGAGAAATATTTGGGAAACAAATTAGTATCATTATACCATCAAAGAATCTAAATTATAAACTGGATCTGAACTGAATAGATAGTTAGAAGTTTTAAACTAAAGTCTAAGGAACTGTAGAAGGAGGCAACGTATCAGATACTGGATGCTGGAATGTTGTGGAAAAGAACCTGGATAATATTTGGAATTCATTGATGTAATCATACCAAAAGTCATACACTAGAATTAATTATTTATTAGTTTCCTGCATGGTTTGGTAGGGTTGTTTAGTAGCAGATTCTGGAACTTAAGTTCATAGATCATAATCCAGCTTTATAACTTCTGATAGAAAAATTTCTTACAAATCCCTGAGCAATAAAACCATTTGATTATTTAATTTTTAATGATGGTATTGAATTGTGACCTTTGCACCTGTAAAAATATAACAATATTAATTCTGCAATTGTTTAATGCAAGATATCTTCGCATTTAGGGGACAAATGCAAATTCTTTCAGGACTTTTGGCTTTCAGTTAAAAATAACTAGATATTCATTTATTGACCAATACTGGATTACTATCTGAATATACTATTGGAAAACTACCTAAAAGTCCTGAGTATATTTGGAAAGTTTAAATAAATATTTGCCCAAAATTCTTACATTCACTAGAAGTGAATCCAGATCACCATGCTCACAGTATAAGAATGTACATCAAACAGCTCTTATTGTTATTGGTGATTATGCAATATCAAATTATTAGATGTTAATTGATCTATAACTATTGTAGGTTTAGTTGACTGCTTCGATTTGGTACAGTAGTAGATTAAAAAATTTTGGAGCTCAAAGTCCATGCATTACACCTCAGCGCTATCATTTTCCGGTAAATGAACTTTCTATCATCTCTCAAGCAATACGTCATTTGGTTATTTTTATTACTTTAGTTGTTTTAATTTTACATATTTATTATTTATTTTCTTTAGTTTTGAAGTAACTCCCCATAGCAATAGTTTTTAAATGAAGATTCAATTAATTTTTACAATAATCACTAATAATCTCTATAGATTTTTGTCTATTAAATTTTAATAATAATAGTAAATGAAGGAAGGTTTCAATGCATAGGAGGTCTTTTGATATTAAGCTGTAGGACTTAAGAAGTTATCTTATTAGTCAAGGATCTATAGTTCTTGAATATGTTCTTATATTACCAATGCACTAAAACACGCAAGGTAAAACATATTTGAATCTTCTTAAAATTCAATCTCTTGTGGAAAAAAAGATTCTTTGTAGTTAGTCTGTTTTATGTACTATGATGACAGCATAAATTATACATTAAGATAACCACTTGCTTTTAATAATCATATTTTAGAAAAAATGCTTATATTTAAAAAGTCTACATGTAAACATTTTATCTAGCAGTAGATAAATAATAACAAACTTACCTTGGCTAAAGGATAATATTGTAAAGTTTTCAACATATCTTCCCGATATAAAATAAAAAGTTTGGCATAACCAACAGACACAACATTAGCTGTACGTCTACACACATTTATAAAATTATCTTTAAATTATATATTCATACAAATATGTTAGAGTAATTTAGCGAAACTATTATAAATTTGAATTACTAATAAATAATATATACTAGTGCCAAATTGAAAAACACAGTCTATTTTCTAACTATTGATCTTTATCAAATAGAGTGAATCATTGTTTATAAAGAAGTTGTTGAAAGAAAAAAGACATAATACTGGATTTAGTTTATACTTTTATTTTTACCATTAAAGTAAAAAAAAATAATGGTACTCTTATAATATGTGATCTACTTAAGCTTTACAGTCTTCTGCTGGATAATGCTTTAAGGATTAAAGCAGTGAAGAAATTAATCTATAAAAAATTAAATGTACATATTATTAAATTTACTAAAACATATATGTGTTTAAGTGTATCAGTGTTATTAGATAGAGTGGAGAGTGGTGGGTCATATGAAAGTCTGTGCTCATATACCCTATATATTAAATACTCCTTTAGCATGTCGAGCTATAAAAAAGTAATCCAAGTGAAAATAACTGATAGCAGTAAGGGTGGGAAATAAACAAACTAAAAGAAATCAAATAGATTGTTACATATGTGTCCCACCAAAAAATACAAAATGGAAAAAAATTGTAACAAATTAAATAATGGTAATAAATATGTTAAGTATGGCATACTTATTATCATCATATAAGCTGTTTTTGAATACTTTTTTAATTATTATTTTGTAAATATTTATCTTGGACAAATACATTTCTACATTTAATGGTCTATGGATTAATTTTTTCTTTGCATTGATAACTAAAACGCCATCTGAGGAAGTACATGAAACTGAATACAGTATATATCACATATTATAACAATATCGAATATTATATATTATATTTATTGCTCTGGAATAAATATTTTTAGTAGTAATAGCAAATTTAAAACATTAACAACTTAATTAGTCAAAATAAGAGTCATAGATCAATTCATAGATCACATGACCCAATCTCTTAAGCTTGTAAGTTATAAACAGTGAGGATTGCCAATTCCTCTACAAGCTTTATGATAAATTCTTAGCCAGAGCCAGCACTTAAAATATCTGTCAGGAACCGCTCCCCAAACCCCTGACCATGGTTTCATGCTTTGGCACTCCTCAGAGAGGTGTCAGGGTAGGTTCAGACACTAGATCTAAAAATACCAACCCAAAGCCAAGCATAGATCTAGTGTCTGAACCTACCCTGACACCTCTCTGAGGAGTGCCAAAGCACGAAACCATGGTCAGGGGTTTGGGGAGACATTCCTGACAGAGATATTTTAAGTGCTGGCTCTGGCTAAGCATTTATCATAAAGCTTGTAGAGGAATTGGCAATCCTCACTGTTTATAACTTACAAGCTTAAGAGATAAGGTCATGTGATCTATGAATTGATCTATGACTTTTATTTTGACTATTTATAGTCTCTGCCAAAAGTCTTATGCAATTTTATATTGCTATGACTACTAATATATGATATGGCTGAAGATCTATCAGCCCCATATAGCTATTTGAGTTGGATAGCTGGGTTTAAAGACATGTAGATGTCTGAAAATTTCAGATTTTCCACTCAATAGATAACTTTTAGATAAGTGCTTGGCTTTGGGTTGGTATTTTTAGATCTAGTGTCTGAACCTACTCTGACACCTCTCTCAGGAGTGCCAAAGCACAAATGGTCAGGGGTTTGGGGAGGGGTTCCTGACAGAGATATTTCAAGTGCTGGCTCTGGCTAAGCATTTATCATAAAGCTTGTAGAGGAATTGGTAATCCTCACTGTTTATTAGCAACTTAATTTCTAAAATATTAACAAAGTTTATACATTATAAATGCAATTATGAGATTAATTTTTCTTGGTTAAATATTTCACTAATAAATATAACAAAAGGTATAAACAATAAAAAAATCACTGTTAAAACAAATCAGTCAAGTGTTAGGTTAGCATAGCTGCCTTCCAAACAGCTGGTCTGGCTTTGCTTCCCGGTCAATGCATTTGATATATATATATATATAATGATAAGTATATGCATATGATATATATATATATATAATGATAAGTATGCTGCACTATGCTCTATAAATCAATAACTGGACAGGAAAATCAATGCAAAAATGCATATTTTTGATTTTTATAGTCATTTATAAAACTTAGTTAGTTTTTTAAAGTTAATTAGCTACATAATGTAAAACTTACCATAGTGTTCACTATAAACCTAAAAAAGATTAAAGTAATGCTTAATGGATTTTGTCAAAAGAAACTAAAAATTGATAAGCAGATCAGACAGATGAAAACATAATGGATAAAATTAATCTCCAAATTAAGTTTGGATGGAGTGCTTTTAATAAAATAATTTAATATTAAAAGAAAATATGCCAATGTAGTTTTTTATAGGTGTGTTTTATCAGTTCTTACTTATGAAATTGAGACTTAAACACTTATCAAAAAAGCAAACCACAGATTTCAGATTGCTCAGTAAGTATTGGAAGTAGAATGTTTGCTCTTTGCATGAGAGTACAAAGAGATAACATTAATGTCATTGAAAGATTTAATAATCTGAAATGAAACTAGGTTTGAAGTATTGTTAGAGAAGAGGATAATACGTGAGCAGTTGAAGCCTTGAATTGTATCCCAAAAGAATATAAAAAAGAATATAAAAAAAGTTGAACATGTCCACATTTGAGATGAATAAATACAGAAAGAAAGCTTGTTGGTATGATATTGAGAAGCTATGGACTAGAATGGGCTGATATTGGAGAATACTTCATCATGCATCAGACTGATAATGATGGAAAATGGTAGTGGCATTATAAGAAATGATGCTTAATTGAACAGATGCTAGAATGTTTACTGTTATAACACAATCAATATTTTGCAATAAACATCTGGAGAAATGCTATCAGCTGAAGAAGCATAAACATATAAAAATATTTCAAGTGCAAATTGCTATGACTAGAAACAACAGTTTATGAAGTTCATTTATCAATTTTAGTTCAATTAATCTGTTTACGTGTAGCCTTTAGCTGTGAAATTACATATTTTTAAATTACACATATATAATTTTAGCCACAAACTGGCAAAACAAAATGAAAAAACAACAACAATTAATGAAGTAAATATCAAGAACAATGTTTTTATGCTTTTTGCATTTTTATTATGACAAGTTTCACTATAATTTTGATTAGAAAAAGATTGTTTACGATTTTCAAATTTTTTATATATAGTGCATATGTTAAGCAAATTAGTTTTATAATATTACAATTATTCTGATGATTTTGAGTTATATTTTTTTTCTGTTTTTGTATGGTGTTGGATGGTAACATTATTTAGGCTGTGATTCATTAATAGATTAGCCTAAATATGAATGTTATTAAAATATTTCAGATCCAAGTATGTTCATTTTAGCATAACTTACTATACTGCAAATATTTGCATGGTTACTACCAGTGACAATTTTCTTCATAGGCATTTTTTAAAATTTAGTAGTTTTTTGGGTCCCTGGCATTGCATTATGAGCCATGTTAATAATGCACTGCATTACAATATGTTCTTTGACACTCATGTAATTATAGATGTATATATTATGTACATACATTGTTGAAACCATGTATAACACACTTACATATGGACTATCTATATAATGTGAAACAAAAATAAAATGATAATACTTGTTTTCATTGATTTCTAATTTTTTTGTATGTTGTGTTTACTTTTTTTTAATGTGGATAATTGATACTATGAAACTATTATACTATTGTCATGTAGATACCAGTTAAGTAGGGCTATCTATATTGCATTTTCTCTTTATTTCTTTAAACCAGTGCTTTCATGTCATGAAAGACTATTGGGAAGACTAATTGATCAAATGAAAATGTTAGTACAAGATTAGTTGATTCCTGTATGCAGCTTACATTGGTCGTCTCTTGGGTTTTCCATTTGTAAAAATCTAACTTGTTGCAAAATGTAAACTTATTTTCCCTACAGTTTATTCCTGAGTCATGTCTTTCTAAGAAATCTGACCCTAACAATACATCATAAATCAGGCCTAGCATTATTTGAAATATATGTTTTACATTTGTTGCTCCTATCATAATATCGAGTCCCAAACAATGCGTTCCTATATTGGCTTTTTTTCCATTTGCTAAGATAGCATAAGCAGATTTTTTGGTGAGATAGGTAGTACTTGAGTTCCTACTATTGTATCCCACCATTCTTTTGACACCAGTAACACTTGATTGCCAATGTCTATTAATCTGTAACGGGGACATCTTCTAGAAGTGCTTTAATTGTAGGGCATTCCAGGTATGGTGGTCTATGATCATCTTCTTCCAGTTTGCACATGAATGCTGATGCCACTCTTTCATTTTTCTCAATACTTTCTTCTGTTTCATCCTGGAGTTCTATCTGGTGTATATAAATTATAGGACCCATATCTTTCTGGAATTGTTATGTGTTTTGATCATCATCATAGCAGTTTCTGACAGAAGCCATTTGTATTTTGGGTGAGTCAATTCTTTTTCCTTTGTCTCTGTGCTCATTATTTAGGTGGCCAAAATCTATAGCAGTTAGTAACTCTACCATCTCATCAATTCCACAGTTATGGTAACCCAGCATCAATTGTTGTATGTGGAGAGACATATTGTACATTATTGTCCAAATAATCTGCCTCTCCAACAAATGGAAGGCAGTAAGTGATTTTACTGTAATACTAGTAATTTATAAATTCAAGATGGATTGTAAAACCTTTTATTACTTTTCACTGATAGGTTTTTTTTTTAAAAAAAGTTTTAGTATTATTTGTTTTTTTATATCCTCCTTTGGTTCTAAGAGAATGGGAGAGAGTGGGAGGAGTGTGAGAGAGGAGAAATACAGCTGATTTTAGGTTTTCAAGGTTTTTTTCATTTCTCATCTGTGATATTATCTAGTATTGGTTTACAAACTTAATTAATGTATAATTTCAACCAACCTCAATTAGTATTTGTAAATGACAGATTTGTTTGAAAATTATTATTCTCATTGTCTTTAAAAATTTTAAATGTCTTTCTTTCTTATTTGAATTTTAATAAGTGAAGAGAGGGAGCAAGGGGAGGATACAGTCATCATAGGAGTATTGTTGACTTTAATGAAAACAAGAATTGTCAACTACATTCAATGCAAATTACAAATCAAATCAACAAATCCAAATAAAAATAAACTGACTGGTTTTGAGACAACAATAGCAATTGGAAAAAAAAAATCTTAAAAATTTGTTTGCCTGCTTGATAACTGTTTACTTTTTAACTTCACAAAAATTCAAAAATAAAAGGCATTATCTCTTTCATTTTGAACTCACTAATTTATTGGCAGCATATATGGTCAATGCAAAATCACTCTAAACTCATCTTGATCTTTTTTTTCAATCATAGATGGCCCAGCTTCTCCCCTCCCCACAAGGTCTATGAATGAAGAATGTAAAAATGTTTATTTCTACCTTTTTTAAAATTAAAAACTAAAAAAAAATAAATAGAATAAGATAATTTAAATGAACACTTCCAAGTCTAATTTTCAATTTGCTTTTCAAATAAAACATTTTAACAATATTATCAATGAAGACTACAAACTTTATTTTAAATTAATTTCTAAAGTTAAAAAAAAAAAGGATTCATTATAATACACCACAGCAGGAAAATGTTTTCTTTTATCTTTAGTTTTCCCTTGAATTTTGTTTTTAAATTTTCTGCGAATCTAGATGTTAAGTATGTAAAATAAAGTACATAGAATCTTAAATTTATAGATTAATTAGCCCAGAATTCTTTGGTAATGTAGATCCAATATTTTAAAGAACCAATTAAGGAGAAAATGGAATGTAGAGACTCGAGTCGAGGAACCGTCATATATATAGAATAAAATCACATTAATATTTTAAATATTAATTCTTATTAAAACAAAAACATTTTTTTTTTTAAAAAAAAACGTTTTTAAAGAAGCAGTATTAAAATTTTATGATTTTATTTTAAATATTATATCAATATTTTATGTGTCGAGTAGAATTAATGTCATAATTCCAAGTTTTGAAAGAACTTCTAGTTACGAAGCAAATATTGTCGAGATAGTTGTCTAGGATGTGGGTGAGGTGGGAGGGGGGTTCTTTGTAGTTTTATGGATTAGTTTTTTATTCTTGTTTACATATTTGTTTGCGATTGATTAACAAACTTGTTAGATGTATGTCCCCATTAAATCCAGAAGAAGAAATAAATTTCAGTTTGAGTTAGGATCCAAGAAAAAAAATTGTGCTTGGAGAAAAGTCTTTCACTCTCTTAAAACATTCATTTTATATATATATTAACCATTTTTGAAACATCCTATATATATATCATGTATATGGACAAATAATTATTACGAGAATTAATAATTGCTTAACTGGCTCAGATGTAGCACGTCTGTATGTCTGTTTATACGTATATATACACACACAAATATACGTTAGCCTGCAGATACATTTTTTCAGTCTTTATTTCTTATTACTTTCTTAAAATTTCCATAATTATTTTTTTTAAAAATCATTTATCATTTTTTTATTATCAAATCATTATAATTTGATTTATAAATATCACGTGTTCTGCATCACAAGTTTAACACCAACCAAATGATGAAGATAAGTTTCTAGTCATTTACCTTATTTAGATCTGGTGTTGCAATTCGTTTTAACAGACTTAGAATTTTTATCTAAGATAGCTGACCGATAAATTATCCATATAAACATTAAGCATTGATCAACAAGTGGAAATTCAGATAGAGGATAGACCAAAGATGGTAAAATATCTTATCATCCAGAAATTAGTACCTTAATGGAAAAGATTTGGAAATAACTTTATTTTATGGTGGGATATTTATTTAAAAGGTTGATTTAACCTTATATATTCAACAACTCTAGCTTCTAAATGCTTCCTTAATCTTTCATTTTTAATTATTAATATTGGGATATTAATTCTTATTTCCCAACAGTTTTATAAATCCGATGTAATGATTTTGCTTCGTTTATCCTTTCTGAAGGAGAGAAACTATTGGAAGGATACGTGTCTGAGTGGACTATTCAAATGCCGTTTTACTTATTGACCAGATATTTATTAAATAACATATAAAGTATACTATTTTTGTATTATTTATATATTAGTTTTAAATCAGGTTAAATACAAAAACTTAATACTAAGCAAACAGGTATAAAGTGATATATTTTGAAAGTTGATTTTAACTCACCTATTTGTACCATCCTCATTTAACAAACCAATTTCGCCAAAAAATCCGCCTTTGGTTAGATGACGCAAAACTTTATCGCTCTCACTAAAAAATAATAATAATAATTATAATAAAAATAAAATAAAAATTTTCAAGGTTTTTTTATAATTACAATATAATGGCTATTCATCATTTCACGAGTGTTAAGAGTAGATAAAGGCCAATTCCTACCTTCTATGAAAGTAGTATCATGAAGAGTAATGAGTTATATGAGTTTAGAAGTTTGTGTTGGATACCTTTAACTCATCTAAGAGTGAAACTTGAAATGTATGCATAAGTAGAAACAACATTGGATAGATAATGATATGATAGAATTAAAATAAAAGAGGCCAAAAAATTAGAAGATATACTTAGTGTAGTGAGTGCTTGTGGACTCTTATAATATGTTAAAAATGGATAAAAAGCTGTCCCTATTTTGCATTAGAGTGGGTGGTAAAAGATATTGAACTGCCACATGAATGAGATTAGGATGTTTGATAATTCTAGCTCGCCAGAAGACTAAAGATTGTAGAGATGAGAGATAATAATTTCCATTAGCACTGATCAAAACGCGTCAGAATGCTTTATTTATTATTATTAATAATAATTAATTTCTTTAATTTTGGATCAAATTGACTCTTTAATTAAAATCTATTTTTTTCACTAGAATATCTACGGTAAAAATATTGGAAATACAAGTGGAGTAGGGTTCATTATAAATAAAACGTTCCGAAGAACAACATTGTGGAGATTGATGGTGTATCGGACAGAGTGGTAAGATTAAATTTCACAACTTAATAGCAGATACCAAATGCAGATAATTCAGATTTATGCCACAGCAAGTTCTCATAGTGATGAAGTAGTAGAAGATTTTTATATAGATGTACAAAAAACTTTTGATCAGAGTAAATAACATTTTAAAATTGTTATGTGAGATTTTAATGCTAGAATTGGTAAACAAATGAAAGATGAAAGTGCTGTAGGTAATTTTGAATATAATAATAGAAAGGAGAGAGAACGTAGACTAATGGAGTTTGCAGAAAATGAAAACCTTTATATTATGAATTCTTTTTTTTTTTTTTTTTGAGAAAAATGTTAAAAAGAAATGGTACAGCAGAATTGGATTATATTTTGACTAACAGAAAATACATATTTCAAGATTGTAATGTTTTAAATAAATTTAACACAGAAAGTGATCATCGATTAGTAAGATGGAAGCTATCGACTAATGCAAAACAAGAGAGACAAAAATTATTAAGAAAAACAATGTTTACAGTAGATATTCATACTTTTCAGAAACATTCTAATGAATTTAAATTAGAACTTACAAATCGGTTTCAAATATTAGTAGATTTTGAACATAATTCAGATTTGAATAAAATTAATATGAAAATAATTGATACATTTTTGAAAACTGCAACAAAGTAACTGGTGGAAAAAAATAGCAATGGACCAATAAAATTTCTATAGAGACTAGAGAATTTATGAAGAAAAAAAGGAATATGAAGATATACAAAAATGATGCATTAAAAAGGATTGAATATTTCGAATTTTGTAAAATGGTAGGAAAAGAGTTGAAAATGATATAAGAAAGTATAACCGTGAACTAGCAAGGAAAGCAACATTTTGGTATTCCGTAAGAAATTTATATCTGCAATAAGAAAGAAAGATGGAATTATTACTAAAAAGAGACATGACATTATGAAATGGGTAGAAGATTTTTATTAAGAATTATATAGTAATAAAGAACAAATACCTCCTATTTCTATTAAATCTTCTGAATTGCCCAGAATTTTAAATGAAGAAGTGAAACATGCAATTAAATGTGTGAAGAATGGAAAGGCTCCAGGTAATGATGGAATTATAATTGATATATTAAAAGAAGCAGGTGAAGATATAAATTTTTTTTTAGCAAAGTTATATACCAAAGGTCTAAATGATAAAGATGTACCAGATGATTGAAAGAATGCAGTATTAATATTAATATTTAAAAAAGATGATGAAGATATTAATTAGAAATTACAGACCTATCAGCCTTGTATCAGTTTTATACAAAATTTTTACAAAGGTAATTACAACTCGTCTATAGAGAACATTGGATTTCCACCAACTAAGAGAACAAACTGGATTTAAAAGTGGTTTTAGTATAGTAGATCATATCCAGGTATTGACAGAAGTTATAGAAAGAACAAATGAATGTGAGTTGCCATTATGTTTAGGATTTGTAGATTATGAAAAGGCATTTGATTCTATAAACATTTCGATCATCAAAGTATAGATCCAGGATATTGTCATATTTTAAAGAATATTTATAAAAATGCAACATCAACAATTAGATTACATAATGATACTGGGAAAATCAACAATGAGAAGAGTGTAAGACATGTTGACTCCATGTCTCCAAATTTTTTTACAGCAGTGCTGTAAGAAATATTTTGTGGATTAAAATGAGAAGCTAAAGGAATGAAAGTAAATGTAGATTATTTAAGTCATTTATATTTTGCAGATGATGTAATTGTTTTCTTTTAAATAATGCTTTAGAACTGCAGGAAATGTTGCAGGAGTTATCAGATGAAAGTAGGACTAAGATAAATGTTAAAAAGACTAAAGTAATGTTTAATGGATTTGCTCAAAATATGAAAATAAAGATTGATTATGATGAGTTCAAAGAAGTTAACAGTTACAAATACCTTAGTCAGGTTATTAATACAGTAGAAAACATAATTGATGAAATTAATCATAGAATTAAACTTGGTTGGAGTGCTTTTCGTAGAAATAATTTGATACTAAAAGGAAATACGCCTCTGTGTTTGAAAAGGAAGGTTTTTAATAAATGTGTTTTACCAGTTTTTATTTATGGATCTGAGATTTGAATACTTTATAGAAGAGCAATACAGAGACTTCAGACCACTCAAAGAAATATGGAGAGATGCATGTTGGGAGTAACAAGAAGAGATCGAAAATGCAATATATGGGTAAGAGAACAAACAGGTGTTACTGACCTCATTGAAAAAAGTAAAAGACTGAAGTGGAGTTGGACTGGACATATTTCTAGAAGAGATAATAATAGATGGACAATTTGAAATCTTTAACTGGATTGCAAGAGATTGTAAAAGACCCAGAAAGAGACCACATTTGAGATGGATGGATGAAATAAAGTGTGCAGGAGTGATGTGGAGAAGAAGAACTAAAGATCGGAGAAAATGAATTGAACTTAGAGAGACCTTCATCCTGCAGTGGATTGTTGATAATGATGATCTATGCTAAATTAAATACTATTACTATTTTTTTTTTGTTTGGAAAATTAATAGTTTCAAACACGTGAAACTCCTGTTTACATTGATAACTTGATATTTCTTCCATCAATCAATATTCACACATGATATGGTCTATTTTTATATATTGTAAAGACCTTGTAGAAGAATGAATAAATGTTAAGATAATTTCAATTTCCACCATCCATCAGCAAATGAATCCAGTTCACCATCTTTCGCTATGCATATATTTCATGAACAATTTTGTTCACCAGCAGATCTAAACATATTAAACTCCTGAATTTCCATGCCGATATTAAGACTGTCCTTAAGCAAAAAAAATTAGACTATCCTCTTTCGCTATTCATGCATTTAATGAACAATCTTTGCTTGTCAAATGGTCTAGAAGTTACAGAATCTGAATTTTCATGCCTTCATTAACAGGTTGAGTATTATAAAATATGGACTGGCTTTTATCTACTTTCAACATCTTAAGGGAGGATCAATAATCATTGCACTAGAGATTCAGTATTTGATACCTCTAACTCACTGACAAGGGAAAATAATTTTCAACAAATGGCATAATCTATGTTCTGCACAATGGGTTATTTGTGATATGATGGAATTGAAATGAAGGATGTACTCAATAAATCACAAAAACATAAAAATAGTATAAAAAATATTTAATAAAAAATTACCTTCGAACTTCAACAATTCCTTCAGCTATTATAAACATTTCATTAGCAATTTCTCCAGTTTTCACAATGTATTCTAAGGGAATAGTGAGAACGAATTTCATTTTTAAAAGTAATTCACTCAGAAAATCAGGCTCACATTCTGCAAAAAACTCCACCTAGAATATTGACAATTAAAGCATTTTCCCTCCAATTTTAATTACAATATTAAAAAAAACATTAAAAAAACAAGTACAACATAAATTATAATTTTTATTAACATTCTAAAATATTTTCAGAAACTAACAAACTATTGTAGAATGAATGACAGTTTCTCCCAATTATAGCTTTCTTCTATATTTTTGTTTAATCTATCAATCTCATATATGACCACTTTCCAGGTATTTTACCATTTCTTACAATCCAGTATAAAACATCAATTTTTAGTCTTATTATCAACTTTCCTAGCAATAGGTTTTCTAGCTGATTTCAGTCTTTAAAATATTTAAATGATATCAATAAGACTTGTTTGAGTCTTACTTTTGTACTTTGCTTTGAATCTTTTCTTACTACTCCTAACATATATCTCTTCATAATTTATGATAATTTTGAATTTATTCATATTTCACTGAGTAATGTAATGATTTAGAATGTTTTTTTGTTAAATGGGTTTCAATATATACAAAAATAAGTAACAAATTACACTTTTTATATATTCTCTCTCTCTCTCTATATATATATATATATAATAAATAAAATGTCCGTTAATTAAAAATAAAATTGTAATTATAATTGAAATAATAAATTTAATGGTTTACAAACTATTACAAACAATTCTTAAATCTGCAGAAGTACTTTCAGTTAATTTCTTAAACCTGCCTCAACTGCCATTAAATTAAAAAAAAAAAGTGGAAGCAAATGTCATAAATTCAAATCCCATGAAAATTCAAATCCCAAGAATCTCGTAGTTTAATGTTAGCAGCTTGTCGATTTATTAAATGCATTTTATTCTTGATTATAAAAATTGCCTCTTTAATTTTTCTTTTACTACGGTTTCTCTCTTCATGAAGAATTTTCACAATTTCAAAATCAAATGCATTTTATTCCTGTTTATAAAAATTGCCTCTTTAATTTTTCTTTTACTATGGTTACTCTCTTTATCAAGAATTTTCACATTTTGAAAATCAAATGCATTTTATTCCTGTTTATAAAAATTGCCTCTTTAATTTTTCTTTTACTATGGTTTCTTTCTTCATGAAGAATTTTCACATTTTCAAAATCAAATTATTTGATTTTAAAAATGTGAAAATTCTTCATGAAGAGAGAAACCATAGTAAAAGAAAAATCAAAGAGGCAATTTTTATAAACAGGAATAAAATGCATTTAATAAATTGACAAGCTGCTAACATTAAACTAAGAAATTTGTGGGATTTGAATTTATGACATTTGCTTCTGCTTTTTTTTTTAATTTAATGGCAGTTGAGGCAGGTTTAAGAAATTAACCAAAAGTACTTCTGTGGATTTAAGGATTGTTTGTAATAGTTTGTAAACCGTTAAATTTATTATTTCAATTATAATTATATATATATATATAATAGTCATGTGGTTACATTGTTGCAGTAACAACAATAGTTGGTAGCATGTAATTTAAGTTTAAAAATAATTAATTTATGGGGAAATAATACTTAGTTTTTCCATACATTTTTTAATGATGGATAGTTCATTTAATTAAATAGTTTTTTTTTCTTCCCAAATGTTAATATGAAAATTCTAAACAATTTTCTTTAAATAATTTTTCAACATTTTTTTAAAACATAACATGAATATTTTTATATATAATATGATTTATAAATGTTGGATAAAGAGAGAGAAAACTATAAAATTAGATAAATAATTACTTTTTTCTCTCTCTTCAATAATTTTATCTAATTACCAGTTGATTTTAATTTTAAAAAAAAATGTATCAAGAGAAAAAACTTTTTCTTGAGTAAAGGTATTTAACAATTTAAATTTTAACATTTTAAGAGAGCTAAAGTTTTATGTTTAGAAATATTTTGAAAAGAAAAAAATATAAGATTTTATCACTTTTGTTAAATTTCACTTTAATTAATCATAATTGTTGTTTTTCTTTTCTCTTTATTTCTCTTAAATACAATAAGCAGTGGTTATCAAACCACTATAATTAATGTGATTATCTTCATTTCTTATTTGCAAAAAAAAAAAAAATTAATTAAAATAGAATATCAAAAATTTTATGATTCTAATTTCAGTTTTTGACTTGTTTTTCAATGTAATGTTGAAGGAGGAAAATAATTGAACAATTATATTTGTAGAAATTGACCTAATTGGTTATTACTAAATTTTCTCATGTTGGAGACAGAATTGTAACTTGTTAAGACAGAATTGTTCCAAAATTGATGAGCTGTGGGGTGATCAAAAGATCTAAGTGTCTTGTGAGAAGCATTCATTCTTGATCCAGTTGCTGAAGAAGTTAGGAGAAAAAATTTTGACTTAGCTGCTAAAGAAAAAGAAGTTTTAACCAAATTGTTAGCACACCATGAGTTTATTTATAAAAAAATCTTTTGTACAATGAGAATGATTAAGTTTATCTAAAGTTAGATATCATCTTTCTTCATGTAACCTGCCTCTCTAAAGATGTAAAGAAGTTACTCCAGAAGTAATCTGCAACCTTATCTTCAAGAACATAAGAGTCATTGTGTTAGCCTCACCTGGAAATTTTATTGAAAAGAAATGGATAAATTCTTGCTGTTCATTAACCTGAAAATACTGCATACCAAAAAGAGGCAAATTAATCATGAACATTGTGTAGAAGCCTTCAAGAAGAAAACTTGCTTGAAAAAAACTGAAAAATATATAGTTAAAGGTATTTTTATATGTGCACACTGTATTTTCATTTATAGTTAAAAAAGATTTCTTTTTTATAAAAGTAAATAATTGATAATTTTGAATAATCTTATTAATTTAATATTTTCTTATGAAATATGTTTTTTTAATCCATTTAATTTCTCTTCAAAATTATAAAGTTTTTAGAAAATTTAATTTTATTAAATTTAAAATTTCTTTTTGAAATGTGTTTTTCTTTCCATTCATTTATCCCCCCTCCAACAAATTATGTACAAAGTATTAAGCAAATTTAACTTCTTATCTCTAATTGAAAAATATTTTTCACCTTTTATTATTTAAAGAAATAACTTAATGAAAGCAAAAGTTAATTAATTTAATGAATAGAAATCAATTGGTTAATTATAATTTTTATGAAATTATATTTTTTTGATAAAATGAATGTTTAAATATTGATATTATCACATCATCTTTTTTTAATTTTTGTTTGTTGTTAATCAGTTTGTTTATTAAATAATTGTTTAAAAATGTTCTAGTGTTAATGTATTTATGCCTCCATTTATCTATTTCATAAATTGGCAGTGGGTATGATTTAATTTCAATACAGCTTAAAGTTTGAGGGATTCTTTTCAAATAATCCCAATAAAAATATTTTAAAGTAAATTAGAATAAGCTGTTATATATAGGGTATATGAGCACAGACTTTCACATGACCTTCCACTCTCCAAACTATCTCATAACACTGATGCACTTGAACACATATATGTTGAAAAGATAAATAATCACCAATATACGTATTTCATGCTAAATCAGCAATCATCAGTTATATTGATTTATCTCTTGATCACAATAACAGTTCATAGAGTTCTTGCTTTCTGAGCTAGTTCAGAGCATAATCGTTATTTATGTTGATGCTGGAATTTATATTGGTCTTTGAACATGCAGATAATAATCTTGTATGGTGCTACCATAACTCCTTATATATATTTTTGATTGTTATTAGAAATTAAGATTATAGTTGACTCATACATTAATAGTACTAAATGTCCAGAGTATTGATAATGCTCAGCATATTTTGTATATCAACATTATTTTTTTTATTATGAGTAATGGAGTAGCACTTAAGTATACAGAATTTTGTATTGTATTTTTGCCCTAAGTTTGGCAATGGGTAGATAATTAGCCTGTCTATAGTAGACCCATTTGCATCCAGTCACAAAACTGAGTGTTGATTTTTGACTATTCTTTGTTGATTATTGATTATTAATGAATATTCTTCTTCTGTAATGCTGGAGATGCACCTTCTGGTTTTGCTCATACTGACACTCTGATCTTATTCATTGGATATTCTATATCTTATTCTATATTCATCATATTCACTACTTGTATTCTATATTCATCACATATTCTTATTCACTGGATCTCATTTATCCTTAGATTGCTTCTTTTATATATGTGATTTATGGGAATGATGATAGTTTTCCATCTTCGCTATCATCCCAAATTTGCTCCTCACACAGTACCATTACAATATAATTCAAATTTGCAAACATGTTTGTTTACCAGCATCAAGACATTGTTTCTTTCTGCTTTATAACCTAATACTAAATTCACTTTCAGTGAAATTCACTATAACCATAGCTTTGTGATTATGGTGAACTGCTATGAGTATGGTGAACTTTACCCAAACTACACTTAGTATTTGGCTGAATAAAGAAATGACTTTGTATTCATTAATGAAGAAACATTTGCAAATTTGAATTACAAATACAAAAACGAAGGAAAAAAAGTCTATACATGTATATATGTATAATTGTAAAAATAAAGTTATAACTGTGATAATATATTTTATAAATAACTATAATAAATCCGAAGTATTTTTAGCTAATTTTTTAACCTAATATTTTAAGATATTAACTGAAAATATTTCTGCACTTTATTACAGTTATTTATAAAATATATTATTACTGCTACGTTTTATTATTTTAATTACAATAATTATTTTATAACAGATATTTTATATATAGTTATGTTAAAATGATGACTTTCATTGGTACCAAATATAAATGTCATTTTTTTTTATTCAATGATGAACTTTATTCATCCAAAAAATAAATAAATAGGCACATTATAACTTGCGACTTAGGTGACAAGATATGACCAATACAATTGGTTTTATGGACATCTGGAAAAAAAATTTAGTAAGAAAAACATATAATTATTATAAAATGATGATTTTACAAATTTTCTGTGTTGGTTGAGATACAGAAATATTTAATATCTCCCATGTGTCGTCAGAGAGGTTAGCATAGGAAACTTTGCAGTCCCTTGCTTTCAATGTTTTAATAATACCCAACAAATCACTAAGTAGATTCCCTGAATTTCTACCAAATGTGGTGTTGCACCTAAGGATTCACAGTGAATAGTTCAGCATGATAGAGAGTCTTATTGTTGAGAAAACACCAGACTGAATACAGTCTTGAATATTGAAAGTTCTGTACTTATATGATATCATCCAGCAGCTGATTAACGATCTATACTGCTGTAGAGTTTTGCACTCATATAGAAAGTGCTTCAGTGTTTCACTTGCACTACTGCACATTTGACATTGAGTCTGTATTTTGTTAAGCCCTCTTTTATTTACTAGAAATTCATTAGTTGGTAGCGATTGTACGTTTATTTCTAAAATAAAGTCTAAATATTTAGCCTCAAGCTTCCATAGTTTGAAGCGTTTGATGATGTATTCATTGTTAACCTTGAGAACAGTTGGGGTTATTACGAAGGATTGACAGAAGAGTTGACGAATGTCCCAATATTTTAGCTTATTCCATTTTATCTGATTCATTCATGTATAGCTAAAATTACAGTCATATTGGTGTTTTAGATGGAATTCGCAGCATTTCTGCACATTGCATATGTGGAATAAATATTTAATTATTGGTAATTCTGTTGGCACATTAAAATTATTAATTAGTCAACAGATTAGTTATGAAGATTATGGTATATTTAAGCACTGGAATTGATAGGTTCAACATCAATCAAGAACTTTTAGCTCATCTCTTCTTCACTTTAACACTGTACTAAATTAGAAAGCAACTTTGAAGCTAATGTGAAATAATATTTTAACAAACCTATATTTATTTAACAGTAATTTCTTTTTAAACTTGATAAGTTCATTAATTCCAATAAATACTACAGCACATATGCCATTCCTTTCCCTCCCCAAATTTTGTTAATTTTTAATATGCATTGATATACTACTTTATTTTATGTGTTCTAATTATATTTCACAGTTATTATTATTTAGAAAGTTTACACTGTTTTGCTTTTATTATAATCAATCAATAAATAACAAAAAGGCTTTATTACATGGGATTTCATAAGAAGTTTCAACAGCTGGAAGTATCAGAATAGAAATCGATCTAAAGATCTTATGCTCCAAAATCTTTTTTATACCACTGCATTAAACATACTCCCCCCCCCCCTAGATTGTATAACAATGAATGATTAATAACAATTGCTTAGTGTATTAAATGTAAACCAATGATTAAAAGGCATGGTGAATTATTCATATGGATTAGAGTTTGTAGCAGAATTAAATAATTTTTCTAATTTTTAAAAATAATGTACATTTATTAATTATATAATATATTAATGTTACAATGAGGAATTTAAAAAATGTATACATCTAAGTCTTTACTAATGCGAATATTTTTTTCTTCCTCGGTATATGAATTTTTTAAATATTTAAAAAATATTATAAAATCAAAACATATTTATATTTATTAATAAAAAATATTATTAAAGAAACTGTATTTGAAATAAAAAATAAGCTTTTAAATAAATGAAACTGTATTTTCATTTTAATAAATAAAATATAAAAAATGCCTATCATATTGTGGAATGAATTTTTATTTATTAGTTACACTTGCTATCTAGGAATAAAAATGCAAATAAATTATAGATTCATTTTTGTTTAAAATAAGTCAAAGTAACACAATAAAATGATAAGAAATAATTGACTAATACAAAGTAACATCATCTTTGAGCAAACTATTGAAAACAAAATGGACCAAGTAATTTCACTCAATTTTATGTCCAGAAGAAACAAAGAAAAGATTACTATAATTTGTCAGCATTTTTATTATTTTTAAGTTTTATCAAAAATATGATATGATTTTATTAATATCTTTTGATGATGAACTTAAAGATACTATGATTTCATTTTTCATTGATAAAAGTAAATGATATTATATAAGAGTTCAATATTTTTCACTTGATTGTCATCTATTCATTGACATTTTCATCAACCTCATGTTTATCAGGAGATTTTTTCCGGATATCATGAATCCTTAAAAAACAACTGCAAGTTGATTTCTAATTTTTATTTTTGCAAATACTGCCATATCATTTTTTATTACTTTGTTTTTGTGATGCTTTTTATAATTTCTTACTTCATTTTCTTAAGATATTTTCATTTTTAAAAAATTGTTTTATCTTTTTCAATTTTAACCTTTTTTTTCTTTGCAATTATCATTGTACCTTCTGACATTCAGTTTTATTTTTCTCACCATTTCTGTTTATTCAATATTTTTCAACCTCATATTTAGTTCTTTTATTTTTATCATTTAACATCAAACATCTTAAAATAATTTGCTGGCCTTGCTTTTAAAAGCAATAAGTTTGTACTCCCTTGTTAAAATATAAGATGGTGAACAAGATAGTAATAAAAGTTTGCTGTTATTATAGTCCTTAAAGGTCACAAAATCTCTTGAGCAACTTTGCATTTGAATTTTTGATTTACATAATTCAAATAGTAATTCACTTGATTTTTAATATACTAGTCCCTTGTTTTATTTTTGTTTAGGTACGCTTTTTTGCTCTGTACTGTTTACAGCAGTGTTAAGTGATGGAGTTTAAGAGCTATTGGTTTTTTAATCTAAGATCAACCTGTCACCTGCAGTCTTCAAATATCACATAATTTCTACCATTCACTCAATATTCAAACATTATATGATTTCATTCAAGCACAAAGCATTCAACTTGTTTTAATTCTGTACAAATTAGTGTACTTCTAAAGTGAATGATGAACTGAACAAGTAAAGATTCTCAATTAAAACTCAACCGCTTCACTTCTAATTCTTCAATATCGTTTGATTTCCCGAGAAACAAGTCATTCAACTATTTTATACATTAGAAATTTAAGAACTGTTAAACAATCGAATTATTTTATGTTTAATTATTAATTTTGATATTTTTCATCTCAGTATTCAAGTAACATAATTCATTTATTACTGTGATTTCTATTCAGGTTTTATTTGTGGGCAACACTTTGGTTATTTGACAAACCCAATAATATTAATGAAAACAAGTGCCCTTCTTTTTACAATTTACATCAATCCTCTCATCAAAAATATTGAGGATCAACTACCTGGTGTCTATGTTCCTGGTCTAAATAGGTATATTAGAACCATAGCATATATGGACAACATTCTAGATACCCTTCCATCCAAGAAATACCTGTTCCAGTTATACCAAATTATTAACTCATTCTCTAATGCTTCTGGACTCAACATTACCACCAGGAAATGGGTCTGATCTCAGTTCAGCATCACCACATGTTTTTCATAAATGTACCTTTGAGGTCTTTCTTGCAATGATGTATATTGCAGAGGCTTCTACTATGTGGTGATGCTGAACTGAGATCAGACCCATGTAGCTATCTGGCTTGCTATGCTGAGTTTGAAGACATTAACGTGTCTAAAAGATTCACGCTTGCAAGCTGAATAGAAACTGTTTCATAAATGCTCAGAGTTTGTGTTTAGATCTAGTTTCTTATTTCTGTCTTTCACTGACGATAGAAAATTGCTTGAAATCATGATCTGAAAGTGGAATTAAAGTTAGAGATAGTTAATACTCGCTCTGACGTTTATGTAAACAGAAAACTACGCTTGACGGTGTTTTTGGTAGAACGCCATCTGTTATCA
Organism: Epiperipatus broadwayi; assembly: GCA_028023455.1. NCBI lineage: Eukaryota > Metazoa > Onychophora > Udeonychophora > Euonychophora > Peripatidae > Epiperipatus > Epiperipatus broadwayi. The sequence continues at coordinate 812,011 of JAQFVV010012680.1, read as the reverse complement.
TAAATACAAGCGTTAGCAAGTTTTTTAACTTGTGTTTTTTTGTTTTTCATAAATGTACTTTTGAAGTCTTTCTTGCAATGATGTATATTGCAGAGGCTTCTACTATGTGGTGATGCTGAACTGAGATCAGACCCATGTAGCTATCTGGCTTGCTATGCTGAGTTTGAAGACATTAACGTGTCTAAAAGATTCACGCTTGCAAGCTGAATAGAAACTGTTTCATAAATGCTCAGAGTTTGTGTTTAGATCTAGTTTCTTATTTCTGTCTTTCACTGACGATAGAAAATTGCTTGAAATCATGATCTGAAAGTGGAATTAAAGTTAGAGATAGTTAATACTCGCTCTGACGTTTATGTAAACAGAAAACTACGCTTGACGGTGTTTTTGGTAGAACGCCATCTGTTATCATAAATACAAGCGTTAGCAAGTTTTTTAACTTGTGTTTTTTTGTTTTTCATAAATGTACTTTTGAAGTCTTTCTTGCAATGATGTATATTGCAGAGGCTTCTACTATGTGGTGATGCTGAACTGAGATCAGACCCATGTAGCTATCTGGCTTGCTATGCTGAGTTTGAAGACATTAACGTGTCTAAAAGATTCGCGCTTGCAAGCTGAATAGAAACTGTTTCATAAATGCTCAGAGTTTGTGTTTAGATCTAATTTCTTATTCCTGTCTTTCACTGACTATAGAAAATAGCTTGAAATCATGATCTGAAAGTGGAATTAAAGTTAGAGATAGTTAATACTCGCTCTGACGTTTATGTAAACAGAAAACTACGCTTGACGGTGTTTTTGGTAGAACGCCATCTGTTATCATATATATATAGTGACTGTCCAAAATAAATATATTGTAGTAAGATATTAAAAAATATAAACATTTTCATTAAAAAAAAAGTAAAGCAAAATAATAATAAAAGAATAAGGATATTCTTATGAGAACTGACAGGGAAGAGAAAGTGAAACCTAATAAAGATTACATATAAAATGAGTCTATGTAATGATTGGCATAAAATATATCTAATTTAATAATAATGTAATGGATTTATTGATTTGGGAGTTCAAAAGAAGTTTCAACACCAGAAGAGCCAGCACTAGAATTGATCCAAAAATCTCACATACCAGAATCTGACACTCTAGCAGTGCCCTAGTCCACATGATGACAGAAGTTTTTTAAAAAGACCAATAGGTCAGTTGAGTTTGTAAAATTAGAAATAAATTCAGTATATTATCAAACGAATATGGGTATTCCATTTCCAAGAAAGAAACAATAAGTGTAACATATTGAAAACGATCCATTATTGTAATATGATGTTGATGCTGAATTTCAACATCTTCTGAAGCAAACTTTTGTCTAAAACATTTCAATATCATGTTTAACTGCATCTTTCTATGCATTTTATTTTCAGCTATATATTCCCAATGAAAACAATTATTATTGCACTTTTTTAGATTGTTTGAGAGATATTCTATTAACAGAGAGCTATGATTTTGGTGAATACCAAAAGGTCACTCAGTTTCAAGTTATAAAGAAGAAATAAACCATTTCATTCTGCACACGAACAAACGTATAAAAAATTGAATCATAAACAGGATATATCTTTCCCTTGAAAATCATGCTTAATTGTATCATAAAACAATTTTTTATGAAGTCTTGTAGTTTCATTCATGTAGCTTGTCTAGTCTGATAAATAAAGCCGTTTACAGCAGTAGATTCAATAGTATCACATCCAAGAATATATTGATTTGTTTTATGATCCTTCGATTATATTTTTGCAATTTTAATAAAATCTACTCTTTAAAAAAGTTATTCTGTAGTGCTATTTTCAAGTATTATTCTCTACTATATAAAGATGTTATGTGAGCTGTATTTATCAATTTAAAAACATGTGCTCATTTGTACAGATGTAGAGACAAATCAGAGAGCCAAAGACTTCTGATTCAAAGCTCAATCTGTCATTTCCGGCACGCAAGGTCATATGACATTCCTAGTTAATATATATATAAATTTTTAAAGACTTTCGAGAAATGTTCACTTTTAATTAATAATTAATATTTGCTTGTTTTATTTCTAAATATAAAATACATTTAAAAATGGTGAAAAGATTTTTTGACTCAACAAATTTATTTCCTAACTGATCATTTTAATAACATTCCTATATTTACTTTTGGAAATAAAATTTTAACAATTAAAGTGTAATCTTTTCTACTTCATTAAATTTTTTAAGAACAAATTTCTTTACTCTATTTCAGAATCATCTGTTGTAAGCCTAAGTCATCAATGGATGCTAGATGATTTGGCGTAGTTGATAGACCGTTTGACTTAGTATCATGATATTCTAGGATCGATTCTGAAATAATAATGCCATAAGCATATTTTTAGATGATAGTGTTTTTAAACCAATACCTGAAAATAAATTTCTATTTATGCCATCATCGATGGGAATTTAAGATTCAAACCTCAAACTAATGGAAAGCTTATATGTCAAGCTTTTACATTTAATCATTTTTATCAAGATATTAGTCTGAAATTAAAAAGACCCCAAAGTTTTGAATCCAAGCAAAACCTATAAACTAGTATGGGAATGTAGTAGCACTAATTTTTAGTGTACATTGATTACACTAGATGGTACAAGATGATAATTGTTCTTGAAAGCTATATTAAAAGTAACTTGTTAAAAACATAAGTTTTGTACAAGTTCTATTTAAAAAATAATAGTATGATTTATTGCCGAGGGAAAGAGTCATAAAAAGCTCAATCACCACTGGAAGTAATAAAAACGATCAAAATCATATTGAACTTCTAAAGCCTGCCATTTTCCCACTGTACCAAACCAGAAACATTTTCACTTATTAGAAGTTTTTAGTAATTGTCACATATACTTAGTCTAAAGGTATTGTCAAAAGCATGCACATTTTTATGCACACATATACACTTAAAATAACTTACGTGTAAGATTATTTCACAAAGACAAAACAAATGTAAGAACTGAGATAGGATAAACCTAAAGATTGTAATAATTGCATTTTGTGGTTTGGTGCAGTGATAAAGTAGCACTGGAGTTTAAGCTCCATGAATTACTTTCAGTTCTATCACTTCCACCACTTTTTACGAACTCGGTAATAAAACCATTCGATTATTTCTTAATTTATTATAAGCAAGTTTAAGTTGTGGACATCAAAAACAAAGCATGTAATGTAAATTTTGATTTTGCTAAATATAAACATTGCTACATATAATACAAATATATACAATACAAATATATATAATACAAATACATACAAATGAAACTACCTTTCTCAGAGTGTCTTTGTGAGTTTCGTAGGCTAAAGTTTTTTTCCACTTGCCTGAGAGGAAAGCAAGAGAATTTACATCAATACCGCCCCTGGCTAAACCACTTTGTTAAAAAAAACATTTGAAATATTAATAAGTTTTATACAAATAATACGCAATCATTTTCATTTTGAAGTGTGTGTGAGTGCGTTATGTATTTAAATACACATAAATAGCAAAACATTAAATACATATGTAAGTGAATTGTGATATATTGTTAAGACATAGAGAAAGAATACCTGAAGAATAATTGGTAGAGAATTACTAGTTATTACAATCGAATGTTTTTTGCTTCAGGGATTCATAAGAAATTCTGGCGCCAGAAGTGATAGAAGTGGCCCCTGATCTATGAATTTTTTGACATAAAGTTTACCACTTTATTATTGTGCCAAATCACACAGGATAACATTCCCGAATGGTTTATTTCCCAAAAATTTGATCAATGGAAATGACAACTGGATTATGATCTGTTGATTTTGGGATCCACAGTCATTTTGTTGATCATTTACCAAATGATGCCAGCCATTTTCTATTATTATCATTACTCATATCACACCCTTTTCTATTACTTGGATTCTTCTTTCATTATTTTATATATCTTTTTTAATATCAAAAATTTAATGAGTATGGGTGTATCTAAGAATCTCTCTGATATTATGGCAGCTAATATTTATTTCAAATGAATATACAATTAGAGGACACACACAACCTTAAAGCAAGCTCCAGGGCAAAATCTTTGGAAAGATCCCCTAATTCTCTGTTAATACTGAAGGAAATATCATTCTGTGAGTCTAAATAAGCTATGTGCCTGGGATAGAGAGTTCATTTTGTCTTGTCCATCTATTTACAATGCTATAAGAATATAAAATATGAAAAGATATATAAAACACTAAAGGATATTATTATTTAAAACAACCTAGATTATAGATATGGTTTATATGAAAATGGGAGATAATTTAGAACATTTATTTTTAAAACATGGCATGTAGATTAGGATATGTTGTATAGAGATGTGAAAGAAATAAAGATGAAATGAACAAAATACTTTTTAGCTTTTTTATTTGTAGCCATAATGATATAAAGACAGTTTATCAGCACTAATACAACGATTTTTAATAAAATGGAATACAAGCCTGAAAAAATGTGTTAGTGTTTCAGGAATAACATACTCCTAAGTTTGATAATTATTATATAAATGTAGCTTAAGTCATACGGAAAGGTAAAGATTTTTTCTTTTTAATTGACCTCTGTAGAATATACATAATAAGTCAAAGATACATTTTAAAATGTTATTTAAAAAAATAATAAAAACAATAGAAATATAAAGTACACAATATGCCTTAGTGAAGAGGTGAATGGTTCTTTTTGTAAGCTGCCAGAGTCTCCCTTCTCAATCAATGTATGTGTAATGTAATAACATATTTTAGCTATTCACTACAAACAAAATTAAGGCATTAGCTTGCCTGTATCATTACAGCATAAAATTTTAGAGTGTTTTATATGTTTATAGATATATTAAATGCTCCTCTTGCCATCATTAAATCTTACAAAACACTTGAAAGCTGTCTTTGACACATGTCTTCGGTACCATAAATAGTTGACTCACTTCCAAGTGTTTAAGTAGTTTTTCTCAATTTAAAGGAAACTTTAATGTTAGAATGTTGCTCCATTATGGGTTAAGGTATGAAAAACAGTCTTATTTTATACCTTGACTCATGATCCAGATATGTTGGCATCTTAGGATTTTTATAGTCATTAGCGAAACTATGCTGCTACTAACACTAGAGGCAGCTTGGAAAGAGAATCAGTCATCAAGCACTGTGAACAAATTTTGTTAAGTGACCCAAGAGAAATGAAAAAAACTATTCAATACAATAAAAAGTTTATTTTTTTAAATTAAATTTTAGATAGATTCAGAAAAGAAATGTCATGCAAAGACTCAGAACTACATTTGGTGTAAAGCAGCCCAAGACATGTACCTATGACAAAGCAATCGTTACATTTCTGATTAAGTAATAACTCTTGATCATCATAAAAACTACATTATAATATATAATAAAAAAGATTATTAAATACCATAACCATGCGTAATCGTAATAATCCAAGACATGTTGGCGGAGTTCATCTGGAGTGTTATTTTTGTCCATATATGTTTTAGCTTCATCCTGTTTAAAAAAACACATACATATATGTACTTTATTAACATGAGAATTTTTAATTAGAGGTTAAATAGTTTAAATATAATAGATTTATTTTTATGCATATGTGTTTTAATCACTTTATTTATGAATACTATTTATTACTTTTTTTTATAAAACAAAGCTTTCAAAACAACATCGCTGTTAATTATTATTAAAATATTTAATACAAGCATAGTATATATACTTAAGCTTGACGTAATCAGAGAGGATTTGAACCCAGACATCCAAGCTCTCCTCGTACATCTACTTTATTTTATACAACCGATACGCATGACCACATACATGTGAAAAAGATAAATGATCTTCAATATATGTATTTCGTGCTGAACCAGCAAACCAAACACTGATTACATATATGTGTGAGAGATGAGTGCTGGTTCAACATGAAATACGTATATCGGAGATCTTTATTTTTTTCCCATGTATGTGGTTATGTATATCGGTTGTTGCTTGAAAGTATGGGTTTAAACCCTCTCTAATTATTAATGTATGTGGGTGCGTGCAAATGAATCTTCTTTTTTAAAAAAAATCAACTCAAAAACAAATGTCTCACCTTTTTAGATTTCATGGTAAAATTTATTGATATATATTATAATGATTGGGAAAATGTGGAAGTTTCATATCTGCCGTACAGGGCGCCACCAGGCCATTTGAACCTGGAAAAATTATATAGTAAGCAGATACGCAAGTTAAAAATCCAACTTTTAATTTATTGACCTTCAGCCCTTGGCACTAGCTCAGGAAGTAGCAAAGGTTTAAAACATATTTATTAAAATATATTTTTAATAAAGATTAAAAAGAATAAACTAGATCACTGCCAGTACTAATAACACAACAGAGTTTATTAACGCACATTTAAAATTGAGGAATAAAATTTATATTTAGATTTTAACATTAATTTTTAAATTTAAATTACTATTTTAAATAGTCCGCACAGATGGACATTTTAATAATATTTTACTTTAGCATGTTGAGTATAGATAGGCTACATAGATTCCACAGTTAATAACTTTTCAAAACAAATCATTCAATCTCGGACTAAAAGTTCGCAGCCAAACCAATGCCTGCTTCCAGATATATAGTCGCAACCAATGCAATATGAAGATGCTAGCATAAAACCATGCTGATAGGAATGTGCATCTGACAGCGTGATATTATTTGAAGGACATGATCCTCATCCAGTACAGGAATGTGCATCTGTCTGGCAAAGGAATCATGTATATAAATTAATTAAAGAAGAGTGCTACGTATGGGGGAGAGCGGTCTATCTGCTGACTTATAATCCCTGTCCATAGAGCTAGAAGGGGTCAATGGTGCAGGAAATATGTCTGCATCCATTGCAATAGTATGTTGGGGTCATGCATTCAGTTGGTCACATTGCCCTGTATGCTAAACATGCTTCACATTACATTGATATAAACACCCATATATCCCTCCACCAGCATTGACTTAACTACAAGACAAATAGCCCCCCTTAAACTAATGTAAACTTAACGAATCTATATAGCTATCCACACCCAACTTAAATTTAATACATTTTAATTAACAGATAGAAATAAATAACCTAGCTAAATACAAACATAAATAAATGTTTAAAAAAATGGAAATGATTGAAATAGCAAACTTATATAAAAATAAATATTTATAATTGATTTAGAGTTCTATTTTTGGTCAGATAAGAGTCCATTTATTTATATTACTTTTTTTTGGGATTGATTATTTATTGAAGTTATACTGTAATTATTTAAAAGAAAGTTCAATGGGTAAAAGTTTATACTTTACGGATTCTGCAGATTTAGAGGTCCATCTTCGTGATCACTTACGTAGATTGTTTGTTCTTTTTTTAAAAAAACAAAGCCGCTACTTGCCATTCCTTTTGGTTCATAACTGTCATAGGGAGGTCTCAGCTGGTTGTCAAGAAATTAAATCTATTGCAGGCTTCTACATCGTGAAGCCTGCAATATAGCTATAGTTCATATGTAGATTCAAAGTCAGCTGTCTGACAACCATAATAATAATAATCTTTTTGCTTTTATATTTTTATTAGCCTCTTATCAGCAAATCTTCGGATTCAATGAGCAAGACATCACTAATCCTCTCGTGTTTCATTTACGGTCCGTGCTGTGGTTTCGTGCTTGCATTGGTTATTTAATTTCTTTTTATTCTCTTATCTGACCATTTAATTATTCAAGTACCCCAAGGGCTAATATGCTTTAGAACAATCATTTAATTAATAAAACAATCATTTCCATTTTCTAAGATTATAGAAATCAACATTATTTCTATTTTCAAAATATCAATCATTATATTTTTACTTTTTTTACAAAAAAAAAATACTTTCAAATACTTTTTTCTTAAAATAGTTAAAGTTTTCCATCTGCACTATAATATATACATTAAATATAACTTTCAATTTTCAGTTTTTAAGTTAAATTTTTTCTTTTTAATAAATCAATTTTTATTTACAAACTTAAGTTTTTATTTTAATTTTAAATTAATGTAACGACATATAGTATATCATTATAATATATTCAATATGGCTGCAGAAAGGAGTTTGCTATTAACTGAAAGGAGACCCTTTGATTCCTTTTGAAGGCCTTAAAGGAACCGAGCAGGTCAAATTCCTAATGTCCACTCCATACGTTCTTGTCATTGCAGCTGTTATTACTATGTGATTATTCATATAGTATACGAACATGGATGCGCTGCTCACCAAGATGCATTAGCCAGCATGGCGAGTTTATTGGCTTTTTACCTCTGAGTTTAAGATCAAGAAACATCATGGTCTTTCTTCTCAGTTGCCTGATAAGGCAGAATGAATGTTTGTGTAAATGATATTTTCCCAATAGATATATACAATTATGACAGAAAAAAATAAATCATAAGGTTGTAAAGTCACCAACCAAGGCAGCAGTTGGTGGCCGAATGTGGAGGGAGCTAAGAATCCACTGATTGTGGACCCAGGCTGCTATTTGATGACAACTTTTTATTTAGGTACTTACAACTGCAGATCACTTTCAAGTGAAGGAATATTGCAAGAATTAGAAGAACTGTCTTATATTAAATGGGACATTATTGGACTTTGTGAAGTTAGAAGAAAAGGTGAAGAGACAATTGATTTAAAAAGTGGACATGTACTCTATTATAAAGGCACAAATATTGGAAATACAAATGGAGTAGGATTCATTATAAATAAAAAGTGGAAGAACAACATTGTGGAGATTGATGGTGTATCAGACAGAGTGGCAAGATTAGTTATACAATTTAATAGCAGATACGAAATGCAGATAAGTCAGGTTTATGCCCCAACAAGTGCTCATAGTGATGAAGTAGTAGAAGATTTTTATATGGATGCACAAAAGGCTTTCGATCAGAGTAAACAACATTTTAAAATTGTTATGGGAGACTTTAATGCTAGAATTGGTAAACAAATAAAAGATGAAAGTGCTGTAGGTAATTTTGATTATGGTAATAGAAATGAGAGAGGACATAGACTAGTGGAGTTTGCTGAAAAAGAAAAACTTTATATTATGAATTCTTTTTTTGAGAAAAATGTTAAAAGGAAATGGACATGGAAGCATCCCAGTGAAGGTACAGCAGAATTGGATTATATTTTGACTAACAGAAAATACATATTTCAAGATTGTAATGTTCTTAATAAATTTAACACAGGAAGTGATCATCAATTAGTAAGATGTAAGATACATGTTAATGCAAAACTAGAGAGACAAAAATTATTAAGAAAAACAATTTTTAGAGTTGATATTCCTAATCTTCAGAAACATTCTAATGAATTTAAATTAGAACTTACAAATCGGTTTCAAGTATTAGTAGATTTTGAACATGATTCAGATTTGAATGAAATTAATATGAAAATAACTGATACACTTTTAAAAACTGCAACAAAGATAGCTGGTAGAAAAAAGCAGCAATTGACCAATAAAATTTCTACTGAGACTAGAGAATTTATGAAGAAAAGAAGGAATATGAAGATATACAAAAATGATGCATTAAAAAGGATTGAATATCTCGAATTTTGTAAAATGGTACGGTAAAGAGTTGAAAATGATATAAGAAAGTATAACTGTGAACTAGCAAGGAAAGCTGTAGAAGAAAATAAAAGTCTCAAGAATGTAAAGCAACATTTTGGTATTGGGAGGAAATTTATATCTGCAATAAGAAAAAAGGATGGAATTATTATTAAAAAGAGAGATAACATTATGAAATGGATAGAAGATTTTTATCAAGAATTATATAGTAATAAAGAACAAGTACCTCCTATTTCTATTAAATCTTCTGAATTGCCCAGAATTTTAAATGAAGAAGTGAAACATGCAATTAAATGTATGAAGAAAGGAAAGGCTCCAGGTAATGATGGAATTATAATTGATATATTAAAAGAAGCAGGTGAAGATATAGAACTTTTTTAGCAAAGTTATATACCAAATGTCTAAATGATAAAGATGTACCAGATGATTGGAAGAATGCAATAATAATATTAATATTTAAAAAAGGTGACAAAGAAGATATTAGAAATTACAGACCTATCAGCCTTTTATCGGTTTTATACAAAATTTTTACCAAGATAATTACAACTTGTCTACAAAGAACATTGGATTTCCACCAACCAAGGGAACAAGCTGGATTTAAAAGTAGTTTTAGTACAGTAGATCATATCCAGGTATTGAGAGAAGTTATAGAAAGGACAAATGAATATGAGTTGCCATTATGTTTTGGATTTGTAGATTATGAAAAGGCATTTGATTCTATAAACATTTCTTCAGTGATTAAAGCATTGGATCATCAAGGTATAGATCCAGGATATTGTCATATTTTAAAGAATATTTATAAAAATGCAACAGCAACAATTAAATTACATAATGATACTGGGAAAGTCAACATTGAGAAAGGTGTAAGACAAGGTGACTCCATATCTCCAAAACTTTTTACAGCAGTGTTGCAAGAAGTATTTTGTGGATTAAAATGGGAAACTAAAGGAGTGAAAGTAAATGGAGATTATTTAAGTCATTTAGATTTTGCAGATGATATAGTTGTTTTTGCAAATAATGCTTCAGAGCTGCAGGAAATGTTGTAGGAGTTATCAAATGAAAGTAGGATAAATGTTAAAAAGACTAAAGTAATGTTTAATCGATTTGCTCAAAATATGAAAATAAAGATTGATTATAATGAATTAGAAGAAGTTAACAGTTACAAATACCTTGGTCAGATTATTAATACAGATAGAAACATAATTGATGAAATTAATCATAGAATTAAACTTGGTTGGAGTGCTTTTGGTAGAAATAACTTGATACTAAAAGGAAATATGCCTATGTGTTTGAAAAGAAAGGTTTTTAACAAATGTGTTTTACCATTCTTATTTATGGATCTGAGACTTGGACACTTAATAGAAGAGCAATATAGAGACTCCAGACCACTTAAAGAAGTATGGAAAGATGCGTGTTGGGAGTAACAAGAAGAGATCGAAAATGCAATGTATGGGTAAGAGAACAAACAGGTGTTACTGATCTCATTGAAAAAATTAAAAGATTGAAGTGGAGTTGAGCTGAACATATTGCTAGAAGAGATGATAATAGATGGACAATTGAAATATTAAACCGGATTCCAAGAGATTGTAAAACACCCAGAAAGCGATCACATGTGAGATGGATGAATGAAATAAGAAACTGCACAGGGGTAATGTGGAGAAGAGAAGCTAAAGATTGGAGAAGATGGATTAAACTTGGAGAGATTATCATCCTGCAATGGATTGATAATGGTTGATAATGATGATGATGATATCCAATATAAACTCACATATAAACACAAAATTTCTCAATGATAAAAATTACTAAAAGAAATAATTTGAGGACATTTAAAGATCTAGTATCGAGTTAAGTTGACGCAATTAATTAAACATGAAAAAAACAAATCCCTCTTTGAATCTCACAATAACAACTTCATTCACAGATTAGTTTGTGGCTGTTAGTATTCGATTATAGAAAACATTGGATTTCACTTGAAAGACTTAACACTTTAAAAAGTTTTGAACCCAAGTAATGTCTCTATCTAATTGCATAGATCAGCAATCACATATTTTAGTGACATCAGTTATAAACTAATTGTATGCACTTTTGTGCAAAATGAATTCTTCTAGATTATTTAACAACTGTATTTTTGGAACCTGGTTGAGATTGCCAATTAGTGATGATTTTTATTACTAATGATTATAGATGCTTCTTGAGTAAAAGGTGAAATGACTAGATTAGCATAAAATCTTAAATAAATTTTTTGTTTTTCAGCAAGCAAAAGATAAAATTTTCAGCTAAACTATGCTTGGGCAGATATGTAGAAGGTGGGGGAGCAGTGAGTGGTTAGGTAGGATATGATTTTGTTTTTAAAAGGGGAATAACAGAGAACACTAACTCATTTAAAAAAATGAAATATAAAAATTAAGTGATTTTTTTTTCGTTGTTCTTTTGGTCGTCACTTGAAAACTCCTAGTCAAGGCATTTTTTTTCAATGTTTTTGTTTTTTCGTTTCATTGTATGTGAGGAGAAATGAAGCAGTCAGTCTTAGCTTAAGATTATGCTTCATGTTTCCACTTACTAACCTGTATTCAAACCCTATATCCCATCCCACTCCTTTTGTTGTATATATATATTTTACGTATACATTTGAGATGCATGCCTAAGTTATAAAATTTTAACGTTTCAATAACATTTTTTTAATAATTAGGTGCGGCTCAAATATATATATATATAGGAGCAAAATACTAACAAAATATTGATTTTGTGAATATTTTATTATACGTCATTTTTAAACTTTTTCTTTTTAAAGTATATTTTTTATTAAAATGTATATTTTATAAAATCCAAGATGGAAGATGCGACCGAATTGTCTAAAAATAATGAAAGGGTTGGAAGCACTATTGTTTTAATCTGGGGAAGGTATTTTTAATTAAAGTTTTTATTTAAAATGAGGATGAAGATTAAAGATTTTCGTTTGTCATAAACATTTTGTGAAATCTATTTCTAATCTGGAAAATGATTTGAATTTATTTTTGGTCATTATCTTACATTGCATCTTTCAAAAACAATAAACAAAGGAAACTTAAGATTTTAGATCAGAGATTAGATTTTAAGGCTAAAGCCAAGTAATTAAAAGCATTCCAGAAATACCTGGGAGGGGTATAAAATGGCTGAATTTTAAATCACCAACAGATAGATTAGCTACTATTGAGAAAACTGTATTGTAAGCATATTACCTGTCTTTGCTTAAAATGATGTAGTAGTAAATCCACCACGTTCTCGGCCCTGTTGGGTCATCATCTTCTGCTGCCATACTATTCTGCTGCCCAAGAGTGAGGTAAAAGCCTGACCTAAGAACTTTAGAATGCTAATAGAAGTTTGCTGCCATCGAAGAACTTGCATTTCAATTGCCAAGCACGAGCTGGATTTTTTAATATGAACTCTTAAAATTGTGCAAGGTAAACTATTTCAAACCACCACCATTGAAATTAAATCTAGCTTGCCTCACTAGTCTCAAACTCTACTATCAATTTCTCCTAATGTATAGTTTAATTTTGTAACTTTTCTAAGATGTAAATTGATCTCAAATAATTTCTATAAATTTAAATCTCTCTCATATGCTCTAACGTTTTTTAATTTTGGTGTGGTCATTTATTTATTACTTGATTTTATATGTGTGTTTTTATTATTAATGTGTCAATCTCAAGCAATCTGATGAGTTTAATTTCTAAAATCTTTTCTTCTTTTTAAGTAAGCCTTCATGAATTAAGTTTATTAACGTTCCCTTAAAATATAATATATTATTAATTAATACACTTGCCAGATTGTTTTATGAGCCAACATTTTATTTATGTTTTAATATAAAAAATATATTTGTTTAACTCTGGATTTTCTACCCAGGGTGAATTCAGAGCTTAGGCTAATTAACGCTTTGAAACCTTATTTATTTTATAAATGTTATTCAATTCTGAAAAGGTGACCGATTAATTGTTTTCTATAACTGCTAGTTTTATTTTTACATACTCTTAAAATATCAAATACAGTACTCATATATTCCAGTTATTGTAAAATCAACAAAGGTGGGATTGATTTATTTTAAATAGCAGAAAAGGGAAGGACGTAAATCTTAATGTTTCTTTTACTAGGTAAAATCTTAACGTATATTTTATTTAGGGAAATCTCTCTTTATATATAACTGCATAGCATATTATCTGTATAAATTGTGGCATTCAAACAAGGGTCATTTATTTTAAAGCTGTAAATCATATTCCATGTCGTTAAGGACATTCAGTCATACTGCATTACTGACATTTGGCATATCTTCGTGATTATATATATGTGCTTCTTAATCTGGGGGTTATGACAAGTTCAAACCCATAGATTTTTTCTCAAGCTTTGTCCTGAGGATAGTTAATTTTCCCAGGACCATTTATTTAATATAAAAGGGCATCTGGTGGTGATTCCCTAAGTCTGGCACATGCTATGCATATCCACTCTTCATATCTAGGCCTGCATGTCGGCGATGCTCCATGGCATGCCTATCCACTTCATTCTCATTCAGAAACATGACCATTTTCTCTTAGTTATTTTTGGCTATTATGTCAATACCACCCAAACTTTGTATTATTATTATTATTATTTCTTTTGCTTATGACCTAATTTTAGTGCTGTAATAATATTAAAATTGCACTCTGCTCAAAATATATATAAATGCCAATTACTTCTAGTTTTATTCATTAAATTTGTCTTATACAATCCCACCATCATAACTTATTTCTGTATTTAAGAGTATCTGTTTGCCTTGGGGAAAATAGAGCATTCTTTTTACCAGCACTAATTAAGAGAATTTTCATTAAATATTTTGTCATGTAATCAAATGTCATTTTCAAATGTGTTTTACTTATTTTCACGACAGTAATGGCATGAAATTAGTTTTCTTATATATATAATGAATCTCGGAATGCTCCCCAAAATCATATGTTAGTGACCACGTTTCAGAACCATAACTCAAAGCGTTAATGGCCATATTATGTAATTCTTTCTAATAATTGATTGGCATCTTAATATTGGACCCACCAAAGATGTGTATTTATTTATACTATATTATTTAGCTAATAAAGAGCATATGAGAAATGATAGGTGAATGACAATATATAATTATCATTTGGTAGACTGCTTGCTCATTCACGCACATACTAATGTATACAATTAAGTCATATATGTAAATTAATAATTTGTCATTATATTAAACTATATTGTTATTATCCAACTTGTCTGAGTAGTTCGAATTCCTCTTTTCTCCACTTCCAAAAGTACAGCCATGCTTATATATATTTTAGTTTAGTCATAGTAATAGATGTCTCATTGTCTTCTCCGCTTTGCTAGTGGGCTGGATTAAAAATTAATTCTCATGTGCCATCATTGTTATATTATCCATTAGGTGTTTGATCTGGGGCTTAGAGAGTGGGTTCGAATTTAGGCTAGTCCCTGACCTAAATCTTGGGCTTGATTGGGTTTGAAGTATATTTTGTGAGTTCCAGCTCATGTTAGATGGATAAACATATTTTGACCAGTACATAGGATTTTTTTTTTCCTGGGCTTGGCCCCCAAAGATGATCAAAATATTCCTCCCTTCTGTTCAAAATGTCATTGTCATCATATCAGAGAATGTTGTTGCTGGATTTAATAGGATTGTGATAAAGTTTCTCACATTCATATATTGCTTTTAATGCATCAAAAAGACCTCATAAGACCACGATCAGTAAATGACTGTCTCATCTTTGCAGTTTTAATGCACCAATCATTTTAAAGCTTTTTGTCAGCTGTTGAACTTTTGCCTTCAGATATTTACACTTATTACGAAGTTCTACATTTAATCTATTATTCTGCCTAGCAGAAAATACCACATTTTCTTTTTAATTAATAATAACATAATTATCAAAAAAATAAGTCTTGGATTTTTTTTTTAGTGAATCCAAGAATACATTTATTTGTAACTGTAACACACTCTTTAAAAGAATTCTATTCTTCAGAGATATGACAGTTTAGTGTTTTTAACTGCTAAAATTTAGTATGTGTAGTAGATTCTTCTAAAATCGATCATCAATTTTTCTGTAAATATGACTCGAATAATGTCTATTTTTTAATTCTGTAAATATGATTGGAATGATATCTATTTTTTAATGCACCTACCATTTTAATCTTGGAGCATGATAATGTATGATCTGTTTACCAATCTATTGCACAATTTAATATAATAACAACACTTTTTTTCTTATTTTTAAGCAATTATATTTCTTCTAATTGTTTTGGCTCGTTCTGCAGCCTTCATCAGAAATGAAAAAAAAAACAAGTTTTTAAAACATGCAAAAAAAAAACAACAACAGATTTAGTGATTTGCATTTAAACAAAAACAATATAAATCAAATTGATTGGGTTTATTTCTATAATGATATCCATTGAAACATATCTGAAAATTGACAAATTTTACCAATAAGGATAAAAGGTTAGTTACACAGTTAGTTTCTTGGGAAGTAGAGTAATGTTTGAACACTCAATTCGGAAATTGATTACAATAATTCTATTTAATTGACTAAAGTTTTTTTTCTTTATTTTAGTCAGTTCAGCATTGACTCAGTAATTTCAGCTTTTGAATTTGTCACTTTGACATGGAACTAAACTTCAATGGAAACCAATGAATGTTGATCCTTGATAGTACTGCCGTCAATGAAAAAAATATTTTAATAAAACATTGTTTGACCTTCTCAGTCTATTTATAGACTTCCAAGAGCAGTTCTTTTCACACTAATCTAGAGTCATCTACTATAAGCATGAATAATCAATGGATGCCAGATGGTAGTCTTATAGAGTCCACAATCTTTAAAAATCAGATTTTGTGTTTTGCCTTCATTTGTGAGAACTTAAGATTGAAATCCAAGACTAATGTATTTGTGTATCTAATGGTCACATTTTATTTGCTTATACAATTCAAGATAATAGTTAGAAACCAGGCTGAAAATATAGGCAATGTAACACTATCATTTTGTATTTATTGATTATTTAATTTTATTATAGATGGCTATAAAGTACGAGGAAGAAAATTGAACTTGATATGGAAACTGCTGATGGTATTGGCTTTCTATCCAAAAACTAGAAGTCTCACAGTTAGCTTAAAACTGAATTCACGGAACCATATAGTTACTGAACTGATATCTGATTTATATAATTGTGAAAATGACTTGAGTGAATTTAAATCTTAGGATTTAGTGAATTTTAGATTATTAGTTCGAACAAAATAAAAGTGTAAAAAGTAGCTTCTAGATGCATAAGTGGATGAGTAACAATTTTGCAAAGTAGATCATCGCAACGAAAATAAAAGTCAGAAATTGGACTGGGATATAAATATTTTACAACTACCATCAAGTTCTAGTTTGTAGTAGATGGTTAAGAGCATAGGAGAAGATAAATTCTTTAACAAACATTTTATACATTAAAAAAAAATTAAAAAAGAATTTAAAATCTTACCAAAGCCTTTTCATAGTTGATTCTTGAAGCATCCTGGTACTTGATAATATTACCTGCCTCACCTTAAAATAGATTATTTCAATAGTATTAAATTAGGGAAAGGATTACATTGACGATCATTTGCTGTAAATTTTGAACACTTAAATAAAAATAAATGTCTTTATCTTTAAATATTAATTTGAAACAAACAGAGAAAAACATTCCAATTCTCAGTTTATATTTTGATAGATATATTAAACAATCTCTATACTTCCCCATTCTTTTTAAATTTATATAAATAAAGATATAATAAAAGACAAATATCCTCCTCCCCCCTCCCAAGATGCATTTTGTGCTGAACTAGGACTCATCAGTTGGCCAGGTCACTATCTACCATATATATCTCTGTTTTATGAAGAGTATTTATCTTTAGTAATTGTTATATTTTTATTTACCATTGTCAAACTCACCCCACTCCCAACTTTGACACCATCCACCTTTGATAAATACAATAATGATTATTACTAATCATTTTCTAAACTAGAGATTATCTCTAGCACAGATATAAACTTTAAACCTCAGTTAAAGACTAATATATCTGATTTTTTAATTTTAAACATGCACACACGTGGAGTTATTCACTTTTCTTTTTCCCATGTGCAATATCTTTATAGATATATTAAACAACCTCCATACTTCTCTATTCTTTTTAAATTCATATAAAGATATAATAAAATACAAATGACCCCTAAGATGCATTTCGTGCTGAACCAGCATTCATCCGTTGGTATAGATCACCATCTACCATATATATCGCTATTATATGAAGATTATTTATCTATAGTAAATTGTTATATTTTTTTACCATTGTCAAACTCATTCCACTCACAACTTTGACGCCATCCACCTCAGATTAATGATTATTACTAATCAGTTTCTAAACTAGAGATAAATGATTAGAAATAATTATTATTATATTTATCTGAGGTGGATGGTGGAGTGAGTTTGACAATAGTAAATAAAAATATAACATTTTATATATTTTGACTGAATTAGTTTCATTTAGAAAACCTTAACTCTAATTATTTAATACATTATTAGAATATTAGATGATGTTGAAGCCAAGACCATCTAAAATAGACTTGTTCGATTGAAATATACATCATAGGCGATTGGCAGTTTCCCGATGTATTTTCTAATTGTTGCAAGATAAAAGTGTTTAGATGGCAATTTGCAAATACATTTGGTCATCAATATACGCGTGAAAAGAAATGGAAAATTTACGCATGCATTTATTTATATATATATTTAATTATTACAATTTGATTTACAAGTGTCAAATTTTTTATATTCAGAATTTTGACTTCAACCACTTCAAATCAGCACACTAATGATTAACATTAATTATTTATATAATTTAAAGATTATTAAATCAACCTGTTATAATTTAATATGATAAATACTGAAAAATAATGTGTAACAGATTTTGCCCTGGGATAAATGAAGAGTATTGATTCAGTATAATTTACTGGAAAAGGACATCCTTTTCAGATGTCTTTATTAATATGCTCCAAAAACTTGTGCAATGATATAAAATCAGCCTCTGGAGTTATAAATTCCTCCTATCAATTCCAGTTTTGAAACGTATGATTCTCAAACTTCTTATTGAACTCTTGAGCAAGAAAGCCATTTACTTCTTTATTTTAAGAAGTTATGGTGGAATAGATAATATAAGTATATATTTTTTATATTTTTAAATAGATAATTTAAGTATATCTAAAAACCTCTAAACTCACACGATCACCATTCTTTATGCTTACAGAAGCTGTTTATGCAGAGGTAAAACTCTCCATGCACTAGTGCTCCTCAGTGCAAGACAGACTAATCAATGAATGCAGGAATATTGGATGAGTAAGCACTAGAAATGGATTTTATGCACAAACCTTCCTGCATTCATTGATTACTCTGGCTTTTACTGAGTGGTGCTACTATATGGAGAGTTTTTGCCTCTGTGTATATCTAAAAAGTTTATAGAAAGTATAGTCATAATTTAAAACATTTAATACTTTTATATTTAAACAGAATCTGTTTAATATTTATGAATAATAATATGGTTACCTTAATATCTTAAAATTTAGTAGGTTTGAAAACAAAGTTCTTAATTTAAATGATAAATAGCTTTTAAATAGACTAATGCCAATCAAAGACTTTTCCATCTTCTCTCATAAAAAATAACAATAAAAAACCATTACTAATAATGAATAATATTTCTGTAGAGTAATTTTTACAGCGGAACTTTTATGCAAAATCGGGCCTTGCTTCTATTCATTTTTAATACCTTGTGGAGGAATATAATCATAAACTTTATGACCAAAGACATGTAAAAAAGATGTATATTAAAACACTATCCCTCAGGTCAGTACAGGTTATCATGGCTAACAATAAAAAGAAAATTAATTCAAAAACAAATCTGGGTTAAACTGACTATTAACAAAACATGTATCTATCATGTCTTTTTAATACTAAATGGCCTCATTCATGAAGTCATCCTAAGGGCAGACTTCCTACGTTTGAACTAGTGTATGGTTAATTTCGAAAATAAATTAGGATAAGAGATGAGTTTATAGAAATGGCATTACTGCCAAATTATGACCTAAATGAAATTGATTGTATATTATACTATACTTGAAGCACTGTTGAAAGAAAAATTTGCACAGTCAAATTTAATTAAAAATAATGATATTGTGATCTGGGATTAATGAATAATATATCATATTCTCAGAAGTCCCAGAAATAATTAATAGAGGTATTCCAGCAAAGAATTAAATTGTTTAAAAAACAACCTTTTCAATCCAAATCATATCCAATCCCATATGAATATTGAAATAAAATTCACAAATAGATCTAGAAAATGATCAATTGGGGAATAATTTCCAAATGCTCCTCACCATATTGCAATCCTATTGTAACAGTGAAGAAGAAAGATGGGTCAATGAGATTTTGTTTAGATTCTAGACAGCTAAACAAAATTACCATTCCAGATACGAATATACCAATACCCATACACAAAATTATTCATGAAATTTTTTTAATAAGAAAATATTTTTCACTTTAAATTTAACCTCCAGTTATTGGAAAATCTCATAATATAAGAAATATTGTTATTAATTCACTCAAAATTATTAAAGAAATATATAAATAAAGATACAGACAAATAAGCATTGCTAAGTGAAAAAGCGATAGCGGAGAAAGAAAATTACCTCTCATGGAATTATAACTTGTCAAAACTGGGATGGAATTGACCTAACACTCAACATCTGCGCTAAAAAAACATCAAGTGGATTCTTAATGAATGGATCCAATAATTCTCCACCTCAAAGCAAAAGTTTCATGGATACAAAGGATAAGTGACTTAAGGGATGTTCTAGAATATTCACAATTTACCATCAGTAGTCGAAATGAAATAATGACAATTACCAGAATGATTCTCTAAGATATTTTTCCTTACAAACTTCAAAACTACATCTAGGTTGACGTCATTAAATTGATTTATTTGTATATTTGATATAAATGTTTTTGTTGTATCTTTACTTTAATATGGATACAAAAAAAGTAATATAAGCGTTAGTATGTTGCATAATGCAGAAATATTGTTGCCATTTGTTTAAGTAAAATAAAATATAGTTTACAAAGAGCGCTTGCTTGCATACAAATCCAATCGTCTTCAAATGGGAAAGGTAAGATTTTATCTAAAATGCATTTGGCACCAACATTTGTATAATTACACCAAATATATTTTTCTTTGTTTGTTTATACTAATAGATGCGTTAAATATTTTCAGTATACTTGACTATTTCTGTCATAAATGATTTCTTGTCGGTATTGTATTTGAAAGAACGTGGATTAAGAAATGTAAGTTACTTTATAATCTATCTTTTCTATTAGCGGGTAAAAATCACAACATTATACCCACTTGCTGTAAAATTGTATTTTACAAGAACAATTATTAATATTAGTAAAATTCTAAGGAAAAGAAGCAATATTATTTTAAACTCTTTTATTAAAGAAACTCGGAAAAATCTAGACAAAATTGATGAAGTATTGCTAAATTTACGTTTATTCCTTAGTAATAAAATATATCCTTTACTGTGGACTAGTTTTGATCATATTGCAAATTTTAGATCGATTAAAGATTCGGAATTTGTAACCGCAAACCGAAAGCAAAAATACAAATGTAATTAGAACACAATCACCCAACATTACGTATCCAAATCAAAAAACCGTTTATAATTTATCTAAGAAAGCCCTCTCTACAGATGAAGTTTCGGTTTTAGAAAAAGGTTTTAATTTTGCTTTAACGCCTTCCCGGATAACTTTTGAGAGAATTGTTTGTAATGTTGAATCAGCTCTCGATAAAATAGATTCTTCATCGGCTGATTTAACTAGAGCCGAGATTTGCAATATTTTTAAAAAAGCTAAGCTTCCTAAAAATATTTCAAAGAAAGAAAGACAAGCATTAAATAATATAAAATTGGACAAATCAATTGTTTTTACTTCCAGTTGATAAAGATAATGCCACAGTTGTTATAGATCGTGACATTTACCATAATAAAATTTTAGATCTACTTAGTAATAAAACTTATAAACTATCAAAAAGAGATCATACTAGGTATTTGGAAAAAACAACAAAAGCCATTATTAATAAATGACCTATTGAAACAGAGATTAAAAAAATAAAATAATCCCTCGTGAGATCTTGTATCGGTACAAAATTTTATGGACTTCAAAAAATTCACAAACCAGATACCCCCCTTTGTCCAATAGTAAGCGCAATAGGATCTACAACTCATATTTAGCTAGATATTTATAGGATTTCATTAAACTACAATCCCATTTATTAAATCATATATTAAAAACTCTTTTTTTTATTTCTGTTTAAAAAAGTTTAAAAATTAATGCTAATGACATTCTGGTCAGTTTTGATGTCGTGTCTTTGTTTACAAACATTCCAATTGATGAAGTTTTAAATATAATTTCACAACGTTGCAATTTACCAGACTATATTATTGCTTTGATTAGACATTGTCTCTTGAACACATATTTTGTATACAATGGACAGCATTACAGACAAGTTTTTGGTACTCCTATGGGCTCACCCATCTCAGGAGTAATAGCTGATTTATTCATGGAAAATATAGAAACTCGTGCTTTAGAATCATCATCTTTAAAACCTCTCAACATGGAAAAAATAAATTAGATGATTTTTTCTTACATTTAAATAATATGCATACTCATATTAAATTTACAATGGAGACAGACTTTGATGGAAAACTCCCTTTTCTTGATGTTCTAGTCATCAGAACACCAAATAGTTTATTTTTTTCGATTTACAGAAAGAATACACACACGGACAGATATTTACATTTCCATTCTCATCATCACTCAACTCATATAGTTTCTGTAGCCAAACTCTTTTAAATAGAGCAATTAACCTTTCAGATAAGTCACATGTGAAAGAAGAAATAAATCATATTAATAGTGTTTTATTAGCAAATAGTTATAATTATAAATTTATAAAAAAAAAGCCTTATTTCAAGCCCAAAATGGACAAAATAAAAAGATGATAAATCAGCTATTAGGATTAGTGTTCCATATGTAAAAGGAACTACAGACAGTATTGGACTTATATTAAAACGCTATAATATAGATACAGCATTTTCTACTCATCAAAAGATCAGCAATATAATAACCAAGCCTAAGTATTCAATCCCTCTTGAATCTCATGGTGTTTATCAAATCTCATGTGAAAATTGTAAAGCTTCTTACATAGATATGAATAATCGTTGCATCAGTGTTAGGAGAGATAAGCATGCTAATGCAGTTAAACAACACTCATCATCATCAGCACTCTCACTCCATACTATAGATTCAGGTCATAAAATTGATTTTTCTAGTACCAGGATCATATCCAGATGTGATAATCTCTACCAATACAAAATTAGAAAAGCCATTGAGATACTTAAAAGGCCAGATTGTATCAATAAACAAGATGATACATGCAAACCTCCTCCTATTTGGAAAGATTTTTTTAAAAAACATTCTTAATTTAACATTTTTGCTATTGGTGGAACGTTTTTTCCCCTTGAAATCAGTGATTGTAGCGCCTCTACAATCGTCTTTCTACTTTTATCACTCAGTCGATGACTTGTGTGATCAAGTCGAAACGTCTGTATATCAATATTTAAATTTTTTAACACGGATGAACCCGCAAAATATGTCTTATATATATATCAAATTAATGAAAATAGAATGAATTATGATTTCCAAATCATAATATAGCAAGCAAGGATGATGGAGACAATCATAAACATAATTTAAATTTCATTTATATTGATATGGACATCTAATGGCTATTCTTAGTAGGGGATAAGAGTTTGGAATAATAGTTAGAATCAATTATAAGCAAAGAATAACCATGAACGTTGAATTAAAAGTTTTACAATTTTGTTATAAATTTTCTTTGTTAAAAATATTAATCGCTGCAAATATTGTTGTTAAATATATTCAAATGTTAAATTAAAAACTCTTGGTATGTTTTTATATAATCGACTTTCAATTGGACATATCTTCTCACATACTTCTAAATATTTTGCACATTTACGTATATCTTTATATATTTACACCTAGCTGTATTTTAAGTGATATTAATATACCTTAAACTAGACGATTATGCAGATTCTCCACGAGTTTGAAACCTAGGAATAATGGAAATGAAAGAAGGCATGGACGAAATGACTGTTGATATATATTTAATATTTAGTTGAATTTTAACCTTTCCTCTCCCAAGAATGAAATTAAAGTGTATGTGATATATATAGATATAAGGATCAAAAACATACTCTCTCACACAATATGGTAACTTACTTAACTTATTTTCTTACTAGGTAAAAGCCCGTTTCATTACACTATATATATATAGCTAAAATTATCCCAAATCCAAAACTCAACCATACTAGCCAAGAAAATAAAATCTAAAACACAGCCAATGGTTTCACTGCTACAAGCTGACTTCTCAAGTGTAAAGAACTACAAAACAACAACATATTTATATTAAAACTTACCCTCAATTCCATTTACTTCCCACCCACCCTTAATATTAAAAGAACTTCTAAATAAGTTAATTGCTTGCTTCAGGATCATATATTTTTAATAAATAAAAATTTATGATCGTGAAGCAATTAACTTATTTAAAAGTTCTTTTAATATTAAGGATGAATGGGAAGTAAATGGAATAGTGGGTAATGTTTAGTATAAATATGTTGCTGTTTTGTAGTTGAGAAGTCTGCTTGCAGTAGTGAACACATTGGTTGGGTTTTAGATTTTATTTTCTTGGCTAGTCTGTTTGAGTTTTGGATTTGGGGTAATTTTGATTATTTATTGACTAGTTTAGCTTTAGAATTTTAATGTTTACATTTTGATGATATATATAGAATTGTAGGTATGGTTACTGAGCAAGCTACTCTAATAGCAGGTTGAAAACAGTTCCATTCATTTAACTGAATTGCGATTTTTTCGTCTAGTAATGAAAAATTAAAACGAAGAATACAACATTTCAATAGTGATTTTTTTTATTTATTTTTGATTTAACGTAGTTATAATCATCAAATCAATCTACCTCAGAGGTGGATCAAGCTAAGTGGGGGCCCTAAGCGGTAAAAATTTCGGGACCTCAAACTCAAGTTGGAAAAAAAAAATTCAAGACAAAAAAGAAAAGTAATCAAACATTTCATATATTGAGCTTGAAACGAACATCCTGAAGCTATATTAAAAGTTTATATTTGCTTAGCACTTTCAGGAACTTAGTGCTCCCATATTCATAATGTATAATAATAATGTTTGTTGTTAGCTTGTCTAATAAAGATGTAAGCAAATATATGCAAATCACATAGACCGCCCATTTTTTCGAAATAAAGAAGCAAGCATCTCTCCTATTGATGGAGTTGGCGCCTTCTGCTATAAAGCAAGCCTCCTTTATCTTGTGCTTGGTGTATGAATTTATTAAAAAAAAATTTTATATGAAATTTCCATCTTGCTTTATTTCTTACAAATTCTTCAATTATTTTTGCAGTGTCAATTCGACCTAAAACTTCCTGCTCTATATACAGAATGGCCATGTTATTTGACCTTTCTCCTCCCATAGTATTCTCTAAATAATTTTTCATACGCTTTAAAACAGAAAACGATCTTTCTCCTGACACATTAGATAAGGAATTGTTAAAAAAGTTTTTCAATAATATTTCAACATTAGAAAAAGTGCAAGACATTTCTTTGATGGCTTGACAGATGTCTGGTGTGGTTTTTATGGTGTCCTCGTTTTCTTTTAGAAAATTTAAAAAATGGTCAAATTCATCTTCAAAATTACAAACATCAATGTCATTTTGGTAAATATCCTTAAACTTTTTTATTCTATTGATAAATTCCAATCAAAAATATTCGAAAAGGCTCTACAACAACTTCATACATCTGAGTTCTTAGAGATAGTTCTGCCTCGGTGTTACCAAAATGATATAAAATAAATTGACTATGAAATTTTCTCTTATTGTAAATTCATGTCAGACTTTTTTGTTTTCATCAACAAACATTTCTCTCTTTTGTTGTCTGCAAGTTTGTCCATCTTCCACATTAAATGATAGCCCTAATAAATCAGTTGCATCTTTTCAAACTTTTTCAAAATTTTTCTGAAATTATTGATAAAATTTTCTAATGACTTCAATAGAATAGATCCTTTCAATAGGTTACACTCCACTAATGGCAGTGATTTACTAGTAGCCTTTACTCTTTATAAAATAGTATTTCAAAGCACTGTCATTAGGGCAGTTTCATTTTTGTCCACTTTATTCAGAAGTGAAGTCGCCTTCACTATGGTAACTTTTTTTTCTTCTTCTGAATTATAAATTTCAGTTAAAGCCTCTTTTATATGGATGAAACTAAGTTTATAGCAAATACAGCATTTGCTCTTGCTGACCATCTTGTATTAAAAACTCTTTTGACTGTGATGGAATATTTACACATTTTTAGATTTCTGTTTAAAAGTTTCCAACGATGGTTTGATGCAGAAAAAAGTGTGAATAAACTCTACACAATCATAAAATAGTCAATTGCAGTGCTACAACTTTCTGCAGCGAAATTTCCAATTAAATTTAAGAAATGATTAGCACATGGAATAAAAACCGCACTTGGACTATGTTCTTTAATACGTGCTTGCAAACCTGAGTACTTTCCTGACATATTAGAAAATTATCACAAATGATTGTCCTTGACAGTTTTTAATATTTACTCCTAATTTTATTAAAGTTTGTAAAACTTCTTGTTTTAAATATGAAGACGTGTGTTTATCTATGGGAATGAATTCCTCAAATCTTTGCATTATATTGCCCCACAATAAAACATATCTTATTATGAAAGTTACTTGATCGATATGTGAAACATCGGGAATGGAATCAACAATTATACTATAATAAGTCTCAGATTTGATTTCTTCATTTATTTCCGCTCTTATTTGATCTCCAATAAGACCTATAAATTCGTCACAAATAATATGAGATAAATAGTTTACATTTCCTCGTCCTTGGTTGGCATATTTTTGTAGATGTAACTTTAAAAACTCATCATATTCACTTAGATATTCTAAGCAGATTAAATCATTTCGTTTCCTATTGGAATTTTTGCTTTCATCACGAGACCCCTAAATCCTAAACCTAAGCGACTCAACAATTTTATTGTTGATGCAATTCATTTCAACACTTCTCTCCATTAACATTCTTCTTTTTTCTTTTCCTGTAATAGTTGAGTATCAGTTCTATTGAATTTTGTTAATCTTTTATAGATAATACCCATGTCTGACATGTGTTCTTTTGAAACTTTATGGTCCAATAAAATAACAGTTATTGATCTCCAATTTTGTAAAACAATTATTAATTTAGATTTTATTCCTGAAAGGAGTTTATAAGGACAGCAGTAAACACTTTCGCTTGTTTCTGAAAATATCAGCCAATTTCTCTTTTCCATAATTCCATTTTATTTTTTTCTGTAGAAATGATCATAAGTAAGTCCTCTGTTATGCATTTCATCATTGTCTTTATACACTGATTTTAAATTTCTCTATATTCCCAATATTTTTTGGTTTGTTATAAAGAATATGATCAATAATAGCACCTGTTAATATTGTTGGCCTAAAGCTATATCATTTATTACTTGGATGTCTATATCAAAGCATCTTTGTAGATCTATCTTCTGCATTTTTGCAATCTCTTTTTTCAGCAGCAATTTCAACTTCTTGATTCTCAACTTGTTCTTCTTCTTTCTCTTTTTTAGAAGAAGTTTTAAACATAGGCAATTCTAAGGGCTATACAGCCTTCTCAAACACATCTGACCCTCCATCAGCGGGTACAGGCATTATTACTGATAAAGCCTTCCCATTTAGTTCTTTCAAAATCCTACATATTGATGTGCACTTGCTGATAATTACATTTACTCATAAAGCCATTACCTTAAACATAGCAATTGTTTATATCCCCCTCCCCCCAGGTCCCACTATTATAAATAGAATTATACAAACACTTAACTCTAGGTTCATAAATGCTATGTATCCGACGATTATTTTGGGAGATTTTAACATGACATATCAGACCTTCACGGCAAATGGTTACATCAGCTGTCTTTTCCGATGATGAGTGGAAGAGGCAATGGTAGACATTCATCACTTATAGATCTGGTTTTCTATTCGCCATCATTAAATAACATGATATGCATTCAATTAAAGAATTCCCCCCTCTCTGATCATGCAGCTGTTTTAGTGTCACTGGAAATTAATTTTGATAATAGAACAACAATTAATACAGGAAGAACCACCAGAATTCTACTACCATCATGCACACCAGAATATCTTTTTTCAGAAGTATACATATATCTTCACAAGTTGAAGAATATTATAATGGATCCAGTCCAAGCATGGTGTGCTTTTACTAACCTGCTTTCATTTAACATTGATCATCTTACCAGGACAACAACATCCCCAACAAAACTACTAAAGCTTATGGATGATACCTATAAAAAATTATTGACACTTCTCAATCAAATGTCGATCGTCCCTGTCTGATGGCTTTAAAGAAAACATATCAAGAGTTAACAAACCAGCTTAAAGAATATATCTCCATTAAAAAGAAAATGTTATATTTAAATAAGCCACACATGTATACCAGAAACTTCATTAGATGGGTGCTAGGCCACCTCTCCCAGGTGCAAGTCACAGCAGCTATTAAAGTTCAAACTGAAATTGTCTATGGAGATTTTATGTTGGAGTGGCTTTACATATTGTATAGAGAAAAATTCCAGAGGGTATCCTCTCCAAGTCTAATGGCCTTTTCATAAGATAGATCAGAAAATGAATTTAAAATTTCTTTAAAAGATTTCATTAAAAAAATAGAAGCGATGCCAGATTCATGTCATCCTGGCATAGATGGAATTCCCAAGTTTGTATACAAACATATTGATAAAATCGCTGCACAATATATGCTTAACCTAGTCTCCTACCTCACTAAAGACATCTATAAAATACAGGGCTTAAATCAAATTATGCTTGTGCCATTCATGAAAAAGAAACAATTAATCTCAAACATCACTAACCTACGTCCAATTTCAATGTGCTCCCTTGGCATAAAGATAATAGTGATAAAAGATAAAATAGAGCCATTCATTTTGACAAACCTATCAAAAATGCAATTTGCCAAAAAAGAATCCTCAACAGGACAGGCAGCCTTTTTATTCAAGTCAGCTATAGAAACTGTTAGAGATAATAAAAAATACAGTCCAGTTGTTATTCAACTAGATATTGAAGCCGCTTTTGACATGATTTCCATCAGTACTCTTCTTAAAACTTTGCAAAAAATACTCAGTTCCGAACGCATATCTAAACTTGCTTGCCAACTTGCTTTTAAACCGTGAGATTTATGTTTCCCTAAATGGGAAAACTTCACCACCAATTGTGCCACATCAGTCCATTCCTCAGGGCTCACCTCTCAGTGCCTTACTGTTCACTGCCTATATCAACCCTCTTATAAAAATAATAGAAAATGAATTTTCAGGAGTCTACATGCCTACCATCAATGACAACATTTCATGTATCGCATATATGGATGATATAGCAATATTTCTATCATCTCAAAAACAAATTCCCAAACTTCTTAAGATACTTAATAATTTTACAAAAGAATACAAGCTAACATTCAATATGGAGAAATCGTGTGCATGGCAGATCTTCACCGGTAATAGCATTAATAAAGTTTTCAAAGGTAGACCAAGGGCATTTCTTGGGTTCAACTTTTATTTACGACATTCAACTATGAGATCACTCATACAGAAAAATTTGATAGAGAAAGTGGAAAAGACTGTCAATTTACTCTCCAAAGCTTACCTCTCTCTATATACAAAAATGGCCTTGCTTAACCTGCTAGTGATTACAAAAATCTCTTATTTTACTCCAACAATCATTTATACCAAGGCATTTACAAATAAAATAGACTCCTTATGCAGAAAATTATTCTGGGGAAAAAAAATTATTTCAGTCTCAATAAAATGCCTAAGAAAACCCCTTTCACAAAATGGCCTTAGCCTTCACTCAATACATGTCTTCAGGATACAAAAAAACATTGAACATAATATCTACATGTGTACAAAAGTTCCCATATTTAGAAATTTCTGCCAAGATTACCCCTACAGATAGACCACCTCCTCTCCAAGGATATCTGAACACACTACTTACACCATTATTAACAATTCACACTCTTAACTTTAAACAACCACAAGCCAAATATAAATATTGGGAAGTTTATCAACTTCTACATCCAAATCAAGATGATGTACAAACTCCACTTCATATTAATAATAAACAATTATGTCGCAAATTCAAACTATGGTCACTTGAACCAAAATATTTTGACTTTCTCCTAAAGATAAATCTAGACTTGCTACCTACACAACACTTTTTGAAATATCAAACAAACTATAAAGATATAGATGATATATGTAATCTTTGCCATAGGGACTCGGAGACACAAAACCACCTTTTTTTCTCATGCTCAAGTCTAGAAAACATTCGCGAAATTATTAGCACTTCACTCAAGGAAAAAAAATCAATATGAAAACCCTTTTTGACTCTTTTAAAAGGGGTATCTTTGCTGAAATAAGAATCTGCACATTTTTACTCTATGCCTTATGGTGTACAAGGTGTAATTTCATATACAATTATAACCCCAGAAGACATCCAAACACACTCAGAAATAAGCTGCAAACCGTACGTGAAAGAGACATGAAGATTATAGATCAATCTAAATACATTGACACCTGGAATATGCAAGAACTTATATAAAAACACTAACAAAAAAAACTATATCTAATGTGGATCCTTGTGCCAGTTCTAAAGGCAACTGACACAAACTAGATGCATTCCTGCTTTAATTTAATTGAAGTATATCTAATTGAATATAATCATATGATTGAGTGATCCTCATTGACTTTGTTGAACTGTTTTTTTTTCTTAGATACTTCTAGTTTGATAACGCATACAGTTACTGATCAAATCATTGTACATATGCAGTTTTGTGAGACCAATTTATATGTAAGAACTATGTGTCAAATGTAACTTGTATAATCTTTTAGAATACTAATAAAGTTTATCCTTTGAAACATCATCATCATCATCATCATAATAATAATAATAATAGTAGTAGTAGTAGTAGTAGTGGTGGTAGTAGTGGTAGTAGTAGTAGTAGTAGTAGTAGTAGTAGTAGTAGTAGTAGTAGTAGTAGTAGTAGTAGTAGTAGTAGCAGTAGCAGTAGCAGTAGCAGTAGCAGAAGCAGCAGCAGCAGCAGTAGCAGTAGCAGCAGCAGCAGCAGTAGCAGTAGTAGTAGTAGTAGTAGTAGTAGTAGTAGTAAATTTTAGTCATCTCACCATGTTCTTTCAACAGCTCCTGCTTCAAATCCTAAAAGTTTGCTCAATACCATCTTTATTAAAGGTAAATTTTATATCTTATCAAAGATAGAATAAAACTTGATTACATGTCATACCTTTAAAAAATTTCCATGTGCCCACATAGAACAATTTAATCACATTTATTTGGGGCCAATTTGAGAAATGAAATACAGATGGCAGCCTTGTTTTAAAAATTGTATAATTATAATCCTGCAGCAAATCTTAGTTTTTTTTTTCCTGTATAAAAGTTGCAAGTGGTCAATCTTCAACCCAAAACATTTGCTCAATACCATCATTATTAAATGATGTAATTCATAATAATTGGTATTTTCCCAATATGCAAATTATGCTGACTGGCATTTTCCCAAGGGACAATCCATGCTGAACTAGTATTTTTCTATTTTCCCAAAATGCAATCAATGCTGACTAGTGTTTTTTTCATTTTCTCCAAATGTAATTCATGCTGACTAGTGTTTTTCAATTTTCCCAAGATGCAATTTATGCCAACTAGTATTTTCCATTTTCTCAAGATACTTCATGCAAACAAGGGTTTTCCCATTTTCCCAAGATACAATTTATGCTAAAGTGGACTTTTTAAATTTTTCCCAGGATTCAATGCATGCTAACTGGTGCTTTTTCATGCTGGAATGGTATTTTTCAATGTTCCCAGGATGCAGTTGGTGCTGACTAGTGTTTTGCTGACAACCATTTTTTCATTTTCTCAAGATACAGTCCTTGCTGTAATAGTATTTTCTCAGGATGCAGTTTATGCATACTAGTGTTTTTTTATTCTCCCAGTATGCAATTCATGCTGAACCAATGTTTTTGTGTTTTCCCAAGATGCAATTCATCCTGAGTAGTATTTCTCCCTTTTTTTCACATGAAACTTGTGCAACAAATGAAACAATAAGACTTAGCTATAAAAACTATAGTACTCTCACCAAATGAACCCAATTTTTATGGAACCATATGTCAATCTAACACTAACTTTAATCCTTCCTCCATATGTTTTCAATTGTACTATCATGTGCTCCCACATATTTTTCTCAAGATCACATTTAAAAATTCTATGTTAACCTAATTTGACATATGTATCTTGTTATGTAATAATTATTTTTCCTTTAATTATTATTTTCTATCACAATCAAGATTGTAAACTTTTACTATATATGTAATATTAGGAATCAATTTGTATATAAGACCTCATGTTTTCAAATATAACCTATGCAACTTTTTTTGAGTCTCAATAAAGTTTACCTTTTAATAATAATAATAATAATGATGATGATGATGATGATGATAAAAATAATAATAATAATAATAATAATAATAATAATAATAATAATGATGATGATGATGATGATGATGATGATGATAATAATAATAGTAATAATAATAATGGCAGTAAATTGCTAAGGAGTTCATAAGAAGGTTAATTATCAGAAGTGGTACAATGAATTAATTATGAACACTGAGATCCAGAGGTTTCTACTCTATCTAATGACATACTTAGGCCACAATTTGTGGACACAATCCATGAACTGTGGAGTTACAAAGTCTGGGATTTTATCTAGTTATAGACCTAGATTATGATTCATGAACCTGATACATAGATTCTGAAATCTAGAATGTCCCAATCTACCAAATCTGAAGTTCTAGAGTTTGCCACTTTATTTAGAGATGGAGATAGACCATACTTCAAGGACTCAATTAATGTATCTTCCATTCCAGAGGCTACCATTTTAATATTGTATAAAATCATTGCAGAGGCTATGATATACTGAAATATATTTATAGTAAAAGCTATACTATTTACATTATTAAACTTACTTAAAACTGCTGCAAAAAAGATGACTCCAAGAAAATTTCCAAACATTTGGACCAAATAGCTATTAATAAATAATAAAACACAAATTATAATCTGTAGACATATCTTACTGAAATATAGATTAATACTAATATAAACAACAATACTAATAAATCATAATGGGAATATAATATTTTATTATATCTAAACTTCCAAAAACAGTTAATAGTTTCAACTATCATCAGTTTTCTTCAGAATTCTTCAATTGGATTTTACATGCATCCATTCAATCTATACAAATAAATAGCAATACACATATAGAAATTACTTATTGCCCAAACTAATTTTAAAATTAACTACACAAAACCAAAAGACAGAAACTAGTAAGTATGTAATGTATATACTTAGCAGATTCTAAGCTTTAAGTATTAACTTCATAAATAAATATTAAATATATTTATTAATAGTTAGTTCTATTATTCTAGTGTATTGACAGATGTTTACACCTTTAGATACATGATAAAGTTACATTAACAAAATATATGTATAATGTAAAACAACTGGTCAATTAATTTACTTTGAAAATGATTATTTTATACATTATCTGTCTATTATGCTCATAACTTGGATTCAAACCCATACATGAAGCTTTTTTAAAATAAGATATATGTCATTTTTTTAGTAACTTGCTCATAATAAATCTACATAACCATCCAAAATATTGGCCAGTAAATTGGTGTCTAACTTTTATTGATTAAAAGGAAAAACAAAAAAGGAAAATTTTCTAAAAATTCTCCCCAACAGGAAACTCAAAAGCCTGTGAATACCAGTAACTCCATTTATTATGATTTGACTATTGTATTTGCATATTGTTATGGCATCTTAATCTACCTATTCCAGAACATCAACTATAAATCCTATTTTTACTTGCTTTTCTAATAGTAATTTCTTTATAATTTTAATTTGAGCAATCATATAATTTTATTATATTCTGAAGTTCTGGACAGCATCAAGGAATTTACATGATTTAAGGATATATTCTTCAAAATGCATATTTTCTTCGACAATGTGGTACTATTTCACTAGGTGCAAAATAAAATGAACTTCCATAATCTTACAAGATAAGCATTGGTTTCTATCCATTTTTAACTTCTCATGGAAGATGAATGATAGTTGCACAGGTCAACATATTTTTAAATTTTCATATACATATTTATCAGTGAACATCTTGTCACAAATTCAATAACATCACAACCATCCAATCACAAACAATCACTCTTTAATAAAAATATATAAAAAATTAAAAATAACTTTTTAGCACAATGGCTACTTATTCTTTCACTAAATATTAAAAGTATATAGAAAACAGTTTTTATCTTTGCAGAAGACTGGTATGACAAAAAATATTGAAATGTCAATGTGGAATAAAAAATCAGGTAGTCCTGATGATTAATGGTTTTTTTGTAAAATGCACAATATTGTGAGGATAGTATAGTTTGAGAAAATAACCTATCATTTGACCCAAAATAATCTGAGTGTAACTTCTGTTATGGAATAAAATACAGAGTTGAGTTCCATGCCATTACCTATCTTTGGATTGATATGAATAATATAAATTTATCAATTAACAGACTAATTTTACGATTTGATTAGCTGCATTGTTATACTCATGTGCACACACATATGTATAATAAATTAAACAACACAGATATGCAAAAATATTAACATTATTTTTATTTACAATTTCTAAAAAAAATTATGACATTTCAAATGGTAATGTTAGATGAAAAAGTCAACCAATCTCTTGCTGTACCTGTGTTTGTGTTAATAAACCTGATGTCATCTGCACTCTAAAAATTAGTTGAGGTCCTAGTAAACTTTAATATTATTGCATATGTGTATTATATTTAATTAATTATTTCATATTTAAATGTGTATTAATAACATTAAGTTAATGGAAAGAAGGCTTTAGTTAAATAACTATTCCATTTATATCAAAACTTTAATATAACATTGAGCATTGTGAATTAAATAAAAATTGTATTTTTGTTTTTGATGAGATCTTAACTAGTTTATTAAACTGCTGCTGATGTCAGATTTATTGACAAAAACACTGCTCAGGATGAGATAAGTTGATTTTTTTCACAAAATATTGCCCTTCAAATATTGGATTTTTTAGAGGATGTAATTGTAATGTTAATTTATTATATGTTGTAGCAAATGGAAATAAATATGTTGGTATGCCATTACATTATATATATCAGAAAGAAAATGATGACAATCTAAGCTGATATCTATGTTTAAGCATAATAAACAAATTATTTATCAGTACAACATTGGTCAGAATTAGATCATTACATAATGTGATTATCAAAGCATGATCTTAATGGACTAATATTGATGAAATGGCTATATATTTTTTTAACATCAATCACTTTTACTTATTTTACTGAACTGTCTATAAAATATTGTTTAGGGCAAATCAGCTTTATTTGTTTTGATGGTAAAAATGCTTCTATAATTTCTAGCACTACCTTCAGACATTTATTTCTCCTTATTGCTCCTTAAATATTTGTTGTCATCTATTAAGTTATCCATGCTGTATGGTAATTTTAAAAATTTTGAGACTATTATATTTTATAAACTCACAATCCCATATATAAATATAATGTATTCTATGCATCTAGTTGGTAATTAATTACATATGAATATAATTATTTTAAAATAAGTATTTAATAAAATAATAGTTGCAAAAATTGTGTTACATTCATAAATAAATGCTTAAATCAGCCTTATATAGGAAACTTATCTATGCATATTACTAACTGTATTAATTAACTTATTTAACAATCCATGATCATCTCAAATATATATATATATATAGCAATGGGGATTAAGATTTGAACCCCTTCACAATACTTAAAATATTTTAATATAATAAACCTTAGACAAAAAAAGATAAAAAGGGTTCAAAAGTAAATACAAATGTATCTGTGGATCAAAAGATGTGTACATGAACTATATAAATTACATTTTATCTTGGCATTTTCTTTGATTATGATACAAATTTTTCTTTTAAAATTAAGATTTAAAAAAAAAAGATTATAAAATATTAAGAGAAGAATATCATTAATTCATGTTCTACATGTAATTACCTCAGTATTTTATTAATTAGTATCAGGTAATTACATAAGAATTCTGTTAAGTGGTATGTGGAATGTAATCAATGATAAAAATGTTTTTTTTTTAATGAAAGAAAAAGGAAAAGAAGTATAGATCCTGTACTGGATTAATTAATAAGTTTTTTTTAAAAATCGTCGAATCAGGCCAACGAGACTAATTAAAAACATTTATAATTATATATTATTTAAAAATAGTAGTACAATGTATAAGAAAATGTATTTTTATGTGTGTGTGTTATTTTTGTAAAAGATAAAGATAATATGTTAATACTGACCATTTTTTCTTTTATGTAAGGGAAGTATAAAAAGAAAAGATATTGTAGGGACATATTTTTGTGGTGCTTTATTCAGTTGCTATTTTTGTGGTATTTATGTTCCTCAGAGGGCATAAGGAAACAACTTTTGCAAAGAAATGAACTATGAAGTATTGTTTTCATCAGCTAATGATTTGTGCCAACATGACTATCAGAGAAATGGTTTGGTCAAGATAAGAAAAAATGAAAGCTAAATTGAGATTTTAACTGAATGCTAAAATGAAATCTTAAACTATATGGAATTGGAAAGAATTAATCGGGCTTTTTGAAAGAGAGAAAAAAAGGGAATTATTGGGTATAAGCATTCTGTGCCCAGTAAAAATATATGTATCATGTATGAAATATAAAATATTAATTGCCAAATTATCACAGAGTAGAGAAAATGGTAGTATACCAGATTCATCAACCGTATTAGCTATGTTATTGTATTATTTCTGTTGCCATTGGCCTGCTGTCTGATGATCAATTTGCCAAACAAAGTCCAACATAAACATCTAATGGAAAAAAACATTAAAGGTTCATGTGAACAGTATATACATAGATTGCCCATTACTAAAGGTTAGCCTAAAATCCACTGAAGAACAATGCAACTTTGATCCAAAAAGATATGAATTCTCTATGACTAAAGTAGAAAGTCACATAAAATTTATATATATAGATAAGCCTATCAATATTTGTTGTTATAATCCCAGGAAATAAAGTGAAAATTTATCTTTTATTTTGTTTTGTTTCAATATGTGTGTGTTGTTTTTTTTGTATTATTAATTTCATAACTGATTGTAAATGTTTGTTGTTGTTTTTTTCTTTATTATTGTATGAATAAAGGAACATAAAAAGCACACACATATATATATATAGGTGCAGGGGGTACACCATTCCACAGACACAGATATATATGCACAAAGGGTAAATACAGAAAAAGACTTTTGAATTTAAGGTCATATTGAATGTAGAGCCAGATAATGATAAAAGAGAATTTATTGTGTAGATTGGATATATATATAATTTAACATTTCAAAGGATACTTTATTTACAGAGCCAAGATACATAATTGTGAATATAGGCATTGATTCAAACAGATGGTTACATGCACTGTCTACTATGGGTCTTCAGGTTTACAGTATGAAGATCCATGGAAACATCATTGTTACAAGGTCATAAATTGAAAAAGCAAAACTATATGAATTAACATTTAGATAATAGCAAACATCAGATGATAATCATCATTGAAAACCTAAAATTACATACATGTACCAATATAATTTGGATATCACTACAAAGCAATTCAAGGGTGTAAATCACCCCTATGGACTAAAGACATATAGACATAATAACTTGAGTCCATGATCGGGCCACAGTGTCTACAATAAAGCCTGATCTGGAACTCAAAGCTCTATGATTAGCATTCCATAAATATACAATCAAGATTTTATATAAAGATCATTATCATTATATTACAAGTTGAAAAAACACACAAAACAATAACTAGTTACAAAATCAGAGTTACATATTATAACGGTCGGGGTGGATTTGGTAATTGGAGTCTTACCGTATCTGCTGTACAAGGGCACCACCAGGCCATTCGAACCTGGAAAATTTATATAGTAGGTAGATATTTAAGTTAAGATCCAATTTTATTTTATTATAGACTGTTAGTCCCAAGTCACTAGCTCGTGGAGTAGCAGATATACTTTATTTTTAAAGAATGAAAGATAATAAAAATAAGAATTAGCCACTGCCAGATTAAAAATACACAGAAACATTTATTTTGCATATATATAAAATTTAGAATTATTTTAGTATAATATTTTTTTGTATAACTTTACTTTAGAACTTAATTTACATTTTAACTTTTTTTATTTTAGAAGTCGCAGAGATGGATTAATTTTTTTTATTAGAGTGTTGAGTATGGATAGACTACATAGATTGCATGCGAAAAAGAAAATATTCTATAGCCCTTATTTAACCCTAGGTCAAAAGTTTGCAGTCAAACTAATGCCAATCTATCTGATATATTGGTGTATTCAATGCAGCATGAATATGACAGCAACAATACCATACTGTCAGAAATATACATCTGAACAGCATGGTTATCAAGAAGAAATGTCTCTTGTCTAGTACAGGAATACTTTGTCTGTCTGGTGAGAAGAACAATAAAAAAAGAAAACTCCATAGGAGGGGATTGTGGTCCTTTTTGCTGTCTTACTATCTCATTCCATAGGGTAAAGGAGTGATCCAAGGAGCAGAAAATACCATCTGCTTCCAATGGTCAGTAAGAAATGGGACTTATTTTGCCCAAGTGTGGCATATAATGTGATCCTGCATGTAGCGGATCTTCATGCTACATTTACTAATTACACCAATACCAATTTAACCGTGAAACAAATAACCTAAGATTTACCCTCTCTTAAACTAACATAACTTTATGAATCTATCCATCCATTCACGCCTGAATTAAATTTAACATGATTTAATTAAAAGTTTTAGCTTAATGTGAAAAAAAAAAAAAAAATATAATAAACACTTAAAAGAATGGAAAAATTAAATTAACGGAAAAGATTTTAAAACTACATATGATAAAAATAATTATTAATGATTTAATTTGATCAGATAGGAATTTATAATTCTATTTAAATACTGGAAATATTTATATTCAATGTTCATGAACTATATATATATATATATAGTTCTTACAGTTTAAAAGTCTGTCCTTAATAGTTGCTTGTAATTTGAATCCAGTGTTAAATTTCCACAGCATCCTGGGGAGACCAGTATGCTGTTTGCCATTCTGTTGGTATTCATCCGGACATCCTCTACTGTAGCTGGTATAGGTCTTTGCAGGTTTTTATGGCATGACACTGATGTCCTGGGGTCCACAATATACGAAAATGATATTTTATTTCTTTTAGAAAAACTGAAGGAATTGAAAGTTTGTCTTTTCAATCCCTTCTTCAACTCCCCCGGACTTAACCCATATAGCACACCTAATATTTTATTTCCAATCTTTTCCTTTTTATATTAAAATTGCAGATTAACTGGACATGACATCATGATGATGATCCTTTCACTGTGGTCCGTTTCCTGAGGGATGTTTTATTGGCTATTCTGGTATTTGTTTTTCTCTCCTATCTGACCTTTAATTATAAATTTTGAGATACCCAAGGGCTGGTTTACTTAAGACTAATTGAAAATAATCATTTCCATTTTTAGCCTTTTTACACAATAGAATTAATTAAATTTTGTATATTTTTATATTTTTATCTTTAAATCATTAAGTTTTTGTTGAAAATTTAGTTTTAAAATACTTTTTTTATTATAAAGTTTTCTTTTAATAATTTTCCATCTGTGTGATTTTATACATATACAAGTTTAGATGACTTTTAATTTTCAATTCTTAATTCTTAAAAAAGTTTTTATTTGCAAACTTTTTATTTTTAAATTCTAATTTTATTTAAAATAATGTATGCCCATTACAATAGAAAATCAGTTGAATCAACAAACATAAATGTAATTATGGACAATCACCATTGGTATTAGGCCAGAAACTTACAATTTGTGTTCCCAATAAAGTCCAAACCATGCATTACATGGAGTTACAGGCTATGCAACTTAGGTGTAACAACCATCAAATGATTATACACATTTTAGTTTAGATAACACAAAATTTAACAAATGGCAATACCTATAACATTAAAATTAAATCAAGACAGAAGTCCAAGCAATGAAAGATTGTGAGTCCATAATCTGTCCTTAACCCCATCACCACATTAGATTTAGGAGGTAGGTCATCCTGTCCCCTCATAAAAACAATAGGGGAGAGTTCAGTCCATATGAAGTTTGGGGAACCATCATTTTGAATGGAACAGACTGTCTTAAAATTTTTAGTTGATCCCAGGTCTGAATAGCCAATTGGTCCAGGCAAGTTCTCTATCTCCCTGGCCTTCCGTATGAAAGTTGTTAGGAGGTCTTCAAGAGGGTGATCGATCCCACTCTCAAACAATACTTTACAATGGATAATCCAAATACCAAAGTTGGCAAATGAAGTTAGTTGTACATTGGAAAAAAGCCTCTTATCGAAGGCCAGAGGGATCATTACACCAGCAAGGTTGGGGGCAGACATTCTCCTCAGAACTAAGTCTCAGAGGTGAGACCATGATTCACAATGAAACAGAATGTGTTCCATGGACTCTTCCTGATTACCACACATAGGGCACAAGGTATCAATGTTATAACCTCTATGATGGTATAAGAAGAACACTGTGGGAAGAGCCTTGAGGCTGAGCTTGAGCAGGAAAAACTTGGACTAGAGTCTGAGGAATCATGTCCATTTGATGAGTCTGAGATAGAAATTGAGAGCAAGTTAGGAGTGCAAGTTTTCCCCTCAAATATGAGCTGGTATGCGTACCAGTAGGGAGCTGGAGGTCTTGATTCATGACAGGACATCAGTCACCTATTGTTGAATCCAAAGTCTTCTCTGTCTGGGTGGGGGTCTGTCTGTAGTTTTGACCCTTTCTATGGAAACAGGGCAATCAATGTCTGAATGAGAATTCAGAAGCCTAACAGGATATTGTGCATCCTTTGGATTTGAAAAACTATAATGGCATGTAAGCCAGACCAAGCTGATGGCAGGGGCTCCCTCCCCTGACACAGCTTCCTACAAAGAGTCTCAACCCTTTTAATGAAGGTGCTGGTGGATGCAAAACCAGCCAAATAGTATGTGTTTGGGAACTACTACAGAATTAAATAGGGTGACCTTGCCTAATAAGGAGAGATAAATTTTCCATAATGAGATAATAGAATCCAAGGAAGCTCTGGGGGGCTGCTTTGAATCTGCCCAGGATTTGCTTCCCTGTCAGGATGGATATATTTATTATTTTTATTCAGGTTTGGATGAAGGGAGATATATAAAATATGTATTTGAGGAAAATTATAATTTTGTCAGATTTGTTAGTGTTTGTTTACCGAAATGGCATTTTAGAAAGAAAAAATGTTTTGAAATAAATTAATAGAGTTAATGAAATACATAGTTTGGCTATCACTTTTTTCCATAACTTATTATTAAATATTATTAGTGAATATTTCCAAAGATTAATATTATTATGTATTTCTACTTCCAATTATTTGTTAATACTACTTACCCCTAAAATTAGAATATAATGATGAGCTAGTATAGGGGATTGCCATACTGGGATTTAATGCATGTTTTCTTTAGACAAATTTCCTCATTACATAATTATTTATTTAGCTAAGAATTGGTGCTTAAGGCTGATAAGAAAATCAATACTTATTAATATGTCTTGAGGAAGTCGAAACAAAATATAAATTAGTTTCCATATAATTGTAGGTATAATAGAATAGCTGGAAAATATAACTAATTAACATTAATTCAGTTCTCTTTATTATATAAATTTAAAAATATGAGGTAGTATTTTTTTAAATAATGAACTTTGAATAAAACCATACATGTATATATCAGATTAGTATTGTTGTTTGAAGCATATGAAGCTCGGATAATTTCCCCAGCCTGTTGTGTAAAAAAAGTGTAAGGAAGCATTAATTGGTACAATATATATACCAGGCATGGCCAAGATGTCACCCATAGTTGACTGGTCACCCCAAGGGCTCTGAAAGTAGACCATGAAGCTGTCATGAACATTGACAAATTATAGTGATAAATTCAGAGCCGATTTGAATATTAAAAATAATAAAAAATACAAAAAATAAAAATTCAAATTAAGTTGGGCTTGTATTTTCTAATTTTATGATAATATGAAAACCATGGATTATGCATGCCTTCTTTACATGTTTCGATTCAGCATCCATTTTCCTTTTAGTCAATGTAATTTTTATTTCTCTACGATAAAAAATAAATATTTT
This sequence comes from Epiperipatus broadwayi, assembly GCA_028023455.1. Taxonomy (NCBI): domain Eukaryota; kingdom Metazoa; phylum Onychophora; class Udeonychophora; order Euonychophora; family Peripatidae; genus Epiperipatus; species Epiperipatus broadwayi. Next base: position 769,737 of record JAQFVV010012680.1, on the reverse strand, counting down.
ATGATGATTTTTCTAAATAGTCCATTTTTTTCATTTTTGTTATCCTTATGGTTTAATGTTTACCAAGAAATTTATAGTGGAAAATAATGGTTAGTCAATGGATTCAAGCATTATTTGTGATTTCTCCTTGTGGTGCTGAGAAACTAACCTTCTCTCAAAATTTTTGCTAACGAATCATAATGTCTAAAAAAGAATTAACAAGCCATATTTGCTTATAAATATAGAGATTATCTTTACTGCATGATATTTTCCCTGACGAATTAGACTTTTGAAGATTGAACGTTATTATTAGATTATCAGTCACTTCTAAGCATTTTTTAAAGTTATTTTATAGAAAAATAGATGGAACAAATCATTTATGATATTCACATTATTATTATTATTTTTCCCATGTATCAAAGCATTGGCCAGGAAGCGAACCCAGGACAACTGCTTGTAAGGCAGTTGTGCTGACCACTCCCAGGTTCGCTTCCTGGCTGATGCTTTAACACATGAAAAAGATAATAATAATAATTTATGATATTCCTTTTATATGTTTTCTTGCCTAATTTTTAACAATAAAAAAGACAAATACTAAAATAAAAATTGCAATAAAATTTAGCCCAATTACATAAATATGTGTGGCCACAGTTATATATGAAAACATGACCATTGAGATGTAATCTTTAGAGCTGTGTATCAGATACTTTGAGAAGTAAACTGTTAAGAAATTTACCAATTACAGTTTACATTTAATAATGTCATTCAAAACCAGTGAAGAGAATTCAAATGATGGTTCTGCAGCAGATAGTTATTAGGAACTGGGTTAAAATTATGGATCTGTGCAGATAGCCATAATGTTCATGTGTACCATATAGTTTTTCATAGATAAAAATACAACTTCTGATATCTGGTTACTCAAGTTGTGCTCTTACTAGTTTCATAATATTCCAAAAAGAAAGTACTGTGTTGTCTGCCTAGAAAAAGGCATAAAAGTTTTATTTATTGACTACAGTGCTGATTAGACATGAACCAGTGTTCACAGAGAGTGATTTATTGTTTATTAACTGAAATAGTTAACATACTTTACAAACTTCACCTCACTTATCTTTATTCAGAAGTGTTATCTGATATGCCAGTTTCTGTAACATTGTTCCACATAGTTGCTTTGACTTTGTGATCAGATGAGGAGTCATAAATAGTTCTAATAGATAAGTTACATTAACATTTTTAATTTCTTGAACTTTTTTTAAAATTTAGGACCAGCTCTAGAAAATAATTATTTATAGGTAATTTAATAAATATTTGGTAAAGTGACATGGACAAATTGTTATACTAAATGGAGCTGAGTTAATTTAATAGCAGTTATAGTAAAGTATCTTTGACAGTTCATATCATATAGAAAAAAAATCATCAGTTCGAAAGTATCTTTTAAAAAGTCACTAATATTTGTGAGTATAAAAAGTTCTTACAAAAAATACATTCTTAAAATCTAGGATTTCGAACCCTTATTTTTTTTCCATTCTGGCAAAAATGTTTTCCTCAGTTTCCAGTTCGAAGCCTTGAAAAAAAATGTAGTAGTGCTCAAGTACACTTTCACCAAAAAATAGCTTCCAATGTGTAAAAGTTTGACTACCTCTGATATATATGTACAAAGTATACAACATGTACTTATTAATTATATGACGTAGATTCTTTATGCAAGAATTTGCCTTGCTTGTTATTTCATAAAAAATATAAAAAAAGAAGAAAAATCATCAAAAACATTATAAAATTTTAAAAGAAATGAAGGAAAATTAATGATAAAAATGCATCAACTCAGAGACATATTTTATGGCATAGGAGAGATATTCTTAGTTTAAATATTCAGTACTCAACACCATTTATATTTCCAGATGATTAGACTGAAATTCAGTACAGTTTGCACTTAATAAATCTTTATAATGCCTATACATAGTGAATAACTTTTCCATAGCCAGCAATTGAAGGTGAGAAAGATAACTTATAGTTCTAATGCTGGTATGGTTTGTTTCTACTGGTAAATGTGATTTCAACTTCCCTTCTTGTAATCAAGTTTTGTAAGTTGTGAAAAAGTTATATATTAAGCATCTTCAAACCCTGGACTTTGCATCTTCATAACACTGAAAGATCAGCTAAATGAACTTAATCCCAACAAACTTCCACTAGCAACTTCAAATAACCGATGTTTTTTTAGATCTTTATATACCCACAATCTTTCCATGCAATGACTTATGTTGATCTAAAATCAAAAGCAATAGTACAAATTTTTCAAAAAAATACGTAAGATTTATTTTTACATAACTTGTCTTATTATTCAGCCAAGTATTTAAATGATTAATTAAATTGACCATGAAAAAAAAAAAACTTGAAATTACTTTTTTTTAACTTTCAGTTTGCAACATTACATTTTATACCAGAGCTTATATATTAAAGCTACCAGTGTTTATATAAATTGACTATTAAAATAAATAAATAAAAAATTTTACAATATTTTTTTACCTCTATATTAATTTCAATAATCTTTGTTGGTTGTGAATACTGTAATGTAGAGGTATTAGCTTTGTCTAAACCAGGGACCACCAAACTTTTTTGATTATCGATCCTCTAAAAATCTTCAATATTTTTTATTGACCCCCATAAATTTATTTTTAGTGGTTTAATCCTCCTTCAAATTTAACTTTAAGAGACTGCTTCATAAAACTTTTTATATTTGGCTGAGTTGCAATTTTTTTTTTTTTTATAAAAAATCAAAATCTTTATCCTTTTTTTCAAAATAAACTCTCTAAAGATGTTCTTTCATTTTAGCTGTTTTCATTGCCGTCAATTGTAAAAGTTTCCTCACAGAGAAGACACATAGGTATCATTTCATTTATTGGTGAAATAGCTATAGAGATGCTAATAATGTTAGCATACTGTGAATGCTCGACATGTACTATGCTGTAGCTACGTTTCGAGTAACTGGAAAATGGGGTTGGCAATTTCTGCTGGCCCTGTGTGATTTGATCCATAGCCATTTTCCATGTAGTCAGGTAGCTGTACTGAGTACACAGTGGGAGTTATCTTATATCCTGTTTGCTTAATCTGGAGGTCACATTAACTACTTTTCTTGTTATTGTCCAAGTAAAACCTTAAGTGACCCGAGTTTGAAAAGAGTTACCAGGCACAGTTGATTACAGTTGATTAGAAAACTGAAAAAATTGTAATAAGTATTCTGTGCACTACAAAGTTTATATCATGTATAAACTGCATAATTTTAAGTGCAAAATCTGAGTATACCAGATTTGTCATCTGCAATAACCATGTAATTGTATTGCTTCTATTGCCATCTGTCTGCTGCAAGATCATTGGTTTGCCAAATGGAGTTCCCCCAGAAAAGACAGTTACTTATGAATTGACTGTGCCTATAAGTTTGATGAGAATACAATGGATGACAAGATAGACTTTAAATTTACATATACTATAAACTTACTTATTTTATTGTTATATGTCTGGGAAGTAAGGTAAACAGTTTGTCTTTTTATTTTATTTAAATTCTATTTTTTTAAATGTCTTACTTTTTGTAGTATTAATTTTATGACAAATTGTGAACTTTTGACTTATTTTTATTTTTCCTTAAACCGCTAATTTTATCATTGGTTGTATCAGATAAAAATCAAATCTTTTAATTGGCCAACTCACAAACTGAAGACAAAGCCTATTGTTAAAACATATTCGCCTATAATATTAAATTCAACTCAGATACATTTATAAAAAGTATATAATTAATTTTTCAGGTCATGAAAAAAACGAAAGTTCTTTCAAAAATAAATTGCTATTTATTTATTCTAAAATATTCAACATCGGCAACATAAAAGTTATAATGTAAACAAAAAGATCGACTTTTACATTATAGAAAAGTAAATATTTCTTTTTACTACAACTTCAATATTTGGACTAAAATCTTCAATATTTTTCGAAAATAATTTTGTTTTTTTATTATTCTCTCTGAAAATTATGTTTAATTTCCATAAATATTATTTAATAATAATTTAAATCGTATTCGAAATGAAAATCTCAGCGTTTTTCTTTATTTTCTTTGATCAGGCAGTTTCTTTGTTCTTTCCAGCCAATCAGAATGCCTTTTTCGGCTGAGAGCATGCTAAGAACCAATCACAAATAATGTTCCTTCTTTGTTTAGGTTTAAATGCGTTTTTTTTCTATTTTTTACTTCTAAAATAAATCGGAAGATGTCACCATCGTACAGAACTTTTAAAAACGAATTCAATACGTATTTAACGAAAATTTTCGTATGAAAACGAACTCAGTTAGAGTGATTTCAGATGTCGACGAGGAGCCTCGTCGAGCGCGGGCAAAGAGTTAATAGATGTGAAAAGGCACATACATGTGTGTGCGTGTATATACTCATGCATAGACACAAATGTCTAAATGCAAAAGCCAAATGAATAAAAGGAAAGGGGATATAGTTAAGTAAATGTATAAAGATTAGATTTAACTCATAGCCAAGTTATGGAAAAAAGGGAACTCTACGGGATTAATTATATAGATAGCTTTCCTTGTTTTCTATTATTGTGTCATTAGTATTTTTTCCTATTCATATTTAGTAGAGGGAAATTTATAATATGTAATGAGGAAATTATTAATTTTGTGATATTATTATTTTGTTTGTCTAAAATAAATTGATTTGTTTTTAAAATTACCTAGTTGGCGATCAATCATTTCATTAAATTATTTACTTAAAAAAAGTAAATATTAATCAAATTAATAACATTCTGTGTCTATTTCTAATAAAATCTACATTACACTCCTTCTGAGAGTTATGTTACATAGATAATGCTGAACTAGTATACTACGGGAATTGCTATACCAGTAATCTATTTATACTTACTTTATATGTCGTTTCTTATTGCATAATTCTTTCCTCATTATATAAGAATTTTGTGCTTAAGGCTGATGATCAATATCAGCACTTGTAAATATGCTTTGAGGAAGTCGAAACACGAACTTGGGTTCGTATAATATTAGGTACATTACGTTTTTTTTTTTTTGTATTTTTTAAGCTTTCTGTGGTTATAAACTTATGTTTATTGATATTTCCAGAAACAGAAAAAATTACATATAAGCCTGATTTAAATGCAGCACAAATTATTTTGAAATTACAATTCAACAGATAGAAGATAAAGATTAACAACCAATTATGAAATATTAATTTGTATATATTACTTATAATAAATCTCATATATACCCTAATGCAAATCCCCTTATATAATTTCTCCAACCTCCCAACAGCTCAGACCGTCCTGCAGTCCCCATCAGAGCATTTGCAAAGGGAGAGGAAGGTTATGCAAATGCTTTGATGAAAACTGCAGGACAGTCGAAACTACCAGGAAATCACAGGAATTACAAAAAAAAATGCATTAAACTGTATGTGTGGAGATTTATTATAAGAAATATGTATGAATAACCAAATAACATTACTTTAGTCAACTTCATTAAATAAAATTTGAGAAATAATGGGGTAATATTATTTTAATATCGAACTATGAAATAATCCATGCGTTTATATAAATAAACTAGTTTATATAAATAAACTAGTATTGTCGTTTGGCATATGAGGTTTGGATAATTTATCCAATCAATGATATTAAATAACCCATGAGGAAGCGGTGACAGGTATAATATATATAAACTCATTTAGCCTTTTATTACACTTATTTAAGTAATACTTTAGGTTCAATTTGAGATATATAATTGCAGTTTGTAATGTTATAATTAACTATTTATTAATCTACTTTCAGAATACGTCATATTTATCTGTTTAATTAAAGAGGTTTATTTAAAAGTTCTTTGCATCAATAATTTTAATCTGTGTGCTTAAGTTGCAGTGACTATATAAATATATTAGACCATTAATAAAGATACGATTTCACTTTTATTGTTAAAAGGAGGTTGCCTTGACAACAGTTTGAAATTCTTGATTGTTATTGATATTGGGATTGTCAAGTGCTGACTGGTTTTTAATGATATATATATATATAGAGAGAGAATATATATTGTGTAATCTTTGCTATTAGCCATGGTTTCATGTTTTATATATTGAAGCCTTGGAACCAAATAGCAGTGAATGCAGAAGAATATTATAATTTTAAATATTTTTTAAAATTAAACTTATTCATTGTGAATTTTTATAAATATGGCTTTATTTTAAACAATTTAAGTTCTGTCTTGTGTTTGTTTGGGTAAAATTTTGTAACCAAAGTGCAATATTTCAGAGTTTTCATCTAACACAGCGATTCTCAACCACTGTGCCGCGAGATTCTTAAACTGTGCCGCAATACATAAGCGACGTCAGAAAAGTGTGCAATGCGCATGATTATTGTAGTTTTAGCTACTGACTTATAATACTATATATTGTTTAGTCTACTAGTCGACAGATTGAAGTGTGCATACGGCAACTTTATAATTGCATTCGCATGTGTAATATCACAATATTGTGTTGTCTAATGTAATTAAAACGATTTGAGGGATAATATATACAACATGCAGTTTTGAATAAATTTTTAACAAAACCATTTCTGTTTTAAAAGAACCTTATAAAATGGATAAATGGATAAAAAAAATAAAACTTAACGACGATAATGATAATGTTAGCGATCAGGTTAACGAACCCAAGCCCAGTACAAGTAAAAATATTTCTTCTGGCAAAAATAATGTTCATCGTAAATATCATGATGACTTCCTAAAATTTAGATTTACTTATACAATGGAAAATGATCAAATTATTCCCAAGTGTGTGGTATGTGGTTGTAAATTAGCAAACAGGGCTATGGTTCCAAGCAAACTCCAACATCACTTGCTCACTACTCATCCTTCGCTTGCATCAAAAGACAAAAACTATTTTCAAAATGCATTATCTGCAAGTACAGAACAAGTAAAGTTTTTTGAAAAGCTAGCTTTTTATGAAGTGGCTGAATTAATTGCTCTTAAATTAAAACCACATAATTTAGCAGAAGAAATTATATTACCTACTTGCTGTAAAATTGTAGAGAGAATGATCGATGAATCAGCATTAATTGATATTTGTAAAGTACCACTTCTGATGACACAATTCATCGCAGAATTGGAGATTTGTCTCAAAATATTGAAGAAAATACTGCTAAAACTCTTGCAAATTCAAATTTTGCTCTACAAATCTACGAAACAACTGATATTACAGAAAAGCTCACTTAATTGCATTTTCGTTCGATTCATTCACGAAAATAATATAAGTAATCAATTTTTATGTTGTCGTGAATTATCTGATTTTTCAACAGGAAAACATATTTTTGATGAAATTAATTCGTATTTACAAGAAATTGAAATTTCGTGGGATACATGTAAAAGAACAATGCAGATATTATAATTGAAATACTGATTACAAAACAATTACCATATAGAAATAAAAATAGTCTTGAAGCAATGCGTTAAAATGATTAATTATGTAAAATCAAGACCATTAAAAATTCTTCTATTGAGTCAATTATGCCAGGCTATGGATTCGAAATGCGAATAGTTGTTACTGCATGCGAAAGTTAGATGGTTGTCCAGAGGAAAAGTTTTATCTCGTGTGCTTCAATTAAAAAACGAGATAAAGATATTTTTGAGCAAGATAATAATCAAGATTTCGTTGATTTGTTGGATGACAAAATATGGTGTACTAAGCTGGCTTACTTATCTGATATTTTTGTTATTTTTAATAACATAAATACAAATATGCAAGGATTGAAAGAAAATATTTTAAACTCAACCGATAAATTGTTGGGATTTGAAAAAAAAAAACTTTATGAAAGAATAAAGCACAAGAAGATAATTTAGAAAAGTTTGAGTCAGTTCCAAAAGACTTATAAAATAATTCATGAAATAGTTATTGATCATTTGGCAATATTAGAGCTGAGGATTGTTTATTACTTTTCAAATTTAAAAATAGACAAATTTGATTGGATTTGAAATCCATTTGTAATAAACAATATCTCTATATATGATTTAACTTTGCAAGAAGAGGAAGAACTAATTTTGGTTTGTAATAACCGAGATTTAATTTCAAATCATTTACAAGAATCAATTAATTCATTCTGGATTAATCTTTCATACGATTATCCAACAATATCAAAAAAGCTTTAAATGTATTATTACAATTTTCCACATCTTATTTGTGCGAATTCAGATTTTCGGCTTTGACAAATATTAAAATGAAAAAAAGATCAAGACTTGTAAATCTGAATCACGAAAGGCGAGTGGTGTTATCCTTTTTACGCCCAAATATAAAAGAAATTACAAAAAAAACTACCAAGCTCAAATTTCGCATTAAATGTAATATGGATCAATAAATAAACGTTTTCTTAACTTTGTAATAAAACTGAAAATTATTTTCTTATTCGGTTTCTACAAAATATGTTATAGGTACATCAATAATTTAAACAAGTGAAATTCTTTTAAATTTATCTTATTGTTATGTTAGTGTGCCGCCAAATTATTTTTGTTATTAAAAGTGTGCCGCGAGAAGAAAAAGGTTGAGAATCACTAATCTAACAGTATTGCTGGTCCACATTAAAAGCTGTATTAGAATTAATTCGATAAGTTTTGAGTGATTGTCAATCGATGATGCCATCATGAATTTAAATCGCATAGAACTTTTAGCTACATCAAAAAATTTCAATTAAACTACTGAAGCAACAACATTTGAATCCTGTTTCATTGCTGTACGTAACTTTAAATAAAATTGCTGTATGTTCATAAATCAATTAATTCAATCAATAAGAGAATATTTATTCTCATCACCGATTGTATTGATTGCATTATGTAATTCACGAGCATCTCACAATTTTATTTAAAATTACATGTAACAACAAAATTGTGGTCCAAGAAAAAAATTATGTTTTTTAGGATATTAGTCCTTAAATTAAATAAATGTTAAATATTTATATATTATTTTTAATTCTTTATGTCATTCTGCTTCAAGTTAACAATAGCCTTCTTACCCTATTGTAGTTACTGGTTCTTCAACTTCTGCAATTTTTGCTAGGGTACCAAATGCCCAATACATACATTTTAAATATTTTCTTGAAAATTCTGCAAAATGTTCTTTAGGCTCAGGATAACCCCATCCACCAATAAATCCTTCATATCTTGATGCTGCATAGTAAATGCAAGCTAGAGCATTTACAAACATTGTGAATCCTATCAGCAGAACAAATAGTCTAAAAACATTTGGGTATATAGTGCGAGATGCTATTATATTTTTATACTTGAAACATTTTATACCTTTCAAAAACCGGTTAAGACGGTAAGCCAAATGTGGGTAAATTGCCAACATTAGGTAATCTAAAGGGATTATTGCCAGAAGATCTATAACAAAAGTCTTTGAATATATGTAACGATGTCTCATGCGTTGAATGTCTGTCACTAAAAGCCCTTCTTCCAAAAAGTCTGTTCGTGATTCAATTACCATATCAAGCACATAGAACAAGTCAGATACTAAATCGCAAATAATCCAATTAGGATCATAAAAAACATTAGATTCCAAAATAGCCATTCTAATTGGCACAGTGAAGATATTATACATAAAGGCAATGGTTATGGCATACATCCAACAGATGTGAAAAAACCCATGAGTTGAGAAAATGCATCTTGCAGCTAAATGTTTCTGAGCTTTTTCAAAGCCTTTTCCAAGACGTTGGACTTCATCACCCATCCAACTCTAAAAAAATATATATATATATGTTTTAGATGTCTATGATCATATATTTTAAGAATATATGATAATGTGAAAGGTTTGTATATAAATTATTATATAGAATCTCTTAAATAAATACTATTATAAACAATGGTGAATGCTACACCAATTAATATTCAGCAATATCATCTACAATGTTAAAATATTCCAACAGTACTTCCTGTGAGAAACAAAGTACTGTTGGAATGTTTTAATAATGTATGCAATCTGTGTATTTATATTTGGATTTCACTTAGTTTTTGAAATTATTTTTATATACAAAATGTAATGTGCAATGGATGGTAATTATTCATTTAAGTATGTTAGCATCTATCATGAGTAAGGATTTGTCAATATTTTTGGAATAATATTGTCAACCTTTATGCTACCACCCATAAGCTCAGTGACTAACATTGACTAATACAATACTCTTAATTTATTACACCTGGCTAAATCAGTGATCAAATGAATTACTCTCAGATGAAACAGATCATGGGCTTGGTATTCCTATTTGACAATCCTTCATATGAAAAAATTAAAATCTCACAAGGTTAAATGAATAATAGTACCATTCAATAATCAAATAATTTTTACCCAGTTCTATATTTTTATTCTCAAGAAAACGGGAATACATTCCTCAGTTGAAATTAATAAAAGCATAAAACTAAAAATTATGTTTAACAAAAGCTATTATTAATCGATTTTAAATTATATTCTGCTTTAAATTGTATTTTTCATTAAATAACTAACTTCAGTATTTGTGAGTTTGCCTGTAAACCAAAATGGCAACCTGCATTTTCATAAATTGCAATTTCAGATGGCCCCACAAATGTTTACAAAAAAAAACGTGCCTGCTTGGTAATGTTATATTTAATATTTAAATTTTATTTTTTATTATTGTTATTTTAAAAAAAAGAAATCATTGTGGAAGAATTAATTACGGTGGTGCTTGTCTTATAGATAAAGATGCCGTTCGATGGTGCTGTTTTCACACTGAAACTATACAATATGAACATTCACGGCAGTTGATTTCAATCATTTTGATGTGTTTTTTTGTAATGTGAAAATAAAAACAAAACAAAATCTTTTTTTTTAATATTATTTTTTATTAACATATACAAATTAAATGATAATAATAAAAGTAAAATAAAATAAACAAATTACAATTTGATTCGTGTTTTTTATTTTGCTTTATTAGAAAAATCAATTTTCTATCGGATATTTTTTTACTGGGGTTATGGCTTTACTGCTATTTTTACTTCATATAAAATGACAACAAAAAGTAAAAGTTGTTATGGTTAGTTTTAGGGTTAGTTTTAGGGTTAGGTTTAGGGTTAGTTTTATGGTTAGGTTTAGGGTTAGATTTAGGGTTAGTTTTAGGGTTAGGTTTAGTGTTCTGTTGTTTGTAATGCTAAAATAAAAAATATCAAAATCAGATTTTTGTAAATATTTTTTTTAGTAACATCTATAAAATAAATGATAATAATAAACGTAAACTATATTCAACAAAGTATAACCGTAGTCGGAGAAAAGAAAGAAAGTAAAACTTTTTTAAACAACAACAAAAATGTCTTCTTTACTTATTAATCATGTTTATAATATATGCTTTTTATGAAATTTACAAAAAAACCATGCAGAATTGTACTTTTCTTACTGGATATTTTTGTGTTACTGCTCTTTTCTACTTAAAAAATATACACATGGTAGAATCTTGTTTGTCTCGTGGAATGTTATGAACAGTACGTTACTTGACGCATTACCTAATTCCAACTCACTTTACACATTTATCTTGTCAACATTTTCCCAATTAAAACTTCAATACAGTATGGTGTAAAAAGTCTGATAATTATTACTTTACAAAATCTGAACATTTCAATACTTTAAAATAAAAAAAATCCAATGAAAACAACATTTCCATCCAACTAAAAAAAACACATCCTCTCACCAAGCCGTAAACATTTTATAAACTGTGTGAATTCGGAAAATGTATTTGCTGCAATGTGACATACATGCTGTACTGCGACATGACATAGCGGCCTGCAATCTGTAGCACAACAAAAAAGTTGTATTATAGAAAATGTGGGTTCGAACGTGCCGGCCACGGTAAACAGCATTTTTATGTGTTTTAGCATGAAAACGGCGCCATAGAGCGGCGTCTTTAGCTATAAGACTACTACCATTACACTATTTACAGTTTATTTAGTTTTTTCTTTGGATTAACTTATTAACAGAAAAGTGGGGGAAAATATAAATACAATATTTTCACTTTATTCCTGTTGTTATTGTGCAATCATATCATAACTATTAAACACACTTTTTGGGAGGGCAGGATCCCATACCTTTGATAATAGTATACTGTATCTGTGATAGGAAGGTTGAAAATTTTTATTATGAAAATTTAAAAAAAAACCTTGACAAAAAAAAAACATGCAGAATTGAATCAAAATATAACATTGTTAATAGCATCTCATTGTTTCTTACATTATAAGTAAAAAATAAAAAATAAAGTTTCTTAATAAAATTTATTGGAATTTATTCCCTTTTCAATCTAGCAATTGATTTATTAATTTTGTTTTAATTTAATGACTATCACATCTTCTGTAGATTGTAGGCACTTGAAACTGTATATTTATAAAAAAATGGGCTGCCATATTGGTTTATTGAAAAACTCACAAATACCCTAATTTTTAACCTATTTCTTTTAAATTTTAATAATAAATAATATTATTTGATGGATAGCATTATTTCTGAATAATATTTAATTATTTCATAAAGACCAATACGCAATAAATAAATATTCAAAAGTTTTCAAAAAATGCCAAAAGTTTATACCTGATCAAATTCTGTAACTAATTATATAAATCACAGTGTGTAATATATGATGATCATATGGCCATTGATTACTGTTAACAAAGGCTCTATGCCTTTAATGCATTTAGGATATAATTTCACATGTTATTAACCCCTAGAAATATAATCCATTTACTTAGTCACATTTAAAGTCACATCCATTGTATATATCCAAATAATGTTTATATGACCTAAATAAACATCATTTCACTCTATCTCTAATAAAACGCATAAACTAATAATAATTCAGATTTTATTTTTAATAAAACAAAATTTATAAAACTTGTATTATACTTAAGTATAAATATATGTACTGAAAGCTCTCATAAGAAAAGATATAATTGCATAAAAATTATTATTGAAACTAAGTGCTTTTGAGGGATTAAATGTCTTCATAAGTGTCTGTGCATATAGTTATAATTTACAGTTGTCGAAGAAAGGTTTCTTAATTTTGTAACTTAACTATAAATATGAACTTATAAATAATTTATTTAAATATTAAAATTTGTACATATAAAAGTGTATAATATTGTTGTGTCCTGAAGATCTCTAATGCCCAGTTATGGAGCTAAATAAATAAACAATATACTACCAAATGTATATATAACAAGATTTATTTAATAACAGTAATAATGTGGTAAAAACAACATAAAAGGATAATGGTGTCAAGCGTTGTTAGCCGAGAGGTCATCGTAGCCGCCGTGCAAGCAAGTAATTGGTTGCAGACGGTTGTGGGTTCGCGTCCCGGCAGATGCTATGGCATATGAGAAAAGGATAATGGTTTATTTATATTCTATTTTCTTTTCTTGGATAAAAATAGTATTCTTTCATATCAAGAGTAATTCAGTTAATAAATTATGCTTTCAAATCAATTGTCTTTTAAAACACAAATGAGCATATATAATTTCATATATAAAATAAACTATTAAAGTTCACAATCTCAGTGCTTACATCGGAGCATACAACTTATGCATTATATATTAACCATCTCCATTTCCCACTTGTCTCTTGAAGTTTGGTTAAGCTTCAGTTAATTACCCTTCACTGATAATAACCTTTTTTTATTCATGAACACGTATTGCTTCTCACCACTATTCCTTTTTAGACTTAGTTACTGCTAGTTGATCAACTAATCTATTACTGACCTACTCTTTACTACTGATCTGTTATCATTTCAAATCTGAACAACTTTAATACAGGCTAATCATTTTAGCTGCTTCTTCCCTTCTTTATTTTATACAGAAGTATCATATATGAACTAATCTATATGCAACTAATTTTATTTGCATACAAATTCTATTCTAATTTAATCTATAATTTGGGGTGATCACTTAAGCAAATTTCTAAAGTGATTTTCTCCAATAAAGGGAATGTTATTAAAGAAAAGAAATCCATGTATATTTACAAAAATAAAATCTTTTATATACATATAAGGTTTATACATGCAGACATTTCACTCTTCCCCTTACTCTAGAAATACTGACTTAATTTATTATTATATATTCAAACTTGTTAGATGGTTTACATTTACACAGAATTTTGGGAATAACATCTTTTGAAATAGTTTGGCTTTCTTTTTCTCCTGTACAAATACCTGTTTTTCATCAATTACTTTAACTTGGTCTGAATAAGTAATTAAATTTTTCAACAAAGATCGTTTTTCTTTGTTTCTTTCTTTAAGGATTTATTTAGATGAATATTTGGCAAGGTATCTCCATAACAATGGCAAAGGTGTTTAACATGACTTTTCAATTTCACTCATTATGCAATTTTACTATTCTTATATCCTTTAATATTACTTTTACTATTTTGCCAGGTTTCCATGTGGAATAAAGTTACCTATTCACATTTTTTCTCCTATTAGGAACTTGTCCCAATTTTAAACTTTATCATTTAATTGAATCCGAGTACTTTTTCTATTATTTCCCCACCCAATTTGCTATAGCCACGCTATTTAAAGTTCTGGAGTTTAATATGTCATTGTTCACATTTACATCAATGCTCAGTGATTAAAATTTTATTTATTATGCAAAGTGTTAGCCATTTTACATTAGAAATTAATTTTACAGACAATACCATTTTTCCTTGAATATCAGTTTTATTGCCATTTATATCTACAGCTCTCACATCTGTATTTTGAAATGTTATCTTCCTTTTACATTTTCCACTAACTTTAATCCAATCTCTGTGAGATATCATTGACATACCAGCTCCACTGTCCACTTCCATTTTTATTGTTTGACTGCAAATAACTATGTCTAAGAATATGTAATCCATTTTTTTGTTATTCAGTGTCTTTATACTAACATCTTATAATTTAATCTTCTTCCAGATTTATAGTTTAGTTTTACAATATTAATAGCTCTCTCCCTAAATTGATAGACTCCTATTAAATGACCATTATGTCATAGTTTCTACAATTTTTATTTCTATGTTTATATTTATTTTTAAAATGTCTGGGTTTGTCACAATAATAGCCCTTTTACTCTCTTCTATCATTACAAAGCTCTGCAATAATTTTCATTACTTTTTGATTTATTAACAAAACTTTTTCTGACTGTTGGGGCTCTATAGACTCCAATGCATTGTTTTTTAAAGCTTCTTGTGCAACATATTTCTCCACTGCTCTTTTATAACTTACATCAGGATTGCTTACAATACCTTTCAGAAATTCTCATTTTCTATGCCATATAGGAGTTGTTTCAATAATATTTATTTCAGGACCAAAATTACGTTTAGCAAGATTCTTTAGAGCTAAATTATAGTCCACATATTTTTCTTGTTGATGGTTATCATGTTATGGCTAATACTATAATTATGGACTGACGCCAAGCGGTGACAACTGAGATTAGCGAGTGTGCGACATCGCTCTTACATTAGAGAACGCGAGTAGTTAATAAAAGTTGATAGTTATCTAAACTGTGTGTAATTATTAATTTAGATATTACGGCCAAGAACATAACGTGGTGTCAGGAGTGAATTAATGAAATAATAGTAAAAAAAAAATTTTAAAGTCTATAAAACAGTGAGTATTTAAATATTGATATAATTTCTATAGCAATTTTTTTTCACATCATATTTGTCGAAATACAAAATGGCGGCACAATTCGATCGTTTGTACAATATCGAACCGCCATCTACGGAAAGAAATATGTCAATGAAAAGGACTGAATGGAAAGAATTATTCCTAAATTTCCTAGAAGCAACAGAAAATGATATGAAATCAGATAAAGTAAAATTAAGATTATTATGTCATCTCATTGGAAAAGAAGGGAAAGATGTAATTAAAACATTAGACCACACGAACCCAGAAGATAAAACAAAATTGCTATCCATCTTAAACCAAATGGATAAATATTTCAACACCATGAAAACAACATTATATGATAGAATAAAAGCATATACAACGGACCCACATGAGGGAGAATCGATTGATCACTTTCTTACTCGCTTAAAAGTAGTAGTTTAAAAAGCTGATTTCGGGGATCAAAAACAAAATATCCTCCAAGATAGAATTATAATGGTATAAAAAGAAGAAGGACTAAAAGACAGATTATTTGAAAAAGGGGATATTACACTAGAAAAAACACTGTAAATAATACATGGACATGAAACTAGAAGATTCAAAAATGAATTATTGAAAAAGTCTGAACTCTGTATTAACGTAATAGCGAAAAATACAACAACAAACATATGCAATTGTCAAAAGTGCAACCATAATCACCCAAAACGTGAGTGTTCTGCACTTGGTAAAAAATGCTATAATTGTGGAAAGTTAAACCACTTTGCCAATAATTGCCATGAGAAACTACGACCATAAAATTTTAAAAACACAAAAATGCTCAAACATGATATAAAAATATCAATAGAAATGGACGTTATGTGAATGAAATACACGGTACTACGACATCGGATTCATCATATACCAGTGATGTTGAAAATACAATTGCATACGTCAGACGTGTAGACTCAACTCATTCGTTTAATGGCTGGTATGAACAGATTTTATTGGACAACAATAAAGTAAAAATAAAAATAGACACAGGAGCTGATGTAAACATTATATCTAAAAAAGTACTTAATACTATTCACCCACAAACAATAATATACAAATCAAAGAAGAAATTATGTGCTTTTGGGGGATCATTTCTTACCCAAATAGGAAAAGCAAAACTTCAATGCAAAATAAACAAAAGATCTGCGTAATTTACATTTTATAATAATAAAAGAAGATGAACCAATACTTCTTAGTGGCCGTGATTGTGAGTTATTAGGTTTAATTAAACTCAACAAAATTACAGTACAAAAAGTAACGATGAAAAATAACAAAAGTAAAAATGATCAAAATATATCCAACAACAATAAAGATAAAATAACAAAGAGTAGAAAAGATAATAAAAGTATTAAAACACAGGAAATAAAAGAAAATGAAAACTTCAAGTCTATATATATAAGAAATACAAAGATGTTTTTCAAGGTGTGGATTGTTATGAAGGTGAACCCCACCTCACACTAGACCCAACATTTAAACCAGTTGTCCATGCACCTAGATTAATTCCACTAAGTATACATGAACAATTACATGAGGAATTAAATAAAATGGAAGATAATGCTATCATAACTCCAGTGATATATCCAACAAATTGGGTTAATAGTCTATTAATGGTTGAAAAACCAAACGGCACTATAAGAATATGTATAGACCCAAGAGATCATAATAAAGCATTAAAAAGAGAACATTATAAAATGCCAACTCCAGAGACAGTTTTAAGTACAGTAACAGGAATGAAGTATTTCATAGTTTTGAACTTGAAATCCTGATTTTGGAACATAAAACTTGATAATGAATCAGCAGATTTAACAACATTTAATACACCTTTTGGAAGATATCATTTTAACAGCTTAGTCTTTGGTTTAAATTTATCATCAAAAATTTTTCAGAGGACAAATGATGAATTATTTGCCAATATACCAGATATCAGTATAACAGTTGATGATTTCTTAATGGAAGGAAAAACTGTTGAAGATAGGAACAAAAATTTGTTAAAAGTCTTAAACAGAGCATGCATAATGAATTTGAAATTAAATCCAGGTAAGATCCATATGCTAAAATGCAAGTGAAATACTTAGGATGAATGATTTCAGAAACAGGAATCTCAGCAGATCCTAATAAAATAGAAGCAATACAAAAGCTCGAACTACCAAAAGACAAACGAGGGTTGAGACAAATTTTAGGAATGATAAATTATCTCTTACCACACATTTCAAACTTAGCAGGTCTTACAGTATCCCTGTGATCTGTTAATAAAAACAACATTATGTGGGTATGGAATTTGTATTACCAACAATGTTTCGATAAGCTAAAAGTGGCAATTTGCAATGCAACCTCACTAACACACTTCAATTCTCAAATTCCAGTAATAATACAAACAGTTGCCTCACAGACAGGACTAGGGGAGTTTTACTCCAAAATGGAAAACCAGTTATATATATATCCCGAGCATTTTCTGAAACAAACCAGCAATACACTCAAATACAAAAAAAACTCTTAAGCATTGTTAACGTGTGTCAAAAGTTCCATTATTATGTATATGGATGAAATATAATAATACACACTGATCATAAACCATTACTTGCGATTGTAAACAAACTGTTTGAGAAAATCACACCCAGACTCCAAAGATTTGTAATGAGATTACAATGATATAAACTTAAATTTGAATACTGACCTGAAAAGGAACTCTATATCACAGATACATTATCACGTAACTACATAAATATGACACAACAAGAAGATGCCTGTGAAATACACACTGCGAACAAAACTGCTACCTGGGACAATGACTTAAAGAGAGATTATCCTTTAGATGAGGAAGCATCAGAATTAATTAAACACATATGCAATGGATGGCCAGAACGTAAGTGCAATGTACCTCCAATTTTGCAAAAATACTGGTAAAATCATTACAAATTCATGCTGATTCATGTGTACCAGTCGAAATTGTATGTTAAACTCAACACGATTTACAGCCTGGATAAAAGTACCTCGAATCCAAATGTACACAAGATCAAAGATAAAGAATACTTATGGATTCTGCCCTATTTACCCACTCTCTAAATCTGCCAACTAATTAACAACATTTTCAAAGGAAGCAATAAATCTTTTCCACACTCCGGCCCACTAGCATCAATGGTGGAGCATGAGCTTCAACTAATTCTAATGTCTAACTCTAATATTGATTCTAATTAGACCTATTCATTTACTTAAATATAGGAATGGTATGTATGTGACCTTGAGTCATCAGATAGCAGCACAATAATTAATTAGAAATGTTAATTTTAGAATAAAATAAATGAAGGCGAAGGTAGCTTAAATTCACATATATATTTAATGTGTGAAAGTCTGTGCTCATATACCCTATACATTACATATATAGACAGGTATATAATAAGCCTGTGTGTTTCAATTAAAAACATTTAGATAACTCTTCTAATGTCTCTGTTTTATTGCATTAATTTGTTAACATAAATTTTGGTCCTGTCATTAATTATGCCTCGAGTAAGGGAGCGGTATAGTTCATATGCCATGAAACAATTAGAGTTTTATGGTAGATGCCCACTTAAGTCTGAGATGTATGAAGCAAATATTTTAAATAAACATATTTTAAATATAACTTTATAACAAGTGAAATTATTTAAGAGAGAACTAATAGAATCATATTTTAGGAATTGTCTTCGAAGAGAGTGACACGTTTAAAATATAAACGGGTCACAATATTCACAAATAAATATTTTAAGATTGTAAAAACAAATAAATTAATCAGACCGTAGTCAATCTGCCATGATGTACTCAGAACAAAAGAAATTGAATAGGCCCAGTAATTGATATTGCATCACCAGCATAGACCTAATTCATCTGCCCTATTCCAGTGATGCCAAGAAATAAAACGAATGGTCTGCGCCATTAGCAAACCTCGAGATATTTCAGGTGAAAGGATGGGAATTGCCAAGGCTAACTAAGCTCAGTTTATCCCGGGTCTTCCCATTTTTGTCTTTCATATCCTGATAAAAAAATTCATAGCCAGTGAAATTATCACGTCTGATTCTGATTTAGTAATCACAAAGAACAACAGACAAGTTATCAAGCAAAATGCTGGCAAGGCAAAGAACAAGTACTGGAAAAATACATTTTTAGAATTTAAATGTAAAATTGTACTGAGCTATTAAAGATTACATAAATGTTATATGGATTGACCAAGATTGAACCAACAAGAATAAAATAAGCATTAATATTATTACAAACATCGTTTTATGGGCGACACATCTCTCCCTTCAAAACAAAATCCCACCAATATTTTTAATTAAACATTTTATACTCTCTTTTACTATTTAGCAAGAACATACTTTCTAAACTCCCTCCCTTTCATTCTTATAACATTGATTAATATAACTAAATAAAATCTCATACTTGACCTAGCGTCTCCCCAAAACTAAACTATATACGCATAAAATATTTCAAAATAATAAAATTATTTCATCTCGACAAAAAAAAAGAGTTGCTCCAAGTATTAATTATTTAGAGCTAAAGAGTTAGTTATTTAACGACAGACATTGGTTGGGAAATAGGAAGCAAAATATTTAATTATATAAAACTTTTGTCAAGATGGAACAAATTGGCATATAGTGATTTCATTTTTGAATAAAACATTAATCAGTCTTAAATAAATACATTTTTAAGTAAATAATAATAATAATAATAATATTTTCTGAACCACTTTAAAAGAAAGTTTAGCATTAAGAGGCATAATTTTAAGACAGACAGAATGAGAGCAGAGACATTAGATTTAAAGTGATAGCAAGTAAAATTTACATAATTTTAGTTTCAGTTACATTAAATTAAAGGGAATTTCATTTAAAAAGACATTAAAGGTAGCAAAATTACATTATCAGGTCAACTGGAATTTTTAAGAACAAATTAGGCAGTTAGAAAGAAACAAATTGGGAACATATTACCTAATTTATTCTGAATCCTTTTGGAAATTTGGATCCCATGATGAAATATGAATTTCCACACAGGCATAGCTAGTTATGTATTTTAATTTGAGAGTTCACAGTTTGGCAGTCCAATAATTACACATTTTGATGAGTTTCTCCAGCTTATGATCTTTTGGTGATCATATTTAGGACAGTGGGGAGATGAACAGGTTACAATCCATCTACTCAATTACCATGCTTCCAGAAACATTTCTATAATTAATTAAAAATTTGACCAATGTGGATTTGCTATGCACTCACTGACAAAAATGGTGACTGGCTGACCTCTTGTTTTCATGGGCTATTTATATCCTTTTCTGACTATTTTTCGGAAATTCCCTCTTTCATTTGCTCAAGGTTAAGTGGATATGTTCGAATTCCGGTAACCGCAATTATTGACCTAAAGTATTTTGCATTGTATTCTTGAGATCCACTCTCCTGATAAACCCAATGATTTTATTATTTCAAATCTATTTTTAAGTTAATGTAGATTTGAAGAATTTATGTTTCAAATATCTTTTCCATTTTAATTTTTACTTTAATTAGAAAATCCCATTACCATTTTGTTAATGGATTTTCTTTTGTTTGATGCTAGGGAATGTTAGTAGGGTTTATCATGAAAGTAAATCTCCAGAATAAAAAAAATAGCATATTAAAATTTATTTATTGATTTTTATAAAAAGTTTTTGTCTGTAATTATATATCTATATATCTATATATATATATCTGGGATCCTCCAATATTTATAATAAAAACATTTTAAATAGAAAATTGATATTTTAATTACTTATTTGCTGGTCTAAAAATTAAATGTATATAAAATGGTAGACAGAAAGTTTTATAAACATTATAAATGCATGTATCTGGTTTGATCCTGGTCTAGCAATATAGAAAGATATGAAGCATAGATCTGGCCTACAGAATCCATTGCTTCACATGAAATACTACAACATGAAAGAAAATTATTTATACCAGCATAGCTTGCTACACGAATCCCATTTAGGAATGGAGAAGCTGAAATCCAGAGCCAGACAATCATTTTATTGGTTGGATATTAACAAAGATATTGAATCATCAGTGAACAACTGCTCAATATGTTCTACATACAGGCCAGCTCTATGAAAAGAACCCCTGTTATCACATGTTGTGCCAACAAGACCATGGGAAAAAGTTGGTGCTGATTTATTTGAATTTGGCAACAATATTTACTTACTCCTAGTAGATTATTTCTCTAAATACCCAGAGGTCCTTCACATACCTGACAAAACTGCTGTTTCAGTAATAAAACTATGCAAAACAACATTAGCATGCTTTGGCATATCTGATGAGATAATGGCAAATAACTTGCCATTTGCTTCATTCTTATTCTGCAAATTCACAAAGGAATGGTGTTTTAAAGGGACCACATCAAGTCCACACTATCCGTGTTCTAATGGACTTGCAGAATAAAATGTTCAAACTATAAAGCAATTATTTCACAAAGCTTATCAATCTGGAATTGACCCAGAATTAACCTTACTTGAATTTAGAAATACACCGATAAGTGGGATAAAGAGTACTCCATCACAGCTACTAATGTCTAGAACACTTAAAACAAAATTACCATCCTTTTTAAAACAACTCATATCTCCACCTGCACAAAAGGCCCATAGATACTTAATACAGAGACAAACTTGACAGAAAAGTTTCTATGACAAGACAGCCAAGATATTTTTACCTGTGGAAATTGACAAACCAGGATGAGTATATGATAGGACCAGATGGAAAAAGTGTAAAATTCTTGAAAAAACTTCCGAGCCAAAATCATATTGCATTTTGACTGAGGATGGCTCTATCCTTTGTCGAACCAAGACAATCTACAGACCACAGCAGAAAGATTCACAACAACTCCACAGACACAAGAACTGTATGAGGAGACACAGTTGTCTGTACCTGCTACAGAGAAATCACCACCATCAACATCAAGTGATAATGGCACAGCAATAAAGAGAATACCACTTGAACATTCCAAGATGAGAGAAAAATAAAACAGAAGAAGAAGGCCTCCAGTATATTTAAGATTATTTGTAAATAAAAAAAGAGAGCTGTCATGTTATGGCTAATACTATAATTATGGACTGACTCCTAATGGTGACAACTGAGATTAGCGAATGCATGACATTACTTTATGTTAGAGAATGTGAATAGTTAATAAAAGTTGATAGTTATCTAAACTGTGTGTAATTATTAATTTAGATATTATGGCCATGAATATAACAATGGTTGTTTTCAGTTTCTCAATCTCAACCATGCTACCAATTTCGATACTCTCAGTGTGAAATATTCACTTAAAATTTCTATAACTTTATTATATGAAAGTTCCTTCAGATGTTTGGAATCAGTAAGTCTATTTACAAGATGTATAATGGTTTAACCTGCAAAATAGAGAAGGGTCAACACTTTGAGACACTCACCTTCCATTTATAAACATATAATACTCCACATATTTTACATAACTTTTCCATGGGTCCATATTGGTTATATAAAACTCACAGATTGCAGAACTTAGTGCTGTCATATTTTATTATTTGTAATGTAAATTTTCCCATTTCAAATCTTGTAGCAATCCTGTCAAGTGTGCCAACTGCTGTGTCCTGAGTGTCACTAAAGATTAGTCAGAGAGCTAAACAAATAAACAATACACTTTCAAATGTATAAACAAAAAGATTCATTTAATAACAATAATGTGGTTAAAACAACATAAAAGGGTAATAGTCCATTAATATTAATAAGCTATTTATTTTCCTCAGGTGAAAATAGTCTTCTTTCACACCATGAGTAATTCAGTTATTATATTGTGCTGTCAAATTAATCGTCTCTCGAAACACAAATGAGCATATATAATTTCATGAATAGAATGAACTATTAAAAGTTCACAATCTCAGAGCTTACACTGGCACACAAAATTTATATGTTATATATTAACCATCTCCATTTCCAACTTGTCTCTTGAAATTTGGTTAAGGTCAGTTTCCTGATAATAATCTTTTATATTCACAAACAAATATTGCTTCTTACTTGCCACTATTCCATTTTAGATTTTGATTCATTCTTTAATGCTGATCTGTTATCACTTCACATTAACACTAACTTTAATGCAGTCTAACTATTTTAGCTTTCCTCCCTTCTTTATTTTACAAAGGGGTATCTTATATATGTTCTAATTTGTATACAACTAGCTTTATTTGCATGCAAATTCTATTCTAATTTATTCTATAATTTGGGACGATCTCTCAAGAAAATTTTTAGAGTATTTTTTTCCAATAAGGGAATGTTATTAAAGTAAGAAAATGCATGTGCATTTACAAAAATAAATGATCTTTTATTTACATATATGATTTTATGTGTGCAGACATTTCAATTATGAATGTTGATTATTAATGCAAGGGTCTAAATCTTGGTACATATCAATAGTCAATTATTATTTGATAATAAAACAATTTACATACTTAATTTGAAATTAAATTATTATAGCAATGTTTTCTGTTCTACTTCTTGAGATATTTCTTACATATTCACATATATATCTACATGTGTGCCCATGCACTGTATTTATATATTCTTCTATTGTGTTCTGCATGCACACTATTTATATGTTCTTCTATTATGTTCTCTTGCTAATCTATAAATTTTAGAATTATATTATAATGTAAAATATTATTACTACTACTACTTCTATTAAAATACAACCTTTTTGGATTTTTTCTTTGATATGGTTTATTTTTAAAAAAGTCAACTTGTAAAGATAAGTATTTTTTAAAATAATTCTAATTTTTAAAATAAATTTTAAATGAAAAGCAATAAAAATGTATTTTTAGACTCTTACAAAGATTAAATGTTAAGATAATATAAACCATAATGCATTAAAGTCAATTTTTAAAAAAACAGTTTCAAAAAAGAAACAAATCATTTCCTTTTCCTTGCATATTTCAATAATAAATTTACAATTTTCTTTTCAAAATATAATATATATAGGTTCAGTTCATGAAATTAATTGCAAAAATATATATATTTGTGAGGTCAGAACAAAAAAAATCGATCTTAAAATATGAAATATAAATTATAATGAGTTTTTAATCAAATAATTCATATTATTTCTGCATATCTATAATCAAACAGTTTTTTTGCCAAATCCTTATGTAGCTTGTTATGAAATTTATTTAGTTCAAGTCTTAAAAGTTTTCTTCAAGAATCTGTACATGTACAGTGTCCACTTCTAAATTTTTTATGAAGTATTTTACTTTCTTCACTTTTTTGGCCTACCATTTTGTTTATGAAGGGCAAAAAGTGACTAAATATTTGCATACTCATTGTAAACAAATGTTTTACTTATACTGGAATCTAAAACCTTTAGAATAACATAATCAAGTTGTAAATACGAGTTCCAAAGTAGATTTCAAACAATTGGTGAATATTCCAAGATTGTAGTTGCTGTAAGTCATATTGGCTTCTATATTGTCCATTTTAAAGATTCCTTTCTAAAAAACAGACACATTATATATATATGCTCTATGACATCACATTTTTTTTCCTTATTATTTTTTCGATCCCATAATTATACTGAAGTTTACCATATAATTATCTTCTTAAGTAATTCTTTTCTTGAACTATAAACTAAAGATTAATTTCCCCTCATTATTTATTGCTCTATTGTCTTTCATAATATAACACAAGAATGCTGTTACATTATATATATAATAAAATCTCAAACTTTTTAACTCCTTTTTTTAAAAAAAAAAAAAAATTCAGATAGTGCAAATAAAAAAACTAATTTATTACAATATTAATGTTTCTTGTTCTTATCTTTTGTAGTATTTTAAAACTGCTCTTTCTTATTTTGCCTCATAACTACTTGTAACCAATTTTCTCATGTATGAGACAAAATAAATATGACATTTATCTATTTCAATTTATATTATATAAAGTTCAGTTTATAACTTCGTCTTTCTTATTGCATTGCCAAATCCATAAAATATTAATATCAACTTTGTTTGTTATTAGTTTTTACAATACTTTTTACAACTCATTAATGATGGTTTCGATTACGCCAGCAATCTTCTTCAGAACTATAACAAATATAACACACATGGGGCAATCAAAACAGTCAATAATGGTTGTAAAAAAGCATTATAAAAAGTAATAAAGAACATAGATGAGATTAATATTATAAAGTTAAGTTTATATATGAAGTTAAACTATTCCATGTGTTTTTATATAATTTACAAAAAAAGTGAAGTAGTTCCACATGCATGAACTGTGAGAGAGCATGATCTGACTTTCTGTGCTGATGGATGTTTGTGATATGGTAAGGATAAGAGTTGCAATGATAAAACAAAAAAATCTTGATATTATATGTGAGGACATGTGTGTATATATGCCTGTGTATATATACAATTGTTTTTCATGCAATTTCATACCCCGTCTAATGTAGAGAAATGAGAAACAATAAATAAATGATAAAACAGTTTTTAATTAAGGGGGGGTTTGTGATATTCAAAAGATATAACAACAGAGTTATAATTCAGTTTAAAATACCCGTCTAATGTAGAGAAATGAGAAACAATAAATAAATGATAAAACAGTTTTTAATTAAGGGGGTTTTGTGATATTCAAAAGATATAAACAACAGAGTTATAATTCAGTTTAAAAACATTAGCTCTTAATCTGCATCTTACAGCAACAATAGCTCAGATATTGAGTAATTTACTGGTTAGGCAATAATACTAAAAAACTAAAAAATCCAGACTGAAGATCAATTTATCACTTCCAGTACTTAATATCACATAATCATATTTTTGTTTGTTTACGTAAACTGCTGAAACAATAGCAAAGCTTGCACTAGATGGCACTATTGCAGGGGGGAAACTTTCGACTGTTTTAATAGCTTGTGTAAGCATAAATAAAAGTTATTATGTGGTATTTCATTGGTTTAATACCAATTCTAATCAATATATGAACGTTTTTTATATAGTTAAAATATATTTGTTTTTTAAAAAATAAAAAATAAATTTATTTTTTTTTTTTTGTTATTTTTTTTTAAAAGAGAAGGTTGAAATTTTTTTTTTTTTTTTTTGGAAAATAATAAAAAATAAAAAAAAAAAAAAAATTAAAAGAAAAAAAAAAAAAAGAAAAAGAAAAGGGAAATATATAATTTGCCTATAACTTACTGATAATGTGCCATATATGTCCAAGGAATTAACTACTAATGTTAACCACAACCCTTTACTTATTATTGGTATTTTTTATATGGCCACATTTAGAATTTCTGATGATGATCAATCAATTGTCTACTCCCTCTTCCACTCCTATATTTCACTATAAACATGGGCCATATTTTCTCATCATCATCATTTTCTGACAATAACCTTTCTGACTGAAGGTTTTAAGATCACTCCATATTGATATAGCTTAACTTAAAAATTTGTGTCAATGACCAGGTCCTCAGGGCTTCATATTCCATCACAGAATAGCTATCAATGAGGACAATAAAAACAGACATCAGCCTTACAATCCTAATAATATCTCTATTAATATTCCAGCAATAGCACAGTTTAGAAAATAGATTTAGTCTGGTTCAGCTAATGCTAATAATATATTTAAATATTGAATTAATTTGTGTAATGAGACAATGAACAAGAATAGCATACAACTACATATTTTTTTATATTAACAATAAAATTTATTTAACAGACTAATAATGAAAAAGAAGCAGAGTAATAAGAAAAAGAAATGAAAAATTACAAATACATTATTAACATTCTTTTCCTGAGAATTAAACATATAAAAATAGTATGGACAAATAAATTTCAATGTGAGAAGTAAAATAAAATATTAACTAATGATCTAATACATTAAGTGATAACCCAATGTCCTTTATAACAAAGAACAAAAATAAATTTTATATAAAATAATATAATACTATTAAATCGTGCTTTCACACTTCTAACGTAAAGCTATAACAACAAATTGAAAATTAAATTAAATGGCTGAGCACTCAGCCATTTAATTTAATTTTCAATTTGTTGTTATAGCTTTACGTTAGAAGTGTGAAAGCACGATTTAATAGTATTATATTGGACAAACATAAAGTATAAATATACAGGTTATTACATAAAATAATATAATAAATGACAGGGAAAAAATACTTTACCATGGATTTTACAATAATTTGTCTTGATTGATTACAGACATTTTATCAGGACCACACAGGAAATTATGCTCTGCTAATGTATTTGGCTTTAGAATTGTCCAGATTGAAGTACTTTGGATTCTGCCACTTTGAGTCACTTTTTAGATTCTCTAGTAATTTATTAGATAGTGTAGCTTATTCACAGAATCATCTTTTAAAATATGTAGGGGTTCTTTTCATTCAGTATAACAGCAAAGAGCACGTTATACAATCAAGGCATCACATGTTATCCAAGCCAATAAGGCATTCCTCATGTTTGAGAATAACATGGATGCTATGATTACACAGTCACATAGAATGTTTTAGCATATTCCAGGAGGAATAAACAGCATCACTATTGGATTAATATTAAGCACTGTCAAATTAAGTGTGGCCCACACAAATAAATAAATTTATACAGTTACATTATGCTCTAATATTATACTGTTTGCGTCTTTCTCACAGAGAGCAATGTTTTTTTTTTTCTAAATGATTTTTATTTAGTTATACATTGTACATTTCATTGACTAATTAATACCTTCTCTATAACAAAATTATTCATGATCTTAATATGTAGTCTCTGAAATGCCAGTCCAAAACTAAAACTATTATAATTTAGAAATATAACAATCCCTTATAATCAATGTCTGGGTTATTTTAGATAAGCTCTTAATTAAATTAATTCAACAAAAAATTTTAATTAATGATTTTTAATCACTAATTTAATTTTTCTCTTGTCTTTTAACCATTGCACAAAAAAATTTACAAAGCACATCCATTTAAACTAATATATCATCATCATCAACCATAATCAATCCACTGCAGGATGAAGGTCTCTCCAAGTTCAATCTATCTTCTCCAATCTTTGGCTTCTCTTCTCCATGTCACCCCTGTACACTTTCTTATTTCATCCATCCATCTTACATGTGGTCTCTTTTTGGATCTTTTACAATTTTAAACTAATATATTATAAGGGACTTGAACTCAGACTTTCAAACTTTTCACAACAATACAATCCATTTTATATAACTGATACACATGACCATATGAATGTGACAAATATAAATGAACTTCAATATAAGTATTTCTTGCTAAACCAGCACTTGTCAGTTGGTCCAGATCACCATTTCCCACAATCATTGCTCAGTTTATATTAAATAATAAATTTTCAAATCTTAATGGACAATCTTCTCCACTTTCCAAATGTTCAGCCATCTATATCACTGAAAATCGAAGATTCATGTAGTTCATTTATCTTTCTCACATGTATGTGGTCATGTGTATCAGTTGTATGAATGTAATATATACCACTAGAAAGACCTGTATTATTATCTTTAAAATGGTGCAAGATTAGTCTTTCTGGATTTTACTATTTGTTTGAAATTTGAAATCAGCCTTATTGTTGAAACGAGTTCAAAAACGAATAATAGTAATAAACACTTAATTTTTTATCCATTTTTATGTATATTTATTATTTAAAATTAGAAAGCAAACTAACGTGAGTTTGCAATGACATCAATATAACAGAAGAAGCATTTTAAGCCTTTTTATTGCATGTTAGCCATTAAACATAAAAATTAATAGCAAACTTAAATATATCCCTTTTTTCTTTTGCTTCATTTTTTAAATATAGTCAAATATACTTTGTGACTGATCAAATTGTAATATGGTGAATCAGGAAAGTGTCTGCCAATCAATGTATATACAATTTATTATAAATATGTCTCTAGTTCCCTATAATTTCAAAACTTATACATCTAAACCTAGACATATATTAAACATTACTAATGATGTTTAAAATGATTACAGTCATCTCATCATAATATATATTTGTTTCAGTTTCTACCATCAAATGAATGCAAAATTAGCAAACTAATGATCCTGTTAGGCAAAAGAAAATAGAAATTAAGATTATGTAACCAACGCACCACCATACCGCACACCAGATTTTATTAATAAGCTAATAGAAGAAAGTTTATAGTTGATTATGATAAATTTGTCTTAATAATATTTATAAACTTAAAAATAATTTAAATCTATTACTTCAAATAATTAAAGTACATAATGTTTCACTTTCTGCTTTTCTTCATTGCAAATCATATATATTAAATGCATTCATAAAACTGGAATATATGCATGTATGACTAACTTACATTTTTTTAAAAGAAAGCTATTTTATTAATTATTGTTTTTAAAAATCTTTACACTTTCAGTTCATATATATTACAGTAAAACAATTTTTTTAGAATATTATGTAACAGTCAAAACACGTGTATCTCGTTAACATAGTGCA
This sequence comes from Epiperipatus broadwayi, assembly GCA_028023455.1. NCBI lineage: Eukaryota > Metazoa > Onychophora > Udeonychophora > Euonychophora > Peripatidae > Epiperipatus > Epiperipatus broadwayi. The sequence goes on along the minus strand of JAQFVV010012680.1, from coordinate 739,605 downwards.
GAATTCGACCACCACACAGAACAGCAGCACCATTGAGTAGCGAAGCCACCCATGGTACCGAGTTCGAACATAGTTTATCGGTTCCACAATACAATCTACGGAATAACGCCTCTGATGCGACATAAGTAAACACTTCTTTAGGCACGGTGGTCAGGGAGATGCACGAGATTCATGGTTTTGTTTCCGAGTTGGCCAACAATCAAACGAATATTAATTAACATATATAATCGAGGAAATATATATAATGGGCATCGAATAAATGAAAACTTAACTACAGACGTATAGTTAAAATTATTTATTTACGTATTTAATAAAAAAAACATTATTAATGTTATTAATCATATTTTATATTCAGAGTTTCAATAGCTAATTGACAATTTTATTATATATAAAATACATTTATTTATAAAGAGCATTCATTTATATGAAGGCGTAATCTAGCTACCTAAGGTTCTCGAGGGAGTATTTCTAATACGTGCTGTAGGGAATTTATACTTTGCACTGCAAGAGTCATCAGTAGCGGCGGACATACATTTATTTAATAAAAATATTTATTTTACGACTAAGGGCAAACATTTATTTGAGAGTGGATGATGAAAATAATGCCGAGGCGGAGTGATATAGAGAATGATAAACTAAATAAAGGAACACGTGGTACGCTTTAGAAGGACAATATAAAATGGCAGCACTGAAACTGCAATGCCGTGAATAAGTTTATAAGGGTTTCGGGTTGGTCTCTACCTCGACCCGAAGAGGTAAGGTGTCACATGAGCATAACCAGGGACAAGCGGTCCATGTCGCAATTTGCCAGCTGGCTGCGTGACGGTCGTCAAGCCCTACGGGAACATTATCATGTCCACTTGTGTAGGACGACTGGGGTTAATTCAACCCTATAGAATCCGGAGTATTCACGGTGTGGAATAAGTCATCGTGGCTTCAAAACGTAACACATGTATAAGATCTAAAAGATTATGGTAATATTTAACTAGATTTCAAACTCGGCCCCCCCATTATCAACATTGACTAAAAGAAAATTGGTGACTCTCAAAGAAATGAAATTTCCATAATTATTCATTAAAATTTAATAATAAAAAATATCTAAAAGGGGAATTATTACAGCGAGTATGCCAGCTATTATGAAGTAGTAGACCCTGCATTACAATAACTGATTCCTTGAATGCGTGTCGTATTTATATGAAATTTAAGTTATTGATAAAGCAAATATTAATGACAATTTGACACGCATTCAATGTTCAAGCGATTATAGATTTAGATATAAAACTAAGACAATTATGAGAAGGTGATATTTCAATAATAATTATAAATAAAGTGTAGATTTGAGAAATACACACCTAAGAAGGATAGAGGAAGGTAAGCTAGATTATGCGAGAAATTTACAGATTACATTAATTCTCAAATTTTAGTTTCACAAAATTACAATTTTAACATTTTAGAAGTTAGACAAATAGTAGGAGATGAGCTATAGTTTATTATTACTAGAATACTCTATAATTTGGAATACACACACAGGTACCTGTTTTATAAGATGTTTTCTTCCATTTGTTTAATAGTAGATTGTTCGTGATTAGCAGTTTTCTTTCTTGTCTTTGGCATTTTATTGATTTTAACAGCAGCGGCTTTCTTGTCTATTTCAGGTAGCAGATCCTTATGGTGTTTTTATGATGGGCAATGTGGAGTTCGGCATACGGTGGGCCATCTCCCAATGGAGAATAATCTCGGTGCTTACTCGGTCATACCTTGACAATATCAATTTATTTTAAGATATTTTAGACTCTCCACTCAAGAGCAAAGCTAAAGTTCAAGTGAAAGTCTCCAGCAAGTCTAAGATGGCCTCCTTTTTTTATCTTGATCTTTTAATTTTTTTGTTGAGATATTTTTAGGTTTTCTTTATCTTACCCTCAAGATAATCAATGCTTTTGCTGGTTTTAATTAGAAAGAAATCTGCTGTGCTATTGTTTGTTTTGTTGTTTTTTTTTTTTTTACATTCGTTAATTACATTTTTTGGAATTTTTCTATAATTAATTTATTATCTATCACTGACCGATGCTTTTAAATTTTCAAAGACAAAAGGGAATAAAATTATTTTAACTTTAATTAATTATTGCATCAGATTTTGTTAGAATTATTATTTAACAAAATTTAAACTAAGCAATAAATACGAACTTTATAAATTCAAAATAAATGATTAATATTACACAAAATTTATTTAACTAAAAGAAATCTAAATTATATTATTTTTGCCTTTAATTTGAGATCGAAATGTGTGCATGTTTATGTTGAACTCTACATGTATTTATACATTTTTAATATTGTTACACACACAATTCGATACCAAAAAGTTTAAATTTGGGTGGGATAGACCGGTCAGTGAGAGACGACAGAAAAAGGTGAAACTTAAGATTCGAATACGAATCTTACTGTTTCAATTATAAGAATTACTTAATCTTGTTTTACATAACTATTATTACTTTAGTAATTAGTTTTTCAGCAATCACTTCAATCTATTAATGTGGTTTGTTTACTTCAGAAATAGAACTGTAGTTTTAACTCATTGCTCTTAAATTGATATTAATATCAGTTTTTTATAATGCTATTACTACAGTCCTGCTTTTATTTATTTTTAAGTTAAAAAACAAGATGTGAAGAGATTAGTATTTTATGGATAATCAGTAACTGCCAAAACTCTTTATATTATTGTTTATTGAAGATAAGATGTTGATAGTTTTCTTTTTCCTAGTCTCACTTTTACTCAAAATGTTTAGAATAAAATAATATGATGTTTTGCTTGTTTAATTAAATATTTCTGATTATTTTTACACACTAATTGGTTGATAATTATTTAAAATAAAAAGAATACACATATACACTTTGATTTTATTTATATATGTTTTATTTTTAAAAATAAAACTTAATAAATTTGATTGTAATATTAACAATCAAAATCACCATATAGGTTTGACAGAGCTTTATGCTAAACTGATTATAGAATATCATCACCTGTCAGAATTGACAATTTAAAGCAAAATTTGATAGATTCATTGTAAATACACATTCATATGTTCAGATTAAAAATTAAAAAAAAATCATTTATCTTCTGAATAATGTTTTTTTTCACATTATTGTATGATATCTTATGTTCTTTGTTTTTAATTAAAACTCATCTTTTCAATATTTGCAAAGTTCAAGCATGATTTTTTTAGAATGTTATTCATGTGCAAAATTAAATTTAAGAAAAATCAAGTCCAATTTTTGAATTTTTGTATAAAGATTTTATACACAAATATAAGGTTAAGGATTTGCAAAAACTTCCACCAGATGTAACAATAAAAAATGTCAAAATTTGAAAAGAAATACATTAACCATATTTTTAAAACTATTAAATGTATCTCTAGTAATATATGTATGTTTGTTAAGGAATTGGGTCTGCAGTATTTTTTATTGTTAATATATTATACAGTTTATTCTTTTATATTTTATTCAGTTAGTTCAGTCATATGTATACTTATGAAAAGGAATAAACTGTATAAAGAAATCTGATAGGTTGTTGCTTTTTTTAGTTATTTGATGAGTGATGGATATTATCTTATATTTCTGACTGATAGTGTGGCACATTTAAAATATTAGTACTATTAAGAATGTCATAGATATATAGTTCAAAACAGGCTCATATTTTCTGTTTAATTGCTATAATGTAACTTTAGGGATAGTGCAACTATTTCCAAAGATAGAATAACTATAAAATGGAGACCAGGTGAATATGTTTTAAAGCACAAAATCAGTATAAGGAATATTGAAGTCACCAAAAAGAAGAATAGAAAAGGAATGGATGAAAGGATAAAATTGATATGGCAAATAAATTGTTTTATAAGGGTGGGTTTGTTATATAAATAAAGATAAAAATGGTAAATGTAAAGCCAGAATGATGAATGGTAATGATAATTATATTTTGATCAAGATAAAGGATGGTAAAGAAATCAAATGGCACTTTATAATGAATTAAAACACTACCTTTGCAGCTGGAGTATTGCAAGTAAAGAAATGTAAAAACCAAAACCTTCCAAGATATCTAATAAGATTGATAACAGAATGTATATACAGTTTAGTCTCAGAGAAGAAAGGAATATGAAAAGAAAATTGAGAAATTAAATTGCTGATAGCAAACAGACATTTAGGAGAGTTCGTACACTTCACATTAATACCAATAATATCCAAATGCATAATCTCCATAATTAAAATAGTGAAATAATAAGCAACTCAAAATACAGGAAAGCAGAGAAATAATTAAAAAGGCAACATAATTTGAGTAGCATTATGGACTCCCCCCCCCCCCAATTCAAAAGAAGAAAAACATGGTCTCATAAAGATAAAGCAACCCTCAAAAACTAAAACCTTGTATAGTACACAAAATGACTTAATTTTGGTGATATGATTTTATTTTTTTTCTGTGAAAACTCTTACTTGTAAGACAATAATATTTACATTTAGCATCAAAATTTATCCAAAAGTCATGAATTTAAAAATAAATTAATCATTGTCTTCTTTAAAATATATATATATAATACCTTTCACAGTAATTTCCTGAATTAAAATAAATATTAAAAATGTAGAGTTCAATAAAAATAAATGGAAATTATAGGCCACATTATTAGGAATTATTCTAGCTGTAAGATTAAAAAGATACCATACCTTTCTCCTAAAAAGTGAATAAGGCCAAAAAAAAAAACCTCCCAGAAATTTATGCAACCAAAATGAATCTAATAATTATCATTCAGTTTGTAGTGAGTGCTAATGATGATAGATGTATACTTTATTTTTCCCTTTCTTAGCCTGGCAAAAGAGTAGAATTCTCTTTCTTAAGTCCAATGCAAAAAATAATGGAATATTTTTATTTCTAAAATGTTCAAAAAATGTTTGCGCAATTTTTATCGTAGAAAAATGTTTGAGCATTGGAAGTATTAGAGCTAGATTGTGATCTATGAATCCTGAATTACAAAAGCAGCATATCAGCCAGAATGTAAGACAAATTACAATGATAAACGAACACTGTCATTCTTATACTTCAAACTTATTTATCGGTTTAAATTTGCATTTTTGTTTTCCACATCATAATTTAACCAATTTTGGTTATTTACTGCTTGTAATATCAAATTGTCAACTATGAAATATGAATTCAGTCAATGGACATGGTAGCGGTGAAGACAGAATCCCATTATTTATTCTTTTTCTGATATGAGACTCCAAATTTGCTCTATTTTCCATTTAGTGGCTTTTTTTTCTATTTTTTTTTTTTTTTGTTATTCTAACCAATAGATTAATGTTTTGAAGACTTACAAATCAATATACCAATATATAGTTATTAGTTTTTATCTTATTTAGTTATAGTGTCTGATATGAAGAGCTGTTCTAAAGTTATAATAATTATTAAAAAGTTATCTTAAATAAAAGATAAAAATATTATTTCTCTACAATAGCTTTCTCACCTATATTACGCAAATAATAAAACTAGGGGGGGGGGCAAATACTGTTAAATTTTTGCAACACATAAATATCATAAAACTAATTTCTCGTTAAAAAAGCATATATATTTATCTTTAACCGAAGTTTAAAGTTCTTATTCTAAGAATAATATGCTAATATCTAGTCTAATAAATGGTTAGTAACAATCATTAACATATTTATTGTATTTTAAATGGACGATATTAAAGTTGGGGGGGCCGGCCAGTTTGACACTTATAAATCAAATTGTAATAATTAATTTACCCTTTGTGATCCTAGTCCAGTTATGTTCCTTAAAAACAAATTCTTGAAAGTGCGCGAATCTGAGAATTCGAGATCCTCACTTGGATCTCTGGCCAGTTTCACTCTTTTCTTCTTTCGAGCTGTCGTCGATGATAGTGATTTAGATGGCTTTTCCTTAAATTAATAATAAAACTTTATCAGCAAACGCATAGATAAAAAAAAAAAACACTATAAAAACTTTGAACAATATTTACTATAATTATTATTTTTAAGTATTTGAATCTTTTTTATTGTTCTTTAAACCATTCAAATATTTCCAGTAATAAAGTCAATTTTAATTTTGCAGTTATATAATGAACAATTTCTATCATCTTGTTAAAATTATTGAATGTTTTTAGAAAACTTCAGCTTTCGTTACACTTTTCTAAAACTGGAATAGAATACAATGTTTCAAGCACTATTATTTTCCCTTTTTTCCCCAGAGGTTTCTGCTTCAATCAGAAATGAATTCATAATATGTAGGCTCAATGCTAATTTTCAAGTGACGCTTTAACCAAAGAGAATATTATATCTATTATTTACTATAGTGCTCAATAGTCATAAATTTAAATTCTTCTAGTTGAATTTAGTAATTTGACCTTTAATCAATTAGATTATATCAATTATTTAGCATAATGTTCCCTTCTCATGAATATAAATTCATTCAATGGAATAATATATAGGTATATTTAATTAAAACGTAATTTCTATTTCTCTTAATATATTCAAATATTAGTAATAATTTAGAGAATAATATGGAACATATTTTGAGTTTTCTTTTTTTCCAGTATTCTTAGTCTGATTCATGAATGATAAATTTAAAATAACATTTTAACCAACTAGATTTTACAACTCAGCAGAATAACCTAATTTTGTAGAGTATCATCTTAAATTCAGTGCTCCATATTTAAAGTCAAGGCTTCAATTTCTATGATAGTTCTCACTGATAAGACCAGAAATATCATAAGAAAAGAGGAAATTAATAGTACTTGAAATGTGTTTCTTATTAACATGTGTATTATTACTAACAGCTAAAGTTATTTACAAAAATATTCACAATGTTTAAATATTTTTAAAAACATTTACAATTATTTAATTAGAATGCAATCAAGCCTGTCAGTTTTACTTTAACTCTTGGCCTGTGGCAGTTGATTTTCATTAGCCACTGTTCTGCATTAAGTGCTTTCTAATTAAATAATTATAAATGGATAATTTCACATATTACATAAAATAGAATCAAATCTATATAACTATGCAAGCAAGTTGGCTTGGATTCAAAACATTATGTTTGAATTTCAAATTGATTATTTGATGACATGAAAAAAAGTGGAGCATTTATAACATCACTACTAAAAAAGTCTTCCATTTCTGTGAAAATAATCTTTTCTAATAAAATTAAGTAATTCTCCTGGATGAAAAGTGTGAAAATTAAGATGTATTAAATATCCTATAACTTCTCATTGACAAAAGTCTAGAACCAGAGAATAGTATGGGATTATGCATGTAATAGTATTGTATAGGAATTTAATTAGCACTAACAGCCACCATTTACTAATTACTCAAACTTGCACTAGATGGCAAGAATTGGAGAAATGTAAACAGAGTTTGCCCCATCTAGTGTAAGATTGAGTAAATAATAGACACTAGATAGTACTAATATAATATACAGTATTAGAATATATCTATAACATAATCTATTAGTAAAAAAATACAAAACCCCATTTTTATTATTTTTACTTAAATTATTACTAGAATCCACTACTGTTTTTTAATGCAATTACCAGCAACCCGTTTCTCAACAATATAAAAAATTGGATTATTTTTATTAAATAAAAATAGAATGCTTAATTGCTGGAAATTTTAAAAATAATTGAATATTTAAAGAAATTTGTATAAAAAAACAATGCATAGTTTGAATACCCCTAATTATTTTCAGCATTTTGTCACTGTGCTTCATTTTTACTGTAGATGATAGGAGAATCCCTAAATAGGGCTGCAAAATATACAAAATTTTTCAAGTTAAAAGTCCTGTTCCACATCCAGTTACACAATGGCTCATTACTGATTACACTGCTTCATGAGAGTTCACAAATAAAAGTTTTTTCTCTTCAAAATTATCTTTGTCATCACTTTCTGTGTGCCATTGCCTTATATAAAAGACATTGCAATCATAATTGTTATATTTGTAATTAAATGAATGAAATGCTGTTGCATGAATACATTATGCCATTGTCACAATTAGTTCAGGGAGAAGATAGATAATATGAGACAATCCATGGCCACTTGACTCTATATTATCTTAATTGACTGAATATAGTATGTACAAATATGGGAAAAGTTTAACTATAAGTAAAACTCTAATTAGTCTTTAGCAAATCAACATCTTTTCTTATAAAGCAGCAATATATTCTCTTGGTCAGGCACAGCTTATTTATTATATGCAAGTCTGAAAAATCTTCCTCTAATCTGACATTTGTGGATTGAGTTCAAAAGTTTGAAATTTTGCAATTATATTTTTTAATTTGTGAATTATAAACAAAAGTAAAAATTAAATTGATGCATAGAATACAACAGATACATTTGTCATTTACACATATGACACACCTCTCTAAACATATCAAAAGGCCCAATTTAAGAATTTAATAATATGATAATGGAAGATGTTAGACATTAAACTAGTCCTTCCTTTAGTTTTTGACCAGATAGTATTTTCATAACAGAAATCAATTGCTTCCTAGTATAAATTGATTATTAGAGTTGTAGCTTATTTCATCCATAGATACCTTCTATCCTTTAGCTAAGAATGTTAATATCAGCAATGTCACATGATTTCCTCATAAGTCTACTCATATGCTAGTAAGAATAATTTTCTTCATTCTACTCCAGAGCTATTTACTGTAAGTCTGAGCCATTAATAGACATCAGATATTATTGTGGAATAATATCACTATCTCTAAACTGGTATCTGCATTAAGATTGATGATCCTTAAATATAGATCACCTGACCTGGTGTCATGTTTATGTAATTGTCCTAGTGAGTTGACTTTGGTTCAAAACACGTTTTTTTTATTTCATTTTATTATCTTGAATAATATAAGGATATAAAAGAATGTTTGCTAGATTAATAAATGTATTAATTCCAGCTTTAAATTCTGTCTTTACTGATATAAACAAAAGCCACAAACTGATGCATAAAATAAATATTTTATAATACTATACCTCTACTATCTATTGATTATTCAAACCTTTTTTTTTTAAAAAAAATCGTCTATTATTAATACTTATTCAAGCAACTGGTTGGATATTATTTTGCCAGTTAGATAATAATATTTATTACTATAAACATATTTCAATTAATTTCAATGTATATATTATCATGGAATAGGAAAACTAAGTATAATAACTACTCTTTCTTGTTGCATTCTCAAATGTATACCATATAATACTAAATTGTCCATTCACTTTACTACTGTTACACAATGCTTTATTTAACACCCTTTTTCTTTTACCGTTTACAGTTTCGATTGACCCAGCAATATTCTTCAGAACTTTATATCTCCTAGCCTCAGCTATAAAGTTCTGAAAAAGATTGCTGGGGCAATCGAAACTGTAAACGGTAAAAAAGGGTGGTAATTAAAGCATTGTGTAACAGTAGCAAAGTGAATGGACAATTTAGTATTACATGGTAAACCTAAATATAATTGAGTATTTATTAAAAATTAAATGCTTTAAAGAGTAATTATCATTAATTCAAACAATACTAATTCAAAAATTTTATTATTGGGATAACATAGCAACGTATTTATTTAATTTTTTACTTTAATTGAGTGACGGACAACTTCCAACACGCAAAAGTCCGTAATCCAGATGGCATACACTTTCAAAATAAATATAATAAAATGATATTCGATAGAATATGTTATTCCTTTATATTAAATAAATATGTTTGTTTAAAATTAATCATTTCCGATCAGAACAAACCTAATAAAAATATTCATATTTTTCTTATATAATAAAAATATTTTCATATTAATATGTTCCATAATATATTTCTAATATGTGGGCCCCTTATATCTTGAATCTTTAATTTGCAAAACAATTTTTTAATATCAAGTTCTATGTAAATAATTTTAAGCTTTAAGGTCAAGTATAAATTTTGTTTTACATTTGTATTTTAAATATAATCTTGTTGTATAACTGGTGCAAAATGGCATTAAAAAATTAATAATTTTAATTTTAGTATGTTCATATTTCCACAGGATCTAACCGGGTCACAGGACAAAAAAAATTTCATTGAAGATTACTATATATTTCAGTACAAAATTAAAAAAAATCATAAAACATATAATCATATTTACTTTACTAGCAGTGTATTCATTTCATAATATAAACTAAAGCAAAAGATAAATTACAAATTGAAATCATTTGTTTCTACTATACCAAAGTAATGGGGAGCCACTTCCATTTTGGGAAAATTACTGATTAACCAATTAAAAAATTAATTATAAAATATTAAATGAATAAAAAATATTTAAAATAAATTAAGTATAAAAAATAAAAATTAAATATAAAGTTAAAATTAAAAGTTAAGAAATAAAGATAAAAGTAGAAATAAAAATCAGTGGTTAACAAAACCGGAATAATTAATTGTCCCGAAAGAATATGTTAGGATACCAGGACAAGAGAGATAAAACCGGAACGAATCCAGGATAATCAGGAAAGATGGACACTTTACTTTAACTGCATTTTTTAATCATTCTTTCTGTGAATCAACCCTCCCCCCCACTGTGCTGGAAATTGCGCAGCATGGCGTTAAAAGGCTGTATGTCCCAGAGTGCAATAAGTTTGGAGATTTTTGTCTACAACAAAGATCTGACATAGGCAACAATGAAAATAATGGAGATATAGTTTTCATTTCTATTTTTAAAATAAGTTTTATATTATCTGAATAAATTATTTAAATATAATTTTTCATAAATGGTTTATATTTTAAGTACCACCTATAAATCCATCATCCATTGGTGGTGTAGTACCATGGGTTGAAAAATGCTGCTATAAAACAGGCTTTTAAATTGTAAATTATCAAACTAAAATATTATTTGCAGAATTAAGAATTTACTTTTTTCACACTTTGAAATAGCAGTGAGAAGTGTGGTACTAACGTAACTAATATTTACAAAACAATGGGGGCAGCAAAAACCATATAGATAGTTCTTTCTCTAATTTATCACAAACAAAGTTGTAATAAAATTTATTTTAAGGTTCCAGAAGTATAAAAGTCTCTAAAAATATGAAAAGTTTGAAAATCTTCTTCAAAGACCTTCCACAAACCAAGATCCATTTATGTTTGCTCATGGAAAAATCTTTTTAAACTGTTGAGGGAATATGACGTAAAATGGACTTATAAGATTTTAAACAAAATTATTTTTCCAGATTCATCCATAAAGCTTTTCTAGATATTATTGAAGTTTTAACATATTCAGGACAATGTTGACCATTTAATTTATTTACTCCATCTGTTATTGTTTGAGTAAATAAATTTATGGATGCTCATTTTTATTCAAAGTTACATATAACAACCAAAATTGTGGTTTAGCTTTTAGTACAAGGTTGAATTACTTAATTTATAAATGTCTCGTGCTTTTATTTAAAGTTATATATAAAAACCAAAATTAGGATCCAAGAAAAAAATTATTTTTTTTTGCTATTTAATATATTAGTCTTTAAATTAAATAAAAGCATTTTTAAAAAATATTATATATATATTATTTTTTAGCATTTGTTATTTTGCAAGTGACTTTTTGTCAAGAAGTTTATTCCTATATAATTTCAGTTTTTTGAAATCATTTAGTATAAACATTTAACTATCAAAAAAAAAATTAAAAATGAGAATGTAAAAAATAAGTCCAATATAACTATTTTAAAATATAAATATTTAAAAAAATTATTGCAATAATATTGTTTTTGTGCAGAAACAATTCTCTCTATATCAAAAAATCAAAAAATCAAAAACAATTCTCTCTATACAGTAACGCCACCTAGTACAAGCCATAGTAATCAAACTATATTGGATGAATAGGCACTAGATAGGGATTTTGATGCACAAACCTTCTAGCATCCACAATTACTGTAGTCTGCACTAGGTGATATTACTGTCTGGAGAAGGTTGTTAATGGCTTAACAGACTGCATGATAATTAGAAATGGTGATAATATAATGATTTAGTCTTTTAATTTTGCTTTTGTTAAGGCATCAGTTTAAAAAAGCAAGTTAAGATAAACTATCCAATGGAAATTTCAGTGTCCAGCAGCATTCTATTGCTCACTAGATTGCAACTATCAATGACACAATATAAAATAATTAATGAGGCAGCCCAGCAAGTAGGTTTAAATAACAAAGATTTATTTAAAGGATTATATATGAGTTAATCACTATTAATATATACAAAGTATGAATAATATATACACGTGAATATTATTATATATAAATAAGGGGCCCAAAGGCAGAGTAAAATAATAAAGAGATCAGTTTGACCTGTTATAGTTTCCTAGGTTTACTTTGGCACGTCTGGAGGTAAACCTCTCTGCAAGGCTAGGTGAAGCAAAGAAGCTGACTGGAGCACCTGAGGAAATGGCACATCTACCTTTCAAGTGCTTCACTTAGCAAGTGTCCTCTCTCACTTCAATATTAGATCCATTACTTGTCATGCCTTGATTTTGGAATAGCCTCCCTTCATTGGCCATCTGCTGTCCACGTGGTGGTCATCTCTTTAGTTCTTATAGGATCCCTGATTAGATGATGTTACGCCTTTAACATTGTCTATTCTAAGCAATGGCTTTGTTTACATTATCTAATCCTTCTTGATAAATTACTTTATAGTTCAGCCTTAATATATCATTTAATTATTTACAATACACAATTAGCAATCCATTAGTTTTACATTTATTTTTATTATTGGTTAAACGTATTTTTTAAGTACATGCACATACACACACATTTAACAGAAATTAAGTTTCTATCCTTCATTTCTTTTCTATTTTTATATTAATTAAATGTAAACCCCTAGAATTTTTTCATCAAATTAAATGGCTTCTTTTTAAAAAATATTACCCTATCTATTGCACATGCTCAAAATGTACTAAACGGATATAAATAAGATTTAACTGTTTCACAAATGTAAGCTGTGAGCACTATCATATTTGACATTTTAGGCAGTGTGATGGTACTGTGATTGTTATTAAACCATTAAGCATCATATGATCACATTTCCTATACTAGCACATTAATTGTTGATAAACAGAGCAAAACTCTCCATACAGTATTGCCACCTGTGCTAAACAGAGTAATCAATGGATGCCAGAAGGCTTGTGCATAAAATCCCTATCTAATGCCTACTCATCCAATATCCCCAGACTAGTTTCTGGCTTGTGGCCTTTGTCAGTGAGGAGCTTTGGATCTGAGAGCACTGCATCTAGATCTTAGGATCTAATGCAACCCTCTAGCAACCACCTTTTATCTCTACTTAACTACAAAACTATGAGAATGAAATTGAAAACACAAAAAATATTTTCAATCTAGGGATTTTATGCACAAGCCTTCTGGCATCCACTGATTACTCTGTTTTGCATAGGTGGCAATACTGTATGGAGAGTTTTGCTCTGTTTATCAACAATTAATGTGCTAGTATAGGAAATGTGATCATGTGATGCTTAATGGTTTAACACCAATCCTGCCTAATAGGATAGTGGTGTCTATGGTTGTAAAAGAGCCAAAGACACCAAAATGTATGGGTGCTGGACTGAGTTCAGACCCATATGACTATATAAGCTATTGAGCTTAGATTGAAAATATTTTTTGTGTTTTCAATTTCATTCTCATAGTTTTGTAGTTAAGTAGAGATAAAAGGTGGTTGCTAGAGGGTTGCAGTAGACCCTAAGATCTAGATGCAGTGCTTTTAGATCCAAAGCTCCTCACTGACGAAGGCCACAAGCCAGAAACGAATCTGGGAATATTGGATGAGTAGGCATTAGATAGGGATTTTATGCACAAGCCTTCTGGCATCCATTGATTACTCTGTTTAGCACAGGTGGCAATACTGTATGGAGAGTTTTGCTCTGTTTACTGTGATTGTTACTTTTCTACATTGTTGTTTAGCGCATTGTATATGTTAAATTACAATGTGTGACAGGCTGCAGTGATTTTTTCTAAGAAGCTTTCATTTTTAATGTATTAATTTTATAAAAAAAATTCCAAGAGATGTCAACAGTATACAGAACCTTTATGGAGCTCTGTCTGTGATTGGCAGTTCATTCTATTGTTCTGACAAAGCTATGAAAGAGGCAGTGATTTGTGATTGACTGATGCTTTAGATTCATTTTCTCTGTAGCTAAATGCCATAGAAATGTGATTTTCAGTAATTATTAATGACTATGATGCAATATTTTTGTAAAAGACTTAATCTTAAACCAAATACTACAACAATAGGAGGTGTATTTTTGAAAACATTTTATTTTTAAAAAGACAGCTCTAAGAAAGTATATGAAGTATGTTATGAAAATCAGAAATTACCACAGCAAAGCTATTAGAGGCTAAAAAGAAAATCATTTTTGTAAAAACTGTAAGTGAAATATTTTAATAACAATTAATAATTTATTAACTTTTAGATTTTTTTTTTGATGATAACTAACTACAAATATATCATTTTTTATAACATAATATTCTAATATCTATATTTTGTTTTTTAACTTTTTGCATAGATATTGTTATCGGTAAGACCTTCAGTTAGATACTATTTTTCTTGTTTTAAAATTTTAACTATTATATGGCTTAAATATTTATAATATAGTCTATAAATAAATGTTGGAATATATGTAAAAAAGATTTGATTGCACAAAAAAAAAATCAAACATCGCATTATAGCAAATATATTCATCACTAAAGTCTATTAAAAAATTTGGAAGTCAGGTTGACACTTGAAATAATTAAAATATGGGCTGCCAATATTATTGTCATCACTGTTAGGCTGGACACTTTATAAATATTGCATTGTTATATTGTGTTTTCATTGAAACTGAATATGTACAAAATTTGAAAAAAATCAATTCGATAGAATTATGTTAAAAATCAGTTACATTTGACCCAAACAGGTCTTAACATAAGTAAAGCCATTTTAAAATGTTGCAGCACATATAAATGAGTACATTTTAAAATGATATTTATTAAATCCAAAAATAGATCCTGAATAATTGCTAAAAATTTGGAGCATATATTGCAGTAGCCATTACTAAAATTGTATAGAATATAAATTCATATAATGACAAATATCTTGCTAACTTTTGGATTAAATTTTTGAATTAACATTGTATTTTTCTTATTTTTATTTGCAGTTATATAATTATATGAAATGTAGTAATAAATAATATAATAACAATATAATAATGATCTTGCTGTGACTAATAAATATTGAAATAATAAGTATCAAACATAATAATTTTATATCATGTTTTATGTTTTTTTTAATTTTGAACTTATAAAAATTATGGACCTCATCTATATCACCTAAGTCTGAGTTAGCTTGCTGTTGAAAAACATTGCCTACTTCTGTTATAAATGCTATATAAAAAATTTTGTACTAATATAAATATAAGTATACTCTGCATTTTAAAATGTATATATTGTTATTAATATAATTTATACAGTTTTTAAAAAGTATCTCAATATATATAAACAATGAATAATAAAATTAATATTTTAATTTTCAGGAAACTTTCAGTTTACAATAGGTAGGGGGGAGTGTAATTCAAAATATTTACAGATCAAAAAAGCGCTGAACCAAGGATTTCTTATTAATGGTAATCTACTTATATAGTTTTTTGCTGATGATATATATATATATATATATAAACAAATGTAAAACAATATATATATTATAATAGTACAAATTTGATTGCAGTTTAAATTAATAGCACTATAAAACTGCATGATCAAGAAATAGTAAAGTCAACTTAATCAAAGAGTAACAGATTGATTCATAAAATTTGATATTGTTGTGTGTACATAAAATGTCTATTAATTAAAACAAAATTGTAATTATAATAAAAATAATAAATTTAATGTTAATAAAGTATTAAAAGAACAGTCTTTAAATCTGCAGAAGTACTTTCCATTAATTTCTTAAACCTGCCATAACTGCCATTAAATTTAAAAAAACCATTCTGCTTTTTTTTTTAAAAAAATTTAATGGCAGTTGAGGCAGGTTTATGAAATTAACTGAAAGTACTTTTCCAGATTTAAAGACTGTTTCTTTAAATAGTTTATTACCATTAAATTTTTATTTTTATTATAATTACAATATATATATGCATGTGTATTAAATATATGTGTAACTTAAATTATGCCACTTTAAAAAATTAAAAGTAAATAGATCTATAAAATTAATGATACTAACAAATATTTTGTATAATAAAAGTACTTTACAAAATTATAATTAGTAAAGTAATGATCCGTACAATGTAAGGAAAGAAAGATAATAGTTAATATAGTTAAGTTTTATTGCACACATTTAAATTTGAATTGAATTATGAAAATGTGCCATATTTTGTAACCATTTACATTTGCTTTCTGGAATAGATTTAAATAAATAATTTGCCTTTTTCTTGTAGTAAATTGAATGGCAAACCTGAATAAGTTATTAAAAATTATAAAGCAGTAAAATTGAGAAAATTAGGAATGATTATTTTTTCATTTCATTCCTATTTCTCAAACCACCTAAATAAATTTAAAAATCTTTTTTTATAATCATTTATAAAATAATTATATGAATATAGAAAATATTTATGAAAAAATATGTAAATATAATTTTTATCTCTCATTATTGCATTGCCCAATTTAACCAATATTAATATCAATAATTTTTCTTCATTCATTTTTTTACAATGATGACAGTAAAGTAAATGTATAACACATTGTAAAAAAGTAAATAAAGAAAAGTGATTGATATTAATATTGGTTATGTCAATATATATATATGTTGAATCTGGCCATTATACTGGATAAAGGTGTTGTATAAAAAACATTATGATTTAATTATGTGTTATGTTAAAAACATGTTATAAGAATAAGAGATATAAATAGATTTTAAAAATGACAATGATTTAATCCTGAATTAAGAAGAAAGCAATGCAGACTGATTCCATAAGGAAAGTCATAATTAAATTAGTTTTCTTCAGAATAGATTTGGATAGCTAGCTTTATCTTTTGGTTTATTTAAAATTATTTTTAAATACTATGTCCAACATACCAAAGCAACAATCTTAGATAGCATAAAACTATTTACTAATTTGTGGCTAATATAACCAGACATACCAATCAAAATACTTGAAACTATCAGTTGTATCTAGAGATAAAAGTTGCAAGTTGCTTAGAAATTAATGTGGCCTCCTTTAAAGAAGAAAACAACATGTAAAGAAATAAATGGAATCTGCCATAATACCTATCATATATTCATATTTAGTGGGACTCATGTATATTATCTATCATCACTAATATCTAAAGTGGATAATCACAATCAGGACGGGATTGATAAAGACAATCATTAAAGATATATGCATATATAATAAATTTACACTCTCTATAAAAACCATGGTTTAAAACATTTTTATTATATGGTAAGATCTATCTTTATATTTAACTATAAAACTTACATATAATGTTTATGTTTTTTCAATTCAATATTTTATATTTTTTATTATATACTTTTTTATATTGTGGTAAT
Source organism: Epiperipatus broadwayi (assembly GCA_028023455.1). Taxonomy (NCBI): domain Eukaryota; kingdom Metazoa; phylum Onychophora; class Udeonychophora; order Euonychophora; family Peripatidae; genus Epiperipatus; species Epiperipatus broadwayi. The sequence goes on along the minus strand of JAQFVV010012680.1, from coordinate 722,033 downwards.
TGCAAATGTAAAAGCAATGATTTCGAGATTTAATTATTGTAAATAAATTGCTATTTTTTATTAAACAATTTAGTTTGTTTATGCTGATTGAACTCATTCTAAAAATAAATCTTTAATATATCATTAACCCTGAGAAACTATGCATTCCACTGGAGGAAGGGGTAGGTAGAGGTAACGGGATGGTCAGCAATAATAAAATACCCAGAAGTAATTTTCCGTTTAAGAGAGATTAGATTAACTTTAAATTGAATATAAACAAAGAAGTTAAAAATATTTTTAGAATCATTATAATTAATCTATCCTTCAGTGCTAATTTTATTTTGGCTATCATCATCAAAATTTTGGTTATATTAAATGTTTATATTTAAGTTTAACCATTCGCATTTTTAAGTCTCTAAAGAAAGATTTATATTTGAAACATATTTAGTTTAATAGATCACAAATTTTCATTGCAGTATATATAAATGAAAATTGATGTGAAATATATGTCTCAATGATGGGATAGTTTAATCGTAGAAAAATACATTTTTAGTTCCATTCCTGACTAAACCATTCCACAAGAATTGTAAAAATTAGCCAGTATATTTACTACCATTATAAATATATGTGGGAAGGAATCTTATTATATATTGTCAATACATGCTCCTATAACTTAGTTTGAATCCAGATACTTTACATCAATTTTAATAGTATACCAGTATATTGAGAGTAAAAGCATCTTATGATAAATTATTAGTGCAATCTTCTGTCATGTAATAACATGAGTTTTAATCCTGACACAGAAAACTTAAAAAAACAATTAACCAGGCTTAGGATATATTTGGTAATAGATTAGTAGTAAATACATATGTAGCAATTCTTAGTTGTAGGCTAAAACAAAAGTGAAAACTTGTTTCACATGTCCATTGTCTGTCAATTTCTGAGCCAGGTGTCTTACTGCCTTTTTATCCATTGCTTCTCTGTGAAGGACTATTCCAGATGTTTTTCTCTGCAGTGGGTTGTTTTGAAACTGAGAGCAGCCCCCAATCCAGTGCCATCTATTTGAATATTGACTAATAAATAATTATCAGACATTTTATGCATTCTAATTCTCATCTATAGGCATGTTTCTGATTTTTATCTTTATTAATGAAGCCTTGGGATTCAAAGTTGAAATGCAGTTAAGCATATAACAACTAACTTAACATCATTTTGTTATTCAAGTTAAAAATTTGATTTTCAGATAAGCCTAAGACTCTAAATTCAAATTTTTTTTTTCACATTCAATATCTATATATTTTAATATTCTCAGTTCTTTATTAATTATAAGCATCTTATTTCTCCAGATGAAATAATAGTAACTCATTTATTTATACATTTTACTTTATATAAAAAACAATAATTTTTTTTTTACTCTAGCACTGTCTATTGCAAGCTAAATAATCAATGATTACTACACACTTTATTGCAGTTAAATCCTTATTCTCAGATCAGTTTCTGGTTTTTATCTTTATCAATGAGAGTTTGGAATTCAGTGTTGGAAATAATGCAGACAAACATTCAGATATCACTTTTAATTCCATTTTACTATTCAAGCTAAAAACTTGAAGTTTAAATCACCCTAAGATTTTGAACCCACATCAAGCTAATTGAATGGTTGAATAGATCTAATAAACCCTTCAGAATCTATATAATTCAGCATCCTCAGTTTCTTACTATCTGTAGACTTTTTATTCTTCTAACTAGGAATGATATTAATCAAAACAAATCACTTGATTTTCTATTTTCCTGAAACTTTGTGATGGTGTTATTTTATTTGTATTTATATATTGGACTATTTCCATCATCAAACATTAAGCATTGAATATCTTTAGAAAAATTTAACTTTATTTAAATTTTCTAATTACAATAAACTATTAGTAATAGCACACAGGTTAGTAGTATATGCATAATGTTTTGCAAGATATTATTCTCTCTTCTTCAGGTATTGCTGGCTTGACCAGTGACAGTACTAGCAGTTTGAATATTAAATTTTAAGATAACTTTGCAACCAACTGAATCATCATGCCAAAGGCATTAAATACTTAATATTAGATAATGGAAATAGTCCAATGTATAAACACAACTTAATTATCTGGTATACACAACATAATAAACCGCAATAGATGGCAGAAGAGAGAGAACTATTCTTGATTTGTCTTATTGTTAGAGATGGACAAATAAAGGATTTGCTGCTGTTAGTATGTCAAAAGAAATTAGGTGCCTACAATAAGTTAGGAAATTTAAAATACTAAAATTTATGGTGAACTGGGGTTAAATGTTTGATAATGTTGCTGAATTGAATTCAAAAACTTAGGCTGATTTGAATTTTAGGATTTTAGACTGAATAATAAGATAGAATTAATGGTTGCTACTGAATGCTTGACTGCATTGTTTCTAACTTTGAATCCAGCATTACATTGATAAAAAGTAAAAGCTAAAACACAATTTGAGAATGGCAATTGAAATGTCATACAATGAATGGTATTTATTTACAACAAAGGGGCAGCCATTCTTGTTATATCTTATTAAATGAGCTGGTAAATTAATGGATTTGATTTTCCTTTTGCATATATAGATGGTTGAAAAAAATATTTATAAAAGAAATTTCTAGCGATTTAAAAAAAAATACAATGAATAGCACGATTATTATTAATGATTAGGTTTAACAAAGAATAACGTTGACAGGACTTGAAGCTATAGAGAAATGAATAAATACAGAATGGCATTAATGATAATTTTAATATAATATGGCAAAAATAAAACCATTACCACATTACAATAGCTTCTTATTAAAAATACAATCAATTCTTTTACGAAGTATGGTAGTATAACATAAATCACTAAATGCTCACCTTATCTTTACTTGAGGTGGGTTTATCATCTAAAGTTTCTTCCTCCATCCAAGGATATTTAAAAGCATCTAAATAAAAATGTAATAGATTAAGTTCTAATTGAATATTGGTGTAAATATTTTAACAATTTTTACTGCTGATTATTTAAATGAAGTAATAATTAAATTAACAAATTATAACAAAGTACTAAAATATTGAACCACTAAATATCACATGATCACCATTTCTTATACTTACTCATAACTGTTATTAAAACAGGCAAAACTCTCCATACAGTAGTGCCACTTAGTGCAAGCCAGAGTAACCAATGGCATCCATTGATTACTCTGGCTTGCACTGAGTGACACTACTGTATAAAACGTTTTGCCTATTTTACTATAATATTGACAGATTGTTGTAAAATAAACACTTGTTATTCAAAAACATCTATAATCCAAACAAAATTTAAAAGATAATTATGAAACTTTTATAATAAATAAACTAGTTTGTACATAGATTTATAACCTTTTTTTTTTTTTAAAAAAAAAAAATCAGTTAATACTTTTAAATTAATCCTTTAATTAATAGTTTGACATTTTAATTGTTCACCCTAATGGCAATTTTTATAACTGTTCAATATTTGATTTTAGTGTTTTCCTGAACATTTGTGATGATGGTGGTCTAGTTGTATTTTTATATTGGACTATTTCCATCATCTAAAGACATTCAATACTTATATTAGATTATGGAAATAGTCCAATATAAAAATACAATTTGATTTTAATATTTAAACTTTTATTTTATATTAGAATTCAATAAATTTAATTTAATTTGTTAGAAATATAAGTTTAAAGAAGAAAAATATTCTTAAGAATCATATTTGAACTTTGTACATGTGGAAAAAATAATAAAAATTAATGAAATGTAATGAGAACTATGAACTTTTTGCTGACTATATGGTACAAAACAAAGAAAATATTTCAGATGTAAACAAATAAAAATTAATAAAATCTTTATTGATCAAAATTTTTATTTAAAACTTGAACAAAAATATGTGACACCATCACAAATGTATTAAATTCTGTTCTAAAAATTAAAATTGCATTTATAAATTTCAACATATTACAAATTTTTTGGAGTATATAAAAAATATTAAAAGAAGGCATAAACCTTTTCAAATGCTAACATTTTGATATATGACACCTGGTGACAGTTTGTCAATGCTCAATCTTATACTAAAACTTGAAATTGAATTTGGCTTGCTTTTAATTTAATTTTTACACATGAAAAACAGAAAAAAGATGGTATAACAAGAATGAGTGTCAAATATTAATCAATGATCTGAAGTTAAACAAGTAAATCTAAGAAATCTGTTTTAATTAAAAAATTTTTTTAATGCAAATGAATAAAATAAATCTAACAAATTCTGCTTTAAAATCTTATATTTGCTTTATTATTTTTAGAATATTTCAAAACATTATACCACCTTGACAATTTTGATAGATCATGATATTTTGCAAACAGTTTCACAAAGACATTATGGTCAAATTTATTAACTTCTTTTTGCTTTAAATAATTATTGTATAAAATTAATTAAAATTATTTAATAAACTAGCAAAAAATATTTATTTATTTTAACAATTTTTTCTCAAAGTAATCTCACAAATGCTGTAAAACCCAGATTGCAAAGAACTAAAACTGTCAATGCTTTGAGGATAGTCCTTTCTTTCATAAACACTTGAAGAAATTCTTTGATTTTTACCAAACTGCCTAGAAAATACTGACTTCTTCAGACTTTTTTTAAATTAATAAATCAATAAAACAGGATTGCAGTTTTACTATTATAAAAAAAACACCTACTTTAATATCAGTTAAGATAATGATCGAAAAGCAATCTAAACCAGCAGAGCTACCATATTATTTCTGAAGTAAACAAACCTCCTTAGACAGACATTAAATTAACAATCTTATTGGCATTGTTTCTGTCTAACGTTATGATTAAAATAAAATATATTAATATAAAATAGTAATGATACATAATTTTGTTTGTAAATAATTGTCATATAAGTATTTTATAAAAATAATCACAAATATGTTAAATAAATTGTAAAAATCTTCAATATTTTGAGTATCACTACTAATAATAGTGTATATAATTATTTTCACAACTACTCTCTACTAATAAGTGCCCTTACATATGTGATTTGCTTTTTTAAAAATTTATTTACCTATAGACTTCTGATATCCTCAGGTTTTTTAAGCTAATAAATTAATAACATTTCTTTTGTCAAAATGAACATAAACCAGCAAAATAGCACTGCAAAGAATTATGGGAAAAATAAAGAAAAATGAATGGTCAATCATTACCATCTCTAAATAAAAATCTTCAGGTAAATTAAGTAGCTGGTTAATAAATTTAATAGTGATGAGTTGTTAGTTTTTTATATTAATACTAACTGCACTCCTGGCTTAGCTTCCATTAGTAAAATAAAGGAAATACTCATGACTTTACTCATGTTAGTAAAATAAAAGAATATAATACCATATGTAGCTGAAGCCATGCTCATATATTTATATAATATTTACATGAAATATTAATACATGAATTATCAACAGCAGTAAGACAAAAATTATAACGTTTTATAATCAGTTCTACTATTGAATTTGATCAACTTTTAGAATTTTGGTTTAAATATATTTCTCTTATGATAAACTAATTTTTAAAAATAGCTACAAACTTTAACTTGCAGGTGAGAAATTTAATATACACGATATAAATGAAATTTAATTAATTCAAAATATATTTACAAAATCAAATTTTAACTTGTTTACCAAAACTATAATTTTCTCCATTTTGTAGTATGTATTTCAATATGATCATAACAACATACTTTGTACCCATTTAAAAAAAGCTTTCAATCTCTATAATCTTTTAATCAGTATTGTCCTCTTTCTGCATTTTTATGAAATCATTTGAAAACGGTTGTGCTTCAATGCATTTTTATGTGTACAAATTACCAAACTTTTTAAAATAATTAAATTTCATAAAGCAAAAATTCATAGCCTATGTAATTCCCCCTCCCCCCAAAGAAGATTGTGTAAGATTCATCAAGATTGGTGAAATATTTACGAGTTATTATGTAACAAACAAAGAAACAGACTTTTGCATTTATAAAGTAATAAAAATAATGATAAGCAAATAACATTAATATATTTGTGTATGTAATTTATATAATGCAAATATAATATATAAGGTATATGAGCACAGACTTTCACATGACCCACCACTCTCTACTCTATTTCATAACACTGACACCCTTGAACACATATATGTCGAAAAGATAAATAATCATTAATATATGTATTTCATGCCACACCAGCGATCATCAGTTGGTCCAGATTATCATCTCTACACATATATGCAATAAGTGCTCAGATATATATTAAGATAGCCAATCTTCATACCTTAATAGACAGGCTTCAATGCATTCCACACTACAACTCTTCAACCGTTCATCCAATTGAAAATCTGATGATGGAATACTCAAGGCCACCTTGAGGCCAAGGTTCTCATCACACCCATGTTGACTTAAAATTCATTCACTCTAAACATTCTTGACTTATTTAAAAATAAAAAATATGAAAAATTTTAAAGAAATATTTTTATTTACATAAATTCACTAGAAAATAAAAAAATTATAATTCAGTTTTTAAAGTATTTTCCATATTATGTAAGCAAAAGAAAAACGTGACATTCAGGGTCACATTAGTCAAATAATATTTCTGAGTGCCACACACTTTAATTGTTAGTAATATTATGTCAAGATTACTATGAAAACTGAAGAAAATTTATTTTTAAAATTCTCAGTGCAATTTTTTACTCTTTGCAGCATATATATATATGTGGTTCTTTAAAAATTTTTATATTTTTTATTTTTTAATTAGTAAAATAATTAGATACAATTTAATATCATTAGATGGACACCCTGTAAAGGGTTTGGCATCCCGTATAAAGATAAACATAAAAATTGTTTATTGGACTTTTTTTGCTAAAATTGTTTATCAACTACCTAAAAATGTATTATCATTAAGAATACACGTGTCTGCAAGGTTTCAACTAGATTAGAAATTGGGAATGAGTGAAAATTTAGCTCCAAGATTTGTCAGAGTTATATACAGAGTAAGTTCAATAAAAGTGCATAAAACATTGCATTTGTAATCATGGGATAGAGATTTATTCTTGCAATCTGAAAAATGTGTAAATCTGAAAACACCATGGAATCAAAGATTTTGAATTAATGACATTTTGTCAGTATATCAGTAGTTTATTATATATCTACATACATCAGAGTAGATTTAAATTTGGAATATAATTCTAAAACAAAATGCAAAAGCAAACTATATTAGAGGATGGCACAGAATGGCAGGCAATTACCAATGATGATATCAAGTGTTATATCCTGCATAGTTTAGGGTGGAAGTTAAATGGTAAATTCTGAAAGTCAATCCATAAATTGTGGTTCCACTTTGACAAATGTGAAGTGCAAATTTCTTATGAACTTCTAAGCAATAAACAATTCACTTATTTTATTTTTATCAAGCACTATAGCATGATAATAACTTTCCGATTGTATAGGTTCCTAATGCTGATTATATTCGGAAAATTTACAATACATACACACACAAACAAAAATAAAACTATTATCACAGCCACTTGGAATTTCAAAACAGAACTGTTTCAATAAAATACCTATTAATAATTATAGGTAGTTTTTAAATTATTTTTTTATTTCTTATAAAAACAAAAACTGATTTTTTTTTCTAATTAGAATATCTATTTTTCTTTTCTTGTTTTGTTTTTTTATCATCTGAATTTGTAAATAATGTAAATTCTGTGTAAAATAAAACTCTTATATGCTCACAATATATATATATAAAACTTCCACTTCACCACATACTTTTAAAACATATGTACAAAAACTTGGAAAAACAATGTCCCAAAATGTGCATTTGAAGCTGAACCAGAACTCATCAGATAGGGCAGATATTAAAGACATGTGTGAGAGATGGAAATCTGGCCAACTGATGAAGGTTGATTCAGCTGTAGTCTTTTTGAAATGTCTTTGCTATATATCTTATGATGAGTGGTAAGGTGGAAATTTATATCGTAAAATGCTATTACAAATTGAAAAACACAGATAATATTGAATTATTTCATTGCTTATGTATAATTAAAAAAACACATATTAATCTCTAACTGAGATTTAAAGTTTATATCTATGCTAGATATTATTTTTAGTTTAATTAATGATTAGTAACAATTATTACTGCAAATAACGAAATGGTATGGGGTAAAAGTTGTGAGAGTAAAATGTTTGATGCTTGTAAATTAATATATATAGTTTTTTATCTTTTACTCTTAGTACATATATCAAAGTGTGTGGACATAAAATGTTTTTAATGGGTACACAATCATTATAGCATCAATACCATATGCATAATTTGTTTTGATAACATAGGCATGCATCCAATCTGTAGCAAACAACTACATTTATTCAACAAGTGACATACACAAGACATATAAGAGTGATATCTTTATTATTAAAGGTACTACTTTTAACAAAAACAATCTACAGGTTGAGATTGTTGATGCGTAAGAGTTGACTGCTAGCATCTACATTTATAAACTTACTGAAGCATTGAACAGTTGTCTTTATTATCTTAGTAAATATTTTTATAATAATATTTATCTTCCAGTTGATGAAAAATCTACATTGGCAAAAAAGGTATGATAGTACTATATGTATAATTTGTTTTGATAACATAGGCATGCCTCCAATCTTGAGCAAACAACTACCTCTATTTAACAAGTGGCATACACAAGACATATAAGCCGCTATAGCTAAATTATAATGGCATATGTTATGTATATGCACCTTGTATAATACAAATAGGAAATTTAAAAAAGGAGAAGAGGAAAAGAAAAGAGTGGACAAGAAAAAAGAGAGTGCAGTTAATATAAGCTTGGTAGTTAATATTTTATAAATTTGTACTAGCAATTGATAAATGTATAAACAAATTAGCATATGCAGTACATCCTATCCTTATATTTATTTTATCTATATAAATATAACTCATTAATAAATAAATTTATTTTAACATTATCTTTCTTATTGCATTGCCAAATCCATATAATATTAATATCATTTATGTTCTTTATTACTTTTTACAATGCTTTTACGATGCACTATTGACGATTTCAATTGCCCCAGCAATGTTCTTCAGAACTTCTAATTACATGTGCATTAAGATTTGAAAATATAAGTAGAAGTTCTAAAGGAGGTTGCTGGGTCAATCAAAACCATCAATAGTGTGTTGCAAAAAACATTGTAAAAAGTAATAAAGAACATAAATGATATTAATAAATTTATTTTACTTATTAAATATATTGTTTGCCTAATCATTGTACATTTTTACACAATACTTACAACTTGAAGGTAAGTTATTTCTCTTGTAGCCTTCTGGTTCTATATATTCATCAATTTCATAATCATAGGTTGAATATTGAAAGGGGGACTTTTTTTTCGTTGGAATCTTAAATAAACGACTTCGATCAGAAATGTTATAAATCCCCGGAGAATGAAATTCAAGCATAGAATATGATGGTCTGTTTTGCCAAAAGGAAGAATGGTATTTGTCTGGGTACAAACTAGTATAAACTTGTTTAAATTCTCGAAGTGAAACTGTGTAAGAGGGAGCACTTTTTTTATCATGTCTTTGTTTTTTCGCAAAATTGTAATTCATGATATTAACTGTAAGTTGAGCAATTAATAAGCAGCAATTTTGAAATTTATACTAAAGTATTGAGAAATAGCATTTTCACCATAAACCTATAAAAATGCAGAAGATATATATAATAAATTAAATTGCAACAAATTACATGAAATGTAATCAGGTAGAAAACCTCCTAACTTAAAAGTGCTGTGATGTTTAATATTCTCAAGTTCGAGTTTATTTAGATGTTTATATAAAATTTTAGAGATAATGAAACTATTTCATATTTATTTGATGCAAGAGAGCATTATATTAAGGATCACAGCCATTTAAGTTAAAAAATTATATATATATATATGTGTGTGTGTGTGTAAATCTTTAATGAATGGAATTATATATTTATAAGTATTTAATTAGAAAACACTTAACCTTAACTTAGCACAAGCTACACTAAGACAAAAGCTTATGTAACACTGACAATAAGACTCAGTGTTACATAAGCTTTTGGTTTGAAGCAGTTATTCTACATTAAGTGCTTTCTAATTAAGTACTTATAAAGGATAACTCCACCGATTAAAGATTTACATCTATAACATCCAATATATTTATATGTACAAAAAATTTCTAATAACCAATCACACTATATTATTCATGGCATTCAGTTATTTAAATGAAATAAAAAACATTATTTAATGGTGAAAATTAAAAAAAGAAAGCTCATTTTCACACTATCCAATTCATGATTCATTAGAAATACTAATCTTTTAGGTTTCTTTCATTATTCTTTTTTTCGATCATTCAATTCCCAGCATACAATTTTAACTTTATGTGAATAGCAATCAAGTTCAGAATTTTTCTCATGACAATAGAAAACTGAATGATGTTGAGAATTAGATTTAGATTTTTTTATATTGACAAATATGCTATTAAAATGTGTATGCAAAATAGCCTGTTTTTATCTGATAAAATATATTGGCATTAATATAACAAAAGGTGGTCATTTTCCAAGTTTATTTAAACAATTCTTTAGGAATCTTGCTTGTGAATTATGTTAGTAACATATATATTGTGCCCATTTCAATTTAGCCTATGGTTAAAGTTCAGTATTGTGCATAAAATAAAATAAAAAAATCATCATCACATTTTCTTATATAGGAAGGGTAGCTGTAGGGCATCCAAGTTTAAATCCTATGGGATCAAGTCCCAAAAGCCTAGGACAGAAAGAGAGTGGGGGAAATATTTATGCTCTTTGTTTGTTTGTATTGATAAAACCCAAAATTAATAGTACACATCTTGAATTATGTAATAGTTATTTTTAAAAAGTTAGAATTGGAGAACATATAGGCAGTTGTCTGTGGACACAAACTATCAGTCATTTTCTGAGTTTGATTATTAACTTATTGTGACCTCATGTAGATTAATTGATATAATTTATTACTTGAATGTGTCAGCAGTGGTTTGGGGCAGTTCTTGGAATTCAAAATTGCTATGAGTGAATACTAAATCAGTACCAAATATTTTCCCCTTGTAACTTTCAAAAATTTAATGGTAATTTTCATTCTGGCAATTTTCACCACAGTTAATGCTTTTATAGTTTATTTCTTTATTTTTACACAACCTATTTTATTCCCATCTACATAGTTTTTTTATATCTAATATAAATATATATTATTTTAATATCATCATCATTATTTTCAACTATTATTTATTTACTCCAGGATAATAGTCCCTCCGAGTTCAATTCAGTTTCTTTGCTCCTAAGCCTCTCTTCTCCAATCACATCAGCAAATTTTTTTAGTTTATTCATCTCTCTGACATGTTGTCTCTTTCTAAGTTTTTTATAATCTACTGTGATTCAATTTAAAACTTCAACTATCCATCTATTATCATCTCTTCTAGCAATGGGTCTAACCAATTCCATTTCAGTCTCTTAATTCTTTCAATGATATCAATGATAGCAGTTTATTTTTTTATCCATAAATTTCATTATTACTCTTCTTGTTAATTTTAATATAATCTATCTATAGTTCATTGAATTTCTGTACTGCTCTTATTTTAAGTCTCAAAGTTTCATATCCTTCAGTAAAATTACTAAATCGTATCTATTAAAAGTTTCCCTTTTAAACGCCATTTTCTTTTAATATTATTTCTAAAAACCATTCCAACCATATTTGAGATATATTAAATTAATTATCTTGTGAATCTTAAGATATAAACATTGAAATTATAATGGAATTTTTTCCATATATTAAACTACATAAAACATTTTGCTGCGGTGTAACTAGGCAACCAGCAGCTAATTTAAATAAATAATCAAACAAATCTATTGCTCTACAATTACTAAGTACTTTGAGTGCCTGATTTGAGAGAACTGAATATGATTTGTGGATCTTAATTTCCAGTGTCTGCCACTTAACTACTGCACCAAACCATGCAAAACAATCAACTATCAAAACAAAATAGTCAAGATGAACCACGTGATGTAATAATTAATAATAGCAATTGTCCGATTTATATTAAGTAAAAACAGAAACTACTTCTAAATTAAATCAGATACTTTTTTACATATGATAATTTAAATATAAAAACTTATCTAAATCTTCACCAAAATGTGAAGATCCAGATATTTGATATCTCTAGCTCAATTGATGAGTGAACATTGTTTGTGAAGGATGATTGTGATATGAAAGAATTGAGATTATGAAAACACTAATAATAAATTTAAAATTTGTTTGTATGTATATAATATGAAGAATCACTGTTTTGTAACTGGTATTGACCGAAAGTTAGTTCGATTATTCTGTTTTGTTAAAATTTGGTCCAATGATCAAGATGAATGCGCATTTTGTAAATAAAAAATTATAGTGTTCTTGGTTGAAAAACATTTTAAAATAATATAAACTGTGTTATAAATAAAATATCCCGGATACGTTTAAAATTGGAAATGAATTGAAGTAGCTATTATTAAAACGACTGAAATGTTTAGTAAATTTTTTTTCTAATGAAATGATTGGATATTATAGAAAGGGGTTGTATTTCTTATACATGTTGATTGCTACAATATTTATCGCATATAATTTAATGGTCGAAAAAAATTACTAAAGATAAATAAGCTATTTTTAACTTACCTATTTATTAATAAATATAGCGCTTTGTACATTGTCTTATACTTATATAAACAGGGATATAACTACTATTTTCTCTTTTTTGTTAGTCTAAACGAAATTAAAAGCGCATCTCGTTCAGCGTCTTTAATAGAAATATTGATTACTAATGTGTCACCTAACGTAAATAATAAAAAATAGCATTAAAATATTTGTGTTAAAGTTGACTTTAATAATTTGTATAAATATTTTCTTTATACATTGGTAACAATTATTTAAAGTCTTTAATATAAAAAATTAAACACATAAATTTGTCATTCGTTTACGCGAAATGTAGTTTAAAAATTATCATGAATTGTTTATCGTCCTGGCAAAGATAAAAATTCGAGAGTTAAGGATTCTATAATTCGAATTTCAGTCTATCACATAATATATAACTTTTAGAGCAACTAACCTTTTTTTTTTCAATTTTAAAAATTTATCTTATCTACATATATGATATTGTCAGAAAACTTTATGGACATCAAGTTGGACAATGAATTAGAAAACAGGAAAAGTATTGATGCTTTCTAATTACGATAGGCAAAGAGATGTCGTAAATGTTAATACAAAAAAAATAATAATTGCAAAACAAATATTTGATCAGAATAGATCTAAATTCTCGCTCAAAGCAGAAATTATCAACCTGAAATTGTTATACTTTGGTCAAAGTATGATGCTTTTCAATTTATTAAAACAATTGTCTAAAGCCCAGAGAAGTTGATGGTGGAAGATAAGGAGAATGACCATCATTGAGGTAGAAGGATTTCATTACTGCAATTAAGTTTCTACGATTGAGTCACTTTAAAAAAACTAAATTGTATGCCAAATAAATCAGCATGGAGAAATGCTAATATTACACACCATCAGAAATTAATACCAACTTAATATACATCATAGATACATATATCTGTCTGGGTCACACAATCATTTTTTATAAGATTCATATCTGTGATTTTATCAATTTTTTACTACATAAAAATTGTCTAATCAGAAAAAATACTCATTATAATAAATATAAAATAACTACTGCCAGTCTTCCTAGGTTAGAAATTGTTTATATTTAGCATAAATTCAGATATATATTTATAAGAAAATTTCTTTATTAAATTTTGGTTATAGGAATAAAAGATTTAATAATTTTGAAAATAATGGTTATATTCAGAGGAGAGAATTTGCTTCTGTCTAAAAAATTATAATCATGAATTTATTAGAAAAATATTATATTTAATAAAAATATCTATAAGTCTGCTAATATGTAGGGTGAGCTCAGACTTTCACACAACTCTCAACTCTCCACACTATCTCATACCATTGATACACTTGACCACATATATATCTAAAAGATAAATAATCATCAATATACATATTTTGTGCTAAACCAGCACTCATCAGTTGATCCAGATTATTAGCATTACACATATATACAATAAGTGCTCAGATTTATATTAAGATAGTCAATCTTCATACTTTAATAGAGATGCTTCAATCCACTTCACCCTTCAACTCTTCAGCCATCCACCCTATTAAAATTCTGATGAAGGAACAGTCAAAGCACACACTGATGCCAACATCATCCGATTTTTAATAGAATGAACAGCTGAAGAGTTGAAGGGTGGAGTGGACTGAAGTCTGTCCATTAAAGTATGAAGATTGACTATCTTAATATAAATTTGAGCAATTATTGTATATACATGTAGAGAAAATAATCTGGACCAACTGACAAGTGCTGGTTTACCACGAAATATGAATAATGGTGATTAATTATCTTTTAGACATATATGTAGACAAGTGTATCAATTGTATGAGACAATGTGGAGAGTTGAGGGTCATGTAAAAGTCTGAGCTCAAAATACCCTACATATTACCTTGTTTGTACAGGTATAGGTATAGCCTGTATATTAGATATTAAATAGTAGCTTGGATATCTGTACAGCCCTTGTATATGCACTTAAATGAATTATGTTCTGTACATGAGAGATCAGAGTGATTTATGATCAACCTGGATGTGATGAGAATGTTGGCATCAGTGTGGGTTTTAAGAATTCCATTGTAAGTTTTTCAATAGTATGGATGGTTGAAGAATTGGAGAGTGGAGGGGATTGAAACCTGTCCATTAAAGTATGAACATTAGTTATCTTAATATACATCTGAGCACTTATTGTATATATGTGTAGTGATGATAATCTGGACTAACTGATGAGTGCTGGTTTAGCACAATATATATATATATATATATATATATATATATATATATATATATATAAATTATAACTACATCATATAACCATGAAAACATTAAGTATAACATATATATATATATATTGGTGATTATTTATCTTTTAGACATATATATGGTCAAGTGTATCAATGATATAAGATAGTGTGGAGAGTTGAGAGTTGTGTGAAAGTCTGAGCTCAAAATACTCTATATATTACATTGTTTGTACAGGTATATATATATATATATATATATAACCTGTATGTTAGATATTAAATCTGCTAATTTTAAATATTTAATTGTTAGTGAGAATAAAGAGTTTATACATCATAAATTTAAATAATGGAACTGCCAATTGGTAACAAATCTATTTCTGGTGTAATTTATAAGATTTCTTGCATTGTCATAAAATTTATATAAGTCAAAACAAATTAAGTCTTAAGGAAAGAGTTAAAGTTCATAAGAGTATAGTTAAGAATAGATATCATAAGTCAACTCTATATATTCATGAACAGAATCCAAATCTTAAAATATTTGACAATGCAGAGGTTATCTTTTATGAAAGAAATGAATTAAAAAGAAGAGTAAAAGAAATTCTGATATTTTTTAATCCAAAGCATCAATCACATGATGACATATTTTGATATATTGAAATACATACAGATTGTTAATCCAGATAAACAAAAGAAAGAAATTACAAATACAAGAGATTACAACAAAAATTTTACTGATAATTAAATATGGCTCCAAAGATATTTATAGAAAGATAACTTTGTAGCTAAAAAGCAAAAGAGAATGTACAAGATTATCAACTAATATAAAACAAAAGATGAAAATATATGAGCAGAAATCTCAAACTGGTTGGGAGTATAAAATGAAACAAATAACTTTGAGATTTTATTGTTGCTGCTGGCTGTTTTTATGTGTCCTGGGCAGAGATAATGTCTCCATTCAGGAATATTCATACATTGATCCAAATCATCATGCATGAGTGGAAATAGGAGCATTTGCAACACATTCTCTTGGTATAATGAGGGTACCTCAAATGCTTCCTAGCCTTAATCTTGTTACAAACCAGAATGAAAAAAAATATCAACAGAATAAAATCAAAGTTAACTACCAATGGGTTCTTCTTCCCAAGAAATACATGCATGCTACAAACAACAATCTATGTAATCCTATACCATAACTTTGTCTGATTCAAATCTGTTTGCAAACTAAACTTAAATTATAAAATTCTCATACCAATAAACAGACATTCATTTTTTATTTTTCAAGAGTCTATTTTATTTATGGCTTAAAATTGTAATATGAACTGTTTTAATTATTGGATTAACATTATTGTCTGAATGTGTGTGGGTACTTCCTTCCATTTTAGTAGTAGTTTTTAATTATCATCAAATATTTGTTTTAATAAAAATATTTATCATTAATAAAAATCTTTCATTATACATTCTTAATTTTAGTTTATTAGATTTTATTATTGAAAACGTCAAAGCCTGGGAAAAATTCTTATAAAAGATTAAGTGACAAGAAAACGAAATCCTTTCTAGCATATTCTATTTAGTTATTGACTGTGAATCTACAAGATGCCATGTGGTGGGAATCAGGAGATCTACAGACTCTGGGATCTCTTAAACAAATAGAAAACTGATTTGAATCAGAATAAAATATTAGGTCAGTTAATCAGGAAATATAACTTTGTTTTAGAAATTTCCTCGTTCACATATGAATAGAATAAATCTTACATAATTTGATTAGCTAATGCATTATTCTGTGTAATGTAAATGATCTAATTGAAAGATAAAATGTTACAATATATATATATATATATATTGTTTACATCTTAGTGAATTTGCTTGAAAATATCTAGTTAATAATAGATGAAACCATGGTTATAGAAGAATTTACTAAAATTTTGTTAAATATATTAAATTTATTAAGCACAATCAGATAATATAATAATAATGTGAATGGCTGAAACCTTTGATTCATGTGCCTTAAAAATGCTTATGTGATAGCCAATCAGATGTAATAATGACTGCACAAGGAACTCTCAATTCAAGAACACAAGCCAGAAATATGAGAAAAAGATGGAACCCACCTTCTTCTCTACTTAAATTTATATATAAATAAGCCAGACTCAAGCATTCTGAACAAAGAACATGAAGCTTAAAATACTTTCATATTTAATTCACTATATATATATATATATACATATATACACACACACCTGGGTCTCATTTTATGTGGTAGATAGGGTTGCTCAGAAAATGTGCACAAAAGAAATCACACAAAAATAGACTTAACTTACCTTGAAAAATGGGGGATAGGTACTGTAATTTTCCAAAAATCGCATAAAAGCAAAGCAACAATGTAAAATTACTTTAAAATTCACATAAAAAATAAGGAAATAGAATATGACTAATAAAAAATTTCAAGTTTGAAAAAAATTGATAGAAGACAAACTTTTTTTATTAACTACAGTATTTAATTTTATTCAAACCAACATATTTTTATGCATAATGTACATTTTTTTCATACATGTATGTTACTTTAATCATTATCGCTATTTGAGACATCAGATTCATCATGTGATGATGTGATGTGATGTACTATAGCTTCTCCTTAAATGAAGTCAAGAATCTCTCAGCAATTATGCCCAGAGAAACCTGTTAACTACTCTATTTTACATTCCCCAGTCTAAGTTTTCTCATATTCTGCTTCATCCCATTTCCACAACATAATCTTTGTCAATTCTATGGCTTTTATATCTAAATCCCAATAAATTTCTTTTATAGTGGATTTGCCCAAACTAAAATGTTTTCCAATCGCTGTTGATCCTTCCCATTTTGCTAAGCAATCAAAAATTGAAATTTTTGTTTCCAAAGAAATTAACCTGCTTGAGTGTTTTTTTCTCTATTAGGGTAAACTAAAAGTTTAAAATAAAAATAAGAACTTAGACTTATGATAATAAAAAGACATCTACTCACCACTGTTGGGCAAAATTGAATTAAAACTAACAAAAATTAAATTCTTATTTTTGTCTTTAATTTTTTACTTTTCAATTCCGTTTAAAAATAAAATTTCATTGTTTCACAATCACATTAATTTCAGATCACATTATGTAATTTTTAAATTGTTAATTACAATTAAAAATGAGATTTTAATTTTTAATTGTCAAATTTAATTGTGCCCAATGCTGTTACTCATCTTTTAAAAATAAACTTGCAGACACTAAATGATTAATTGATTATGTACTCTTTTTTTAAAAAGCAAAAATAGAATGTGATTTAAAATTCAAAAACAACAATATGCATAGTATAGGCATCTATAACGTTTGAACAGATTTATCTTGTAAAATTTAATGTGCATATATAAAATGGAGAAATCCTGATTTTAAGTGAATTCTGAACTTTTTATTGCATAAAATCTATTACAGTACTATTATAAAGTGCTAAAAATATTGAATTTATTAGATGGAAGTCAAAATCCGATAATGCGCTATTACTTTAAATATGACATGTGAGAGCGTGAAATTTATAATGTTTAAATTAATAGCACATTATCAGAGCTCGACTTCTGATCTAATAATTTTTATCGCATAAAAGAAAACTGCATACAAAGATATTAAAAAGAAACATGAATCGCATAACTTCAAAATCGCATTAAATAAATCCACATAAAATGAGACCCGGGTGTATATATATATAATATTTAGTGAATTAAATGTGGTGTTTTAAGTTTCATGCTCTTTGTTCAGAATGCTTGAGTCTAGCTTATATATATATATAATAATTAGTGAATTAAATGTGAAGGTGTTTTAAGCTTTATGCTCTTTGTTCAGAATGCTTGAGTCTGGCTTATTTATATATAAATTTAAGTAGAGAAGAAGATGGGTTCCATCCTTTTCTCATATTTCTGGCTTGTGTTCTTGAATTAAGAGTTCCTCATGCAGTCATTATTACATCTGATTGCCTATCACATAAGCATTTTTAAAGTGCATCAGTCAAAGGTTTCAGTGTTTCACATTATTAAAATTTTGTTTTTTCTTTTGTCTAATATTGTAATGTCATGCGATTTTTATTTTATTTGTATAGGGATAAGTTTCCCACATGTAAAGGAGGTTCATAATTAAAATTATTTTAAACTTGTTTTCCATATTTTAGTTACTCTTTACGTGGTTTGTAAATTAATGATTTAAAATAACATTGTAGCTAATTTATTTACATAAAAAAGTGAACCTTTAATTGCCTTCATTTAAAAATTTATACTATACAAAGCAATTGGGATACATAAGATGGGATTGAAATTAAAACACATGGATGAGGGAAAACAAATTATTGACATCATTGTCAAAAATTAAAAAATTGTAAGAGGAATTTGGTTGGTATCTTTGACAAATGCTGTTTGTACCAGAAATATATCTTGGGGAGCCATGCGCCTTTTTCATATATTTTTATTTATTTGTTTTAAGTGTGTAGGTGTGATGAAATAGAAGTTTCAAGTATAATTAACTTATTAAATAAAAAAACATTGAATAAAGTAGATCCCAAAACTTGTAAGATGTCTAGAAAAAAGATCACATATGAGGTGGAATAAAGAAGTAAGGTGTATATTCAGATATGGGAAGAGAAGCTGTGAATCAGAGAAGCTGGATTAAACTTGAAAAGAGTTTATATTTATAATTTATACTTTTCTTTCTCCATGCTCTGTCCTTTGTGATGAAGATCTGAGTTATGCAAGGGCCATTTCTTGCAGACGATGACGATTTTATGAAGATTTCTGAAGACGGTTCCAGTGGTTCGATCCTGGGATCCATGGAGATGAAGGCTGCCTTCGGCCGGCCGCACCAAAGGAAGAACGATGAAACAGATTTCATTTTTGGTAATGGTGACAATATTTATTTTAATTTTTCAGCAACAATGAAATGAATTCAAAATTCTAATTCTCTCCTCTTAATTATTTCTTTTGGATTTCTTTTTATAGTCCTCAGGCACATTATCTCTGAAATGCATGGATCAATCAAACATATTTCATATCTATTTTTCATTGGTTCATTGAGTTGGTCACCAAGTAGATTTTGGGTTTGTGGCTAAGTAGATTTTGGGTTTTCCACTGAGGTCTGTGACTATATCTTTGGGTGGGAACTCTTATCTATTTCGTAATCATCTTTTCAATGGTCATTTTGCCCTAAGGATCTGTTTGTAATTTTTCTTTTTAAGATTAAAAACTCTCTTCATTATTTTTAAAATAAAAAGGTTTTTATTATAATTTATTTAAAGATTAGAATCTTTGTTTCGATTCTATAATTTTTTTAAAGCTTATTTTATTTCAATATTTAAATTTAAACATATTAATAAATTAATAATTCATTATTTGTGCACTTTGAACATTTGTGCTTTTAATTCAGTATTAGATATTTACAAAAAAGTCAAGTATTAAAATTTAAATGTAACACACACACATATATATATATAATGCATTATACAAGGTTTACATAAAATAAATATACACCATCATACAGATGTGTTGTATTTTTATTTAATATTGTCATAAAGCTATCAATGAATGAAATTCATTTTCATAATACATATTTAATAATCACAAAAATTCATTTTTGTTTTTATAGGACAAGATTTAATATATATGTGTGGGCATTTAGTAATTTATGTGCACACTGTTGTTTGCATCAATAATATTTTTGATTTGAGAAAATAATTAAAATTTCCTTTTTAAATTAATTACATTTAAAAAATATACATAAAATTTACATATATATGTGTATATAAAAATATAATTTGAAAAATGGTCAATTTTTGTCAGGTAATTTTGTAGCTTGATTATTAACACCTTTAATTTTAAAATGTCTTTTTTCTAATATAAAAGATTTCTGGAAATTTTTTTTTTTTAAAATATCATTGTCAATAAATTGATTCTTTACTTTTCAATATTTAATTCAAGCAAAGTTATTATATGTGTTATTATTATTCTTTTTTAAATATAGATTTTTAAACAATTTAAAATTATTCTCTCTATATATGTATCACTATGACAAGTTGCTTTTAATTATAACATCTTTAAATTAATCTAAAATATTTTAAAAATGTCTTTTAAATGTATTATTTAATCACTTTATAGAAATATGACAGCATATGTATAATTTAATTCTTCAAACTTTCTCTTGGTGAGACAGGTATAGTCCATGATTGTCATCATCATAAAAAGTATAATCAGGTAATTTGTTGACATTAATTGGTTTTCTTCTGTCTAGGGTTGGCAGACTTCAGGAAAGCTCTCTTCTAGAACACAGTTAAGCAGGCTAGTGAACTTGGAAAATGAGTTTCATGTGAATCAAAACTTCTCCATAGTAAACCATAGATCAGCTGCTGAACTTGTCCCTATTCCTTCCCTTATATCTTCATGGGAGATCTATATCACTCTCCAACATTAACTTTGCAAGCCAACTGCTTCTCAAAAATATTACTAGCCAAAAACCCTTCAAAAAATTACTATTACAAAAACTACTAGCTAAACTAAAATTAATCTTTTTATCAACTCATTTTATATGGTCATTGAGGTGGCAAAAACATTAAATTAAAAACTGTTTTTATTTTTTTATTTTGATTAAAAATAATTTTAATCAGTTTGAAAGCAATTTTGAAATTTTTATCAAAGTATGATCTACTAAGTTTTCAAAATATATAGTAAAATGTATACAAGCATTAATTAAAGGTATCAAAGATAGATAATAGAAATTTTTACAATTATCAGAAACATCTTATTTTTAATTTCAAAATCAGAATACAATATTAATATTTATTTAGACCTTTTAAAATTGTTTAATTTATAATAAAATTCTATTTTAATTTCAAAATTATTTAACTTTTTACTAGATTATTTTACTCCAGGAAATGTAGAAGAATGGCTACAAAATTTTTTGATTGTGTTTATTTTTACATTTTCTTTCAATTTTATATATATTTGTGCACATACACTATGTTATTGTGTGCCATGTAACAGAAGTGTTACAATATATATATATATATATATATGATAAATGAAAGAAGTTATACATTTCGTAACTTGCTATAGCTTGCATTTTATGTTACTGGATGGAGCTTTACCAATGGCCCATGATCAAGCTTAGTTTACATAAACACTGAGAGAAATAGAATTCAATATCTCTTTCAAATTGTCTCCAACTTTTAAACCATGGTTTCAAGCCAGTTGTCTCACATCAGTAAAGAGCAGGAAGATCAGAAAATAGATTTAAACTCCAACTCTACTAAACAGAATTTATGAAACTCTTTCCTATCAGTTTGAAAACATGAATTTTTCAGATATGTAAATATTTTCAAATCCAGTCAAACAACCTAGATAGCTATATGGGTCTGAATTCAGTTCAGTTTCACCATATAGTAAAAGCCTCTGCAAAGTATATCATTGCAAAAACCTTCAAGGGTGCATTTATGATAAACAAAACAAGTTATACATTTTGTAACTTGCTATATCTTGCATTTTATGTTACTAGATGGAGATTTACCAATAGCCCACAATCAAGCTTAGTTTACATAAACACTGAGAGAGATTAAATTCAATATCTCTCTCAGTGTTTATATAAACTAAGCTTGATCATGGGCTATATATTGTGCCATTACAATTTGGTCACTAGCCAAATTTATAGTAATGTGCATGTAAGAAAGTGTAAAACAAAATCATCATCACATTTTTATATAACCATAAAGGAAGTTGTAGGGCATCCAAGTTTAAACCCTACAAGGTCCAGTTCTAAAAGCTTTAAACAGAGAAAGAGTGGGTCGACAATTATATGCTTTACTTGTTTGTGTGTTAATCAATCTCAAAAAGTGCAGCACACACATTTAATATTTAAAATTTTAATTTTTCTTTAAAAAGCAAAGTTATAATGCATACGTATAGGCAATGTATGTGTAAGCTATTTAATTGTTTTATATTTCAAATATTCAACATTTTAACTTTCTTTAAAACTAACCTATGCTTGATCAATTCTAATATCTTATTCTATGCTTCTATTTTTCTTTTCTATAATTGTAATTGGGATTTAAAAGTTACAGATTTAATTAAATAATAGGGTTATAATTACTAAGCTAGCAATTATATTATTTAATGTTAGTTTATGAATGATTTGAAAGAATGAAGGATGTGTGTACATTACATACAGAAATTTACATTTACTAAATATTGAAAGAAAAGGAAGGATTAAATCTGTCAAATTATTTTTTTTGTACAATTTTTTGTTAAAAGAGGAAATCGGTTTAATCAGATATCTATCTTTGTAGCAATTTTTTTTTGTAAATGATTGTTTTTCACTTTGGGAGCTTATAATGGGTGAGAGCTCTAATTTTGAAATTGTCTTATCTTAAGATCTAAAGAAGGAAGCTCAAAGATTGGAAATGTTACCTAAATGTAAAAAAAGAAAGGAAATAAGGATTAAGTCTATTTTTTTTAAAACAAAAGTGTCTGGAAAAAGGATTAAACTTTTCAGTTGAAAAATAATTTAGTTGAAAATAAATTAGAGATCTAATTAAAATGAATTTGTCCAAAAATAGCAAGTGACGCTATCTCTGATTGGTTAAGTTAGCTAAAAATTGGATATAAAAAGCTGTCTGGAATTATTATTATTGTGATTATGATTCAGATTATTAAACTATTAAATTGAATGTTGAAAATATAAGAAATGGCTGGCTAGAAAAATTATATGTATGTCCCATCTTTTCCGGACCATCTGGGGGAAGCTGCACATCATATAGGAAAGAAAAGATGTTGTGTCTAAAATAATATTCTACACCTTTCAACTGACCAGAGAAATAAGATGTTTTTAATAGAAGGAAGAAAGCATTCACCTGCATTCGATAGAAGATGAATTAATCTACTGATAAATATTAATCATCAAGTCCAATTAATTGTTCCAACAACTGATTTTAAACTCAAGAAAATTTATAAATGTGAAAACAACCGCTGTATTTCATCCACTAAGAATCATGCTTGACAGGAAGAGAAGAAAAATTAATATAATGATTTCCAAATTATCCACTAAAGCAAATAACCTCAATAGAGTCATCATCATCAAATAGTTATACACCTCAAGAAAGAGATTGTTCCCACGTAAAACGGAAATGGTAGCTGCAGAAATATAGACATTATACAAGACAAGTTTGAACCCTTGGAAATTCGCCACAAACAAAAGATCGGTAATATGACTTTTTATATCTATTTTCTTTATGATATCAGTCTTAATAAACATTTTAGCAATAAAGTGGTATATTTTATTTAAAGAACTTTTAAAGACTATTCAGATCGATTAAAAACAAGAATGTCTTACTAATAATAACTTTGAGCTTCATAAATGATCTTGAATGTATCAAAATTATTTGTTTATTAATTTTACAGTTATGAAAAATATTAATGTGTAAAACAATTTTTTTTTATGGTATTATGATTTTAGTTTTCACTAATATATATTTATTGTTTTGGGATAAAACACGCACATACATAGTAATATTTTATATGTGTATAATTGCGAGTGAATGTGAAATAATGGGTGGTGTTAAAATATTAAATTATTTTGTCTTGAGAAAGTATAGATTTCAGCGCTTGGAAGGGAGGGGGAGATAATGATTTAAAACTCTTTTCTAAAACTTGCTCTTTCAATTCTACTAACATTTTTTTTTACATTCTATTTACATGTTAGATTTATAAAGTATGTGTGCTAATGAGCAGATAATATTTTTTTCTTGAAATACTTTTCTCATGGAGTGAAAATCATGGTCAATGTGACATCCAACTTAATACAATATACATTTGAAGGGAAAGGGGGAAGAACTTGAAATTAATCTGAGGATTGTTATATAATCAATTATTATCATTATTATTATTCATGTCAATTTTCATGTTTATCTAGAAATTTTTATGTATATGTTAGAAATGCAGTAATAAATATTAGTTTGTTTTATTAAACGAGGCGTATATATTTCATTAAGTGTAGTCTTTGTTAAGTGTGATTATTCATCATCATCAATGGTTGAATATTAGTTATTTAAGATATAAGTAAGTATGCTAAAATTAAGCAATAATTATGAATTTCTTTATAAAAATTAGTTTTATGTTTAGGCTTAGTCCTAGAGCTGTAGTTGAAACCCTTGTCATTATCGTTATTATTATCATCATCATCATCGTCATCAACGTTTTAATTAATGAGCTGTTTAACTGTTTAAAGGCCATAAATAAATATTGATTTTATAATATTTAGTGATTTCTTAGTATTATTATAACCACATCCCGTCATCTATTTCATGCAAGGATGAGTGAATTGCCATCCTAAATTAGTTATATATAATCTGAGCTAGTAAACTTATAAAAATATTGAAACACATTTGTTATGCTAAGATCTAAGAAGTGATTTATGTCTAATATACTCCACTTTGGTTTATAGATGTTTTACTTTTACCTAAATATTAGTGCTTATAGTGATATGGCTCAAAAAGCAAAATCTCTCATTTTTATTAGAAATAAAGTACCAAAAGGGGATTCAAACCCGGTACATGTGAAAAGGTTATTAGATATAACCGTGTCTAGATTCAGATAATCTAGTGGCGCCCTGCTAGACCATATTCACTTAGTATTTGTTTAAACATGCACTTAACATCAAACCAAGAAATGAAAGTGGATAAAACCTACTGTCTGTATACCTGAGTTATATTTTATTGAATTACTAGTGTACTCATCTCACGTGATTTCATATACCTGAGTTATAATACTTGTTATTAATAATTTGTTTATAATTCTTATATATATATTTTGGACTCAGGTATGGTAATAGGATATTCGAACTCATTAATTATGTTACAATATATATTCTATTTTGTATTAATTTCAGATTTTTAAACAATTATCTCAGGTGACTTGTCTTAATTAGAAGTCTGAAAATTATGTAAATGAGATTTTATTTTTAGCTTAACTCCACTGATACAAAATTAACCTTTAATCTTAAGATAGGAAAATTAAAAGGAAGTTGTAAAAAGATGTTTTTCTGTCAGCCAAAAAAAGTAATATGATTAGGTGTATAAAAAGCTCCACACATGCGCAATAAAGGTCTGTACTTCTACAGAACAACAAAAACAACTAAACTTCTAGCAGACACAAACATGCAAAGGAAAAAAGTTTAAAAATTTCCCAGATGTAGAATTAATTACAAGTTATAATTTTTTTTAATTATTTATTTTAAATAATATGTATCTTTAAAAACTTTTAAATTCAGGTGCTGAAGTTTTAAACTGAAATCACTGGAAAATCCAAAAGTTAACATATTTAAAGAGGTGTAAAAGCAAAGAATTGAAAATGTTAAACAATTGTTATGGGAAATAGATAAAGTATTTCTATTGGAAACTAGAACATCACCAGAATTATCTATAATTGGTATTGCTCATGTAAGCATTCTCCATTAAATTATATTTCATAATCACAATGAACTTTATGATAAATCTAACATAACTTATATTTTAATAATTAAAATTAATGGAAGCTTATGTTTTCAATATTTATAACAGCATGCTAATATTTCAATGCATCTTTTACTAGAAAATTTGATAGAAGAATATTAAAAACTTTAAAAATGTTTTATTTTGATATATTTTAAAAATTGTTTCAATAAATGGTCCTTTTTGGATGAATTCATTTTTTAAAAATGAACTATTATAATTCAAAGTTCAAAATGTTAATGTTAAAGTTAAAGTGGTATTGTAATTGCTATTAGGTAGTTATTTGTTGCCTCTGTTGAAAAAAATTGTTTATATTTCAATCTTATACTTTAAAATAAATTTGCGTAAGAGGAAATATTTTAAATTTATTCTTGCATTATAATGACACCGCATTTATATTCCAGGAAGATTATAGTTAAAAAAAATTAAATATCATTAATGTTTAATGAAAGTTATTCTATCAAGTACTCTATGAATATCATAGACTTATGACTTTACTTATTAATGCTGAATATGGGAACTGGCTCTTTCTTTCTTCTCTGGAAAGAAACCTGCATAACTTTAGAAAGAAATATTTGCTTTCAGATCTCTATATTGAATATAATTCTTAATGAATAAATGAAAAAAAAGTTTAGTTTTGTAATATGCACCATTGGAACTATAATTACTACCTTATATGTTTAAACAGTTTGTGAAATAAAGTGACTATTCTTAATGTACAAGTGTGTGTTGTGTTAAGGGAATCTCCTAAAATAATCTTCAATGCTGTGAATCTATATCAGATTGATTTGCTGCCAATAAATCAAGAAGTATTATCTGTTTATTAAATTGTCTTCCAGCAAACTGTGAAATCTCCAAAATAAATAACTTTAACATTTTTAAAGAATTTTGATAAATGAGTTACAATTTAGAATTATAATTTTGTGTATTTATACTTTATTGTTTTGTTTATTTTATGTCTTATTGATTAGTAATCAAAAGTTCATATAAAATTAACTATTTTATATATTAGATAATGATTTTGGTATTATATCATTTTAAGAGTATTACTTTGTTCCCTGTTGTGAATAATTTGTCTATTTTAGTAAATACTTATATGCACACTATGAAAAGATGTATATTTTTATTTATTTAAAACTACATTTTATTAAGTCAGTGTTTTATACATCAATTAATAATTATTATGTTTATTAAAAGATTAAAATTGGTTTTTCACTTATGTATTTGCTATAAGCTTATCTTGCCAATTTATGTTTCTAAGGGATAGTAAGGCTTATCTCTCCCTTGATAATATTTATTTAGATAGTCATATGTTTTATAAACAAATGTGAGCTTAAGGTCTTGAACATGTTTAGTTATTGTCCATAATCACTTGACACCTCGGAGACTCTATTTCATGTACTTTCTTTGGGGTTCACTGGGACCTGGTGTAAAATCTATGGTTATTAAAAACCCAGCCATGTCTTTTATATTTTGAATCCAGCATCCCATCATTAACTGCTGCACTCTAGTAGGCATATTCTGCTGAATGATCTGGATTATCTGAGTGTCTATGAATGGAAAGATGATCAACATCTGGAGAGAGGCTATCTGTCTCAGAAAGAATTGTATAAGGGTCTCTTTAACTATTGACCCATATGTCTGTCTAAGTATAGAGTAATAAATACAATCCTGATGTTTCTCACTCCAGAAGGGTTTGTGCTGGCAGGATTTCTTATTGCAGCAATCTCACCAGGACTTGGTATAGCTGTGTAAGTAATAGAGGGCCAGGGCCACCTGGTTGGCTGTTGGGATTTTTCTGAAACTGGAATAGTTGTTTCAAATTCTCTAAAAGTGGTTTTTTGGTTTCTTTCCAACCTCTTCTTTGAAGGACTTAACTTGCTGAATTTGGATTAATACATATGGGCATTTTCTAAGATACTACTTGGCTGGTCTCCCTTGTTTCCTTCATACTGTTCTCCTAATTCAAGAAATTCATGCTAGAGACTGCCAGTAGCCTGCCTCTGGTAGTTAGGGAACTCTCCATACTTCCTCTGATTTCTCCAACACTGATAGCATCCTTAAACCCTTCCATAGGTTCACTGATGCTTGGCACTGGCTCCATTTCCTTGGGAGTATTTTCTGGGTTGCTAGTATTTGAGTTCACTTTGAAATTTTTTCTTTGTGATGCCTTCACCTCCACAAGGCCTTTCCTCATCTCTTGGATACTATCTGTAATTACAATTCTCTCTTGGGCTGCAACTTGATTGCTATGAGTTATGTTCTCCTTCAGCTCATGCACTTTATTTTTATCTCACTCTGCATTTCCTCATATTCCCTTAGCTTACTAGTCATGTTTATTCCAATTTTAAAAACCTTCTCTTTTATGACCACTTCCTGTTACTCAATCTGTTCCCCAATTGCTCTAATATTTCTTTTCATTATCTTCATTTTATTCTTAATCTCCTCCTGATTCTTGTTCAACATAATGGTGAACTCCACCCAGACTTCTTTATATTTCTACTGGTGGCTGATTATCAGTTCCTGTGAGCCTTTGCACAGCCTTTCTCCTAATTATCTCTTTCTTTCTTTCCTCTTCTGATCCCTTTCATCCATTTTTTGTCTCTCTTTAACTTTTTTGCTCAAGACCTCAAATCTTTGTTTATTTTTTCAGTCTCTCTTGTCTGCATCTAACTTCACCTTCTTGCTTGCTTCTGCCCTCTCCCTCATCTCCTTCAGTATTAGGCTCAGATTTCATGGCTCTCTTTTGGCCTCTATCAGTTTCTCCCTTTGGATTTCTCTTGGAGGTTCCTCCAAAACAGCTGCCCTTCCATGTCAGCTTCTTCCCCATTCTGGCTGTACTCACTTCCCCATCCATCTCTCTCTGTACTGCTGTGGTCTTTATCCCTACACTTCATTTTCTTTCCTGACTCCATCTCATCCCCTTCACTCACTACTCCTTCATTTTGTCCTCTGTATTACTGTCCATTTTGTTTCTATGCACCAAATTGTCTATTCTATTTTCTTTCTCATTCCGAATTAATTGTTTTTATGTAATCTCCTATTGTGGCTGTTTGTTATTCTCCATACAGCAAAAATGACCTGTCTAGTGCCTTCCTAGCTTTGCCCTATTTAATCTAATTTTCCATATTTCCAGGTGCTTCTCTCATTCTATGTATATATCACTACACTGCTCTAATATTTATTTTTATAAAGACACCTGCTCAACATTCTAAAATTAAACATAAAAAAATTTTAATAATAAAATAATATTAATTAAATTGACATTAACTCACTGCCCTTATCTTTTCTTCCAGCTGCTTTGGGTTTCTAAAATAAAATTTGAAGGTTCATGATTGTACCATTTTCATATATGTTTTTTTTAAATATCTGTGCCTGTTTTTAAAAAAATACATTACATTTTACAATTTGTAACTTGCCTTATACATTTCATTCTTATTTCCAATCCAATTCATTTTAAAGATTTTAAAATAATGGACCCTCTTTCCTCTACTTCCTTTCAATTTAAAATTCTCTTTCTCCACTCTTCATGATGAATTTATTTAAGGCCAACTTGTAACCTATTCAAATCATCCCCAGATGCCAGTCATCAATGAGCAGGAAAGTTTACATAAAATACTTGATAACCATATTTCACTATACATTAATGCAAAAATTTTACATATATAACACAAATATTAGTACACAGATTCATGGAACATATTTCATGCTAGTAACATCAAACATGAGGAAAAATTTATATATCAAAACAAAAAAATCTTACTCTGCTCAGAATTGCAGAGAAATAATTCATGCCCCATTATTTGGGGGTCCAAATCTGGGATTTTTTTTTACATATATCATGGCCTAAGGCAAGAAAAAATAACTGAATCAAGTTATGTGAAAAACAGTTCAGCCACATGTTGACATGCCATATCCAGGAAAAAAACCTATGTGTCAGTCAAATTTTGTACATTCACATAACAGAATCCAGGCAAAGAGACCAAATCTGATTAGAGTAGGATGGTGAATTTCCTAATCCAACCATGCTTCAACTCATTTACCAGTACTCTTATGACTTACTACCTACAAATAGCATACTTGAGGTTATACAATTTCTATATTTCATGGCTGGCATAGGTCAGGGAGAAGCATGAGACTCTAGGTTTAAATACAGCCAAATTAACTAAATTATAACAAAATTAACCATAGAACCTGCAAGTTAAAGTTTCTAATTTACTATTAGTGCATAGATTGTTCATGGATATTCTATCAATAACCAGGATTGACTTGGATTGGAGTTTGGATAATGAGAAATAACATGAAATCCAAGATATGGTTAACATATTTATTAATGAATAATATAAATGATAATAAATAATATGATTCATCAGTGTAGGATGTGTATGTAGGCATTACAGTATATGATAGAGCCACAATTTGTGCTCTACCTTAGTAAGTAAATGAAAATGTTTTGCATACATAAGTAATCACAGGGATAGTGCCATTAATAAATATGCCAAATCCTATCTATAATTTGTTGTTGTGATTTATTAAGTAATTATACTAGCATTTGGAAAACTATCTATAACATATTACATTATAGTCATATTTTTAATAAAGAGCATAAGCATATAAACTAGCTCGACAATACAGATAGAATTAAGACCTCATTATATTTTTTCAGACTAATGCTGAACATTCAATGATGAAGGGCAAAGACTTGGCTGCTCTGGGTGGTCAATATGCTATGGCACAGGAAAATATTAATCATAAGGTCACCCTGTGGACAGATTATTAGATTCAAGAGTTCTTGTGACAAACACTAGTACCCTGAGACAGAGCATAATAATGATTATGAGATGAACATTTAGAGTTTGATGGCAGGATAACTTACATGCTTGCCTGGTCTTCTAATGTTGGGTTTGCTGATGCACTTTCTCTAAAAAGAGAAAAATGGGATGGCTTAACCAATGTCCCACTGTAATAAGAGGCAGCAAAACATTAATACTTATTTAAATACTATCTGATACACCAAGCAAGAAAGATGGCATATAACTTAAAATTATATGCACCCGAATATCTTAATCAGCTTTACCAATAGAAGCCAATTCTTAAACTAGCATTACAATAAATACACTACCAAAAGGGAAAATGATATTATTAATCTTGTTGTCACATTGCAATATATATGTTATGGTAATCACAATTTTAAGGAGGGAAAATATATTTGAAAGGACTTAATACTTGGATTAATAAAGAAATATAGTTTACAATTGTCTCTAGGCTAGTCTAGTTCTTATTACAACATAAATCAAAAATGCAGATTGTATTATTAAAGGCAAGGCACATTATACCATTAAATAAAATAAATAATTAAAATAACAATTGCAAGTATAGGATTTCAAAATAGCATGCACAAATGGAGACATTAAGAAAATAATTATATGAAGATATTTCAAAATTTTATCTCCTCTAAAATTTACTAAAGTTTAAACACTCACTGTTTGACGTATTGGCATATATAATACATATTAAAAGATTTTAAAATAATCATAAGAAAAAGTGTAGGCACAACTGCAGTGATAGATAAAAAATATATCAGACATTAAGAAGTTTTAAATAGAATAGAATTTACACAGGTGGATAAACAAAGTTACATAATTTCAAAGAATGCTGAATATCGACAAAGTTTATAATGACATTAACTTGAGCATTTAGAAAATGTTACATTTAATTACATTTAGAAAGCTTGTAATTTATATTCAAAGTTTTTTTAAAATTAAATAGCAATTGATACAGACTAAAAGATTGACCCAGAATATTGATAGACACAGAGCTTTGCAGTTTTGACTTTTAATTATTAGTTATTCATTCAGCTGGATGTGCAGGTGCTCAGACTTCAGGCATGATGGTGATATTTCCTGCCTGATTAATGGTGTCTTCTTCTCCCAACTAGCAGTGCTGTTGTAAGATGATTCATATAGCAGTGTTCAGTTGTTCAGGACATTGGCTGAAATAAACTACACTGTTCTCCCCTAGAGAAGCAGCAAAATTCAGTCTTTCTTTAACCAGACATTTAAAATTTAGACTGGTGCAGAATAGTTATTAAACACTTATACAAAATAGTGTCTCTTTCTGCTCAAAAAAATCCTATTTATATATTTGTGACTCAAGCCCTTCCTCACAATGAATTTATTTCACCTGAAAACCCATTAACTTTAAGTTTTACATTTAAAATTCAAATATTGTGAAAATTGATTCTGAAACAATAGTGCTGGTCCAGTGACTTTAATTGAATTCCTGATTTATTGAAAATACATTAGTTTACAGCACTTACAAATTTTAGATTGATTTTACCACAGGTGAGGTAATTTTGTCAATTTGTTTACCCCCATTTCATTTTTAATTAATAATGACTAAAAGCTTTTAATAAAACTAACTCATGCCATCCTATATACGTAATATTATACAGGGTGGATTATATGTTTACATATGAATTTATACTTTAAATAAAATTAATAAATTGACTTTTAATATTAAATATGTAATAAAAATTTCTTTTCTTCATAAAAATAAAATTTAGACAATTAAATATGCTGTGACATTCAGTATAGCATATGTATGTGGCATTCATTCATATGTACATATATAATGCTGTACAAATAGCTATGGTAACACATTTATACATCTGTTTTATTTATTTTGATAGAATTTAAACATAGCACAGATGGGTTGGAAATCAGATTGAAGATGAAATGGTAAGGAATCAAAAGGATTACCATGATCAAAAGGATTACCATTTCAATGTATATATATATATGACATTATTTGTTTTTATCCATATGTAATTCATATTACTAACATACTGATGTGCTGACCTGAATGGGATCAACCTTTAGTGAAAAGTAAAGTTATTATTCTATAAAAGTGTACAAATAATTAATAATAAATGAGGGATTCAAATTTAAACTTCCTCAGCTTGGTTTTTGGAATACTGTATCTCTATCAAAACTAGACTAAAATTTTATTATGACAAACTTTCCATAAATTAAAATATCAAATTTTGTTAATAGTAATCTTATCAACTCCTAAATTAATGGCATATTTTGAAATAATGATTTGCCAAGCTAATTTTATTTTACATTTTTAAAAAGTATTTTTCTTCAGAAAAATGATTTTGATATCATCAGATTGAAACAGATGATATACTCAAAAATATAGAGGTAGATTCTGGCAGTTTATATGTACTATATAAATCAGAGCTGTTTAAAACATAGCCCATGGGTCACACACAGTTTGCAGTGAGGGTTTGTGTGGCCTGCCTAAAGGTTTTGATTTATTTTGTGTGGAAAAAATTAAATAAGAAATTTAAATTGAATGCTTAACAGATGTTTTATTTCTAGCACTAATCAATAATTGTGTTGTTGATATTATTATTTGATGTTTGTACATCAATGTACATCCATAAGTTGTATCAAGCAATCAGTATTACAATGTTTTAATCTAATACATATGCTTCAAGAAATCATGCACAATTAGTTCTGTTGAGTTATAGTTTGTCCGTAATTAACAGTTGGACACTCTAATAATTTAATACATGTACCTATTATTTTTGGATGCAGCCAAAATCAGCCTCATGAGGTGTAATGGTGCAAGACCCCAGATTTGCATTGTTTATGTGATTTGCAAAAATCAAAACCTTTTCACTTACTAAATGTAAGTAACTACATTTTCTTTTTTGTCCAAAACTCATTTGTAGGTCATATAATGACTATCGTATGCAAAGTAAAACAATTGTAGACACACAAGTTGTGTGAGGATGAAGATTTTTTAACTACATACAAGATGTATACCTAAATGTTTCTCAACAATACTTTAAATATGATTGTTTAATAACTAATAATTTCTATACTATAAATGCAATTTGTGCAAATGTATTGAACCAATACTTGAGTAACCAAAATAAATTAAATATAATGCAAATATATATATATATATTACTTTCTTGAGTGTGTATTGTTGTTGTTTTTTTTTGTTTGTTTTTTTGCAAATCTTAATCATTTTTAAGTTAAATTTACACTAATTGTAAAGCAATATGACTATATCTGGAATAAGATATTTTTTTAAATATCTAAGCGATTTTATCACATGCAAAAGAACTCCCCCTCCAACCCCATAAAAAGCATTATAGATTCTGTTTTCTTTGCATGAGCTCTGGATGTGGAC
This sequence comes from Epiperipatus broadwayi, assembly GCA_028023455.1. Lineage (NCBI taxonomy): Eukaryota > Metazoa > Onychophora > Udeonychophora > Euonychophora > Peripatidae > Epiperipatus > Epiperipatus broadwayi. The sequence continues at coordinate 687,316 of JAQFVV010012680.1, read as the reverse complement.
CTTACTAAATATTTTTTTTAATGCAGTCCTTGGATTACTTAAATCTGGATAACCCTGGTATAAATAAACATATTGAGCTGTTCTAGACTATAAATTTCCTTATTTATATCCAATCAAATATAGTTGAATAAATCTTGCAATCCAGGCCATAAAACAATTATGCCTTGTGATTACACTCAAGCTTGTCCTTAAAAATGTTTATAAGATTATTTAAAGATAATCAGAAACTCATTATTTGTAAAAATGATTATTTTACACATAAATTAACTACATAGGACACATCTATGTATGGATTCTCAATAATTGTTATGCCATTTTTCTGATTATATTCTTATAATTCTCTATATTTTTTTTATAATTTTCTATACTACTTTGACCACTTTCAAATTTGCAAATATGTGAATGAAACTGATGGTTTGGTACAGATGTAGATAACTTCTAATAATTAATAGTTTCATGCTTTTCTGGTAATTGTCTTGCTAATTTTGAATCTAAAAATGTAGTAGCTCTATTAATGTTTACATATCATTTCATTTAGGATTTTACAATTGCTTTTAATAAAGTATTGTGTAATGTATATTATAAAAGCAAGAACAGTTCTCCATTCTAGTGCCATCTAGTGTAATCTCAAGTAATCACTGTTTATGCAAATGCATATAAAATCCTATTCTTAGTATTTACTTTTTTAGTTCAGTCTCTAGCTTTTGTTTTTATCAATGAGGCCTGTGACTGAATGTTGGAGGAAATGCAGGTATAGATTCAGTAATGATCTTTAATACCATTTTACTTGTTTAATTAAAAACTTGAAATTCAAATCAATCTAAGCTTTTAAATCCAAGTCAATCTACTTAAAATTTAGGTTCAAAAGCTTTGGTTAATTTGGATTTGAGATTTATAGACTAACAGCTAAAATGGAGATAAATATAATGCTGGATGGATGTCTTCATTCCTTTGAATTCCAAATTTCATTGCTAAAAAAAAAAGCCAGAATTTGATCTTTTGATTACTCAAGCTTACAATAGATGGCAATAAAGTTAAGAACTGCTCTTATATTGTTTGAGCTGAGGATTTTGGTGATCTGTTGTTATTATTAATATATATATTTGTATTCATTATCACTATATGCAATATGTGATTGGCTTTAAGCTGTTATGTTATAATTAAAAAAGTGAATAATAATAATAATGATATTATTATCCTCATTATGTATTTTACAAAATTATACCATATTTATTATTTTTGGTAGACCTAGATAGTTTTCTATTGCATGATATCTATGTTAATTCTTGTATTGTCTGTTCTTAAATGTATATAAGTATAGAATTATTATTGATATATATCACCAGTCCTTACTGTGTTAGAAAGTGTCTACTGTAACCACCAGCTGACTGAGCTAAGAGTTCTCAATTGGTATTGCCAGATTTTTACTTAGAATATAGTCGTAGGCTGTTTATTTACAATAGTCTCAGAATGTTCAATTCTTTTGTCACTGACCATTCAATAAATATTGATTTTACTGACCATTCAATAGATGTTGACCATTAATCTTTTTACATATTGAAAAAATGTTTGAAACGTTGGTAATTGTATTTTATTGTTTTGACATTTATAAGTATTGTGCGTGGTTAATATATACATCTTTTTTTGTGCGTGTTATTAATTTTTATATTTATTCCCTATATTTGTAATTTATTGTTTGAATTCATCTTTGTAAGTTATTCTCTGTATGATTTTTTTAGGTAATTAATGTAAATATTTATTTTTTATTTCATTTATAATTAATATAAGGACTATTCTGAATAATTCCTGACACAAACTTGTTTGGTTCTGTCTTTTATATATGTATATTATTTATTTATAATAATTAGTTATTATTATTATTATTTTTTTTAAACTTTTTTTATTGGAATTGGAAAGGGCATACGCTGCTGATAGTATATAGATTGAACATCGTTTAATTATTTATATATCCACTGAATAAGGTGTCATTATTTAGTAAAAGTGTAGAATTCATGTAACCTAATTGTTGTACAATAAAATATATTATTGAAATATATATATATTTGTTATTCTAATCTCACCACTCAACAGCAATAATAGATTACGTTTATTTTAAATAAGGTAGTGACATTATTATAAACACGTTCCGGTTAGCTAGTTAAAAATTTAATATTGATATTAAGTGAGTTCGTTGTTTGCTGAAAGGCAGAAATGTATTTAGCATTTCTGGTTCACTAAATCAGACCTTGATTCTAATAAAAAAGAATTGGGTCACTCAAATTTTGTAGAACTTTTAGCATTCAATATTACCACTTTGATTGATAGCTGAGACATATGAAAATAATACCATAGTACGCGTATTACTTTTTCCATATTGCAAAATTTTTGTAAAATGCTGTATAGGATCACAATAGAAATTACATCACGTATTAAATAATCCCCCGCCCCTAATTTAAAATTATATTATTCATTTAAAATAGTCAGTATACTTCTTCGCTATCAGAGGCTCATAATATACAATGGTTGCGTAACTACTTGCTATATCTTTTACCTAGGTTCAAATCCAAGCTAAATCAAAAGAAATTTTTGTTTTCAGATTATTATCGGACATAATTTTTTTTTTCAGATGGATAAGTAGGCAATCCATAGCCACATAATCCTTACTATCATCTGTCATCTATTAGTTAGTAAATATTATACTAGATGGCGGAAAGGTAGTGAAATAAAAATGTATAACTCTTGCTTATTTCTTTCTATTTATTATTCATGTTAAGCATTTAATAATTATTCTTTGCTCTCTCTTTTTTTTTAATTACTATTTTTTTTATCATAAATAGATCATTCTGTTTTTTCTTGTTTAATGCTTGCATTGTAAAAATTAAATTATATCCTAACTATAGTTTGCTGTTATTCAATTGTTTTAAGTGTCCATAAGAAAACACATATATACGTACGGTACGTGTAGAGACAAACTATACATATAGAGTTCAAACTATGGTGAAAATCTTAATTTTTAAAAGATCCAAACAAGATAATAGTTCATTAAATTAAAAAAAATCTACAAATGTCTATGAAATAACAGAATTTTTTAAAAAAAGTCAACAATTTTATAATATTCCAGAAGTAATCTAATTTGTCTATAGTTATAAAAACTTTAAATCTGTAAAACCAAATATTAAAACAACAACAATAATAATAATAGCAACAACAACATCATCAACAACGACAATTTAATTTAATTACTGTCAAAATTATAGCATTATGCCAATTACAGAATTGTACCATAATTAATAAACAAGCAAGTATATATATATATATTTCATTTCGGTCTATATGCCATATTTTCCAGTAATATTATTAATACATTTTTTTAAATCTAATTCAAAAATATTATCATCAGTAAAATCTTTCTTATAAAAATATTACGTAAATGACACAAAAGAGATTTTAATGTGTTAGATCGACAAGCCTTAATGTAAAATAAATTAGATGTGTGTTTTATGTAAACACTTATTAATAGATATATAGGAGATTGTATTTGTGAAAATGATTTTTTGAATGACAAGTTTATATAATAATTTAATATCTCTGATTTTTCTTCTAACAAATAGGGATTATGATTATTTAATTTAATATATTTAGAAAATTTATCCTACAATAATTGAATTCTGATAATATATCATTTGGAACTTTATTTTCCAAAATAGGCAGAATCAAAGAGGGAAATAATTTATGCTTTGTAAAGTTATTATATTATCAGCTTGCATTAGAATTACACTCTGGATTGTAAAAGCTTTATTTACCATTATTTCAATATGATGCCAAGGCCTTATGGATATCTATCCAATTTATTTTATGACTGTCCGTATAATAAGGAAAGTTTAAAAATTCAAATTTCTTGAAGTAAAAAAAAACACTTGAACATTTTTCCATATTAATATGCATCTTATTATCTTTATACTATTTTAGAAAATGGATATCTTTTTGTAACATAATGTGATGCTGATGATGATGATGAGAAGGAGGATGCTACAACTTGTAGAAATATACCCATTAACGAGTGTAAAAATATTCATATCTAAATTTATGGATTTATTATTTAGCATTCTATCTCAGTATATACTTATACATGTAAAATATCAATGATCCAAAATCACCTGATTTTACTACTATTTTTGGATTTGTAAACTTTTTGAATTTCAATAATATTTTTACCTTTTATCACAAAACCAAATTCCATTAAAATGTAAATGAATATGAATTTTATTATATATACTTGAATTCAATGTAAATACCTTTTAAATAGTCAAAATAAGGGTCATAGATCACATGACTCTATCTCTTAGCTCGTAAGTTATAAACAGTGAGGATTGCCAATTTCTCTACAAGCTTTATGATAAATGCTTAAACCAGAGCCAGCACTTAAAATATCTCTGTTAGGAACCCCTCCCCAACTCCTGAACATGGTTTCGTTTTATTTAACTAATAATTAGTTAAATTTATCATGTATAATACAGATAGACCAGTAATCTAAATACCTGTAATTCAAAAATTACTTTTATTCAAACAAAATTATCAAGTATTGTTTTCTTTTATTGTTTTAACTACTATCCCTATAAAAAATATTTTGTGCTGACGCAAATATAAGCATATTCTGTATTTTAAATGGTATATTATAAAATAAATTTATACAGAATATAACATTTATTTCAAAGCTATAGATAATAAAATTAATAATTATTTACGTTTTAATAATAGTACAAATGCTTGCACTTCGTAGTACAGTACTCTATATGAGAGTTTGGTGCTCTTATTAACAGCATGTGTAATCATATGCAATGGTGATCATGTGATTTTTGATGGTATTTCCTTTTTCAACTGAATTTGGGTTTATAATGAGTGGGGAAATTGTTTATTGCTAAAATTCAAAAATTTTACAAATCCAAAGAGCGTACTTTGGAATAATATTAAACGACCTGCATACGCTTGTTTTTATATCAACACACACACAAAACATCATCATCATCATCATCAACCATTATCAATTCACTGCAGAATGAAGGTCTCTCCAAGTTTAATCCATCTTCTCCGATCTTTAGCTTCTCTTCTCCACATCACCCCTGCACACTTTCTTATTTCACCCATCCATCTCACATGTTGTCTCTTTCTGGGTCTTTTACAATCTCTTGGAATCCAGTTTAAATTTTCAATTGTCCATCTATTATCATCTCTTCTAGCAATATGTCCAGCCCAACTCCACTTCAATCTTTTAATTTTTTCAATGAGGTCAGTAACACCTGTTTGTTCTCTTACCCATACTTTGCGTTTATGATCTCTTCTTGTTACTCCCAACATACATCTCTCCATACTTCTTTGAGTGGTCTGAAGTCTCTGTATTGCTCTTTTATTAAGTGTCCAAGTCTTAGATCCATAAGTAAAAACTGGTAAAACACATTTGTTAAAAACCTTCCTTTTCAAATACATAGGCATATTTCCTTTTAGTATCAAGTTATTTCTACCAAAAGCATTCCAAACAAGTTTAGTTCTATGATTAATTTCCTCCATTATGTTTCCATCAGTATTAATAATCTGACCAAGGTATTTGTAACTGTTAACTTCTTCTAATTCATCATAATCAATCTTTATTTTCATATTTTGAGCAAATCGATTAAACATTACTTTAGTCTTTTTAACATTTATCTTTAGTCCTACTTTCATCTGATAACTCCTGCAACATTTCCTGCAGCTCTGAAGCATTATTTGCAAAAACAACTACATCATCTGTGAAATCTAAATGACTTAAATAATCTCCACTTACTTTCACTCTTTTAGTTTCCCATTTTAATCCTCAAAATACTTCTTGCAGCACTGCTGTAAAAAGTTTTGGAGATATGGAGTCACTTTGTCTTACACCTTTCTCAATGTTGACTTTCCCAGTATCATTATGTAATCTAATTGTTGATGTTGCATTTTTATAAATATTCTTTAAAATATGACAATATCCTTGATCTTTACCTTGATGATCCAATGCTTTAATCACTGAAGAAATGTTTATAGAATCAAATGCCTTTTCATAATCTACAAATCCAAAACATAATGACAACTCATATTCATTTGTCCTTTCTATAACTTCTCTTAATACCTGGATATGATCTACTGTACTAAAACCACTTTTAAATCCAGCTTGTTTCTTGGTTGGTGGAAATCCAATGTTCTCTGTAGACGAGTTGTAATTATTTTGGTAAAATTTTTATATAAAACTGATAAAAAGCTGATAGGCCTGTAATTTCTATATCTTCTTTATCTCCTTTTTTAAATATTAATATTATTACTGCATTCTTCCAATCATCAGGTACATCTTTATCATTTAGACATTTGGTATATAACTTTGCTAAAAAAAATTCTATTTCTTCACCTGCTTTTTTTAATATATCAATTATAATTCCATCATTACCTGGAGCCTTTCCTTTCTTCATACATTTAATTGCATGTGTCACTTCTTCATTTAAAATTCTGGGCAATTCGGAAGATGTAATAGATATAAGAAGTACTTGTTCTTTATTATTATATAATTCTTGATAAAAATCTTCTACCAATTTCATGATGTCATCTCTCTTTTTAGTAATAATTCCATCTTTTCTTCTTATTGCAGATATAAATTTCCTACCAATACCAAAATGTTGTTTTACATTCTTAAGACTTTTATTTTCTTCTACAGCTTTCCTTACTAGTTCATAGTTATACTTTCTTATATCATTTTCAACTCTTTTCCGCACCATTTTACAAAATTCAAGATATTCAATTCTTTTTAATGTGTCATTTTTATATATCTTCATATTCCTTCTTTTCTTCATAAATTCTCTAGTCTCAGTAGAAATTTTATTGGTCAATTGCTGCTTTTTACTACCAGCTATCTTTGTTGCCGTTTTTAAAAGTGTATCAGTTATTTTCATATTAATTTCATTCAAATCTGAATCAGGTTCAAAATCTACTAATACTTGAAACCGATTTGTAAGTTCTAATTTAAATTCATTAGAATGTTTCTGAAGATTAGAAATATCAACTGTAAATATTGTTTTTCTTAATAATTTTTGTCTCTCTAGTTTTACATTAACATATATCTTACACCTTACTAATCGATGATCACTTCCTGTGTTAGATTTATTAAGAACATTACAACCTTGAAATATGTATTTCCTGTTAGTCAAAATATAATCCAATTCTGCTGTACCTTCATTTGGATGCTTCCATGTCCATTTCCTTTTAACATTTTTCTCAAAAAAAGAATTCATAATATAAAGTTTTTCTTTTTCTGCAAACTCCACAAGTCTATGCCCTCTCTCATTTTTATTACCATAACCAAAATTACCTATAGCACTTTCATCTTTCATTTGCTTACCAATTCTAGCATCAAAGTCTCCCATAACAATTTTAAAATGTTGTTTACTCTGATCAAAAGCCTTTTGTACATCCATATAAAAATCTTCTACTACTTCATCACTATGAGAACTTGTTAGGGCATAAACCTGAATTATCTGCATTTGGTATCTACTATTAAGTTGTATAACTAATCTTGCTACTCTGTTCGATACACCATCAATCTCCACAATATTGTTCTTCCACTTTTTATTTATAATGAATCCTACTCCACTTGTATTTCCAATATGTGTGCCTTTATAATAGAATATATGTCCAATTTTTAAATCAATTATCTCTTCACCTTTTCTTCTAACTTCACAAAGTCTAATAATGTCCCATTTAATATAAGACAATTCTTCTTCTAATTCTTGCAATCTTCCTTCACTTGAAAGTGATCTGCAGTTATAAGTACCTAAATAAAAATTTGTCATCAAATGGCAGCCTGGGTCCACAATCAGGGGATTCTTAGCACCCTCCGCCTTCGGCCACCAACCACTGCCTTGGTTGGTGACTTTACAGCCTCCTGGGAACAAGGACCATGCTTTATTTTTGTCTGTCATAATTGTATATATGTATTGGAAAAATATTATCATTTACACAAACCTTCATTCTGCCTTATCAGGTTCAGATACATAGATGACACTTTTGTCATATGGCAACAGGAAAAAATAAATTAGCTGATTTTTTCTTACATTTAAATAATATACATCCTCATATTAAATTTACAATGGAGACAGAGTCTGATGGAAAACTCCCTTTTCTTGATGTTCTAGTCACCAAAACACAAAATAGTTTATCTTTTTTGATTTACAGAAAGAATACACACATGGACAGATATTTCCATTCTCATCATCACTCAACTCAGATAGTCTCTGTAGTCAAAACTCTTTTAAATAGAGCAATTAACCTTTCAGATAAGTGACATCTGAAAGAAGAAATAAATAATATTAATAGTGTTTTATTAGCAAATAGTTATAATTATAAATTTATAAAAAAAAAAAGCCTTATTTCAAGCCCAAAATGGACAAAATAGGAAACAAAAAGATGATAAATCAGCTATTAGGATTTGTGTTCCATATGTAAAAGGAACTACAGACAGTATTGGATGTATATTAAAATGCTATAATATAGATACAACATTTTCTATTCATCAAAAGATCAGCAATATAATAACCAAGCCTAAGCATTCAATCCCTCTTGAATCTCATGGTGTTTATCAAATCTCATGTGAAAATTGTAAAGCTTCTTACATAGGTATGAGTAATCATCACATCAGTGTTAGAAGAGATGAGCATGCTAATACAGTTAAACAACACTCATCATCATCAGCACTCTCACTCCATACTATAGATTCAGGTCATAAAATTGATTTTTCTAGTACCAGGATCATATCCAGATGTGATAATCTCTACCAGTTGAAAATCAGAAAAGCCATTGAGATATTTAAAAGGTCAGATTGTATCAATAAGCAAGATCATACATGCAAACTTCCTCCTATTTGGAAAGATTTTTTTTAAAAGACATTCTTAATTTAACATTTTTGCTATTGGTGGAACTTTAACGTTTTTTTCAAATCAGTGATTCTACCGCCTCTACAACCGTCTTTCTACCTTTAATCACCCAGTGGATGACTTATGTGATCAAGTCAAAACGTTGGTATATTAATATTTAAATTTTTTCACACAGATGAACCTGCAAAATATGTCTTTTATATATGCAACCCGTGAAAATCTTCGTATCAACATATATATATAACAAAACTGCAAATGAAACAATGTCATATTGTAATTATTTGTTGGATTAGTTCCATCATCTAATATTTGAGCTTTTTTTAAAAAAAAAAACATTTAACAGTTAATGTTACACATGAAAATAGTCCAGCATATAATTAAAATACCATCATCACAAACTAAAATAATGCCACATTATTATTTTATTTTATAGCAAAAATAATGCTGAAAATTAATGCTCTTATCAAAGATTAAATGAATGATTGGTAAAGAACGACATTGAAGAAAAAGAATGTGGAAAAACAGGTTAATAAATAAAAATATACAAGTCCAACACGGCTAAATCAGCTGGAAAGTTTGGTGTTGCCAAAAAAGTCTAGTTTTACTAGTTTACATTTTAAAGTGATCATAAGTGAAATTACTTGTTATTACTAGGAAGTAATTGCTGAAAATTGAAAAACACGTGAAGAAGATGAGTATTTTCTAAGTAAAAAAATAACTTCGTCATATCTATAAATATGACAATCTCAACAATAACAATAAAACAACTAAACATGAATATTTGTTGTGAAAAAAGAGTTCATTATTTTAGTCACAATACAGAAAGGAAACAAGATGAAATCATTGCTTTATTAAAGAAATCACTGATATTAAATATTTTTATGGGTGCATATATGCATTTAGCAGAAAAAGAAAGGAAGCACGTTAATTTTAGAAATTTTCTTAGTTATCTTTATATAATTGCAATTTGTGAAAATATTAAATTAAAGACGTAACTTTTTTATGTATGGAGATGATAATCTGGAACAACTGATGAATGCTGGTTTATCACGAAATACATATATTGGTGATTATTTATCTTTTCAGCATGTGTGTGATCAAGTGTATTAGCGGTATGAGAGAGCATGATGGTTGAGGGTCATGTGAAAGTCTGAGTTCAAACCCCCTATATATTACATATATAAGTGCAGGTATGAAAAAGCCTGTTCTGTAGAAAAAAATTCATATTTCTATATTGGATTTGTAAAACCATACATTTATTAATTGAATTGGAAATGGAAATAATTAAAAAAAGAATAATAAATCAAGAAATGACATATTTTGGATATGTTGATGATACTTTAACAATTGGTAACAAAAAAGCTATAATTAATATTTATAAATAATTTAATAATAATATATACATTATAAAATATACTATAAGCATTTATTTTTATAGCGTCTGTATATAATTGTAATTACATTCATATCGGCCTTTCAAGCCAATTGTGCAAACGCTTTGCGAGTGTTAAATAATAAATGAATACCCTCTGACCAATACAAGATATAGAATTTATGCGATATGAATGTAATTAAAATATACTATAATGGAATTTAATGTTAAAATAAAGTGTTTAGATATCAAAATTAAGATAGCTAGTGGTAACAAAATTATATTAAAATATTTCATTAAAGAAGATAAATTAAGAAAGATAATTTCTATAGATTCACATAATGCATTGATACAAAAAATGGCAATTATTAAAAATTTTAAACATAAAAATGATACATATAACACAGATAGAAATATAGTTATTTTACAAAAGGAATAATTTATTGAAGTATATACTAATTATGGATATAACCCTAAGAGTATTGAAAATATATTTTTTAATTATAAACCACCTAATTCAAATATTACATGATCACCATATCTTATTCTAGCACATAACTGTTATTAAGCAGGCAAAACTCTCCATACAGTAGTGCCACCCTGTGCCAATCAGAGTAATCAATTTCATTCTCATAGTTTTGTAGTTAATTAGAGATAAAAGGTGGCTGCAGGAGGGTTGCATTAGATCATAAGATCTAGGTATAGTGCCCCCAGATCCAAGGCTCCTCACTGACGTAGGCCACAAGCCAGAAACTAGGCTGGGAATATTGGATGAGTAGGCACTAAATGGCAATTTTATGCACAAGCCTTCTGGCATCCATTTATTTCTCTGGTTGGCACAGAATGGCACTACTGTATGGAGAGTTTTGCCTGTTTAATTCAAATATTAATAATAATTGTATTATAAATAATACTAGCAGTCTATGAATAATAAAAAGTGGATAAAACTTTCATACTTTCCTAAAATTTATCATATAATACTAAAAAATTATATAGATAAAAGCATTAATATAATAGGATGGTCAAATAGTAAAAATCTTGACAAATTAATAGATAATTATAAAATAAGAGATATGAAATATAAAAAGGAAATTGTATATAAAATTACTTATGGAAATTTCTGCATGGTTTATTATGGACAAACAGGAAAATGATTAGATGAAATAGCATAATAATGCTATTAATAGAAGAGATGATAGATTGATCTTATATATATTCACTATTTAAAATGTGGACATAAAATAGACTGTGTCAAAAATATAAGTCCTTTAAATTATATTAAAGAAACTAATAGAAAAATATATGAAACCAGTTACATTAATTACAACAAAAATTATTGTATGGACATATATAAAACATCAATTAATTTGATTAATAATTGGTTAATGATAAATGAATGGAAGGTTATGCAATATTCATTTACACAGGGGTTGTTTTTTTGTATGTCTTAAAAATATTAGTTATAGTTAATTTTATAAATAATATAGGTGTCGCTATATATACAATGTAGTTTTTCTTGGTATGATTGCTGAGATATTCTTGACTTCGTTTAAGAAGTAGCTACAGTACATCACATCACATGCAATTGTAAATTAGTTAAACAAATTGAAAAGGGCAAAAATTAATATTTGCAGAACAAAGCTGTTTTGTGTATGATTATTGTTATATATATTATTGCTGTTATATAAAGATATTTTATATTATATTAGTGATTTATTTATTAAATTAAATGTATTCATGAATTTAATATGATATAAACAATGTCAAATGTGGAGCTACTTCCATGTAAATAATTTTAGAGTAATATATCTTTACAGAACTGTTGCTATGAAACTGTCAATTATATTGATACATCATTTTGCCTGCATTATTTGACATTAAATATATTTATTTATTAGAACCAAAAAATATACAATCATGGTCTTTAAGTAAAAAAATTAAGCTGTCATTTCTAATATGGTGATGTAATGAGAACACAAAAATTTGAAAGTTTTCTATTTATTAATATATTATAACAGGATGGGGTAATTTGGGTGGTCGTACCTGGGATAGTGGCAAATCATCATCATCATATAATAAGTAGTTTAAATAATGAAATTTAATAAAAAATATAAATGATTATATTTAAGATATAAAAGATATTAAAGTAAGAGATATTAAAAAATGTTAAAAGTAATGATATTAAAAAATATATATAAGTAATGTTTAATATTATAAAATGTCAGTAATTTTATATATTATAAAAGTGCATGAAAGATCTTGATATCTCTCTGAGATCAGCCAACTAGATCTCTGGTAAACTCCTTAGAGCAACTAAAATTAACTAAATTCACCAGCATTATCAATAAGTAAGTACTAGTAATACTCAAAAGAAACCATTTCATCATCATGAATGGCCAACAATCAAATAAATCAATAATCAATCTTGTGGCTGGATTCGAAATAAGTCTATTATATACCAGGCTAACTATTGAGCCATTGCCAGCATAGTGCAATTATTTACACATAATTTGGATACACCATCTTAAGTACTCATCCATTAGAATAGATTATCATAAAAACAATAATGCTGGGATATCAAAACATGTTCATCATTATCAATGATCTGACTACTTAGTACCATTCATGTACTGGCAACTATAAACTTAATTTCTAATAAGACTAAACTAAAATAAAATGTAGTGCATGGGCTTTAAAGAATATAATATTAGTGCCATATCAGAACAATATCATACTGGAATGCTCATAAACACTAATATACATCTCTATTCATATATTCAGCCTGTTATGTCAAATCTAGCTCAGAGAACATAAGCTCTATAACTATTATGGTGACCAAGAGATGATGATTTACTTAATATTGTAAAATATTTAGAATGACTGGAATAATTTTGACAATTGAATAAGTTTATTAACAACAATAAAAAAAATAATATTAAGGTCTTTAGAATATGTTTGATTAACATACACAATTTAAGTTTTTACATTTTGATTTACATTATTAATATACAAAATTCGGTACTGTTTAATTAGCCATTGTACATCAGTTGGTGGCACTGTTTCTGTATAAAAACACAGAAATATGCTGTTTACATGGCCGAACTTAGGGTGTATAGATTAGTTCTGTTCATATTAGCCATTAACAGGCCTAGATGGTGTTGCACACAAATATTATGGCCTACTGAGGTGCTACATGACAATATAAAAATAGCACACACTTCACAGATCACTACTGTATGATGTAAGGGTGTATGTAATTCAACTGGCCATACCTCTTTTAATGTCGAAGTAATGATCTTACATCCTAGCTGACATACTATTACATACTAATAATTGTAAGCCCATCCCCACACTTTCCTACACAGCTTGGAAGGTGAAAAAAATTGCAAAAGTGTAGGGCCAAACACCATTTCCCAAAACTCCCATGAATTTTTGTAAGAAGAGCTACGAGACAAATCATAATCTTGGTTTGATAAGAGTACAATCCTTTGGATCAGCAAAATCATCATTCCCACCCCACTGCACATTACAGTGCTACATAGTGCTGAAATGTAATTTAATGAAATTTAATTCAGGCTGATTAGTTTGTTAATCAAATGTTTTTTTAATTTTGTTTAAACATTTAATTTACTATTAGAAGAAGAATGTATGTTTTTAAATAAAAATAAAAGTATTTTGTTTTTGACATTCAATGTAGAATGCTAAGAATAATGTAAACTTGTCTGAGGTCGGACATTGTTTTGGAAATCATAAGCTTGGTTTGATCAGAGTAATGCATCTTCTGTATGATCCTTCAGATTGGCAAACCCATTGTTCCCCCCTGCACATTCCAGTGCTACACACTGCAATTTAATTGAATGGAATTTCATTTAATTCAGGCTGATTAGTTTGTTAATCAAGTGGGGTTTTTTTTATTTTTGTTTAAACATTTCATTTACTATTAAAAAAATAATGTACATTTTTAAATAAAAAGAAAAGTGTTTTGTTTTGTCCCAGACCAGAAACATTATATTAAAATGTTTTTGCACAGAAACAGTGCCATCAAATGTTGTGCAGTGGCTAATTAAACAGTACCCAAAATTCGAGTTATTATTATGGTTTACATATATATTTCATTAGCTTTACTTAAAACCCATATATATATAATCTGCATAGATGTGTAATATATTAATTTATTTACATAACATTTGTATTGTCAAAAATATGATTAATTTTTACATATGTGTCCATTTGACTCTCATTGGCATATGTACACAGATACATGGCACAGTGGATAATTAAACAGTACCCAAAATTCAAGTTACTATTATAGTTTATATATATATTTCATTAGCTTTACTTAAAATCCATATATATAATCTGCATAGATGTGTGATATATTAATTTATTTACATAACATTTGTATTGCCAAAAAATATGATTGATTCTTACATATGTGTCCATTCAACATTTATTGGCATATGCACACAGACACATGGCATTATAATTTCTAAAAATATTTGAATCATTATATGAAATACAATAAATGATTAAAATTTTACATATATGTATGTGCACATATTCGCACACTGACACAATATATTTTAATTTAACACAATAATAATATTATATGCAAATTTTACTTTCCATAATTAATTTCCTGGTTAACATTAAGTGTATATTAAACTCACATATACATGTGTAACTTATAAAAAAGAAATAGTATTTAGACAGGATAATTTCAAAGGATTTGTTTTAGATTTCTGCTGTTTTTTCAAAAATAAAATCAACCTTTAATAGCTTATGTTAATTAATTATTGTTTCTAGAATAATATAGTCATCTTTAAAATTAATACAGCAGGTATTTTTTTTTCCAATCTAAAAAGAGCCTGAAGTATTTTTCCTTTTTCTTTTAAATAAGATGGTCAAGGAATTAATTCTTTACTCTTAGATTTTAATTCAAGCAAAATACTTGCACTTTAACTTATATTTTTAGGTAATTGTTGATTGATTAATTATAAATGCCTTTAAATATAAAATGTTTCTCTTTTCTTTTTTTAATAAACAAAAAATAAAATTGTTTATATATCTCTAACTTTTAAAATATCATTTTAAACAACAATAAAAAAACCTCACTGTATATACATTTATCTGCACTTCTCTGCATATAGATACATCAGTATAATTCTTCAGAAAGCTTAGGTTCTCTTGGTGAGATTGATTTATAATCACCACAGGAAAAGTATAATTCACATTTTTATCATCAGGAAGGCATAATCAGGTTTATGTTGGCAATGATTTGGTTACACATATACTTCATGTCAGACAACTGTCTTGTCCACATTTAACACTATAAAGACAGAAATGTGGGTCTTCCTTCTAGGTGCATCTAAATTCTCCCAGTGAACTAGTAAATTGCTGCTGGATCTATTATCTTGAATTAACTACATCTGATTCATGGTAGCTATCTGTATAGCTCTGGAAACCAATCAACTCTGCAGCTAGCTATTCTTACTTCCCACTGCTTCTCAAAAATATTATTAGCCAATTAGCTTTCTAATTTTTTTTATTCAAACCTTTTACAACTGCTAGGGTGTCAACAACTTTATTTTTAATTGAAACTGCTTTTTTCTTATCTTGATTAAAAACAATTTTAATCAGATATAATCTACAGAGATTTTTAAAATAGATAAAAGAAATGTGTACAAGCATTAACTAAAAGATTTCAAAATAAACTATGCTTGTTTTTAAATTCAAAATCAGAATTAAATAAAAATATTTATCAGATCTTTTTAAATGTTTTATTTTATAATAAAATTCTATATTAAATCCAGAGTTATTTAATCCTTTACTTATTCCAAGAAAGTGTAGAAAAATATCTATAATTTTTTTGTCTGTGTTTATTTCTACTTTTCATTTCAATTCTATATATATATATATATTTGTGTGTACACACTATGCTATTGTGCGACATACAACAGAATTGTTATAATATATATATATATATCACATAATGATAATAATATGTAATGACTGGAATGATAAAATTTCAAAGCACATGTATGTAAGAAAACATGAATCCATTTTTATTTGTGTCTTCAAGATCTTATATAGAAAATAGACCAGATAATAGTATTTATCAGGATTGAATGGCAAATTTGATATAAATGTTCAAATAGCCTTATTCAAATCAGCTTATTATATAAATCTCAAATTAGAACAATTATCAATTCATTTTTACATTGTTGAAAATAATCAATTATCAAATGTACAAATATTAAATAATACAGCATTAATACTATGCAATAACTAGAATAATAAACTTTATCAGTGATGTGATGTATTGTGACTTCTCCTTAAATGAAGTCAGGAATCTCTCACCAACTATGCCCAGAGAAAACTGTTAGCCATTCAATTCCCCACCCTAAGTTTTTCCATAATCTGCTCCATCGTATTTCCATAACATAATCTTTGTCAACTCTATGACCTTTATATCTAAATCCCCTTATCTTTTTCCAATCCCAGCATAAAAACCAATAATTCACTTTCTGTATAATCACTTTGTTCATATTTATTCTTCACAATTTGCAGACTAAATCACCCACACTTTTCCATTTATGTGTATATTCTCTTGTTGCTAAAGATCCCATTCAAGCCTTAAACAATAAACTACTTTTCTTGCTATTATCATAAATTAACTCATACCCAATGTTCAATTTACTTTTATATATATTTAAAGTCTTTTTACTCTCCATGCTAGTTCTTCATCTCTCCAACTTCCTATTCTTTATTAATGCATCTATTCTTTTATCTCATTCCTTATCACTATAACATTCAACAATCCTCCTAATACAATCATCCCACCTTTTCTACAAATATACTAATATAAATTCTTTATCCAAATCTTTTGCATACGGCATTACCTTTCTCATCCATCTTGTTGCCTGCCCTTTACTTGTAACCCATTTAAATACTATTTTGGCTATTCTTTTATTATCCATAAACTGCAACCTACCAAACATTTTCATTTTACTTTTTGTATCTCTCATATAAAAACTTGACCACCCCATTTTTCCTTGAATTGCATCTTTTGCTGTCCACACATCTGCATCTAATGCATGTCTTCCTACTTTCCTTTGTACATTATCTAAGTAATCTAATATCCCTTTACTAACACATAATGCATCACTACCATATGTCAACCCTGCTACTGCAACTCCCTTCCATACAATTCCAGCTACATCATATTTATTATATAAAAACACTGTTAATTTCTTTATCAATCCCTTTCTTTCCCTTGGTTCATTTATCAATTTTTTCTCTTGATCATCCAAGCAATTTTTCTGATTACTTAAGATGATCCCAAATAACTATATATATTCACCACACTTAACTTTATATCTTCTAATAAAAATTCTACATCTTCTCTTTCCCCAGTATTAACCATCATTATATTTGATTCTTCTTCACTAAATTTAAACCCCATCTCTTTATCCACCCTTGCACATATCCTCAACATAGCTTCCATATCTTCTCTTCTTTCTGCACACAAAAAGACATCATTTGCAAAAAATGATCCGACAAGGCATATACTCCCCTAGTCTTTCTATTGCTCTCTCCATTTCACTCAAATACAACAATAAACAAAATAGGTGATGTAGGGCATCCTTGCATTAGTCCTACCCCATTTTTAACTTTAACTGATTCTATATCCCCTAATTAATATGTATAGTAATTATTTTCATATAATTTCTTAATAATATATATCAGTGTAATAACCTCTAGTGTTAAATCTGCTAGGATAAAAAAATTAATTCATCCTCATTTGAGTGTCCAAGGTCTTATATGGAAAGCAGATCAGACAGTGATATTTATCAGGGTGAACATCAACTCTGACATTTCCACAGCCTCATTCCAATTAGCTTGTTCTATAAATTCACAAGATAAAGCCAATCATTATTCAATTGTATAACCTTGAAATAGATAAATAGATAGATAGATAGATCATATGTATATAGGGGGGTAGATATTTTGGTAAGGGGGGGGGGGGGGGGGGGTAGGTGGGTAGGTAGGTAGGGGGGGAGGGGGATGGATGGATGGATGGAAGGATGGATGGATGGATGGATGGATGGATGGATGGATGGATGGATGGATAGATAGATAGATAGATAGATAGATGGAGGGGTGGGTGGGTGGGGGGGTGGGTGGGTGGGTGGGTGGGTGGGTGGGTAGGTGGGGGGGGGGGGGGGGGGGGGGGTAGATCGATAGATGGATCATATGTATATAGGGAGGTAGATATTTAGGTAAGGAGGGTGGTAGACAGGCTAATAGGTAGATAAGTAAGTAGGGAACTAGATAGATAGATAGGTAGGTAGATGAATGGATTAATGGATATAATCAATGCTTATGAGATGGAGGACTATAATCGTTCAAGAATATTGTAAATGGGTTTGATTAGTAACATATTTTTTCTAGCTGTGTTTAATAATTGTACAATTATACACACATATACACAAACATATAGTTGCCAAGAGACTAATGATTATGATGCTGAACAATTGGAAAAAGAGGTTTAATGCTACTGTGCTGTGAGGATGCTCTGAATTCATTTCAACTATTTTGAATGTAATTGCAATTGATTGTATCAATGAGCATATAAAAGCCAATCGGTTACTGTTTGCTTAGGGATCGGCGAAAGAAGCATGCCAAATGTTTGTTTTCCTAGTGGTGCTATGAAATTTCATTTCATCTCTTGTAAGCATACATAATTACTTCCATTAAATCATAAACTATTATATATATATATATGCTGTATGCACAGATAATGAGGTAGTAAATATATATAATTAGACCCAAGATATTAATTTACTTTAAATCTAAGAATATTGATTTATTTTAGCTAAGCGCTTTCAAAAGACTTCTTACTCTCATAGCCATAGCTAGTTAAATTTATCATTGTTGGTATTATAAAATAAATTAAAACTATACGTTTATAACAAAAAGTTTATTTTGAGAACAACAACAATAAAATATCAAATGAAAGTTTGAAATAAAAATGAAACAGATAAGTATATTCTTAATAAAAAATACATAATTTTAAAAATAATGTTATATTAATATAACAAAACAAAACTAAATGATAAAAAAGAATGAAAGGAATTAATTAACACAAGAGTTTAAAATATTTTCAACAATGAAGAGTAACCATGGCTAAATTAATCTATTGTATTGATTTTTTTCCTGAAAAAGCACTAATTCTGTCAAAATTTATCTTAATTATCTTGGCGATGGAGCTTCTTCCTCGTGTATGGATGGAGGTCTTAATTCATCTGCTTCTACTTTCAATCTTTGCGCCTTTTCAGTTTTTTCAGCTATATAACGTCTTAGTCTTCTTCTTGTGTTCTCATACTTCGTTAAAAGTTGGTTCATCATTCGGAATAACAAAAACTATAAAATTCAAATAGATGAAATTGATTATTGACAAAATATAAAATCTTCTATATAACATAAAATACTAAAAAGAGTTATATGTTTAAATTTTCACAGACAATAGATATAAATGATATTTCTCAGTGGAAAATTAACTAATGAAAAGAGGGCAATCTTTTTTTAAGCTACTTTCAGCGCCATCTATGACCTAACATGTGTGCTATGTAATGTCATAGTTTACCCACTCATAACAAAAGTTTTAATGTGCTAGAATGTCTAGATTTTGGTTTCAACATAAAATGTGACAATGTATTTCATGTATTGTAAATCATCTTTAATGTTCTCTCTGCCATCACAAAATCTTGCAAACTACATGAAAATATTCTTGCAACTCATAGATGGCTTCATGCCATGGACAGTCTGAATAATTTCAAATGTTTTAGTAGCAGTGACATGTAATTTAATACAAAATTTATTGTTAGCATGTCACCCCATGTAAGTTAACATACAGAACACTCACTTTTCATGTTCTAACTCATGATCCAGAGAGTATCTAGTGCCTTAAATTTTTTTGTGATGAATTTCAAACTATGTCCCTAAATAATACATGCATTGAATTAGAAAGAGCATCTTGGAGAGTCAATGTGCAATTAGCAGTATTTCTATGCCAACATTTTAGTTAAAGTAAACCTGCGATTTTAAGCGTAAGAAATGCATGTGGAACAATATTAAAGCTTCGCTCTTATTAAAATTAAAAAAAAACACTGTAATATTATGATTGAAGAAAATATGGCAGAAAACAATAACATGATATAAAATAAACAATGACTTGGTTAATGGCCTTCAAGATTTTTTCCAAATGAGCAATAAAATGTTTCTTACTACAATCTGGTCTCTTAAAAATCTTGATGATCTAGGATTCTTTTTTTTTTTTTGATGACTTATATCTGAATAAAATCTTAGTATTAGAAAAAATCTATATTGGGACCAGTATCCATAACATAGAGTGCGAATTCTGATAACAGCTTTAATTTGATGGTCTTAACATGTTTATATGCTGTTGTGACAAGTATTCACACTCACATATAAACTAATTGAAACTGAAAAAGGATTAAATTCTTAATCTTGGACAGGATATTATTAATGAGATATTGAATATTGTATATTGTTCCTTTCATATAAAAAATGAAAGTTTTAATGTCTACTGCTTTTTTCCTCTGTTGTTGTTTACTATCATTGTTTCAGATGTGACTGGGATAAGGTTTTGTGCTTTTTTTGTAATTGATAGCTATCAAGGTATTGTATGTGTAATATTTTTTCCTATGAATATGATTTATCTGCGAGATTAACTGCTGTAGTAAAGAAGCTTTTGCTGCAGAAAAATTTAATCTGGGTGTTGAACTAAAAATGTGCGAATATGTTTTTAAAAACAGAAAATAATAACAGATCATTTAGGATATGAGTAATCATCAGATGAGAAACAAAAGAGATGAACAGACTAATATAGTAAAGCAATTCTCACCAATTAGTAGCACTTTCTTGCCAGATTATAAACACTGACCACTATATATATTTAATAGCAGAATTTTTTCCAAATGTGGTAGTCATCATCATTGCAAAATCAAAAAGCTGTCAAAATTCTTTAGACACAGGCTTTATTCACTAATGTGATGACTCATCTAAGTTACTTCCCATTTGAAAAAAAAATCTTAAAATATATTAAAGCAATTGTTAATCTGATACCAGCCTAACCCCCTCCCCCATCATACACCTTCCACATTTCTAAAAATAGTTTTTATTATGCAAACATTAAATCTTATTCCACGAATAACATTTTAAAAATAATATTCCCTATCCAAATCATGGTAGCTAGGTAATTACTGGACGAATTCAGATAATATAACATATATAATAAATATAGCATCATTTTAACATGATAATGTAATGTTTCGTTCCCATGAAATATCAACTATTAATCAGCTATTCGTATAAAGTCATGGAAACCTGATGAAAACAGATCCATTTGAAATTCTGATAGCAGTTCAATAAAAGATAGTGATGTTTGAAAAATCTGACTAGAAAGGTTTGTTCTGGTATTTGCATATGAAAATTATTACCTTAGAAATGTTGCATGATGTTGGCTCTATATTTTTAATAATTGTTGTTCATTCATACAATTGTTAAAATTAATAAAATTTATATCTGCACTGTAACCTGAAATTGTGATCAAATCATGACTTTGTTTCTGATATACTTACATAAAATCTTTGGAACTGGTTGAAAATGATTCATTATTTAGGGGGGGTGGTATTGTAAATTAAAATAAAGAGGGAGGGTATTATTTACAAATTTATTTAAATATCATGTAAAAAAGCTGACTTGTAAAGGATTATTTTCTTTGTACACAAATGAGATTGCCTCCAATATTTAAGACAGAGAGTATGTATTTTAATCAATCCAAAGTGCTAAGGTAGAAGTGTGTATTATTCACTGTAACAGTATTTAGAATGATTATGCTTGATAATGTGAATTACTTTATTATATATAATATAAAGAGTGTACCAATAGCTCAAACAAGCTCTTAATTGATAAGTGCGTTAAAAGAAAATATTTAAAATCTCTATCTGGAACGTATCTATCCCCAAACCAATTGGTTCCAAGCTTATGGCTCACATCAGCAAGGAGCTAGAACATTCAAACACTATATCTAAAATACCAACTCAAAAACAGCACTTATTTAGTATGTAATATTTAACTAGAAACTCTAAAATTTTCGGACATGAAAATGTCTTTAACTCCAGTTATCTAACTTAAATAGCTATATGGAAAGAACTAAATTCAGATCTACCATATATTAATAGCCTTATCATTGCCAAGAACTTAAAGTTAAATTATAGTAATAAATAAAGCAAATTATGTATAGCATGACATGTCAGGCTGTATATTACATACTAAATAAGGGCTGTTTTTGAGTTGACAATTGAGATCTAGTGTATGAATGTTCTAAATTCTCACTGAAGTGAGCCATAAGCTCGAAACCATTTGATCTGGGGATAGGAACTTTCCAAATAGAGATTTTAAATATTTTCTCTTACAGCACTTATCAATTAAAAGCTTGTTTGAGCTATTGGTGTGCTCTCTATATTACGTATTTGTAAATACAAGCTTATAAAAGCAATGTCATGCTATATATGACTTGCTTTATATATATATTGTAGCCTCTCTATTTTGCTACATTATTGTATAATTGTAAGTAATGGTCAATTTTAATAAAAATGTTAAATTTTATATAATGATTAGTAAAAACTTATTATTTAATTTGTAGGAGAAATTAAAATATATTGTTTCTTTAATATTAAACCCTGAGTTCATTTTCTTTAAATAGGTATAATCTATATAAGCTATACATTTGAAATATAATTTGTTATTTATTTTAAAATAAAAGTAAATAATAATTAAAATCATATAAAATATTTTAAATCAGTAGTTATAATTATTAAAACTTAATATTTTTATATTTACTAATAATCAAATTAAATTTTTTTTATTTATTTATTGTTTTAAAATCATTTAATTTATGATTAAATAAATTAGAAGTGAGGTGTAGGTTAATAGGTGTGCACACACACATTCATGTAATAATAAATTAAATTTACTTTCTGGTATATAGTTTTAAAAAAGTTATTGATTGTATGTAATAAATGACATTTAAAAAAATTTAAAATCAATAATTATCATAATAATGTAAATTATGAACTTTAAGCATCAAAATTTAAGTTTAAATAAAGAGTGTTTTATTATTAAAAGATAAATTTAAATTTGGCATTATTAAAATTAAAAAACTTTTAATTTTATAATATACGTTAAAAGTGTAGAGAAAGTAATTAATATTCATTTTTTGCCTGACATCTGAAAATAATTAACCTATCAGGTATTATGAAATCTTTCCTTTAAATATAAGATAAGTAGATGATAGAGAGGAAGAAAAAATTCAAGTAAAACTGTATTTTTTGTCTTAAAAATTATAAATATAAATTTATTGAAATTTATTGTTTTAATTTTAAAAGTAATAATTATGATTTTAAAAAAAGCATGGGATATATCTTAAGAATTTTATTTATTAATTTCATTATGGAATAAAAAACAAAACTATTTTCATTATTATACTGCAGGAGTTGACTACAAACCCGTGACAATGAAAGGAAGCAAAACTTCATTCATGTTGATAAAAATGTATTTCAATAAAAAATCTTGCATATTATCAAACCATTTTGCCTACAGAAAATGCAAAGAAGACATAAGGAATTTATTTTTTATTAATATTAATATGCATAATGATAGAAAACATTTTCTACTAACTCTAATCATTAGTAATGATAAAGATAATTACTTTTATTTAGTAAAATTATTAACATTTCGAGATACAACTTTGTTAATGATTTTATTAGGATGATTAAAGAAGAAAGATTAATGCAAACTAAGTGTTGCTTAATATTACTACTAACTTTAATATTGTCTAAGTATTGATAATGTATCATATTAAATATGAATTATTTAATATTTTTAAAGTTGGAGTATGCAGAAAGAAATGAAATTTTTTTAAAATATAATAAATGTCTGTATTAAATAATAAAATATATATTTACTAAACATGAAAGAATTTTTTACCAATGTTATAAGGAACTATGAACTTTTGTTATAAGAGCTTATTGTTATTACTGATAAATAACTTTTACTTGGGTTTTCTCCATGTTTTCATTTATACTATGAGTAACAAGTAACAGTGAAAAGTGTGGAGGGAGAAAAAGGGGAGAAAGTAATACTTTTTTGTTTCAAGCAACAATTAGTTGATGGTCATCATAGTAATCAATACTTTCTTGAAAAATATGATTTTATTCAGTTCAAGAAGTTGAAAACTTTTTTGTTTTTTATTACTTTAGTATATGAACTATAATTTTTAAGATAAGTATTAAGTACTCATAATTATTTGTTCATATGTTGTTATTATTTAGATTTAAGTATTTTATGGTATGAAAAAAAAGTCAAAATTTTCCTTTGCTTTTGATTATGATTCTATAATGTAAAAGAAATTATATCTACAAAAGTGTCATCAATAATAATCATAAGATATTATGATTAAGGTATTTTTTTTTACCATAAGATATTGGTATTAAGTTTTTTAAACGAGGAATCAGGTAAAATAAATATGTGTAATATTTATAATATGTGTATTTACATAAAAGTATATGATATAGAATTGAAAACATTTATTATATTAAGCAGGTGACTGATTGATCTCTTTATAAGTTAAGAATATTTGTTTGTTTTTTAGTCTTCTTGGTATGTTCAAAAAAATAAAAATGTTAAGGATAAGTTTGAATATTATTTAAGAAATGATGAATAATATTTATATGATGTTAAGTATATGTTACAGACTATTAAATATGAAGTAGTGATACAGGAAACTGGTTTTATTGGAAATCCTGTGGCGTTAGAGATGTCTTGTTTAAGGTTAAGTATGATGCTGTATAAAGTAATTAACAATATTTGTGATATATGGATAATGACATTTTTTCTAAAAATCTGTAAGAGCTTAAAATAGAAACCAAGATAGACAATTAAGGTAGACACAAAAATGTGGCTTATGTTATATAATCCATGATGGCATTATTTATTAGAATTTTATAAGGTATTCATCCCACACTTGTAATCATGAAAATTGCACTGGTATATACATCATATTAAGGAATTGTAGGTTTAACCAATGATAATAGGTAAACTTTCAAATAATGATAAGATAAATTCATTTAATGCAAGAAGGCTGAAACATAAAACAAATAGACTGCTAAAAGAATGTAAAAAATAAAGATTTTATTGGATATTAGAGATCAAAATACAGAATAAATTTCTGAAGTAGAAAAGTTATGATATTGGAAAGATAACCTGATCATTATTCATACTATTGTAAGCAATATAATAATGTGTCATATGATAATGAATATTTAAATAATTAAATATTTATTTTATAATAAAATAATAAATACAGAAGGAGTATAAGAAGTTATAGAATTATAATCAGATCATAATATCATCAGATGATTAAAATTAAAGTAATGATAATATAAAAACATGTTTGTGAAATATTTATATGATCAAATACCAATGGTATGTTTTATTGATATATTTTATTATTGAAATATTAGAAGTATTTTAACATTCATAGAGTAAAGTATGAAATATACTATACTCTAGCTGTAAATAATTTTAAACCTAAAATATAAATGACTCATTTTATTATAAGTATATATATATATATATATTAATGTTAGTTTTTAAAATTTTGTATAATATATTAAATATATTTTTTATTAAATATAAGATGTGCAATTTTTTTTTTAAATTTTGTATTACTACTGCACTAAATATTAATGTTTGTTTTTGAAATTAACAAAGTGTTGAGATCTTTTCTTTCATTGCATATAATCTAAATAAGATAATAAATAAGAAAATATTGTTATTGTTCAAGATATTTGATATTGAATCCAGAGCATAAATTAATGTAAAATTTTTCTTCATCTTACTCAATGATTATAATGGAGACTTAATAACTAGTATGCCATATAAAAATAAAATTATGAGATAATATATGGTGATAAAATTATCTTGAATTTATTTATAATAATTTATAATGATAAGTATTAGTCAATAATTTTAATTTAGTTTTTTGGTCAATTTATAAGAAAAGTAATTAATTATTTGAAAGGAAAAAAATTGATTAGTATATTTGTTTCTTAATTATTCTTAAGTGTAGATGGATGTAAGTAAAATCCCTCTTTACATTTGTTATGTAAATTATTTTTTTTATTTTAAGAAACGTTCATTATCTGAGATGTTGATTGAGTTTACGAATACTAATAAAAGAGTGGAATATAATCATTTTAATAAATAAATGAATATGATATTGTATAATAATTAAATTTAACCTAGGAAATTTTAATATTAAATATAATTTGTTTATTTTAATTGTGAGTCCTGTGATTATCATTAATATTTTAATGGAAAAGTGTTTTGTAATATTCCCAGACCATTGAGGTATATACTTTTGGTATATACTTAATATTAAAAAAGGGTATCTTATTGGATGATTAGATAACAAGTCTCATGATTATTAATATTTTATTATTATTAAATAATTTATTAAGAATGATATAATATATTAGACATGAAATGAATAGATTTGTATCATTAGAATTTTATATAAAAGAAAAAAAAATTGGTTCGGCTGAGCTAGAAGTTTTATTGTCATTTTTTCATTATACTAAAGTAGATGGGGGGCGTTTAGTCGCTCGGTCAGGCTATGATATATATATACCAATTAATGTTTATTGCAAAGTAGAAATTAAAAAATAAGAAGGAATTTCTTTACTTTGCTAAATGAAAATCAATTTATTTGTTCAATATAAAAACCCATAAAATAATTGGATTAATATTCATACTCTCTGCCTTAAATATCAAAGATAGTCTCCTTTATATAAAAAGAGGACCAATAAGAAAGTGATTTTAATTTCTCAGTACATCACTGTCATGTGGCGAGGTGGGAGTGTGTAGTACTTATTGTAACAGCATTTCTTTTTAAAAATGAATGTGTTTAACATTATATTTCACTGGAAATCAATATATTATTGTAGTAAATATTCTTATTAGAAACAATTCAAATGTGAAATTATTATTGATTAAATTAATGGTTTTCTGAACCAAAGAGACAATGCAATATTGCTTGCTTAAATTTCGAAACAACTGTTTTAACAGTATTAGTCTTTTGAATTCTCATGTAGATTATTTTTGGCTTCTTTATGAATAGAAGAATTATTTACTCTCCTATGATCAGATAAATTATGATATAAATTATATAAAAAATATTACATCTTATGATGCTAGACATATGGAATACTCTTAATAATATTACTATATTATTAAACAATTAATATTAGATAAATGCATTTATAGATAATTAAGTGAAATAGTTATGCTTACTAAAGCTTTCATGCACTCATTATTATGTTCTTCTTTATAACTATGAATCAAGATTCGTGTGTGAAAATCGATGACACGCCAAACAGAATTGCTTTGGATTACATCTTTAATCAGCTGAACAGCATTTCTGACATCTTTTTCAACAAATATATGGGAGCTATCATCTAACAAAGCTTGAAAATCAGTCTCTTCAACATCTGATTCATATTCATAAGAAGAAAATGAAGGTCTACGAGATGATTCTGCACTTGGTTCCAAATGACTTGCAGTTTGACTGAAATATATATACACACACCCAAATTTGCATACATTTGTTTGTTTGAGTATGCAGTGATTTTTTTCTTTTATAGCCTAAAGCTGACTGAACTTTCAGTGAAGTCTATTATAATCATAACTCCATGCTTATGATGAACTTCACCAAAAGTGCAGTCACCTTTAGGTTGTAAAAAAGAAAGAAACCACTTCATTACACAAATGAACAAACATATGCAAATTTGAATTACAAATACAAACAAAGGAAAAAGTATATATATATATATAATGGAAACAATTTTTTGTTATGTGCTACCAATATTATTGAACTTATCTTTTTTATTAGAGAGTTTAGAAGTATATGATGATCATTTATTTATACTTCATATCTAAGGTCATATAGAGATGATTTTCTTTACAAGTAATGTTATTAAGAGTCAAATTAAAATTCATACAAGATATATATCTAAGATTCATTTTATAAACAAACAATAACTATATAATGATACTGACTGCATACAGGAAAATTATTTACTTACATATACTTTCAAAGTGTTGTATTTATTACTGCTATACATACATATTGTAATGGTATAAAATATGTCGTTACATTAATTTAAGATTAAAATAAAAATTAAGTTCGTAAATAAAAACTAAAAGCTAAAAAAATTAAAGAGTTGTTAAACATGTATACGTATATATATTTGCACAGATGCAAACCTTTAAAAATTATTTTCTTTTTTTAAAAAAAAAAATATTTGAATGTACTTTTTTTAAAAAAAGTACATAAAATATTTTTGTAAATGGAAATGATTGTTTTATAAATTAATTGAAAAGCAAACTAGCCCTTGGGGCTCTTATAGAAAAAAAGGTCAGTTGAAAGATATAGATAACAGAATAAAAAATAAATTAGATGTCCAATATAGAAGCAGCAATGAAGGCCCGGACCATAATGGAAATTATTGCAACAGGAAACGATGTTCAATGAATCTGGAGAAGTAATATAAAAGGAAAAAATATTGAAATTAAGTGGAGTTCCAGCTTGATTTTTGTGAGACGAGTGATAAGATGCACTTGTCACTCTCTCTCACTTATTTCAAATAAAATGACTGTAATACCAGGGTTGAACCAGCTTAGACCTCCTCCAGAACAATAGACCAGACTTCAAATAGAGACATCGTGGGAATTGGCACCAGGAACCATGATTCTCCTTCTGTAAGACATGAACTATAAAATTTAAAAATAATTAAGAACTTTCGTTCAAGCTTTTAAGATTCAGAACCTAAATTTTAAAATGAACTCTTATCTGACTTTCAAATTTCAAATTGATAATTAATGTTTAGATTTATACATTTAAGTTTAAAAAAAAAATCAGTTCCATTTTTATTTCTATTAATATTTATTTGTATAAATTATTTAAATGCATTAAATTTAAGTTGAGTATTGATGCTTGCATGGATTCATTCACGTTTAATTATGTTTTTGTTTTCATAGTTGATTAAAATATATAGACATTCGGTAAATAATGATATCTTATGTTGAATATCTAAAATGTATTTATTTGGATGTCTTTTTAGTTATTGGTGTCAATGCGGCATCTTATGATGAATGCTATTGGGTTTCTTGTGAATTCCCTCTGCAATTACATCAATGACTTTATATTTTGATCATTTATGTTTATTTTGAAATGTTTTTGAGCGTGTAATCTATGTAGTCGATCTATGCTCAACATTAAAAAACAAACTTTTATAAATCCATCTGTGCAAACTTATATAAATGTTAAATTTAAGTCGGGCATGAATGGCTATATAGATTTGTAAAGTTATATTAATTAATTAGGGGAGGGTAATCTTAGGTTATTTGTTTCATAGTTAAATTAAGTCAATGGATTGGATATATTGGTGTAATTAGTAGATGTAGTATGAGGTTCACGATGTGCAGGATCTCCATTATACACCACACACCCCTTGTTGCCTGGAAGGGAATAGAAAGACAGAAAATGCAGTCCCTTCCTATGGAGTTTTTTTTTTATTGTTCTTCTTGCCGACAGATGTAGCATTCCTGTTTGATTGAGAGTCAATGTCTTCTCTACCATACTATTCAGATGTACATTCCTGACAGTATGATATTTTGTGCTGTTGTATTTTCACGCTACATTGAATACATCAATGTATCAGATGGATTGACGCCAGTTTGACTGCGAACTTTTGGCCTAAGGTTAAATAAGGGATAGAATATTTTCTTTTCAAATGCAAATCTATGTAGTTTATTCATACTCGACAATCTTAAAATAAATATAAAATTCGTCTATGTGGATGATTTAAAATCTTAAAATAATAATTTAAATTAAAAGAATATTAAAATCTAAAATAATAAATGTTATTCCTCAAACTTTAAATGATTATATATGTGCATAAATAAATATTGTTTGTGTGTTAATTACTGGCAGTAGCTGTTATTTTTTTATATTTAAGTTATAATTTATAAAATATAATCTCTGCTGTTCCACTGAGCTAGTGACATTGGGCTATAGATCTTAATAAATAAAAGTTGGATCTTTAACAGTGTATCTGCCTACTCTATAAATTTTCTAGGTTCAAATGCCTAGATGGCGCCCTTGTAGTGCAGATACAGTAGGACTGCTAGCTTTGATCATCACTCTGACTGTTATAATATAGATAGACAGACAGATAGACAGACAAATAAATAGATAGATAGATAGGCAGAAAATCAGATAAAAGATAAATAGATAGATGGAAAGATGGGTGGATAGATAGATGAATGGATAGATAAATTGATAGATGTTTGGGAAGTTAGAAAGATATGTAAGTAGGTAGGAGATAGATAGATAGATAGATAGATAGATAGATAGATAGATAGATAGATAGATAGATAGATAGATAGATAGATAGATAGATAGATAGATAGATAGATAGATAGATAGATAGATAGATAGATAGATAGATAGATAGATAGATAGTTAGGTAGATAGATAGATAGATAGATAGATAGATAGATAGATAGATAGATAGATAGATAGATAGATAGATAGATAGATAGATAGATAGATAATCATTAAGCAGTATGCTGGAATCAGATATGTATCCAATTAAATTAATTCACAGTATTACTAAATTACACTTTATCTTATTTTTATTGTTTCCCTGATGTTTTCTGATTCATCTAATTTTTTAAAACCTAAATTCATGAATTAAATGTTTTTCATAAACAGTGAGTATTGTCAATTCCTCTACAAGCTTTATGATAAATGCTTAGCCAGAGCCAGCACTTAAAATATCTCTGTTAGGAACCCTCCCCAAACCCCTGACCATGGTTTTATGCTTTGGCACTCCTCAGAGAGGTGTCAGGGTAGGTTCAGACACTAGATTTAAAAATACCAACCCAAAGCCAAGCCCTTATCTAAAAGTTATCTATTGAGTGGAAAATCTGAAATTTTCAGACATCTACATGTCTTCACACCCAGCTATCCATCTCAAATAGCTATATGGGGCTGATAGATCTTCAGCCATACCATATATTAGTAGTCTTGCCAATATAGAATTGCATAAGACTTTTGGAAGAGACTATAAATAGTCAAAATAAGAGTCATATATCAAGTCATAGATCACATGACCCTATCTCTTAAGCTTATAAGTTATAAACATTGAGAATTTCCAATTTCTCTACAAGCTTTATGATAAATGCTTAGCCAGATCCAGCACTTAAAATATCTGTCAGGAACCCCTCCGCAAACCCCTGACCATGGTTTCATGCTTTGGCACTCCTCAGAGAGGTGTTAGGATAGATCTGAAAATACCAACCCAAAGCCAAGCACTTATCTAAAAGTTATCTATTGAGTGGAAAATCTGAAATTTTCAGACATCTACATGTCTTCAAACCCAGCTATCCAACTCAAATAGCTATATGGGGCTGTCAGATCTTCAACCATACCATGTATTAGTAGTCTTAGCAATATAAAATTGCATGATTTTTGGCAGAGCCTATAAATAGTCAAAATAAGAGTCATAAATCAAGTCATAGATCAGCTTGTAAGTTATAAATAGTGAGGATTTCCAATTCCTCTACAAGCATAAATGCTTAGCCAGAGCCAGCACTTAAAATATCTCTGTCAGGAACCCCTCCCCAAACCCCTGACCATTGTTTTGTGTTTTGACACTCCTCAGAGAGGTGTCAGGGTAGGTTCAGACACTAGATCTAAAAATACCAACCCAAAGCCAAGCGCTTATCTAAAAGTTATTGAGTGGAAAATCAAAATTTTCAGACATCTATATGTTTTCAAACCCAGATATTCAACTCAAATAGCTATATGGGGCTGATAGATCTTCAGCCATACCATATATTAGTAGTCTTAGCAGTATAAAGAGATAGGGTCATGTGATCTATGACTTGATCTATGACTCTTATATTAGTAGTCTTAGCAATATAAAGAGATAGGGTCATGTGATCTATGACTTGATCTATGACTCCTATTTTGAAATGTAATTTTTCTGCTATTTTACATATTTTACAGCACAAACAATTGAGTATTTCAAAATCAAAGAGTTTATCATTGAAAGTTCTTTTGTCTCTAATTTTTTAGTACACATTTTCCATGAACAAATGACTTTCTTGTCACATTTGTTGATTAAAGTTGGAATGGACTTGTTCATGCCATTATACTGCTCCAGGATTAATTTTAAAATGAACTTCTACTTTTTTAAGGCAAATGTTTTTCAAAGTTGTTAGATAGTTTCATTATCATCCATAACAAATCATCGATAAAATACCACATTAGAAATTAAATACAATACATATTAAATATTGCCAGATTTCTTAATTGACAAACTGAAAGATTGTCTTTGGGTCCATGATTCGATTTCTATTATTGTCTATGTTTGTGATTCGACGTCTATTACCTCTATTGGATGACTTGCCCAGATATGGTATCTATTAGCAATATAATTTTGCCTGTGTCTGGTTGCTCTAGCAAAATTGAATAAGAAAAGAGACCTATTTTTATATGATCTATGAAAATATTTTTTATTACTCCTGTTTTCTGTTTGAGTACATAAAACAAAAAAAATATTATATCTGGATTCCCTGAATGTCCCAAGTATAAAAAAGTAATAGAAAAGTTTGTCATTCAATAGATCATATGACATCAAAGCACCATTGAATTTCCATTTAGGTTTTTATGCTCATGAGTTTCTTATTCTACCACCACATTAAATCAAACATTGCAATTCTTTGAGTAACAGAAAAAAGGTGACTTTAATTTTGCACCATTTTATATGTATATTTTGGCACTATATGTGAATATATCTATTTTCAGTTTTTAATTCTATTTCCAGTTTTCAGAATTATGCATGCAGATTAATACTAAAAAATATAAATAAATGTGATAGTCTTTTGAAAATGGCTGCAGAAAATGTTTGCAATGTTGGGATGCAGTAATAAAAAGATATTTGTATATTATACTTTGATTGTGGTAAATAATAAAGATTTTTTAAAGAAAATGAATTTTCAGCATATTACATTGATATATTACTAATGTAAGTAATTATACTTTATTTATTACACTCTAAGTAGCTGTTAATTTTCAACTGTTCAACAGTCTTTTTAAGGCTTCTAATATTTGCAATCTCTGAAGAAAGCTGCTAAACAGTCAAAACCATCAGCCATTTTGTAAATGTGAAAAATAAAGTGTTGCATTGTATAAAATGCATAAAATAATTACTTTTATTATTTATATTAAAAAAGTCAATGAAAGGAAAAAAAAAACATTTACTACTGATATATTTTTTAAAAATATATTTCAATAAATTTTGCAAAGAAAATTTAAATGTTTTTTAATGAAAAATTAAAGCAAAATATTATAGCTATAGTCTTAAAATGATTATTAGATATAGTGAAACAAAAATCACCCAAAAGCTTTGAAGATAATATACTGTCCTTATTGGATATTCTAAAACTGTTTTTACAATGGCAAAATTACATGAATATCTCTCATCTATTTAATGGAAATTGTAGGAAGACTTCTAACTACTGGGGAATGGAAATTTTTCATTATAACTTACGTTTGAAATAACTGAGTAGGAGCTTTTGCAAATCTATCGCTACTGGAAATATCAGAATCCGCTGGAATAGCAATTCCCAGGCGATCAGCAGCTTTTTGACGTAAGACTTTCTATATTAAAAATAAAACAAAAGAAACATTATTATATGATGCAAATTATGACTATGAGATATTAACAATAAGTTGTAATAAATTATATTAATATCAATTTATTTTCTCCAATGGTGCATTGTAAATGGATATTGGGAATGTTTTGTCTTATATATATATATTTAAACTTTTCACTCACTACACGTTTTTAAAAATAGGAATATAACATCTAAAAAAGATGATTTCAAGATGCACTTCAACGTGGTATAGCACACTTTAAATGGACCAGGTGACAATCTTTGATATTTGTCTTTATTATTTAATTAGTGACAATTTGAACTATAAGTCTTAAACTTCCTGCTCTCATTTCTTTTGGTAGCATTGATTTTAGATAAACACATTAATAATCATTATCAATCATAGAGATTATTATATCATTCCTAACAAGGATATAAACCTTAATTTCATATGTATATATATATGTACACACACAAATAAATCAAATACAAACAAAACTACTTGTATGTAAAACTGCTGTCTTTTATGTTTCAACTAGAGGATTGGTATTCAGAAAGAAATAAAGTACGAAAAACAGTCTTCTGATTGAAATATAAAAGATTATAATTTTACATACAAGTAATTTCGTTTGTATTTTATTTATTTATTTTTAGAATATATTTCCTTTAGTTAGTTTTCATATATTTTTTTCAATATATATATATAAGGTTTCACAGTGCAAAAATAGTACACAATACACAAGCCTGCCAGATGTATAACTGGATTTAGATATCTAGGTAATATGTAAATATTTAAAAATTCTAATGAGACTTAGGATTTTACTTTCATGTAATCCAGATCCATGCTTCATGTGCCATCATTTGACTAACCTCCAAATGGGGTTCAAATCCATTTGTTCACATGCCTAGATCATATAGAGAGCAACCATGCACCTTCACGTAACTATACCCAACCCTAAATAACCATTTAGTCAAGTTATTATAAATATTTCATTCTATAAAGTAAATTATAGTCAAAATTCCCAAATAATTGTTGGTATAACATGTAGAGTCATGTATGATCATTTACATATAGGCAGCGGATAGATATATGTAATGTACATATTTTAATATATTTTATTTAATATTTTATATTTATGGTTACATTATTTTATATTCATAAAATAGTTTCAGGAGGTTATGCACAAGCTTTCTGGCATCTATTGATTACTCTTGTTGGCACTGTACGGAGAGTTTTGCTTGTTTAGATAAAAAATAATTATGGTAAGTCAATATAAGCATAAAATAAATTTATTAATCTGCTAAGCCAGGTTTTTGATATGGAGTATTTTTGCCAAAGCATGAAGGGAGAGAAAAATGTATTTCCAGTTATAGAGATGATTACACTAGGCATAAATATTAATGAATTGCATATATGATAGTTGTAAGTGCAAAGCAATGAGACTCCACCTATGTTGTCAGGTTGAACAACGAGTATTTGTAAAGAGAGATGCTATTGGCTATAACATTTATTGCATTAACAGACTTGAATATGTGCCAAGCCTTCTTAATTTCCATTTTTCACGATTTCCATTATGCTGGATAAAAAATAAGGAAATTTACAATAGACATAAATACAATAGACTCCTAATCCTAAATCTTAGTTTAATATGCCATATATTCCCAACATATATTCAAAATTAACATCAATTCTCTCTAAAGATTTTAACATTAACTTTAGATGCCCCCTATCCCTCAACACTCATTAACAACTCTAACAATAAGGTCAGTAATGATGACAAGGTACAGCCAGTGTATGCTTTAGACTGCCATCTTGCAATGATCGATATTATGGTGAAATACAAGCTAATTAGAAATCTAGAATACCTCAGCATGTTTACTTATATAACAGAGCCAAAGCTAACACTTTGTATAATTCAGTATTTGTTGGTCATGCAAAAATCCACTGGTCACTCTTTTAAACTCACCGTCATTAAGGTTGTTTGCCTTAAAAGCAATCACAACAAATGGAAAGTTAGGAGATTTGATACAATCAACTTTGTTAATGTGATAAACATCAGAGCCAATAGTATCTCCCTTAACAAACACTGGTTGTTCAATCTGACAACCCAGGTGGAGCTTCATAGTTTTGCACTTTCAACTATCATATAAGCAAACATGTAAATTCATTAAAATTTACATCCAGTGCAATTATCTCCATATACTGGTGGAAATGCCAATACATTTTGCTCTCTCTCTCTCTCTCAGTTGCGGTTTGATAAAGATACTTCATATCGAAAGCCTGGCTTAGTAGATTAATAAATTTATTTTATGCTTATTTTGCCTTAGTGTAATTATTATTTACTTATTTATATATTACAGTTAGCTATTTTTTTTTTATAAATTCTTTGTTAAGTAAAAAACTTTTGTAATAAAATGCAGTGATTCATTATCAAATATATATTTTCACAGATAAAACATTTATCTATTATGTCTGGATTTGAGGTTTGTGATTGGTTCAAATGAATTTCAAAATTTTCTCCAGGTCATATGCCAGCTAACATTTCTTTAATATAGTTGGTTTCTAGTCAGTCTGGTTAGCCATCATCTATGCTTAATAAATAATCATCTAGCCTATTATTAGCTAAAAGATAAAGTTTCTAAATTAAACTGGATTAGTCAGATTAATAAAAATTAGTCAGGTGATTTGTGGGCATGCTGATCCCATAGGAAGAAATTAAATATAACTCCTTTAAATACTTCTTTTATCACTGCTGAGAGAGGTATTATAATCTTATGAATTCTAATGGTATGGTGTACCTTTAATTTTAATATTAATAAATTTATTTAATCCAAGAAAAAACATAATTGTGGCCACTTCATCTGCTTTTTTGCTCCTGCAGATCACTGTATGGACTTCTACTTTGGAGTTTTTCATACTAAATACCAATTAAAAAAAGTTCTCTAATATTATTTACATTAACCATAATATTAATACAACTAAATTTCTACCCCAGAAATGATTTCAGGTTGTCTTTATTAATGAGGTTTGAGAATTAAAGTTGATAGTAATGCAGCTATGCAGTTCGCAACAATCTTTAACTCCAATTTACGATTCAAACTAAAAATCTAAAAGTGAAAATACATTAAGTTTTTGAAACCAAGTCAATATTTCTGAATAGTTGTACAAATATGCTCTAGATGAGCGACTATACATTTTAGTATTTTTATTAACTATAGATATTTAATTTCTCCTAACCGCTATAGCTAACACAACACAAATGCATCTCTCTACTCTAGCACCATCAATTATAAGTTTGAGTAAACAATGTTAGTGTAAATGTTCAGGCGGGTTGGCTTGGATTCCTAGGGGGTTCAAATTTTAGTTTTTAAGCTAGATTAGTAAAATGGTGGTAAATATATTTTCTAGATGAATAACTATTTATTTCCAGCTTTGAATTCTAAGTTTCATTGATAAAGTTTAAATCTAGAAACTGATCCAGAGCTGGAAATTAAAATATTGATGACTCATACTTAGAAAGGTACTCTTATAATGTTTTGTGGGAGCTGAAGAAATGATAAATCATTATTTAATACTGCCTACTCAAAATGTAATGATTTTTAATATATTCTTGTAGAAACTTTGATGACCTTTTCATCTTTTATTAGTTGCATTTATTTATTGGCTTGCTAGAGGTTCTGTTTATGTTGTAACAACTTCATCAATATTATTTGCATCATCATCAATATTTTTGGCATGAAATTTTCTTCATTAAATATTATTAAGAAGACTAATGTTCTATGACTTTGCAAAATAAATAAATAAGTAAATATTGGAAATAATGACTGGCAAACTTAACACCTAAAAATTTCTTTGAAAAATTATTAACACTGTTGAAACCATTGTGGATTAATCATAGAATTATACTTGATCAATTATGTTTGGTAGAAGTAATAAAAAAAAGAAATGGGTCTACTGTTTGAAAGTTTTTAAATATGTGCTTTACTAGTATTTACTTAGAAATTCAAGGGTTTGGACAGTTAATAAAAATCAATACAGAGACTTCAAGCCAAGAATTAAAGTATGGATAAATGCATATCAGGAGTAACAAAGAAGGAACAAAAGTAAAGTACTTGGATGATAAAATATACAGGAGAGTTAAAAGCCCTAAATATAGAAGAACTAGACATGTCTCTAAAATAGATGATAGAAGGGTAACTAAAACCATAAATTTATCTCAAGAGATTTATGAACAGACTACATGTGAGATGGATGAATAAAATGTTTTTTCTGGAATAATGTGGAAAAAAGAGACTGTAGATCTGATAAATTGGATTAAGTATGGAAAAATCTTTATTCAACAATAGACTGTAATAGTTGAAAACGATTGTATTTATATGTTTATTATATAAAAATTCTTCAATTTTTTCTTACCATATTACATCTAGATACTGAAATAATTTGAAATTCTTGAAGTTAGGAATTGATTGCATATACCAAATATTTGTAATGAGTTTATATACATCTTCAGTCCCTGCAAGGCAAGTATATTATAAATACTAGTAATTTTCTTTTCAAATCAGGATAACTATCGCTACTAAATAAAAATATTAATACTGAAATGTTTTATTATTATTATTAGCAATATAATATTTCATGCTTAAATTGATAATTATCTCTTATTAAAGTTTGATAAAGAGCAGGAATAATCAAATACCATTATGTGTGTATATGTGATATAAAAATTAAAAAGAGACCATACTGCCTGATATTTATTTAGCTAGAGAAATATTTCTTTTTCAGTGTAAATAAAAGATATTGGTGATATTTTTAATCTATGGTGGTTTAATTGAAGTCTATTTTAACCTTTATATGTACAGTAATATTTAACTGAGTTTTAAAGCTTACATCTGCTTTAGAAATGGTTTGATAATATCTAGCTTCATAAATAATTAATGGTAATCATTAATGTATTTGTTTGAAGTAGTTGGTATCATAATTGCAAGAGCAAAAAATTTAACACTTCTTGAAATAACTTAATGGAAGATACCGAATGCAGATAATTCAGATTTATATCACAACCAGTTTTAAAGGTGATGAAGAAGGAAATGATTTATATATAGATAAACTGTTTTCCAAGAGATGTAAACGACCTGGAAAAAGATCACATGTGAGATGGAGGGTTGAAATAAGAAAGTGTGGTGAGGAGATGTGGAGAAAAGAGGCTAGAAATTGGAAATGGATTGAACTTCTGCATTGGATTGAAAATGGTTGATAATGATGGTAATACTAATGATATGTGAAGAAGTAAAGGAGTTTATATAAATATATTAAATCACAATGAAGAACATTTTGAAAGTGTGATGAGAAACATTATTGCTATAATTGGAAAATCAAAAGCAAGAAAGTAGGATTAAAGACACATGCTTATTTTAAAAAAGACTAATATTTAATGAATTTTCTCAAAAGAATAGATAAAATAAGAAAATTTGTTGGTGTGGTATGGGAAATGAAGACTAGAAATTAAATCTGGAGAGATCTTCATCCTCCCTCCAGCAGATTGATAATGATTAAAAATGATGATGAGAAACTATATATGTGTTAGTGTGAAGTGATAAAATTTTATAACATATTAGAAAAGAAGTAGTGGCTATTATACTATTGTAAATAATTCTCAAACACACATAGACATAATATTTCTGCAGTGTAATTTTCACTACGCCACACTCATGCAAGGTAAGGACTGGTTTCTATCCACTTTTAACACCTTGTGGAGGAATATAATCTTAAACAAACAATCAAAGACATATGAAAAAGATATAATCGCCAAGATACAAATTTCATATTAAACCAGCACTGACCAGTTAGCCCAGACCACAATCGCTTATACATACATTCATCATTGCTCAGTATATATAGATAACAAATTAGTATAGTTTGATTGATAAGTGTCAAACTTGCTGCCCTCACAACTTTGACACAAACGACTTAATGGAAATATATTAATATTTTTTGTTGGTCATTCATTAGATTAGAGATTATGTAATAATGAATAATATTCCTATAGTAAAATTTTATTACATCATATTTAAGCAAAGTAGGGACTGGTTTCTATCCACTTTTAAGATCTTGTGGGAAGATATAATCATAGACATAGGACCAAAGGCATGTGAAACATATATAAGATCCCCAAGATCAGCATGAAAGGTGCATCTTGGAGTTCATATATCCTTTTCACATATCTTTGATCATAATATGTTTATGAATACATTCCTCCACAAGGTGTTAAAAGTAAATAGAAACCAGTCACTACCTTGCATTCGATGCAGTGAAAATTACATTACAGATGTATTATTCGTTATTAGATAATCTCTATTGTTACGTTTACATGCCACTTGATTCATCATTTTTGGAAATTAGCAGCCACCTAAATTACATTTTAAAATTGAGATTAACTATTAAAAATATTACAATTAGAGATTTAATCTATTGTTTAAATAAATTTTAATCCAATAACAATTTATTTCTAAAAATGTAAGCCATAAAAGAAAACTATTTTTCAAAAGTAAACTTATATATAGTTTTTAGAATTTTTTAAAAGTAAGCTTATAGATATCAAAAGTTCCAAGAATAAGTGAATTCATTCCATTCTTGACTTTTGATCAATGTACGAATGCAATTTATCCCTAGCCTGAGTGAGGAGCAGAAGTTTCTCCCCTTAAGTACATTTTCAGTTAAGTTATATTTTACGTTTGACGAAAGCGGATAAATTTGTTTCCGATTGTTTATGTTATTTTTGTATATTAACAAATTCATAATCAAAAAAAAAAAAAAAACGTAATCGAAATGTAAATACCATTGTTTGTTTCCGACTTAATGATTGGCTGAACAATCGTGACATATATTCAATCATTTTGCAAATACTCGAAAACAGGAGTTACATTAATTTAAGATGTCGGACGATGAATTGAGATCAAAGGCCTACCAAGTGTGTGCAGATTACATCGGCGGGGTTTGGAAAACTATTCAACCGGAAGAAATAATAATTGAACGTTTAACTGAAGGTTTTTCTAATTGCGTTTTAAAATTGTCTCTGCCTTCAAATTATAAACCACTTGTTAAAGAACCAATCAAACTAGTCATGAAAAATGTTATGGATAAATTTAATCGCGGTCAATTTACATTGATGACTGAAAATATACTCATGGTATTTTTAGCGTTTAAAGGAATAGCACCGAAAGTGTATGGCATTTTTGAAGGCGGCCGCTTAGACGAATATGTAGAATCGAGATTACTTAAACCGCAGGAACTCCACAACCCCGATGTGTTGGAAGGTGTAGCTCGCACGTTGGCTAGAATCCATTCACTAACGCCCCCTATTTCAAAGCGTCGAAATAAAAGCGCAAGATTTCTAGTAGAAAGAGTTTTAAATGAGAGTTTAAATGATTCCAGAAACAATAATTTAGAAGACAGCAAAAGACAAATGTTTTTAAAAATATTTCTAGATATTAATCCCAAGGAAGAATTGAAGTGGTTGTATAAATTAATAGATGAATGTAATTCACCAACGATGTTCTGTCATGCAGATTTATTGCTTTCAAATATTTTATATTGTAATGATCCAAAGGATTGCGCGATCAAACTGATCGACTACGAAATGAGTGGTTATCATTTCCGTGCTTTGGATTTTGGAGGTTTTTTTCGTAGTTTTTGTCTTGACTTTGCTTATCCTGATCCGCCTTATTTTAGAGTGTGCTTAGAAAATTTTCCTACGGTAAATGTTCAAAAGAAATTTTTTAAAATCTACAGCGAAGAATTTGAACAAAGAAGCGGCAAAAAAGTCGACTACGAAAAGGAGGAAAAGTTATTTTTAGAAGAATATAAACCGTTTGTATTGTTGTTATTTTTTGCTATGATTGTGTTAGGGCTTTATAGCCCTGAAAAATTTAAAGGCAAAATGGAAATGCTTGACCTTTCTTTAAATTTGTTAGATGCTTACATTAAACAGAAAAAAGTATTTTATGAATAATAATAAACAGCCAATCAAAAATAAGTATGACTATTCCAACTCCCCCCAAAAAAGAAGTTAAAAATGAATTTTGGGTGTCTATACTAACCAATCTATTAACCACATATATGTCCACATATAAAACACGCTGGTCCATTTCTGTTTACTTGATATTTTACCATGTTGTCTTTTACTTTCCTCAGCAGAAAATGTTCTTTCTAAAATACTTCAATACCATTTCTCCAGTCTATTCTAATCTTTGCCATATCTTTTCAATGGAAACAATTGACATTGTACTTCTTTAGAATGTCTTTGAAATAATCCTTATAAGGTACAAGTCTTCTATGAAACCCATGTTCAAATTTATAAAAAAATCTCCCTTTTAGGATGTCTTCCCTTGTTCATTCCTTTTGCATGTCCAATCCAACAAAGATATGATTTTATAATAATGGACTCAGCATAATCATATCCAGTAAACTGAAGAACATATTGATTGGTTTTATGATCTTGCAGTTATATTTTTAAAATTTTATGGAACATTCTTAAATGAAACTTTGCTAATGTCCTTATATTGTGCCTGATAGTGTCCAAGTTTCATATCCATACAATAAATTAGGTAAAATAACAGCATTATATATAGCTAACTAAATTGCAGTAGTTATTTCTCTATGGTGAAATAATCTACCTTTTAATTTGTTAAAAGCAACATCACCACACTGAAGTCTGTGTTGGATCTCAACACCTGAATTCACTTTTCTACTTACAAAACTAAAAAGATATTTAAACTGATTTCCATTCACAGGTTGATAGCCATACAAGCTGAAAGTTCCGGAGGATTTTTCTTCTCTTATTGGCTAATAACAAACTTGGCAGAATTCTTTATAAGTTGCATTCAAAACAGTAAGAACATTCTGTAAATTATCTTTTGAACTGGGAATAATAGCACAATGATCAGCATATTATAAATCCTGGATCCAAAAAAATGTTCTTGTTTTTGCTTTTAACTAGTTCAGGTTTAAAGCTTCACCATCAAACTTGTATAGTGTCTTGTTTCCTGTCTAATTAAACAACCTATAAACCATTCCAAAGACTTCTATCATAAAAATTGAAAACAATGTTGGAGTAAGTATACATTCTTGTTTAGCCTCAATTTTCATTTCAAATGCCTCAGATTTTCCACCTGTTAGTAATAAAACGTCCTTTTATTCCATCACATTGAAGCTATATAATGCAAATAAATTACTTTCAAACAATGCTAAAAACCTACCCTACTAACTAAATAAAATTCTTTGATCAAATCAATAAAAACAATAAATAAATAAATCTGGCAACAAAAAATCATATTTGTAGTGCTTCTTGATCCCAAAACACTACATTGAATTTCTAATAACATTCATGTATAATTGAAAATAATCTATTCAACAAAATTCTTGAAAGTACTTTTGCTATAGTGGATAATAATGATATTCTATGATAATTAAAGGAATCTTGCCTATTCCCTTTATTTTTAGAAATTGGAATCATAAAAGCTTATATAAGATCAGATGGCACAACTTCATGATATTCCTCAAAAACTGCAATTTTTGAGCCTATCGCCAGCATATTTTAACACTTCTCCAGGTTTTCCATCAAGACTTTCAGCCTTTTCATTTTTTAAAACTACAAAGAGCTGTGACTTCATTAATATGGGTAACTTTATCTAAATCTAAAAGAATAGAAAAATTTGATAAATCATTAAAAGTTGTGTCATATCAATTTTTATTTCATTATTCAAAAGCAGACCAAAATATTCTTTCTACCTTTGAAAATATCATTTCTACCATGTAAGAGGGTGTCACTGCTGCATTTAATAGGATTGTGATATGGTTTCTTAGGTCCATATGTTGTTTTCAATGCATCAAAAAGATCTAGAATGACCACAATCAGTGAATGTCTGCACCTTCTTTGCAGTTTTAATCCACCAATCATTTTTAAGCCTTCTTGTCATTCATTGAATTTCTACCTTTAGAACTTTATGAAGTTCCATATTTAATCTATTATCTTGCTTGCCAAGTGGAGAATACCCCCTTTTTTAATTAAATCATTAATTATATAATCATTGTCAGAAAACCAGTCATCATTTTTTTAATGAACCTACTAATAAATTTATCTGTATCTATAACACACTTCTTAAGAGAGTTCCATGCTTCAGTAATATGACAG
Organism: Epiperipatus broadwayi; assembly: GCA_028023455.1. NCBI lineage: Eukaryota > Metazoa > Onychophora > Udeonychophora > Euonychophora > Peripatidae > Epiperipatus > Epiperipatus broadwayi. The sequence goes on along the minus strand of JAQFVV010012680.1, from coordinate 642,947 downwards.
TCCTAAAGTTTCCAAAATAGCAATTTTAATGTTTAATAACTGTTGAAATTTAATACTATAGTAGATTTTTCCATAGATCAAACAGCAATTTCTTTGTGAATATGATAGGAATATTTACAAATTGAATAATATTAAATAAAGAAAATATGATTTTTTGGAATCTCAGGCTTGGTATATATTTCTCTTGGAATTGAAATCACCATACTCAATTACAAATGGCTGCTGAAGTTATTAAGTTTATAATTGTTTATATAAATATAATACTATTAATGTTGTTTAATTTTAATTTCAAGGGGCTTCATATAACCATAGTAAAATAATCGAATATTTATGTCTTGGGAGTTCATAAGAAGTGTAAGTACTAGAAGAACTAGAACTGGAATTGATCAAAAGAGCTTACACTCTAGAGTTTGATAGTCTATCATAGCACTTTTATAGTAATACAATGATTTGCCACTTGGAGGTCACGTGACATTTAAACACTGGACATGACAGAATCAAGCTACAGTCAATAAAGCTTTAGCTCTTATGTAAATGCTATCAAGTATCTTCCAAATAATACTGTAAAGAAAGTATGGCCATCAGAAATCCTTACCAGTTGTAAGACTATTTTCTAGAAACAATGATCTGGAAAGTGAAAACAACTCCATAAATAATAATAAATGGCCAAATATAATCAAAACAAAAAGACAATAAGAGCAAGACCCATAATAAAATAAATAGTATGTATATATGTTAAATGGTAAATAACTTTTTTAAAAAATGTGTAAATGATTAGTAACAAAGTAAGTCTTAAATGAAAAACAAGCCGCTACCTCTCAAGACCACACTAAACAAAGCAGAACAAGAATCACATCCAGTAATTTATATACAAAAAACTCATTGTAGAGTACTAAGAACTGCTATATGATTTTTGTTGTCTGGCAATTATACAAAGCCATCACAAAATTTTAGTGATTTTATCAAGGCATTTGACTCAGTTAATCAACAAGTATTTAAGAAGTTGATTCATTTTATATAGCTGTCAAAAGAAAGTATTATTAATAATGGCAGAAAATAAAGCTTGAATTTTTCTAAAGACTAAACTAGATAGTGAAATAGTCAATATTGCTACAAGTAAAGTGATGTTTTCATAGAGATTCAGACAAATACAAAGTTATTTATACATTATATTGGGCAAGGGTGTCCAACAAGTCGATCATGATCTACCCGGTCGATTGCAAAGCCATTTTTGGTCAATCCCAAGGCAATCTGGCAAGAGCTGTTGGATAATGAGTGAAACAAATTAAGTCAAGATTTTCAAGTTTTTTGTTATTTTTGTTTTTGTTCTAATTTTTTTCAATTCTAGTTAGGTGACATCCACTAAGTCATATCATTATTGAAAATAATATTTTTAATCTTGATTTAAAGTAGCTAATTTGAATTAATATTGTTAATAATTATTCATGTCGCTTTAATTCCCCCTCCCCCCAACATACATTTTTTGGTCCATTAAATAATTGTTATTTTTACTGGGTAGATATATAAAAATAGTATGTATTTCACACCTCTCTTTACTTTGACTATGCTTATGACAACAAGTCGATCGCAAAACATTTTTAAAATAACAAGTAGTTCTTATGAACACAAAAGTTGGCCACCCCTGATATAGAGCATATAAAACTTATAAAGTTAGGAAACATAAAAATAAAGGAAGCAGAGTTTACTTATATTATATTAATTACTTCAAAAGCACTTTAACTTAACAAAGTCATTTCATAAACTATCATAAAGAAAATGAGTCTGATATTGAAATGAAATGGAATTTAAAAATTTTAAAAACAAAAGTTTGCTGTAGAAAAGATTATAAAACTTCTCTCAAATAATTAAATGAGCAGACTGGAAAACTATCATGTGATGTGTATTTTAGGTTCAAAGTTGTACAATGATATCAGAACTTTTTTTTATATTATCCTTTTTTTAAATTTGGAATTAGAAAGTTCATATCCAATTACAAATGGCTGCTAATAAAAAATATAATATTAATTAAATCATGAATGAATTATAAACAAAATTCAACAATCTAAGTAAATAAGAAGCACAAATTACATATTAATGTATGTCTGTATAAATAATTAATTAATATCTGATAATTAATGAATATACTCACAGAAAAGGTAGGTTTTTTAAATATGTAGCTTTATTACTGTTTAGCATGCTTTCAATATATTTACTATATTATATTTATGGATATGTTATGAATATGATATAATAAATATATTGAAAGCATGCTAGGGAATAATAAAGCTAAATATTAGAAAAAAACTACCTTTTCTGTGAGTATATTCATGAATTACCAAATAAGAAAAAAATAATAACAATTGAATTAAATAATTAATTAGAAATTTTCATGGGTGTATGGATTTAATATTAAAAAAAAAAAATACATGTAAAAATGTTTTTATTTAATTTAAGAAATAATGCATTAATAACTACTACAGCAAAAAAATAATTTTGGGACTACAATTTGAATTGGTATATTTAACTTGAAATAAAAATGGTGGGGGAGGGAGATATAAATTAATGAATTTTAAAATAGTGACTGAATGAATTAATTTATGAATGTCCTCACTTTTATTAAAGTTAAATATACTAACCCAAAGTATTATCCAAAGAAATATTTTTGGATTTTTAGTGCACCACTTCTTAAATCAAATCAAGGCACTTTTTATAAAATATTTTTTATATATTATTTTTTACTTTTTAGTTATGGGATATTTTGCAACAGATTTATTGCAATTATGTATACTCAAATTTAAATATTAACAATGTAAATAATGCTAATGTATTTCTAGTTTTTGAAATGAAAGTTACATGCATTAAAAATTGTTTACAAGATTTTTTTTTTTTTTTATGAAAGCAACATTTTTTAATAATGCAAATTTTAGTTAAATAGTCAAGAGAAATTAAAATTTCATTGTTCACTTGTTTTTTTCTTCCTAGTTTAATTAACTGTAAATGCTTCTTAATGAATGTTCAATTTAAGCTTATTTTTTAAAAAAAATTATTGCCATCTAGTGTGCATCACTGAAAACTTACTGAACTGATATCATGAATTTTAAAATTTGGCTCACCAACATTGTTAGACTGGACAACCAACAAGTGAACCCTGAAATATTTCAATGTCATATTGCATTGTCCTTGATATCTCAACACATGTACAAAATTTGAAAGAAACCTTATTCAATTGAAGTATGTCGAAATTTGGATGCAAAATTTAACCTGGTAAAATAAACAAAAAGACTTTCTATGTTAAAAGCTTTTAATAATTTAACTTTTTATTTTCATTTTATATTGATAAATTTTAACTATGTTATAATAAAGTAAAGTACCAATTATAAACAGTATTGTAAGCTGAACTCATGCCATCTAGTGGATTATTTAAGCCAAAAGTAAATTTGTTTTTAGTTCATTACCCAAGATTATGTAAGGGTTATAGATCATGAAATAATTTATATATGTGAAAAGTAGAATTACAACAGCTTTATAAATATTTTCACAAATACTCAACTATTGCAAGCAGTATGGCATGCTGTACAAAATTTTTATAAATCTTGATTTTCTAAGGTTTTATGACTTGAACAAGTGCAGTATCTTTATAAGTGTATCTGTACTTTGCAAAAAAATCAATTAGTATGAATTTTGATTGTATTAATATCTTTTGTTTTGCATTTATTTCTCCACTTTTTGTGATCTGTGATTATATATTTTTAATTTTTTATGCAAATATTATAATATATTTGTAAGTAATCATTAAAAATATTTTTGTTTTATTTATTTTAAATTCCTATTTGGAACCTTAATTATAACATAAAATAACACATAGTTTGCAGATGATATCAGATACCTATTGTAGAGATTAGATTATAAAAATGTTATAACCATTGAAAAATCTGTGTAAATGTTTCAGTCAGAAGTAAATCATTTTAAATTTGTTTTTAGTTGGTTTACTTATTTTAATTCCCATTTGGAATATCATAAAATAATATTTTACTAATGAGTAGTATTATCATATGCTGGTTGTAATATTTATGTTAGAAAAACATGTGGTTAAATAAGATTCTGCCATAACGAGGCACAGATTTTGTTTAGAAAATTCTATTGGGATATAGATTTGAATCTTAATTAATTAACAGGATTAGTCTATATATTTTTAAAGTTAGATGCAAACTTTTTTATAATGAAGCAAAATACTAATTAAAAATAGGCATTGCAAGCAGAAATCACATGATCAAAAATACTATGTTTTTATTAGTATTTTATTTTGTTACTTCATAACTGAAATTTATGTATACAAATACATGAAGGTATCCTGTTAAATTATTAATATTTAAATCTAAACACTAAATAAAAAATAAATAGTGAACAGCTTCATTCCTCAAGAGCTCAAAGAAGTTTGGTGCCAGAAATGAATGAACTAGAATTGATTTAACAATGCTAGAATGTGAAGTCTGACACTCGACAACTTATGTAGAATAATTCGTACACTCAAGAACATCTTCTAATTGAAATTCATAACTCTTTTGGTGGAAAATATTTGGAAAGTTATTAAAATTACAATTCTCACATGTATAAAGTATTAATGTTTGATCAGCTAAAAGAAAATTCATTTTAGCTTTAACCGTTAGACAAATATTGTAGCAAAATAATGTCATTTCAGTTTGTAGTGTCACATGTACTTTCAATCATAATCCAAATCATCATGTGGTCTCTTCATCATTTCTTCAAAATTATTGTGCAAAAGTTTAATAGAAAAAACACTGATTTAATTTATATCTTTTTTTTTGTAATTTAAATAATATAAATTTAAAAGATGTATGCAATTAATAATATTTTTTGTATTGTACAAGTAAAGATTACAAATATTCCATTTTGAAATGATCTTGTCTATGCTTGGTCTTAATTATTTTTTTATAGTTGTCAAAAATGTCAAACTCCAAGTTACTGATTGAGAATAAGTTTTTTATTTTCTCTTTTTTTTATTGTGGTAAAAAGTAAATAATAATTTAGGCACACTCAAAGAAAAAATATAGGGGTTTGAAACATTACAGATGTTGCAAATAAGTTATCTTTCTTCATTTATTTGATGATGATCTAAAGTTGTAATTATAGCCAGATTAAAAGTCAAACTTCTGTAAATACAATGTAGATTATAAACAAATCACTGTGTTATTCATCTTTTGGATGTGGTAATGTTTAATATACAATTAGAAAAGTAAACTTTTGTTGGTCTGGACATATGAAAAGGTCAAATGACAACTTATTCTCTAATTTATAAAAAACTTAAATATTGTTTTCATTGGAGAGGCTACCCCCATTTATTACATAAAGAAAAACAGTGTGTCTCAGAGAAAAGGTAATTGGTGACTGGTTCTGTTTTCACCACAAATATTTTTAAGGTACTATCATGTGTCATCATGAATTATGAAATGTGTCAGGGTATTTTGTACTCTAACCTATGATAGAACAATAGGCTAACATTAAATTTTGTTTTAAATCAGGTGGATCTGACACTGAAATATATGAAATAATCCAAACTGCGCTTGGTAATTAAGCCATGAGTCATACAAATGTTTTCAAATCATTTCCAAGATTTTATAATGTCAGGGATAGTATTGAAAATTGTCTACAAAGAACAAAACAGATTGCTGTATTTCATATTATAACTATTGATGTGGACACATTAGAATATGAAAATATTTGTGGTAAACAACTAAACTTTAACTACATAACATATGGATTGATCCAAAGATGGCACTGCAGGCAGATTGGAGTGAAAACAAATCACCTTTCCATTAGAACACATGGAATACATGATATATTACTTTTACATAAAAACATGACAGAGGTTGGAGTATACTAATGAGCTAAAAATAAACAAATATTGACATTTTTAGAAAAAAGTTTCCAGCAAAAGTGATCAAAATACCCAACTACAAAATGATATATACATGACCAAGGAAGTTAATAATAAAACCATATAAGATAATAATTGCTTCAATGACAAAGTTGTATGATGTGCATATTAGAAATTTTTTCAGGTTAAAATTTTAAAAGACTCAAAGAAAAATGAAGTTTCTGCTTTTTATTAAAAGTAATCTTTTTGCAGCTCATGCGTAAGTACACTTCACAAATAAGACATTTTTTAAATAGAAAAGGTCTCTTATTCTAACCGTCATAGAAGAACAGTAAAGAAGAAAGCTTTATCTTACTGTTGACAATATTGGATTATGAGTTTGAGAGCAATTTTTATTTTTATCATTCACCTAAAAAATTGTTTGTTTGACTAGGATGGATATATGGTTCTGAGATCTGATTGGAACTTACAAATTTTTTTTTTTCAAGTTTTGCCCAATCAAAATCCAAACTTGTATAAAAATAGCAGATGAATATGTTATGGATACACCTTGAAACTTTATATATATATATAAAGGTACTACGTGGTTTTTATTTAATAACCAATTACAGTGTGATCTTTGTAACATTGATTTTACTCCATTCATTTATTTAAGCATGAGGGCTGTAATACACAATTTACATATGATGACTGGTTATCTGTTTGCATTTATAGGTTTGATTAAGCAAGACTTGGGATATTTCTTTGTAAAATGTACAATTTGAGTTTTAAATCTAGGAGAAACAAAATATTTTAAGAGGCTTGTGTTTTTTCTGTCAGATAGCTGATCCATAACCAATATAATTAATCATTCCACACTGGTAGATAAATGGGTGTTCATCTATCCTTATATTAGAATAAGACAGGGATAATAAACTGTTCAAACTCTTCTCACCTGGAAATTGATAAATCTAATGAATACTGGCATTTTTTACTGTTTCTTTAAAAGCATTGTTTGAAAGTTCATTATCTTGCAAAACGGTGTTTATTATAAAAGTCTACTTATTTAAAATCGTTTGCAATAAGTGTGTAGGTAAAAAATATATGTCACATAAAAGAATATATTAAAAAATATGCAAAACTAAATTATAAAATTAAAAAAAAAACGCAGAAAAATGAAACAAAATAAATTAAAACTCATGAAAGTGAAAATCACAACATGTTAAATCATTCTTTATAGAATTTTTGTTACCATGACAATGTATTAGCAGCAATATTTTTTTAAGTTTACCTTTTGACAATATTTCAGAATTTTATTCATTTTAATACTTGTAAATTTTAGCATATTTGTATTACCTGAAAACGTTTTTATTTCATAACTAACTCAAAAGAATCTTCAATTTTTTTATTTGCATTTTCTATTGTTAACATAAGCATTCTACATAACAGATATATGCATTACATACAAGGCAGAGCTGCCAAATTCATACTTAAAATGTTACTCAATAAATAAAAAAAACAATCCAAACAAACAATTTTCATAACTTATTATAGTTTTAAAATAATTTTCAATATGAAATGAAACTGGCAATTTTTATTCAAAATAAGCATTCTTGGATGAAACAAAAAAATGGTAATTGAATTTTTCCAAATTTCATTCTCCACATCATAATATGGAGACGAATTGAATTCAGATACTTTATATTATTGTTACATTTTGATTTACAAGTGTCAAACCCACTCCTCCCACAGCTTTTACAGAATCCACTTCAGATAAATACAGTAATGATTATCACTAATCACTTAACTAAACTAGAGATTGTCTCTAATCCTCTAATCTAGGTATAAACTTTAAACCAGTTAAAGTTTAATATATCTGGATTTTTTTAATAAATACATACACCCCCCCCATGTGTAATAGCTTTATAAATATATTAAATTTCTATCCTTTCACACATTTTTTTCTGAAGTGGGCAGTATCAAAATTGTGGGAGGAATGAGTTTGACACTTTTAAATCAAAATGTAAAAATTTACTATTGACTAATAGTCTTCATATAATAGATATATATAAGAAATGGTGACTTAGACCAACTGATGAGTCTGGTCTTGGAGTCATTTGTCTTTCAATGTATCTTTATTCACATGATTTTAAAAGAATTTGTGAAAGGGTGGAGATTATTTAATACATTTATAAACTTCATATTATCTACATATATTCTTTATTATAAAAATTACATTGTTTGTCTTCATTAGTTTGTCCTATTTTTTTCAAAATTATGCTTTAAATTTGAAAATGTCATTTTCATTAATTTGCACTGCTTTTACATACATAAAATTAAAGCATTAAAATTTTTAAATTATGTACACATTAGTAGTTTGTATAAAATTTCTTCACTACTTGGGTTTAAAAAAATGTTAATTATATGCTTTTTTATTAATTGGCCTGTCTGTGTATGTTTCTATATGCACAAATTTTCTGTGTATGTTTCTGTCTATATGTATACATTTTTGAAATTTGCTCTGAGATTTTTTTTTTAATTTCAACAAAATAATGTGTAAAAAAAAAATTATTTTTTTTTAAAAAAAAGCTCTAATGTAAACAGTATTAGCTGATACTAAAAAGTAGAAAAATACCAAAATAATCCAACTAAAAAATAAGTAAAAAACTAAACCTTGATTAATTTGCCAGTCTTGGGAAATATCAGAGCTCTTAAGAATCTAGACTTGTTATAAAATAATTGAGAATTTCAGGGATATTATCATTTCATAAAAGCATTTGATGCCTTTTTTATTTTTATGATTTATTTGAGCCTCAAATGCTTTTTGAAATGACAATATTACAGCAATTTCCAATTGTTTTATAACAAGTGTAGATTCTTAAGATCTCTGATATTTTCTAAGAATATCAAATTAATGGAGATTCCATTTTTTCCACATTTTAGTTGAATTGCTTTGTTATTTTCCTACTTTTTAGTCGACTAGCATTGTTTACATAAAGTAATATTTAAAATATATATATATTATTTTTTGGCAGATAACATCTTCGAGAAAAGTAATACACATATATATCATGTAAAATACATATGCTAACAGCAGGTATGTTTCTGTTAATGTATGCTTGTTTATTAAAGGATTCTTCAGGGATATTTTAAGAGGGAATGAAAAATTTGTTTAGGGAAATAGAAAGAATTGGGAATATTTGCTAATAATTTAATAAAAATTATTGTTTAAATATTGTCTTTTTTTTTATTCCTATTCCAATTGAATATCTGAAATAGTTGTCCCTTTAACTCATTCATTGGACCATCTGGGTAGAAATCAACAGGAATAGAGTTAAAAACATTTAATATTTGCATATTTTTAAAATACATTCTTCTTATTAACCTTGGAATTAATGATCAGTGTAAACTTACCTATTCTAACCATTTCACTATGCATGGATTTCACAGGATTATCATTTTCTGTGCAGATTATCAGATGATCAGAGATTTATAACAAGTTGCGAAATAATTTTCCAACACAACTAAAATATTTAATTGATTATATGTATTTGTAAGATGCATTAATCAAGGGGAACAAAATTTTATATGTGTTAAAAATAAAAATTAATTAAATGAAGTGCTTTGATGGAAAATTTATATAAGATGTAATAGATCGAAGAATACTAAAGAGTGTAGCTGATAAAAATGTTGTGATAATATATAAAAAGTAAAAATAATATTGAACACATTTTAGAACTGCAAAAAAGATTTAAAAACTAAATAAATTTAAAACGAATAGTGGCATGATAATATGTACAGTTATTATAATAAAAAACTAGTGGTTTACCTTATATAAAAAAAAAGATTTAAAACAAAATTAATATATCATATATCTTTGAACTTTACATTATTAGACAGGAGAAGCAATTCTTTTTAATTTTAAATGCGTTAAAGATAATCAGAAATAAAATCAATGAATTTTTTTTTTTTTTTTTATCAAAAGTAGACCAGAAAAATTCGAAACCAATTGCGAAGATATCTGACTGCGTAAATACAAAAAAAAAACACTTAGATTTTGTAAATTGAAGACAAAGATGTCATCTAACATAAATACAGTTTACGAGGGGGGGGGGTATGTTTTGTCTGTAGCAAATTAGTTTTTTAATAAATGAAAAAAAAATATTAGGAATTTTTTAAAAAAGCTAGATTCAAATTTAAACGAGTATTAGCGAGATCAATTATTATTAAAAATTAATAATAATGTAATACTGCCTTTAAATGGCTCTCTGTGAGATAACCTCTTCAACAGCCATTCATTCGATAGAAAAAGAAGAAAGTAATACTACCAGGTTTATCAATTGAAAGATGATGAAGGCTTAATTGATTCTTTATCCTTGATTCATTTTTTAGCTAAGAATAGTTAGATATCCATTGAACGACCATTATTAGATAGTTAAGCGATTGACTATGGCCAATTACTTGCAAAAAAAACTCTAAGGCTACTGACAAAAATTTTCAAGTTTATTTAATCCAGATTTAAACCTAATCCATAGTCATGGAAGACAGGCTATTATCATTTCCTGAAAGGCCATTGTAAAAATATGAAGTAACTTAAATGAAAAATAACCAATTACATATCTAAAAGCAAGCCTTTTTCAAATTAGATAAAAGTAAAAAAAATAAAATAATAGAAACTGATCTGATATCAGATTGACATAAGTATGCACGTGGGATAGCTTAGGTTTGAAACCTGAAGTTTTTTAAAACTTTCAGTTTATATGTAAAAGAATAATTGAATGGCTTTATTGCGTGGAAGTTCACTTGGTATAGAAGTAGAGAAAATAGAAGTTTTAATGTGCAGAAGCAACAGAATTGGACAATGAACGTCAAATTTCAGAGTTTTCTACTTTATTCTCCACTAAACCCACAGGCTATTAATTGATAGGATAAAGGGGTAAAATATAGCTAAGTGTTTAACTATATTGTTCTTGCATAGAATACTTATCTTCATTGACAATAGATGTCTCTAGAGTAGAAAGTTAAAGGAATTGCTCTTTAATAGTTTTGTAAATTTATGAAATAGTACTGGAAAAAATTTAAATCTACTACCGAGTTCACATTTAGCTTGCTCCTACATAAAACATGTATGTGTGAATTAAGAATATTATAAAAATTAATTTTTTCTACATATGATTTCAAAGTATAATTTATTCTTCCTTACTCTTTTTAATTAGGTTAAATGTGACTATTTATTTAAAGCAAACTTTCATTTCAATAATTTTTCGTTAGAGAAAAGTGGTTTAACAGGAAAAGCACGGTAGTTAAAATTAATAATTATTAACATATAACATAGATCACTGAATATTTTGGTTACTTAATTGTAAACTAAACGGAGTTTTTAACGATATAAAGTAAGCGATCGTCTGTTTTTTAGCTGTTGATGTTGTTGGAAGTAATGAACAATTCTTTAGAAAACGTTTCTTCCAAAGCTCAGCAGCTTTGTGCTGAATATATAGGTGGTGTGTGGCAAGATGTAAATTCAGACGACTTAATCGTGGAATCTTTAAGTGGTGGTTTTAGCAATCTAGTTTATAAATGTTATCTTCCTTCTCACATTAAACCGTACTCTACTGAGCCTACAGTCATTTTATTGCGACTGTTTTTGGACGTTCTCAAGATGGGTGAATTTAAACTGATGACCGAAAATATTATTATTGCATTACTATCCGAACTTAAGATAGTTGCGAAAGTTTATGGAGTGTTTCCTGAAGGCCGCCTTGAAGAATTTATACCATCAAGAGCGCTGAAACCAGATGAATTACATCATCCTATTTACCAAAAATCTCTCGCTCACAAACTAGCCCGAATTCATACTTTTTCACCACCAGTAAGAAAAAATCCTGACTGGGCAATTGAATCAATAGACTTGTGGCTGCAGGATCTGAGTGTAAATCCTAAATACCGGGAAGGAAATGAGCGTCAAGAAGAAATAAATGAGTTATTACAATTACCTCTAATGGATGAAATAGCATGGATTAAAACATTGTTAGAAACAGTTAATTGTGAAGTAGTGTTTTGTCACTGTGATTTTCAAGTGAATAATATCTTAGTCAAAGAAAACTGTACCGATGGTGATGATCCACTGCAATTGATAGATTATGAATTTAGCAGCTTTGGATATAGAGGGAGCGATTTTGCTAGTCTATATTGTAGCTTTTGTATTGATTATGTTTATCCTGAACCTCCATACTTTAAAGCTGATTGGAATCAGTTTCCATCTGTAGAGGAACAGAAATTTATAATTGCAGCTTATTTGGAAGAGTACAAGAAATCAACTAACAAAGATGTAGATATAATCAGTGAAGAACAACACTTATTAGAGGAACCTAAAGTATTTGTCTTGATTCAACATATTATTTTAATTATTTACGCTCTACGCAGAACTGACGTAGTCGGAGCCAGTAAACTTGACTGGATTGCTTACGTTCATATGAGATACAATGCTTATTTAGAACACAAAAAACAATTTTTTGGAAGTTAAACTATTTGAGTGATATATATTTATATTTTTTATGGAGAATATTATTACAGTTATAAATATTATTATATAAACTCAGCATTACATATTTAATAGACTGTGAGATTATTAAAATTATTAATATAAATTTGTAACCGGGCAGGAATAATCTCTAGTTTAATAAATAATTAATAATAATCAGTAATGTATTTATCTGAAGTGATTGATGTCAAAGTTATTGGCACTTGTAAATCAAAATGCAGTAATATAGATATAAACTTTTCAGCAGTTAATATTATATAATATATCAAGATTAATACGACGACCCTGATCTATTAAGTAAATATACTCTTAATCCAAAGTACAAAATAAAACTTTTTTAGAGAAAAGATCGGACCGTATTCCATTTACTTAATAGACCAGTATTGGAGTACTAATTTCGATATTATATATATATAAACACAATATGAATGTACGATCATGTAATAAAATGTCATGCTTTGAAAACCAACAGATAATTTTAATATACCTGTTATATAATATTCAGGCTGCTATCCTAATATGGTTAGCAGCTGTTTAAACCTACACTAGATATGACAAGGTCATATGAGAAGACTAGTCTATTATTTAGCTCAAATTACAATTAACATTTTTTTTTTAAAAGTGTCATAGCATTGGCCGGAACGCGAACCCACAACCCGGGCAACTGCCTGCAAGTGCAAGGCAGTCATGCTGACTTCTCAACCACTAATGCAAGACAACAATTAACATTATAAGTCATTTAAGTTTAAAATATTAATTTTAATGCTAATTACATTTTCAATTAACTGTGTTTTCATTAATGCATAGTTAAAGCTACCTCAACACTTTCACATAATATGTAAATAGAATAAACATGTAGCAATAAAGATATTAGTATTACAAAATATCTTCACAACTATAAATGCATCCATTACAATCTTCTCAAATGAAAAACTATTAACAAAAGCTACATATAAAAACATACATACACCTATCTACAATTCAGTGCAAATATCAATCACTCTTAATAACAAAAAAAAATCCTCATAAAGATGATTTGACATTTGTATTAAATTGTGGAAATTATTTATATGTGTTAATATATAAGTTTCAGTAATAGTTTCTCAAAGGAGATCTATTTTTTAATTAAGAAAAACCACAGCTATGAAGAAAATTTTATAGAAATTTTCTCATTTCACTGGCATCTTTATTGCTACATGTTTGTTCTATTTTTTTAAAAAATTATAGTTAATAATATAGCATTAGGAAGTATATTAACCTTTATTGTTAAAAGGAGGTTGCCTTGACAACTGATTGAGAAAGTTGATTGCTGTTGATATTGGTATTGTCTAAGTGATGACTGATTTCTATGAATTTACTTATAAACCTATTTAGCTTTGAGCATAATAACACCTATTATTTAAGTAATACATTGTTGGAATGCAATTTTAAAGTTATAATTTCAGTTTGATTGTTATAATTGACCATTTGTTAGTCTGCATTAAAAACAGGTTATATTTACCTGTTTAAGGAGATTTATTTCAACTTCTTTGTATCAATAAATTGCAGTCTTTAGTATCTATATAAATATATTGGACCATAATAAAGATGGTATTTTATCTTTATTATTAAAATGTGTTGCCTTGACAACAGATTAAGATTGTTGATTGTTATTGATATTGAGATGGTCTAAGTGTTGATGATTCCAATGTAATAAAAAATAAAAATGAAGAGATAATATCCATGAATATAAAAATAACATTTAACATTTAATCATTTCAACAAAAATTTTATTAACAATAAATAGTGATTACATACTAATAAAGGATAGATAAATGAATAAATTGTACAATAATATGATTGTATAATGTTCTATTTGTTATCTGGCTAGATTTTGTTATGAGAGTACAATTGTTATACTCTTATGTGGTTAGGTATAGTGATGAGATTCTAATAACTTGATTAATGGAATAAGCATTTTTTATATAAACATGAATATTTTCTTTTAGAATTTCCTATTCTATAATGCTGGGTAGGTGGGAGTTGATAATCAGGAAAAGGAAAGTGCAGTTAAAGACCAGGTGTCATCAAAGACTTTACTGGAGGCCAGGAGCTGGTCACGTTTCTTGATTTTTTTGAGCGTTTGATAAAACAATGATATGATTTGTGGCGGGGGTAATTCCATGAGAGTTTTGCATCTCACTATCCAGAAATTATCAATTATTACTAATTGATAATCTCTTAGGCCAAACTTATTTCTTTCATTAAATCTATAATAGCTCTTTTGTTTGAGTTTTTTGTTGAAGTAAAAAAGGTAAAAAAAAACTGTAAACAAAAGAGCTATTATAGGTTTAATAAAAAATTGATTTTTCTTTAGATATTGTCAATTAATAGTAATTGATAATTTATTGGTAATATCAAAGGTTAATGGTTATTTCTATTTACATGGATATAATCTCATTTCAATTTTTTATTATAACAATACATGGAAATATTTAATTCACATATGTATATATTACTGGCAATAATAATAATAAAACAAAGTATTAACAGCAAAAATAAATATTACTAATGATCACTATAAAAAAATGGAAGTACCTTTATTTACCTGCATAATTATTTTTGTTTCCATTTAAAAATAGTTCTGCAGATAATTGAAAGAATATTTCTCTTTTTTTATAATAGTTATTATCAGCATTAATGTTTTATTATTTTTTTACAGTAATTAATATATAACTGATATTTTAATTTAATATATATATCCTTGTTGTTATCCTGCATTTACAAAATGCTTCATTAAATTGTGTTAATATGGCAAGTTGCTCTTTTGTTTTTGGGAGTAATAATATAGTTCACAAGGATCTGGGTGGAGACTTTTATCAGTTCAATCTTTACTATAACTTCAATTAGTAATTAACTGATACTAATTAAATTTTCTCAGTTATCTAATTCCTGTTACAATATTTCGATGAAATATTTTATTTAATTAATATTCGATTTTATCTTTTACTTTATTTCTTTTTAATATTATTTTTATCTCTTCACATAATTTTAATATACATACATTTCAGGTAGTGGTTTAAAATGCGAAATGAATAATTTCTATGTTGTTGTGAGGAACATTTGATTAATTTAATAATATGCCTGGTGTGGCTAATTGTAGCTAAGACATATATAACATGAGAGTTAGTCTATTTTTTTTGCATTAGATAGCAATTAGCTTATACTTAGGGTTGAATTTGGGCTAGAGAACAGTAAACCTTTATTACAACTCTCAGTTTATATGCTAACATTATATATATATAAATCTACAATATATAAAATAAAAAATATGAACTTATTGCAAGTAGAAATCATCATCATTATGTTCCAAACCATGAAACATGGTCCAGGTCTATCATTTCATGAGTTTGAACCTTTAATAACACGAGCGATAAATTATTATATTATTATTTTTATCTTACATTTGCTTTGTTATCAAAAAACAATCCAATATTATTAATGAATATGATAATTTTATTTGTGGTAATTTTTCTATATCGTCCTTTACCTTGGCACTAACGTGGACTTTGAACATTCCATCATCAGATTTTCAATGAAATGGACGGTTGAAGAGTTGTGGGTTGGAGTAGTTTGAAGACTGTCCATTAAAGTATGAAGTATGAAGATTGGCTATCTTAATATAAAGCTAAGCACTGATTGTATATATGTGTGGAGATGGTAATCTGGTTCAACTGATGATTGTTGGTTTAGCATGAAATACGTATTGTGATTATTTATCTTTTCAACATGTGTGTGATCAGGTGGGTCAGCAATATGAGATAGTATGAAGAGTTGAGAGTCATGTGAAAGTCTGAGTTCGAATCCCATATATATTACATTATATGTATAGGTGTGTGTAAGCCTGTATAGTGTATTCTATCTTCTTTTAAAAATAGTATCTATACTTGACTTTTTTAATAAAAACTAAAACATTTTTTTTTTTACATTTTGAATATATATTTTATATTTAAATTTAGTATTTAAATACGTCAAGATAATTTTAATATACTGTACTTTAAAATAAACTATTACATTATCAAATAATTTATTTGCACGACTTCGTTAAATTATATAACTATATGTTTGCTTGGTTGATAATCAGCAACCCATTTAAGCATTTATTAAATTATCTAAATCGAAAAAATAAGCAATTGTAAATATATATATTTATTTAAATTTGGTTTTTATAATTAAATAATTTTAGAAAAACAATTTTTTAGACATGCTAATGCAGTTTATAATTAGCTATTAAAATATTTTTCAATTTTAAAAAACATACAATTTAGCATAATTGCTATAAAAAATAAAAGTAAATCGCAGGAATGTTTTACGTGACACACATATATATATATTATAAATGATAGCATCGATTCGCCCTCTATTAGCTCTTTATAAAAATAAAATATATTTGCCAAGTTTTATTTTTACAATATCTAACAGAGAGAAATTAAATGTAGAATTATTTGGAAAGGAATGATATCTACTTTGACATTTAAAATGATACAAAATGAAGTAGAAGATATATACATTGGGTAGTGCATTGTGGTCAACAAATGAGGTTATTCAAGATGAAATGGGATCGACTTTAGTGAAGGAAATCAAATACAATATCAGAAAATTGAAATATATGAATGAAAATAGTTTAGTAAATAATAGTATTTAATTCAATTATGTGGGAAGACAATAAATATGTTGGGTAAGAAAGGTTTACATATGCAAATTTAATAAATGGACAATTTATTAGCATGTATTTAAACTTGTTACTTGTAGATCAGGAAAGATACCTTTTGCACAGACAACTATAGATGATGCTTTGAACGATTTAATTCAAAAGAAAGTACTTATCTCTGTAAAGAAATCAGAATGGACTACTCAAAATGGTTATAATATCAAAATCAAACGATTAATTCCATATTTGCAGAAATTATAGAGTAACTATCAATAAATATTGGTTAAACAATACATATCCTGTCACAAAGGTACAGAAGATACAGCTAAATTAGAAAGGGCAAATCATTTTGAAAAAGTTGATTTAACATCTTTGATGATTGAACCAATGACAGAACCAATAATCACTCACTACAGATAGTATTTAAGTACAAATAATTGCCAGAATAGATGTTCACCTAAACATTTTAGTCCAAGTACATGTTATTCCAAAGCATAGAAGGTACAATCCCATATTTTGAAGACATCCTGATAATAGTATGTTTAGAAAAGATGTTAATAAATTTAATAAAGATATCTTGTTTAAAACTTTTGCAATTGGAGATGGATTTAACATGACCAAATGTGTATGAATTTTCACCTGAAATTAAATTTTTATTCTACACTGTTTCCAGTAAAAGATTGCAATCAATTTCCCTGAAAAAGTCAATGCTATAAATAATGTATTTGTCTTGGCAATGTAAAAGCAATGCCTTTAGGCCTAATCAACTTTTTTGAAAAGGAGACAGCATCTATGCCTAACCTTCTTTATATATTCTTATAAAAAATCTCATATGGAAGTAAAAATAGTCACAAGAAAGCACTTTTAACAAAACAAAATCTCTACTAGCTTAAAAAAACAACTACTGGCTCATAATGTCAATGACTTGGATTTTACTTTAATGACAATACTTGCCTTTGAGTATTGAAATGAAGTAGACTTAATTCAACATATGTTAATGGCGAATGTCCAATTGCATACACACTTAGAATGTTTGTAAATGAAATAAAATCACTCAACTTGATATGAAGACATTGGCAATACTGTCAGAAATTAATAAATTCTATGAATATTAAAATGGCAGAACAATTAATAAGCTGATCCCTTATGATAAGCCATTATTAGGATTTTTATCAAGAAAGAAGCCAGCTTCTAATCATTTAAGCCCAGAATGATATTCTTTATCAACATATAACCTTGAATTTGAATACCAAAAAAAAAAAAAAAAATTAAATATATCATTTAGACATTCTCTGAAAAATGCAGATACTACAAAGATAGTAATTAACTATATCAATAATTGGAAATCAGATTGTAAACTGTATAATAATGGTAATGGGTTACTAAAAATTATTCAAATGTATTTAAATTACTTGGCTCTGAAAATGCCCAGAAATTCTATGAAAATTTTTGTGAATTGCTTAATAAAGATTACACTTTGATGGATAAATAGGTACTTATTTAATTCCATGGACAAAGGACAATTTTGGATTTTACTAAGCATTACTATGGTCTTAATTAGTCATGGATACTGAGGGTAACAACAGGTGATTAAATGTGGCATGTCCACAGATAATATATACTTTATGGGATATTATAGTGAAACCATAGAATCACATGCATTCTTATCATGCAATCTGTTTTGAGAAGCAATACAACAGAAAAAGAACACCATATCTGAAGAAATAATCACCAAATTAAGAATAAGGTTTCAGTCACAGCTTACTAAAAATGGTCTCTGATAATGGTGATAATTTCATATTTGAAAGTTTTTAATTTTTTTAAAGAGGTAGTATATTGAGCATGCTTGCACACCTTATATCAGCCAGAATTAAATGGGCTAACTGACAAAGTTACATCAGAAGTCATTATCATGAAGTCGTATTGTTGAAGTGAAAATTAGAATTGGTTATAATTTAAAATGGTTTGATATTTGATAAATAAAAATCCATCTAAGAGCAATGAAGTGTGAGAATAAAACTTGAAGAAAAAATCAGAATGGAATGAAAATGTTTCTACTCAACTATCATACGCAATTAATTTAATAGAGAATAGTTTGGACATATTACTAAACCCCAGAGAGAAAGAATATCAAGAGATATTTCACACAAAAATGCAGACAAAGATGTAACCAGAAACTGTCTCTATATCTGGAAAATTTATCAGTGTAGATTCAGATAATTCTAGCTTTCTCAGAATGAAGAATGTGGAGATATATATATGCGTGGGTGTGCGCGCGCGTGTGTAAACAAAACAATGAGTATGATTATTTCCATGTAATACTTGGAAAAACATGTTATCACTAGTGTTGCTGAGTAACTATCAATTACCATTAACAGTCTTTAAACTAAATTATCTATTCTAATGATCCGTAATAGCCCTTTTGTTTAGGATTTACTTACCCCCCCCCAAATAAAAACTATTATGGACTACTATAGTTTAACTTAAAACTATTAATGGTAATTGATAGTTATATAGCAATATCACTTCTGACATATTTCTTTAGTCATTACATGGAAATAAGCCACTCATTTTCGTTGTTTATATTATAATTATTCCATGAAAATATTTAATTTAACATAGAATTTATGCATAAAATAAAAAATATATTAGCGCAAATGTATTGAACATTGATTAAACTTATCCTTGCAATATACACTAATAAAGAAGATGTAAAGATTATTCATATATATTGAACACAATTTTTCGCTTTTATCTTACTTAAATACATATAGTATCATTAACAAAATTGTGAGTGTGCGCATAGACAATAGTTATACTTTTTTAAAAAAGTAAATGTAATCCAAAGTGCAACAGAAATAAGTAAAGGTAAGTAGTTTGCAAGAGTAGAATATATATATAAACATGAACTTAGCATAACCTAATGTTTTCCCAGTGTTGGCAAAGCTAAATTCATAAACATCAAAAGCTTCACTAGTAAATGAATTTATTCTATCCTTTGAATCTTTGTTAATAAATAGAGTGGTACTTATACATAGCTTCAAGAAAGATGTTTTTTCATTTTAATTATATATATATTGTGATGGGCACTTTTGGAGTGGCTGTGCCCAAGGTGGCTGTAGTTAAAGCTATGGCTCATGTATGTAATAAAATATTAGCGTGCATTAACTTAGAGTATATTTATTACCATTATAGCAATAATCAATTAAGTACAGACTATATAAACATACTGTAAATAAGTGATGAGGGTCTGTGTATATATTTTACCCACGTAGAAGAATAAAGGAAATGTTAAAAGCTATAATTTGTACTTTTATGCATATGATTATATCATATACGCTTGTAATATTTTTGTTTTATTTTTAATAATCGCAAATGGAAACATTTGCAATTTTATTTTTAAAATTGTTTACATGTGGAACATGCTATAAAAATGATTTAAAGACCATGAAGAAATGTGGGAAGTTCACATTTGTGTTAACAATGGCTAAAGATAGTTATCTCAGAAAAATGAATTGAGATGAGATTTTCTATTTGAAATTATATTTTAAGAAAGTAAACTTTAGTTGGATGTACCAATTGATAGAATTTAAAGTTATATATTTAATAGTGAAGAGGAAGACAGAAAAACATCAGGGAATGTTGGTATAAGAGTAGAATTAATAGGAAGGTTATAGCAGGTGTTGTTCATTGGTGTTCTAGATTATTGTCTACTCCAATCTAAGATTTAGCTTGTGTATGTGGATGTATGTTCATTTACATCATTTCATACTTTGTCCATTTTTTTTAATATAATTACTTATAATGTCTAGGTTGTAATAGTAAAATTTATATGCTAAACAAAACAGATACACTCATATATAATCGATTAAAATGATTTTTTTATTTATATTTTTTTTTTATTTACTGGTTATGTATTGTTTCTAATAATAGATTTGGAATAGTAAAGATTGTTTATGTTATTGGATAATATTTGTAAATTAATATTTAATATTTGATATTTTTATTTTTATTTTAATACTCTATTGTTGTCAATTTATAAAACAAGCTAGTTTTGGAGTGTTGCCAAGTGATTAATAATAATAAAAAAAGAGAACATGAGTGTGTGTTGACAAAGAAAAGTTTTAAAAACAGACTACTTAAGAGGAAAAGGATGAACATAAAAAAATAAACCCTGCAATGTTTCAGCTCTGACTTTGCCAGCTAGCAATTTGAGTTCACTATTAAAATGCCTGAATACCATGTAAGAACATCCATTATAAGTCATTTAATATTTTGTTGTAAATTGATAATACTTGAATTATGGAAAATATTAGAAATGAAAATAATTGTGAGAAAACATATTCAATACTATTGCAAAACGCTTTATATATTTTCAATTTTTAAAAGCCTATTCTTAATATTACATAAAGTGAAATTTAAAAAAATGAATTTATCTAATATAATTTTCTTTCTTAGTAAAAGAATTATAAACTAAAAAATTTATTATTCACCTATATGACTGAAATAAATAATGAAATACATTACTGAATGCCAGTTAGTGATCGTCTATAGTAACTGCATACTGACATAGAGAAATTGTTAACAATGGGAATACAAAATTATATCAAATTTAAAATTTAAAGGATAAAACTATAAAACTTTACTATAATTGTTTCACCTAATTGGAGATTTTATTTTGGGTGATTAATAAATAATTCCAGTGCATGCTAATATATTTATAATGTTTATTACAAGATATTCAATATTAGAAACTTTTGCAGTTATATCAAGTTATTTTTTAACCTTCAAGATTAACTTTTTGTTTGTGATTCATTTATTATTAATAGAAGCAGCGTATACATCGTATATATATCATTGACATTTCAAATAATGACTTTTAAGTTAATAACAATTCATCATCTAATGAGTACATATCGATAAGTATTTTTTTTTTGTATACTAGAAATGTAATTTATATATATATTTTAAAGCTAATGTAACTGGTTATTATTATTGTAAGACAATATATTGTCTTACATGATTTAAAAATCATTCTATACATAAGTTTTATATTCGAATGTGTGTGCACTGTTATAAATATTATTATTATTATTGTTTCCAAAATTATACTTTTGTTTTATTTCAATTATTTTGTAAATAAATTATAAATAGTATGATTGATAAATTCGTTATATTTATAAAATTTTACAGGCACACATATTCGAAAATATAGGTAATAAAAAATAGTAAAAAAAAAACTATTATTAAAGTTAGTGATTACAAATGAATATTAAAATCTTTATAACATATCATATTAATATCATATTCATTTCATTTTTTTTCCAACAATTCATTTTTTTCAGTATAAATGAGATGTTAGAGAGAAATGTACTTTATCTAAGTAAGAAGGGAAGTGGTAGAGTTAATAGCAAGATGTATAGGATAATAATATATTTTGTTTTTGTTATTTTATCATTATTTTCAATAAATATTTTATTGAATTAATATCTCATATGAATTGTTTTTATTATATGTTCGATTCTCCATTTCCACACACACACATAAGGTTAACATAACATAGTTATAGAATATCTAGATTTTCCAGTATAAGTCAAATTTATTTAATTTGTCTGCAGTTGATAGATCCCAATATTACAGTGCCAATAATATATTTTACTTTGCTTAGAATAGATGGTGATGTGGATATAAAGGTACCCAGTCTTCATCATTGTCTATCCTGTAATAAAGGTGATAATTGATAATTTTGCAATAGTTTTATAATTGAATAAATATGTGGCATATGATTAAATTAGTGTTACAGAATTGTTATCCATAAATGTTCTATTACTCTTATTTGCATCCTATATGAATACCATATCCTATAACCTCAACTGAGCTAAGCCATAAAATAATTACAGTATAAGAATCTTTTAATAAGTTAAAAAGTAATTACAGTTATAAATTTTATTCTATCTTGTATAGAATTGGCACCTGGGCATTTATAAATCTAATAGAGTAAATAAGTGAAGAAGACAGAGATTACAGGGTGGGTTAAGTGGTGACCAACATGGATGGCTCGTATAATATACATAGAGGCCACAGCTGCCAAGGGTTTAAATGGCTGTCCAATCATAGGATCTTGATTAATTAAATATCATATCCTGTATAGTGTTTATTTTTTTTTGTTGGCTTAATTGGGTTAAATGGATACCCAACTGGGACATAATATATTGTCCTATACCTGAGATGAGAAATCAGAGTGATTGAAGAAGTCAATCCAGTGCCATTAGAATTACTTTATTTCTGTTTTAAATATACAGTTATTGCAAAATTGATTCCAAAATAGAATCAAGTTGGCAGTTTTCTTATTCAAGGATTTTTTTATATCAATCTGGAAGATTAATAGAAATGTTCGACAAAATGGAACTAGGGGTAAATGGAGCATTAACTAAGGTTTGAAATAAGCCAATACCTGAAAGATGTGTAGTAGATATATTAATGTCAGATGTATATTTTAAAAAAAAAACATTTTTTTATGTGAAATAAATAAATACAGCCATGAAACAGCTTAGTTTCAATTTTAAAGCTATATAAATATCACAACCTATAGTAAATGTTAAAGTTGATAGCATTATTTTATTTTTTGATACTTTGCTTTTCAATGAAATATGGCATTGCTGCCAGATAGGCATAGATTATTGATGGTGTTAAATTATAAAGTAGTAATGTTGTTCATATTCGGAACATTTCTGTTATAGAAAGTATAATTTTGAAGGTTAAATAGGATACTTGATTGTTGGAGTTTTGTTGGTTGTATTGCAAGTTTGGTGATGGATGGAGAGTTTTTGTTATTGTCTTAAGTATATGGTGTATTCATGTCACTGGTGACTAATTGTTCTCATTCACTGCTCCAACCCAAATTGTGATATCAGATGTAAGTTATCATGAAGCAGTTAACAGTAGTCCTGCCATGATTTTGCCTCTAAGACTCCAGAGAGAGCAAGGCATAGTTCTTTCTAATATATATGTAATATTTGTCTCTAAGACTCCCAAAGATGAGCAAGACAATATTTTATAAATAGTCCCTAAGACTTGGATGTAAGCAGGGCAGTGCGATAGTGTTTGCAGTGAAATATTATGGGTTGTGGTAGCTTAGAGTGACTAAAGTGGGATGATCATCAGAGTGTTCATGGAGCATTGTCTGCTTTAAAGGCAGTGATGGAATTCTTCTATCTGTCTCAAAATTGTGAAGTGCTAATTACTCTTTTGGCTGTCAGTATCTGTTGGATTTTTAAAAGAATGGATGAATATATAACTTAAATATATAGCTCATTCTTAAAAGGCTATTTTCTATATTCTTGTGCAAAGGTTGGCATCTGCTATATTTAAGTAAAAAATGTATATCAGTTATCATAGTAAATGCATGTCATCATTAATTTTATTTTGGTTATAAAAAATTCATTTTTTGGGGTTATAAATGCTGGTTATAATATTTGGATGCACCCAATACAGCATAAAGATAAATGAACATGTTTAAATTATTTTGATCTTTTATCAGTAATTTGAATTGGGGTAGTTTGTAATATAACTATAGTGGATCATATAAAATTTAATTAATAATTTCAGTTATGTTTAGATCAATGTTATCTAGTGAAAACTTAATGTCTTCTTATCTATGTGTGTGTGGAAAATCGAACATTATATGGGAAAATAAAATTGTGGAAATTTTATGTGGTTTAGGAAATGATGGTGAATTTGAATTGTTGGTTTAGTGGAAGTTGGAGCTGGTGAACCTTATTTACTTTAAGTAGTATTAATAAATTTTCAAGAGATTATAAAATGGAAGAGTTTAGCTTATATGATAGTTTGGGTGGGTCTCAAGAGACACCATCTCCAAACATTGTTGCAATGTCCCCTGACCTTGAATCAGGAAATGAAGCTATAGATATGTCATATGGAGAGTCTAGTAAGATGAGAGATACTATCTTTAAAACCACAGATGATGAGATGCCGATGTGGGCCAAATCATTTTTTGCAGAATTGAAATCAGAATTAAGGGAACTAAAGTCTGGTCAAGCAGAAATAAAGTCTGGATGAGTAGAAGATAGAGAAAAGTCAGAAGAGATGCTTGTAGAATTAAAGTCAGAACTAAAAGAAATAAAATTGGAAGTTTCAGAAATGAAGACAGAAATGGTAGAAATAAAAGCTAGTATAGTTAGGCAGATGCAAGTTGTAGAGGAGAAAGTAAAAAGTTAGGAATCAGAGATAGCAATAGAAATAAAATTGAGTCAAAAGAGATCAGAGGAGAGGATGGTTGAAATAAAGTCAGAAATGTCAGAGATAAAATTAGAAATGAAACTAGAAACAAAGCTAGAAGAAAGGTTAGAAATACCCAAAATTAAGCTAGAAATACAAGAGAATAGTAGCAAGTAGTCAAATCAATATTGTTGGAGACAAGTGTTAAGAACTCACTACAGAAAGTTAAGATATCTGATGATGATTTGATAGTGCTGTTTAAGAAAGAAAATTAGAAGGTTGTTAAACTAGTTAGTAAGAAGATTGGTTTAACAAAGGAAGAATTAAAGGCATACAAAGAACTTAAATTAAATCAAATAGAAAAGGGAGAACCTAAATCTGTTGAGATAGTTAGTCAAGATGTTAAAATAGTAGATGCTAATTTGAAAAATAAATTAGAGGAGAATAATAAATCACAAAATATTGAATCCAAAAGTATAGAAACTGAATTTAAGCCATCAGTTGAGATAATTGATAAGGATATAGCAAATCAGAAAATATCTTTCAAAGTAATTGATAAATGTGTTAAAGTAACTAGTACAGATTTGAAAAAGCGTAAAGAACCTATTAGTTTAATTAGTAAAAGTATGACAGAAAATAAACAACTTGTTAAAATAATAAGAAAAGCAAGTCCACAAGTAATTAAAATAGTTACTGAAGATATTAACTTATGTAGTAGTTTGGCAGAAGACAACAAACATTCTGTTAAATTAGTTAACAAGGATGTAAATGATAATGTATCATTTGATAAGATAGCAGAAGATGATTTAAAAAGACAAATCTTTTATTGAATTAGCTAGTTAAGAAACCAAGTTATCTGTTGGAAAAATTAGTACAGATAGTGAGTTAATTCATGAAGAAATCGAGATTCAAAAGGAATCTGTTGAATTGGTTACTAAAGAATTAGAAGCAAATATACCGTCTATTGAGTTGATAGATGATAGGTAAAAAGATAAACCATTGATAGATTTAGTAAATGGGAAAATTTTTAAAAATGAAGAATTAATTAGAAAGATTCTTGAATCAGTTGATGAAAAGATAAAATAGCATAAAGAATCTATTGAAATGATTAAGAAAGACATAGATGTGAATGTGGAGATACAAAAGAAAGATCATAGTTGTGTGGAGGTAAAGTTAGATTTTCAGACTATGATAAAAGAAGTAATGGCAAAGGAGGTAGAGGCACAATGATGAATGGAAAGGATAGACGAAATGATATTAGAAATTTGGAGATATAGACAAGTGTTAGAGGAATGTAAAATGGAGATAAAGAAGAATAGGGAATTATGAGAGAGATCACAAGAACAGTCAGTAGAAATGAGTGTAAATTTTCAAGGTTATACCAAAGTGATAAAACTAAATGATCCAAATCAGTCAAAAGAGGTAGACATGATTTTGCAGAGTCAATATAAAGAAAATCAAGAATTGGTTGTAGAAATAGTTAGTGAAGATGAGCAAATGGCTAAAGAGCTTGTGAAATTAATTGATATTAAGATAGAAAACAAAGAAGTTGCACAGTCTGTAGAAAAAGTTAGTACAGATGTAGAAATAATCAAAGAACATATGGTATTAATTAATAAAGAAGTTAGTAAAATTAAGATAAAATTTAAGGATAAATTAAGAAAGATATTTAATGTAAATATTCTTAGAAAAGTTATTAATCCAGAAAAAGATTTAGGCAACACCAAAGTAAAGCTTAAATTTAAAATTAAAAAGAAATCCAAAGTAGATTTTGTGAGAGAGGTAATTAATCATAATAAACATATGAAGAAAATTAAAGTAAAATTCAAAGACATGAGTAGAGAGAACATCAAACTAAAGAAAGTAAACAGAGTTGATCAATGTTATGGGTTTAAAGATATCCAGAAATAAAAGGATAGAGCATAGAAAGGTAAAAACTAGACTAAAGAAGGTTGAGATAATGTCTCTTAGAGATAAACTTGTCAGAAGAAAGGAAATAAAGAATAATCAAGCAAGATTTAAAATTACCGATAATGCTTGCAGTTTGATTCCGTATCCTGCAACACATCATTAATAAAAGTTATACATATTGTTCAATATAGAATTTAGTTGTTTTTTGCTTATTTAATGTGGCTAAAATATAATATAAACATGTGTTTGTAAAAGCATTAA
This sequence comes from Epiperipatus broadwayi, assembly GCA_028023455.1. NCBI lineage: Eukaryota > Metazoa > Onychophora > Udeonychophora > Euonychophora > Peripatidae > Epiperipatus > Epiperipatus broadwayi. The sequence goes on along the minus strand of JAQFVV010012680.1, from coordinate 615,431 downwards.
ATGTTTTTATTGTTTTATGTTTATTCAACCAACATAATTTTCTAATTGTGGAATAATCTGAGAGTAAAATTTGATGTGCTATTAATAGTGATTGTTGTTATCCAATTCATTTTTCTTTCATAAGGGGGAAGGATTGTGACCTTCCAGGTTGGCAGCAGGAAGAAATTTGGGAAGTTCACATTTGTGTTAACAATGGCTAAAGATAGTTATCTGAGAAAAATGAATTGAGATGAGATTTGCTATTTGAAATTAGATTTTAAAAAATTAAACTTTAGTTGGATGTACCAATTGATAAGATTTTAAGGTATATATTTAATAGTGGAAGAGTAAGACAGGAAAACATCAGGGAATGTTGGTATAAGAGTAGAGTTAATAGGAAGGTTATAGCAGGTGTTGTTCATTGGTGTTCTAGATTATTGTCTACTCCAATCCAGGATTTAGCTTGTATATGTGGATGTATGTTCATTTTTTACATCATTTCATACTTTGTCGATTTTTTTATATAATTAATTATAATGTCTAGGTTGTAATAGTAAAATTTATATTCTAAACAAAACAGATATACTCATATATAATTGATTAAAATGATTTTTTTATTTATATTTTTTTTTATTTACTGGTTATGTATTGTTTCTAATAATACATTTGAAATAGTAAAGATTGTTTATGTTATTGGATAATATTTGTAAATTAATATTTAATATTTGATATTTTTATTTTTATTTTAATACTCTATTGTTGTCAGTTTATAAAGCAAGCTAGTTTTGGAGTGTTGCCAAGTGATTAATAATAATAAAAAAAGAGGACATGAGTGTGTGTTGACAAAGAAAAGTTTTAAAAACAGACTATTTAAGAGGAAAAGGATGAACATAAAAAATAAACCCTGCAATGTTTCAGCTCTGACTTTGCCAGCTAGCGATTTGAGTTCACTATTAAAATGCCTGAATACCATGTAAGAACATCCATTATAAGTCATTTAATATTTTGTTGTAAATTGATAATACTTGAATTATGGAAAATATTAGAAATGAAAATAATTGTAAGAAAACATATTCAATACTATTGCAAAACGCTTTATATATTTTCAATTTTTAAAAGCCTATTCTTAATATTACATAAAGTGAAATTTAAAAAAATAAATTTATCTAATATAATTTTCTTTCTTAGTAAAAGAATTATAAACTAAAAAATTTATTATTCACCTATATGACTGAAATAAATAATGAAATACATTACTGAATGCCAGTTAGTGATCGTCTATAGTAACTGCATACTGACATGGAGAAATTGTTAACAATAGGACTAAAAAATTATATCAAATTTAAAATTTAAAGGATAAAACTATAAAACTTTACTATAATTGTTTCACCTAATTGGAGATTTTATTTCGGGTGATTAATAAATAATTCCCATGCATGCTAATATATTTGTAATGTTTATTACAAGATATTCAATATTAGAAACTTTCACAGTTATATCAAGTTATTTTTTAACCATCAGGATTAACTTCTTGCTTGTGATTAATTTATTATTAATAGAAACAGCATATGCCTCGTATATATATATCGTTGATATTTCAAATAATGACTTTTAAGTTAATAACAATTCATCATCTAATGATTACATATAGATAAGTATTTTTTTTGTATACTAGAAATGTAATTTATATATATATATATTTTTTAAAGTTAATGTAACTGGTTATTATTATTGTAAGACAATATATTGTCTTACATGATTTAAAAATCATTCTATACATAAGTTTTATATTCGAATGTGTGTGTACTGTTATAAATATTATTATTATTATTGTTTCCAAAATTATACTTTTGTTTTATTTCAATTATTTCATAAATAAATTATAAATAGTATGATTGATAAATTCGTTATATTTATAAAATTTTACAGGCACACATATTCGAAAATATAGGTAATAAGAAATAGTAAAAAAAACTATTATTAAAGTTAGTGATTACAAATGAATATTAAAATCTTTATAACATATCATATTAATATCATATTCATTTCATTTTTTTTTCAACAATTCATTTTTTTCAGTATAAATGAGATGTTAGAGAGAAATGTACTTTATCTAAGTAAGAAGGGAAGTGGTAGAGTTAATAGCAAGATGTATAGGATAATAATATATTTTGTTTTTGTTATTTTATCATTATTTTCAATAAATATTTTATTGAATTAATATCCCATATGAATTGTTTTTATTATATGTTCAATTCTCCATTTCCACACACACACATATGGTTAACATAACATAGTTATAGAATATCTAGATTTGCCAGTATAAGTCAAATTTATTTAATTTGTCTGCAGTTGATAGATCCCAATATTACAGTGCCAATATTATATTTTACTTTGCTTAGAATAGATGGTGATGTGGATATAAAGGTACCCGGTCTTCATCATTGTCTATCCTGTAATAAAGGTGATAATTGATAATTTTGCAATAGTTTTATAATTGAATAAATGTGTGGCATATGATTAAATTAGTGTTACAGAATTGGGTAAAAGCGTGAAATTCGGGCAAATCCACTTGGAGCCTTGATGCTAGACAAAATCAATGAAATATAACATTACTGGGCCGCAACTTTTTGATTTTTTTTTTATAATATGACATGATTTTTTTTTATCAATTAAACAAATTTTGATTTTATTTATAACATGATTTCTTTATTATTTAACAAATTGTTATATTAATTTTCGTTGTTGGTTTTTTTTTTGTAACCTCACATTTTTCTTTATTCCAATAAATTTTGCTAATTCAATTTTGTGTACCTTTTATTTTAATGATTTTAAAACTTTGTACCATTTCACAACGTCCAAAAATTTGTTTTAATCATGCCGCCGAAAAAATAGAATACAATTATTTGTGACTTGTTTAGACTTTATTCTACCTTTTTTTTTTTTGCTTGACTAAATTGTTTTTTTATTCTTATTATGAAATCGAAAGTAACTTTCGTGTTGTTGGGGGTTAAAAAATTGTTTTGAAACACCCACCCTCGCATCAAGAATTGTAACAAAAAGTCAAGACCTTTTTTTTTCTGTTGTTTTTTAAAAAAAAAAAATCTTTTTTTTGTTTCACTTTTGACTTTTGTTTATATTTCGTTTGAATTAGCCCTTTTTTTTTGGTTTCTAAATAAAAACAGCTTACTTTTTGGGGGTCTTACCGTACTGTTATTAACAAAAAGTATTCCGAAAGAGTCATTTATTTCAAACCCCGACCTTGTTTGAAATAGAATGCAATTATTTGCCAATTGTTTCCAATTTTTTCGACCCTTTTTGGTTGACAAAATTGTTTTTATCTTCTTATTAAATCAAAAGTTAAGTTTAGTGGTTTTTTTGGGAATAAAAAAATCGTTTTCAAACTCCAATACTTGGAAAAGTAATTGGAACAAAAAGTCCGTAATTTCTGTCAATTTTCAACAACTTTTTTTTCTCAACCCTTTTGACTTTTATTTCTATTTCTTTTGAATTATCTTTTTTTTTTGCCTTCTACAATAAACTGCTTTGGGGGTGGTGGGGGGTTGGGATTTCTACTTTGATAGTATTAACAAAAAGGAGTCATTTCTTTTAACCCCACTGAAAAAAGAAAAATATCATCTGAATGCTTGTCAATTTCTAATGAAATCCAAAAAAAAAAAAGTACACAAACTTTGAATATTCACCAAAATATAAAATAACAAACCAATTTTCTTTAAAAAACTTGTTTTTTAATTATTATGACTATATGAATTTTAATTTCAAGAGCAACGTTTCGACTATTTACATCCTTATAGCCTTTTTCAAGCCACTAAAATATACAAAAAATAACAAAATAAATAAAATAAAACATTATATAATCATTAAACCCTATATATATTTCAAATCTTCACAAAATTCTTTTTAAAAAATTTTTTCTTTTAAAAACATAAATCTAATATAAAACATAAAAACATTACCTTCCTCTATTTAAAAAACCTACAATTTAAACTTCTATTTAAACCACTCTGTTTAAATTATATTTAGATAAAATACCTCAAAACCAGTCTTATCATCTACAAAAATCAATTAGTTTTTTAAATTCCTTAATATAAAAAAATTTTTTCTTTTTTAAACTTACTTTATAATTAATTATTGTTTCTAAAAGTTCTATTTTTTGCTAATGATGTGACTAGTTTTTTATCTTTTATAAAATCAATTAGTTTTTTATTCATATATGGTTTAAATTCCTTAATATAAAAATTTTCCTTTAAAAATCTTTCTTTATAATTGGTTTGTTATTTTATATTTTGGTGAATATTGTTTATACTGACTATTTTTTAAAGAAAAAAGAAGTTCAAGATTAAAATTTATGCTATACAAACTTTGAACTTTTTGAACCGATTTATTATTTTATTGCTGTAATAATCAAACAATCTGGTATTTGTGAGGACATTATGTGCCTGAAAAATGGACAGTCTCCCTCACCTTTCTGTACTCGGCATTTGTGAAAAGTGTACAAATTGCATGTACTCCTCAGACATGTTATTGGTCTCGTCTAGTTTCCACGCAAAACATGACTTAGTGCATGAGTTTTTGTGGAAGTGTGTTGGAATGTAACCTTTGCCAATTTTTTACATATTAACATTTTTTTAGGGAAGGGTGGGGACCGTATGACAATTATTAATAATTAACAACATTATTTAAATAGAAATGACATTACTCTATTACAGAGATTTGAAAAAAATGCTACCGTCTTGATATTTAAACACCCTCAAGCGATACGATAATCAGCTATGAATAGAACGAATACACGTAAATAGTTTCGAAGCACATAACAGGCTGTAATATTTTTGTGCAATCTCATGTAAAGTGGCTTAGCGATGGGTTAATACAATATGTAAATGTTGTATTAGCCTGTAAGGCCAGCAGTGGCCACCAAAACAACATTTTTATGTGTTTTGACACTAAACAGTGCCCCAAGCGGCTTTGCCTGGATTTCAGGCTTTTACCCATAATTGTTATCCATAAATGTTCTATTTCTCTTATTTTCATCCTATATGAATACCATATTATATAACCTCAACTAAGCTAAGCCATAAAATAATTACAGTATAAGAATCTTTTAATAAATTAAAAAGTAATTACAGGTTACAATATATATATGTCACATTATTATTACTATTTGCGGGATATTCCGTGGAAGTGAAAAAGCTAAATGCTGACATTTCAGTACAATATCAAGTACCTTCCTGAGAGCGTACTTGATATTGTACTGAAACGTCAGCATTTAGCTTTTTCACTACACGGAATATCCCGCAAATAGTAATAATAATATGACATCTTTTATCTGTGAAAATATTAGAATTAATATATATATATATATTCTGCTAATAAATTAAGCAAAGTCAGAAGGCCATTGTCCTATCAAATGTTAAAATTCTCTAATGTATTAATGGTCATCCTGCTTTGTATTTTACTTTTAGGAACAAAAGAGTCTGAGGAAAACAGATGCCAAAAACTGATTTTATTTTTTAGTTTCAATCCTTTGTAATGAAAAGTAAAAAAAAACTTTTCTTTTTATCAAAATTCTATATTGCTGTTAATCAATTAAAATGGTCTAAGTAAAACCCAGGATAAAAATTAAAAATAAAATTGTTAAAGATTGAAACAAGTAATAATAACAGCAAAATGTAAAAAGATACATGCATTGTTTTAATCAATTAGCCACCAAGATAAGATTTGTCTGATGCAATAGTTACAATGGGGATACCCAAATTCATAGTGTAATGAGTGTGCTATATAAGTTGTTCAACAGGTGCTGAGGTTATTCTTATTATTTTGATTATTCTTATTACTGATTTTATTATATGTATTACTCTGATGGTTGTTGCGGAGGGAAATTGTGGTTGCAGAAGTATTGCTAGGTCATACTGAACTCCTATCATCTGATTGATGATTATCAGCTATAAGCTTCTGAGTCTGTGTATCAAGGTCACATTTAAAAATGAGATGTTGATCATCCAGTACTAGAGAAATTAATAAGAAAGGGAACAGAGGTGGGATTGGCTTCCAATAAAAGTCCGTACAAGTTAAGAGAATGAGTTGCAGTTTTATTTATACTGCCATAACATATAAAACATTGAGTAAAAACCTCAAGATGCTGAAAATATCTATATTATCCAGCAAAATTATTATGGAGTAGATTCCCACTTAGAGTGCACCTGTGCAGCTCTGTCCAAGCCATCGCCATGTAGCTACTGTTTTAAAGTAAAGCCCTCACTACCCTGTTGACCATATGGGTAGTGCCTGCAAACCCCAAAGTCTAGATGAAGTCTGAAGATGCCGAAGGATATAAATTTTATTTTCTTCATTTACCATTTTTCTTTAAATGTTGTTTGTATGGTTTCATAATTAGTAAACTGAATCTTATATATGTATTTTGGGGGGTATAGTACAAGTATGTCAAGTTGTTTATCTGCAAAGTGCAGGATTGCTTCATGGTAGACAGCTTTCCACATTAAGCTTAATATACATAGATGTGCAAATGTATGTGCTTCCTTTCAGAAAATTAATGTTTAGAATACACATATCTGTATAGCCTAAAGAAATATAAAATAAATTGAATTATAGTTTTACTTTGTCTCCACATGTGCTTGATTTATATACAAATACATGCTTATAAAGTGTTACTAAATAGTGTAAAAGATATGAAAATAGACAAGAATATACAACTATATTTTCTTTATATTCTATAAATTACTGTAAAGCTTAAGATGTGCATACGTGTGTGAAACTCTGACTACTTCATTCAAAGAGATTTAGGTGAGTTAAGAGAGGAAGTTCCATAGCTAAATTGCATAAGCTTTAGTATTAATCTTCTATTTGTACTATAATGTGTAGGGAGGAGGAGGTAGAGAAAGTATTTTTTCTTGTGTTTGCATTTGGTGATGGGTAATTTAGAGTGAATAAATACTTGCTTTTTCATTTTGTAAGATGTTTTTGTGAGTGTCTCATTTATTTTCCTCTCTCCTATAACATTAAGATGTATATAGTTCCAAGAGTAGCTTAATCCACCAATAATAACCTGGGATTAAAAAATGACTGAGCTTAGCCCATGGGATACTGCTAAGATTTGTTTTTTTTTTTGATTTCTTCTTTTTTAAAAAAATATAATTGTTAATGAACTGATTCTTCACCTTTTGACTTTTAATCCAAGCAAAGTTATTTACTTGGGTTATTCTTTTAGAATATTTTTCTTTTTAATAAAATTAAAGTGATATTCTATAGATATCACTTTCACAGCTTGCTCTTAATTATAACATTTAAAAATTTAAAAATATAGATTTTAAGTGATTTAAAATAATATTGTCCTATATATGTCTATCACTTTTTAAATGTCATTTTAAAAAAAATTATTTAAAACAAATCAATTTTATATAAATACAATATATGTGTATCTGTGGTTCCTTGCATTTAGATAAAGCAGCATATGTATAACAACTTCTTTATCAAGTGATGAAATTCTCTTGGTGAGTTGGTCTTGATGATATTGGTTCATACTCAAGGATTGTCATCATCAAGAAAGATATAATCAGTTAAATTCTGGCACTTCCTTGGTTCCACTTAGACTTCAGGCTAGCGATCTAATACTATACCAACTATAGATGGATATGAAAAGTTGGGTCTACCTTCAAAGTACATTTAAACTTCTGCATAGTGAACTAGTAAACTGCTGCTGCATCTACTGTCTTGATTTCAACCACATCTGATTCATGGTTCCCATTCACTTGAACATTTTGTGGAGTGATGTACAATCATTGCATTGCAATTTGTATTTGCAAGTTTTTTTGTTATTATTAGTGCTTTTTTCATCTATATCTCAATCCTCTCACAACTATCCATCAGCCTAGAAGTTAGACCAACCTCTCATACTATGTATCTGTAGTGTGGGAGATTGGTCTGACTTCTGGGCTTATGGATAGTTGTGATAGGATTGAGCTTAAGGTGAATCAGATGCACTGATAAATACAAAAATCTTGTCAATATACTGATATCAGTTTGGTAAATTTTCAGCAATTTGCAACTGATGATGGTATAATTTTGAAAAAATACTTTTTCTTTGAATTTCATGACTAATTTATCAAAAAGCATTTACAATTAATTAAAACAGAAAGAAAAAGAAATGAAGGATGAAATGTTAATTTCTTTTGATTATTTAACTAAAACTTGCTTTTAAAAGTGCTTTCTTCATAACAAAAATCTTGTGAATGATTTTTAATATGCAAATTTAATTTCAAATATTAAAAATATGGTGATATTGTTTGCATCTTCATTTTAAATTTGAATATTAATACTTACAAAAAAGCTCATTACAACATATATAAATATAATATATATAAAAACTATTTTATATAAAGTACTTTTATCTCATTTTATGAGTAACACACTAAAAAATATTTTCCCTTCACCAATAATTTTGGTTGTTATTATAACATTTTCCTTCTTGCTAGGCCTCTATACACATTATAAAATGCACAAGTTGATCAAGTTATGCAAAAAAAGGTTTCATTTCTATTTCTAAAAACATAACTATCTTTCCTGATCAACTCAGCCTAGTAATTGTTGAGAATTATGCTATCGACGTAATCAGTTTTTAATTTATTTGAAAGGTACCAGAGTTCTACAAGAACCCACTGAAACCATCACATAACATCTCGCAAATTAAAAAGAAAAAATGCTTTTAAGAATCAGTAATTCTACCGTAAACTAGAATTATCTTTTAAATATTATTATTCCCAGGGCTTATTCAAAACATATTGGCAAAGGTAAACTACATTTTTAAATCTTACTAAACTAATAATAAATTTAATAATATTAATAACATACAAATGAAAATTGGTATTAGATATATTTTTATTCTAATAGATTAAAATGTTTAAATGAAATTATTAATCAACTAAATTGGAGAGAACACACATTAATTCAGACATGAAACATTAATAAAAAAAATAACAGTTAAATAATTAATTAAAAAGTTCTGGGGAAAACAAGAGTCTCTTGAGCAATAACGCGAAAGTCTATATCAGGATCCTATTATAAGCTTATTTTTTTTACGAGTTGTTTGTAAAATGGTTAAATTTGTCACAATCAGGAATAACGAAGTATAACTTACTGGTACGTTTAGTGAATTCAGTAGTAGATAACTATGCATAGTTTTTTTTTGGGTAGAATGAGCTCGGCCTTTTGGTTATTATTTGATCTTGTGGTCCATTCTCCTAGTCGGTCACGAAGGCTTTTCTGGTGTACCTATTCAGGCACGATGTCAGCAGAAGCTCCAGTTCACTTCGACATGCCAAATTATTTCAGCGAAGCGATCCTGGACATATTATTGTTATCCAGGACTAACCAGAGAAGCAAACGAAACAAGACATTGACCAAACTGAACCCTTCCTTTTTATACTAAAGGTACAGTTTTCAGACTTCTGCACATACTTTTTGTTTGTCAAAATATGTTAATAATCTTGTATATTCTTTATAAAATTTATGTTACAAAGTCTTTATTTTTTTCAGCATAATTCTGCCATCTTTAATTAGCTAAACTATTTTTCTTTTAGCTTAACTTTTTACTTTTGGAATTCTTTTAATTTATCTGGATTGGTAATCTGTGTCTTTTGTTCTTTCCAATTTTAACTTTTATTTTTAATTACATAAAAAAATATGAAAGACAATTTTAACTTTCACTGTACATTTTTAAATAAATAAATTATACTAATAAAAAAAATCAAAGTTTTATCTTTTTTTTCCTTTTTTTAGCTTTTACCAAATGCCAATATATCTGTACCATATATAAATAAACAGTACAGGGCCCGGAGATGAGAATAAAATAGGGGTTTACACTAATTTTATTCTTAAGTTTTCAAATTCATATTTGTGTGTTTTTTTTGTAGTGGCATGCTGATATATTTTGTAGATTCATTCACAAGCAACATTCAGCTTTAATGCCCACTTTTAGGTCTAACATGGTGGGAATGAGAAATATTTTTCTATTCATCTGTGTCCTTTCTGCTTAATTGTAATAGTAACGATATGCACAAATGAGCATCGCTCATAGTTTTGAGTCTTATAGGCTCGCAGCAACTTGGTCCGTTTTCCCCATTTATTGGGATCTCTGCTAGAAATAGACTGATGAGCATTTAAAGATGGTCTTATGTTAATATACTGCATACTAGGACTCGAAGCGATGTTTTTCCCCTCTTCAGTAACCGCCTACCTGGTCAAATACTTGTGACTTACATCTGCATCAGCCACGATCGTTTTTTTTTTTTAGATATATCAAAAATATATACATATATTTTTTTCTTTCTGGAAGTCATATTAAAAAAATATTTTTTTATATTTTAATAATCAGGGTTTAATTAGTTAGTTTTTTTTATAATTTTTTTTTTTTTAAAAAAAAAAAACTATTTATTTTCCGGCTGTGAGTTTCTTTGGGTCATCATTGTAACATTCTTTATCATTACAACTTATCTCAGGTTGTGGTTGTTAAATTGAAGCCCGAGTTGGGTAGCCATTATAACGTTTTCCTTCTTGCTAGGCCTCTATATGCATTATAAAATGTGTGAGTTGATCAAGTTATGCAAAAAAAGAAGAAAGTTTCATTTCTATTTCTAAAAAAATGTAACTATCTTTCCTGATCAACTTGGCCTAGTAATTGTTGAGAATTATGCTATCGACGTAATCAGTTTTTAATTTATTTGAAAGGTGCCAGAGTTCTACAAGAACCCACTGAAACCATCACATAACATCTCACAAATTAAAAAGAAAAAATGCTTTTAAGAATTGGTAATTCTACTGTAAACTAGAATTATTTTTTAAATATTATTATTCCCAGGGCTTATTCAAAACATATTGGCAAAGGTAAACTACATTTTTAAATCTTACTAAACTAATAATAAATATTAATAACGTACAAATGAAAATTGGTATTAGAAATATTTTTATTCTAATAGATTAAAATGTTTAAATGAAATTATTAATCAACTAAATTGGAGAGAACACACATTAATTCAGATGTGAAACATTAATAAAAAAATAACAGTTAAGTAATTAATTAAAAAGTTCTGGGGAAAACAAGAGTCTCTTGAGCAATAACACGAAAGTCTATATCAAGATCCTATTATAAGCTTATTTTTTTACGAGTTGTTTGTAAAATGGTTAAATTTGTCACAATCAGGAATAACGAAGTATAACTTACCGGTAAGTTTAGTGAATTCAGTAGTAGATAACTATGCATAGTTTTTTTTTTTGGGTAGAATGAGCTCGGCCTTTTGGTTATTATTTGATCTTGTCATCCATTCTCCTAGTTGGTCACAAAGGCTTTTCTGGTGTACATATTCAGGCACGATGTCCGCAGAAGCTCCGGTTCACTCCGACATGCTGAATTATTTCAGCAAAGCGATCCTGGACATATTATTGTTACCCAGGAATAACTAGAGAAGCAAACGAAACAAGATGTTGACCAAACTAAACCCCTCCTTTTTATACTAGAGGTCCAGTTTTCAGACTTCTGCGCATATCTTTTGTTTGTCAAAATATGTTAATAATCTTGTATATTCTTTATAAAATTTATGTAACAAAGTACAAAGTCTATTTTTTTTCAGCATAATTCTGCCATCTTTAATTAGCTAAACTACTTTTCTTTTAGCTTATCTTTTTACTTTTGGAATTCTTTTAATTTATCTGGATTGGTAATCTGTGTCTTTTGTTCTCTCCAATTTTAACTTTTATTTTTAATTACATAAAAAAATACGAAAGACAATTTTAACTTTCATTGTACATTTTTTAAATAAATAAATTATGTTAACAAAAAAAATCAAAGTTTACTCTTTTTTTTCCTTTTTTTAGCTTTTACCAAATGCCAATATATCTGTACCATATATAAATAAATGGTACATTATATTTAACTTGAAATAAAAGTATGATTGAATTAATTAATTTATACATGTCCCACATATTTATTTCAAGTTAAGTATATCAACCAAAAGTTATGGATGAAGGAAAAAATACTTTTTGGTTTTTAACTGCATTACTCATCAAATTAAAAAAAAACTTTTTTTATAAAAAAAATTTTATATATATTATTTAATTAGATTCTATTTTTATTTTTTTATTTAATTAAATGTGAATTGAACTTTTCAAAAATCTTTTCCAATTCTTTTTAATACAATCCAAAACTTTCTTTTTAAAAAAATAGGATTAAACTTTATTGGTACAAAATATTTTACAAGACAAACAGTGATTCACATAGTATAATATGGAGATCTAAAATGATACATCGTATTTTTTATCCATAGTGTTTCCAAATATTGATCAACTTGTGAGAACTCTAAGCATTAGTCCATGAGATGATTAATTATTAGGAGTAAACCTCGGTTACAATTAGGAATTATTTGTTAAGCCTCACATTTATATATGAATAGCATTTTAGGAGTACAATATTGAAAAATCCAATGTACAGTGGATAAGTTGAGGAATAGAAAAACATTTCAGATAATATAGAATATGGGCTAAGTCAATCTACTGTTCAGTTCTCCAAAATGGCCTCGAATGTCCCCAGAAGGGAGCAATCTAGTATACTTTGGAAGACATATGGAGAACAAGAAAAAAAACTAAGCTTTAAAATGTCTCTGCTGAAAACCATTCTAATCCACATGAAAAACCATATGAATGGCAAAGAGCCAAAACAAAAAAACCATATGAACAGCAAAGGGCCAACCCTATCAATAACACCATTGGAAATAATAAAAAAAAAATAAGGTGAATTACTTGCAATGAAATCCATTAGGTCAAACTGCAGCTTACTTTGCAATAATACATGGATAAAATCATTTGTAGGAACAATGCTAAAAAAATTGCTAAATATAACATTATTTCTCTTTTTCTATGAATGAGAAAATCAACACAGGAAATGATTACCACAGCACCCTCATCCCAGTTCCCTTACTCAACAGAACTAGGATTTAGGCTTTCAGGGTCCCTCCTGACAAGCAGACCCTCTCTCATCCAAGTCAGCAAAACTGAGTGAAATGAAGACTTTTCACTAAAAGGCTAAATCACTGTAAAAATCTTTTGAAATTTCAATGTCTGCCATATAATTTGCACAGCGTTTTTATAATGGTTGAAATTATTCTTACTTTGGATAATGTCTTGGCATAACTTGTATATGAAAAAAGAGTCAAGAAACTCCTCTTTTAAATAGGAATAGTTTTTGAGAAAATTAATTCCTCAACTAACACAAAAGAAACTAAAATGGGGAACTAGAAACATAATCAACTGGAGTTTTTGGCTCTCTCTAGTGGAACTTTTATATTTACATTCCTCCATATCAAATATTTATATTTTATTTTCTTATTTTTGAAATACAAGCGTAATTCATATACTTGGAGTTTGAATGTATTATATAGGATTTGAACACAGACTTTCTAGCTTTCTTCAGCTATCTACTCTCTCTCATATAACTGATACACATGATCTCCAATATATGTATTTCATGCTGAACCAGCACTCATCAGTTGGTCCAGATCATCACTCCCCCTATATATAATCAGTGCTTGGTTTATATTAAGATAGTAAATCTTCAAACTTTAATGGACAAGCTTCAGTTTCTTTTTCTACTTATTCTAAAAGGACAAAAATTTTAAATACAACATATCCCCAAAGATTAAAACCATAACTCACTCAATATCCCCTAGAATCTTAAACAATATGAATGTTCATATTTAATATTGCATATTTTTACACAACAATTTTACATATTTCTTAATTTATTTTGAAATCAACATATTCGATTCAAGTACTTACTGGAAGATGTAACAATCATTGCTAGACTAATTTTGTTTTCATTTTATGTTTCTCTATCTTAATTTGTTTTAGTATAAAGTTTACTTTAAACTCTGCTGAGCACTTTGTAACTTTGAATGAATCCAGCATTATAAGAAATCATATTACCACAAAGTATATGTAAATAATATTATTAACTGATGTGATGTGATGATGTGATGTACTGTGACTTCTCCTTAAATGGAGTCAGGAATCTCTCAGCAGCCATGCCCAGAGAAACCTGTTAGCCACTTTACCTTCCTTTCCCATTTCCCCCCCCAGTTTTCTCTAATCTCCTCCCCCTCCTTCCCCACAACATTTTTTTTCACTCCCTAACACTTTCACATCCACCCCCCCTTTTTTTCCACACCCACAAAAAACCAATAACTCACTTTCTGTATAATCACTTTGTTCATATTTAACCTTCCATAACTTCATTATTTGTACCCTTTCTGCTTCCAAACATTTACATTGAAGTAACAAATGCCTAATATTTTCTATGCCTTCCTTACACAACTTGCAGACTAAATCACCCATATTTTTCCATTTACGTGTATATTCCCTTGTTGCTAAAGATCCCGTTCGAGCCTTAAACAATAAACTACTTTCCTTACTATTATCATAAATTAACTCACACCCAATGTTCTGTTTACTTCTATATATATTTAAACTCATTTTACTCTCCATACTAGTTCTCCATCTCTCCAACTCCCTATTCTTTATTAGTGCATCTATTCTTCTATCCCACTCCTTCCCACTATAACAATCAACAATCCTCCTAACACAATCATCCCATCTTTTGTACAAGTATACTGACATAACTTCTTTATCCAAATCTTCTGCATACCGCATTACCTTTCTCACCCATCTTGTTGCCTGCTCTTTACTTGTAACCCAATTAAATACCATTTTGGCTATTCTTTTATTATCCATAAACTGCAATCTACCGAACATTTTCAATTTGCTTTTTGCATCCCTCATATAAAAACTTGACCATTACATTTCTACTTGAATTGCCTCTTTTGCTGTCCACACCTCAGCATCTAATGCATGTCTTCCTACTTCCCTTTGTACTTTTTCTAAGCAATCTAATACCCCTTTACTAACACATAATGCATCATTGCTGTATGTTAACCCTGCTACTGCCACTCCCTTCCATACAATTCTAGCTACATCATATTTATTATATGAAAACACTGTTAATTTCTTTATCAATCCCTTTCTTTTCTTTGCTTCATTTATCAATTTTTTCTTTCATTCATCCAAGCAATTTTTCTTATTACTCAAGATGATTCCCAAATAACTATATCTGTTCACCACACTTAACTTTATATCCCCCAATAAGAAATTTTTGTATTCTCTTTCCCCAGTATTTATCATCATTACATTTGATTTTTCTTCACTAAATTTAATCCCCATATCTTTACCCACCCTTGTGCATGTCATCAGCATAACTTCCATATCTTCTCTTCTTTCTGCACACAAAAAGACATCATCCACAAAAAAAAGACCCGACAATGTATATACTCTCTTGCCACCTTTTAAAGGTATCTCTATCCCTCTTCCTAGACTTTCTATTGCTCTCTCCATTTCACTCAAATACAACACAAACAAAATAGATGACATAGGGCATCCTTGCCTCAGTCCCACCCCATTTTTATCTTTAACTGATTCTATATCCCCTAATTGATATGTATAGTAATTATTTTCATATAATGTTTTAATAATACCCACCAAAGCCTCATTCATTCCCAGATTTGCTAAACTTATCCATAATCTATTTCTATTCACTCTATCATATGCCTTCTCTATATCTATAAAACTCATATATAACTGTCTACCTGAATTTACACTCATATCTATAAGTTGTGTAACTACAAATAAACTATCTTCTATACGCCTATCTGACCTAAAACCTCCTTGCATTTCCCCCACTACATTATTTTCTTCCATCCATTTTGCAACTCTTCCAGCCACCATATATGAAAAAACTTTATATAAAACTGATGTTACTGCTATTGGTCTATAATTATTTAACTTTCTATGATCCTTATCTTTTCCTTTAAATAATAATCTTACTCTTGTATTACTCCAACTACCCAGAAAAGCTATCTTCTGTGCCATCTTATTAAAACATGATAGTAACTTTACTTTTGCCCTATGCCCCAAATTCATTAAGACTCATTGCACATTCATGCCCTCTGTAGAATTTTTTATGAACTTTCAAATGGCAATGCTTATTTATTTAGCATATGGATTTAGACAACTTAACTATTAATAAGATATTATCAAGACACTTATAGAGATTCTAATTAAAAGACAGAATCATTAATGACTTTAATAACTCATTCAGTTCTGTCTTTGTAGCTGTAGATTTGACAATCATTAACTATATGATTCATAATTTGTATTTGCTCATATTTGCAAAGATCGTGAGTGATAAATTTTAGTTATGAAGTAGATGGGCACAATGACTTTGGGTTGTCCTGAATCTGCTGATGGCCTCAATCTTACCTAGAAAGACCAATTCCAAGTGGCTTTATTGTTGAGTCTATAAAAAATAATTTATTAGAAATCACAAGAATTTCATTTTTTACAAATGGGGATCTTCATTTGAGTGAATGGATGAAAACTTTTCCATGGCCCATCCTGAAAGGTAACATGTTTTAATATGTGAAACTAATGTTTTCTAATGGAAACCATACTTCATCTACAATAAATGGGAATGTTTGATTTTATATATATAAAAAAACAATTTTTCGATGGACATAGTCTATGTTAATAACTAATATCAGCAACCGTAGAAAATAATTGAAATCATATCAAATTTTTAATTGCACAAATTTTATATAAGTTGAATTGCAATACTCATTTAATATTAAAGTTTAAACATCCATTTAATACTGATTTAAATAAAGCCTCTTCTGTGTCGGATTAATGCTAAAAGGTCAGATCGTGTTTTTAACCACATTTATTTTTAAAATAATTTTTGCCTTCAAATAAATGTACATTCAACAAGAGATTGGTTGATTTTTCAAATGGCGTAACAATTAATGTTAATAATATTATTTTCCATATTTGTATGACGTTTATATTTTCAGGTTTTTTTTTTTTTAATTTGTGCATCTTTTATTTTAGTTCTAACCCATCCCAATCATCCATCATTACAGAAGTCAGATTAACTTCTCTCACCATCGATGCAATTTGAAATACCCAATTCACTAATGACGTGAATGATATATATATATATAGTACATATTTTAATTTAACTTCATACCCACATTTTCGATAAACTTAACTTCATATATATTAAATTTCTCTTCCATCAAACATTCCTGAAACATAAGAACAAAGATATGGAAAAACAAAACATAATAATCCCCAAGATGCACATTTTTTGCTAAACCAGCATTTATCAGCTGGCCCAGATTAAATCTCTTACATAAGTCATCATTTGTGCAATATTTATAGGCAAAATATTGACATAATTTGATTTATAAGAATCAAACTTGCTGCACTCTCAATTTTGACTCAAACCACTTTATGTAAATATAATAATGATTATTACTGATCATTTATTAATTTAGAGGTTTAATATTTAAATACAAGTATAGTATATATACTTAAGCTTGATGTAATTAGAGGAGATTTGAACCCAGACTTTCAAGCTCCCTTTAGTCATCCACTCCATCTTATAGAACCGATACACATGACAACATACATGTGAAAAAGATAAATGACCTACAATATGCGTATTTCATGCTAAACCAACTGATGAGTGCTGGTTCAGCACAAAATACGGAGATCATTTATCTTTTTCGCATGTATGTGGACATGTGTATCAGTTGTATAAAATGGAGAGGATAACTGAAGGAAGCTTGAAAGTCTGGGTTCAAATCTCTATTTAAACTAGAAATTATACACTGCTTTCACACAAGATACAAACTGGTTTGTATCCACTTTTAAAATCTTGAATAAGAGTATATAATCATTACACTGTAATATCTATATATAGAAGTCTTTTTGCTTTTATCGATCCATCTTTTATCGTAGTTCTCTCATAACGCATACTTTCGATAGCACAGAAATCAGATGAGTTTCTCTCGCTGTGGTTGCATTTTAAAACTCCCACTTTACTTTTCAAGCGACCGCGATATTCGTAACACGCGTATGTGTACGCGAAGACAACAAACGCTAATTTAGAGAATTTTACAGAGAAATATTCTATATTAATATTACAATAATATGCTTTTACAGAGAAATATTGTATATTAATATTCTAATGATATGCTTATATTCCATCAATTTCTTGCCTATTGAGTTTAATCAAGCGTTTACTTTTCTTATATATATTTCTGAGGAACTCTAAGAGTTATATGCATGCGTTATATTTTTCGAGTATTTTAATTTAGTTCTTGAAAATGAAAATAAAATCTGATCACGTGAATCTATGTTAATTATTAAACGCATAAAATTTCATTTCTATTGATTTAAAATGTTTACATAATTTAAAACAATATGTTTTAATTAACTATCGTATTTCAGACTAGTTTCTATGAATTAATTAATGTAATATTTTAATAAACAAATATTTTTATGACTTGAAAAATAATAATAATGAAAAACAACTTTTTTTTCATTCCGCATTAGTTTTCTCAATGATTTAAGAACTAAAATCAATAATAATCAAAAATGAATTTAATAAAAACACTTCCTTCAAATATCTAAAAGATTACGTGGTTTGGGACAATAGTTGAATGGTAGATACCGGAATTCAAAATCCATGGGTCACGGCACAATTCTGTTATTTCTGTAGTCAAACTTTTTATAAACTCTCTAACAATAAATTATTCTATTAGAATGAATATAGTAATGAGAAGGAAGTAGGTAAGATATGCTAGAATACTTAATAAGTAAGATCCCACGCTATGTGTAATTAGGTAATCCAGTTTTAAACATTCAAGCTCTTTATTTATTAATTACATTTTTTTTGTATGTATATATAAACAATTTTTGCATATGATCATTTTTATGAACATTTATATATTTTAAGTGATTTGAACACTACCTTCAGCTACATACAACCGATACACATGACCACACACATGTGAAAAAGATAAATGACCCCCAATATTCACATTTCGTGCTGACCCAACACTCTATCGGATGTATGAGATAGAGTTAGTAGCTGAAAGGAGCTTGAAAGTCAGTGTTCAAATCCCCTAAATTACTTCTAAGCTATAAGTATATGAATTATGCTTGTATTCAAATATTGAACATTAGTATTTAAATAAAACTGAATTGAAGAAATAAATAGAGCAAATATATATATATATAATTTTAAAACTAAATAGATTATAAATATAATTTGAAAATTAGTTCCTACTACTACTACTAATAATAATAACAACAACAACAATAATAATAATAATAATCATCATCATCATCATCACCCGCACATATTCTATGTATGTGTTTGAGATGCAGAATGTAATAATCAAAACACTGTTGCAGTCCAGTCAAAGTTTTGTGATTTAAGATTAAAAATATTTTTAAAAAAATCAATTATAATTTTACTACAAATATATAATAGGTAAATATAACTAAAAACTTTGCATTCATGGTTACATGGCACATGCATATCCAATATTATATAACTACAATTTATCCACTACTCCGAACACTTTTTAGCAAAAGCCTTCTATTGTACCTATATGCATACACAATCTTACGTTTCGACTGTCATGCAGTCTTCTTCAGAGCTATGATATACTTGACAACATAAAATAAAATCCATAACTAGATAATTAATACCATAAAAATGTAAACAATAAAATTAATAAAATAATAAAAAAAAAATATA
This sequence comes from Epiperipatus broadwayi, assembly GCA_028023455.1. Lineage (NCBI taxonomy): Eukaryota > Metazoa > Onychophora > Udeonychophora > Euonychophora > Peripatidae > Epiperipatus > Epiperipatus broadwayi. Next base: position 595,711 of record JAQFVV010012680.1, on the reverse strand, counting down.
ACAAAACATAATAAAACTGAAATAAATATAATCAAACCCAAATAAAATAAACCAGTTAATATAATATACAATATAAATATAAAATATAAATTACACATGTGTATTCCTGATTGTTTACATACATATTCATGAACAACATTAATTTAAATATATTATTCATTTTTATTTTTTTTAATAACCTCCTAATTACTTCTATTCCTTATAAACTTAAACTTTAGTTTTATTAGCATCACTTTAAAAAATACTTAATAATTTTATTTCCATATAATTCTCAGCTCATCCTTAAGTTATTTATTAAAATTCTTCTTAATTTTTAAATCATATAATATCTATTATTTTCTTACTCAATTTTTTATTATTAGTAGTATTTTACATTTATTCTTATATATATAACATCTAAAAACTATAAATACTGAAATCTTTCAATTTACCCAATTTTACTTTTTTAAAAAAAGTAAAAAACAATTTTTTAAAAAATTATTTCTTAGCTCCCTCTATTATATATTATTTTAACTAACTATTTCTTTAAACACTACATCACTTTATTTATATGTATATTTTTATACACTTTAACTTATATTCTAATTATTATATAACACTCTCTTATAAATTTATATTATACTGTTTTATATGTAAATATTATGCTAATTTTTTTTTATTTCTTACAAACCATAATTCATTTATAAATAATTTTCTTTTTATATATTTTCCTCTATCTATACCAATGTCATTCTAATCCCAGAATCCTTATTAAATTTTTGTTTTATCTTTCTGCTTTTATTTCTCTTTCTTTAGTATTGTCTGTATGTAACATTATTTTTATTGGACTTTGTGTAAATTCATGTCCTGTTTCCTTCATATGTATATATATTGGTGAACTTATTATCTGACATGTTTTAATCTTGTTTTTATAGAATTTTTAATTTCTCCCACATATTTGTTATCAACCCCATATTGTAATACTTAGATTTGTTACATTCACATAACAAAATGCAGAGTGCAGGTAAAATATACTAAATATGATCGAAATGGAATTGTTAGATTCCAGGATCCGACCAAGCTTCAACCGAGTTACCAGTGTTCTGTGACTTAATACTCTATGAATGACATTTCTGAGGTTTCACACAGGTCTTAATTTAATCTGCAAGCCAGCTTCAAACAGAAAAGACATGAGACCAAAATTAAGCACACAATGACTAAATGGAAAGTTAAAATGGACTAATAACATGCTAACTTAAGCGTAAAATTAATACTTAAACTATAATTAAGCTGTAATGCATGTAAAAATATTAAATATAATAACTAAATTAGAATTAGGATTGAGCAAATAATATAGAAATGAGTTACATTTAATAGATTAATTAATTAATTAATAAGTCAAACAACAAAATAAAAACAATAAATATACAATAGTAAATGTGGGATGAAATGCATGCAGGCATTACATAGTGAAATGAAATTAAATTGAGTTATAGCATATCTTATCATAAAAGGTCTAAATATATGTATATGTATGTGCAGTAAATAAATTATGCCTATGTCAATTAATATGCCAAAATCCTATCTTTATATCATGGTTTGCTAAATTGCAAGTGAATATGCTTGCCAAAGATAGATTGCTAATTACAATACTAAGATGGTTACTGTTTATATATATCTTAAGATATGAGCATATAATTAAGCTCAAGGATAATGCAGGTTTAGTCTACTAATCAAAGATTTGGTTTCAGACTAATGCTGAATAATCATTTAACAAGGAGGAAGAACTGGTTATCTTAGATCCACATATATTTGCTATGGCACATACTAAAATATTAAGAAACATATTTATGGTGTGGGTGGGTAGTTATTCATTGGGATTTTGCATAAAAATGTGTGCTACCTTAGGACCATATGTTTTGCTACCAATAAGGTTCAATGAACATTTGAAGTTCAGGAACTTGAATAGGCTTAATACAAAATGGGGTCTGGATTCTTGTGCTCCAGTTCTAATAAAATATAACCTTACTAGAACTAAGTATATGGGACAACCTACACTTTGAGCTCATTAAAAGACGCAGCAAGACTTAATGTACAAAACATTTTGTAAAAACGCACTCACAGTTCATAAAGTAAAATACAATCATGTGCCTAAAAACAGATAGCTTCTATCTATACAACTAATAGAACACAGTTCTTAAAATTTAGCAGAATAATTATGCTAGATTAATGAACTAAAACTATATTATTAATCTAGTTTAATATCCTCAATCTGCATCTTTAATTAGTTTTACTAAAAAGGACAAAGTATATTTAATGGGTAATTAATAATAAATTAATAAATATACATTTATACCATTTCCAAGGCTAGTCTATTACTTTAAATAAAACAAATATTTAAAATAATTTATAACTGATTGTGGAGACCATAATAGATATTTTTATAATATAAAACTAAATCAAAATGATAATAATGAGTGCCTAGCGATCAGTTATTATTCCAATATGATAGGATTTCGAAACAGTGTGCTAGTGAGCTAATTAAGCATGAGTAAAATAGATTAAACTGAAGATATCAATTATCATATCTTTGCTGAAAGTTTATTAAAGGCACTCACTGTTTCAAATTATGAGGCATATTATAACATATACTAAATAAAATTTAAAGAAATTAATAGATAAAACCATAGGCATAACCGCAGTACAAATATATATTAACACACACATGAGATTACAGTTATTATATTTTAGAATAGATAAAGTTGAAGCTAACAAAGAGATACTTAGGCAAGTTTTATGACAGTTTTACATTATTATTTCAGACAAGAATTTAAGAGGTAGATTTTTGAACATTCATTTTTACATTATAAGCTAACTTTAATTAGGTTAAGGTTCAAAAATTAAAAGTCTATTTTAGAGCTCTGCAGTGTTTAGAGGATTAGATAGCTTCTTGCTGCTTGGGCACATCAGACAGCAGGTGTAGTAGTACTTTGGATCTCTGGATAAGCAGCGTGATTTAGTTATCTTTTTGTGACAGGCTGTTACTAGGAACATCTCCCACTCCTATGATGATGATTCCATGCTATTCAGTGCATAAAATGGGACTAGAGATCACCATCTCCCCAGAAAAGAGAAAAGCAAATCTCCCCCTATTCTGGTATGTCAAAATTACAACTAACTTGAGGTCTGGTGGCAACACTTTCTGAAAAATATACAGAGTCTATTTTTTTATGTATAGAATATGGCCTATTTATATGATCCCAAGATAAGATGATAATTCTGACAACAAAATTATTTTCTGTGAGTGAATCCATTAGCACCTTTTTAAGATTTTATATTTTAATTTACTAAAATCATTTAAACCTTTGCTTTAATTTTGTAACAAGTTGCTTGTGGCTTTAATTTTGTAACAAGTTGCTTGTGATTAAATTTGATCACTTTTAATGGTTATCATCGATTAGCCACCAAACACCACCTGATGTCACTGTTGTTAGTCAAAAACCAATAAATATAATGTTACCGGGCTGATTTAGAATTTACTTTTTTTACACTACTATATGTCAGTGTGTATCACTGGAATTCACAAGGAGGGAGATCCAATGACTTTGCCAATCTGAAGGATCATCTATCACATGCAAGACAAATTTTAAAACATTATCCATCTCAATGCATTACCGGGCTGATTTACAATTTACTTTTTTTACACTACTACATGTTAGCATGTAGCACTGGAATTCACAGGAAGGGGGATCTGATGTCTTTGACGATTGATGATCCAAAGGATTGTCTGTCACAACATGCACAACATTTTTAAAAACAAAATTATTTAATAAAATCTAATATTTCCTTTTTTCAATTAATGTCTGATCAAAAAAAAAAAATTTCAACACTATTTTAAAACAATTTACGAAACATAATTTGATTTGAAAATTCCCTCTGATCAAGCCAAGCTTATGCTTTGAAAGTCTCATAGCTGTCCCTGTGCAAAATATATTTTATGCATGATTTCTATATAATGACTGAAATGTACACTTTTGAAATTCGTTTAACTATGTGTACGAAAGCACATATTTTGACTTACAATTAATACTATCTAAAAGGATGTCAGGTCATATAAAAAATCATGCAAAGACTTAGGACAACTTGAATTCTACACACCCTCACATCATACTATAGCAATCTGTGAAGGTGCGATAGTACCATGAAGTACAAAAGCTGCTTAGTGGCCAATATAAACAGAACTGTTCTATAGGCTGCGTGAGCAGTATATGTGCTTTTGCATGAAAACAGTGACATCAGGCAGTGCTTAGTGGCTAATCAACAACAACCCTTCTAATCCCCCAAGACCTAGCAATAGTTCCAGTCAAGTAGATCTTGTCTACAAGAAAATATATTTTGGAAAAATATTATTGTCAATATTACAAATTTTATCTCACACTATACTAACACACATGTGCATGGTGTGATTCTTGTCTATCATAAATCTAAGTTAAGATTAAGAATTATAAGAAAATGACTAAATAATATTGCACTTTATATGTATCATGGTAGTATGTGGACTACACATATATACATGCGATTCTAATAATTAAAATGATAAATTAATTATTTTAAAGAATTAAAATTTACAACTTAAAATGTTATTTTAAATTAAAATACCTGCTATAACATAACTATACCCAAGATATTACAGATGTTTATCTGCATATATATATATATTGTGACAGAATGGGTTGGAACCCAGTCACAAATATTATTAATCAGTATTTAAACATATATGTAGATGTAGATATATAATATTAATTTTATTACGTGGTGGTGGTTACAAATACACAAACGCGGAGGAGGGACTCTGTCATTTTGAAATGATGTATATGTGCATGTGACAAATGTGTGTATGAATGGATTAAGTAGTTGAAAAGAGATAAACGAGATTTTTGTTTCACATTTAAAAAAACTAGAGGTTTCCCACAGAAATGAGATTTCACTTTCTTTTATGTACAATAAAAGCTATGATAAAAGTTTTCACACATCAAACAGATCTGGTTAGTCAGCATTGGAAACAGGAAGTGAAGTCAAAAGAAACTTCTAGAACAAATGGAGGGGGCTATTAAAGAGAGTACCCATAATGCATTTTGTCTTTGGCCCTGCAGAGTTACAACCATGAACAGTAAAATCGTAAATCAAAAATATTAAAAGTTTTAAATATTTTTCTTATATAATGGCGGATCCAAAAGAAATGTCGGAATAAGAGCATACTGTGTCAGATTCAAACCCCTAATTCCAACCAGATGCAGCTGCCTCACCTAATAAAACCAAGATTCCTTGGAATAAAACATAATTCCCAATGTGGAACCAAGCTGAACGTCATCAACCAACGGACATGAAGATCGGAAACCTTCGCATTGAATTACCTGTTATTATCTGTGATGAACAGAACTCTTTAAAATAAATAAATCTGCTTCCACTAATTCCCCAGGGAAATTCAGGTAAAGAATTTTAAGTACTGATTTTTCTTTTCTTTTATGAGAAAGAAATTTTTAACGTTTATAATAAGTGAAGGTGACAATCTAAGTTAACTTAATGAAATTTTCTTAAAGTCTTATTTAATTGTGGACATAAATAATGTAATTATTGTTGGACGTCACTTGAAATAAACTTTTCTTAGTATCAACCTATACTACTTGATTTATGTGTGATAAATCTACTGGAAAGAATGGCAGATGTGTGCGCATCAAAATGACAGAGTAGTAATTACATTTATATAATATTAAATACAGAAAAAAAAGTAGAGTGTTGAATTTTTTTTATCTAAAGGATCAAAGAATAATAATGATCTTTAGAAGTCTTTAATAAAACTGATTTGATAATGAAACTCAAAACAAATCTTATTGTGATATTTTCTTTGCAGATCCATTTTTTTATGTGTTTAAAAAAAAAACTCTTAACCCCATTCGTAGCTACTCCCAGCTGTGATGCCACCCGACCATGAGACTGAGCTAGCTGATGGTCAAAAACCCCTCTCATGTTACATAAGATAGTGTTCTTGTTGGTAATATATTCACTTTGTGTAATTCTTATATTCGTATAAGATTGGTGCTTGGAGTCCTTTGGATGACCATAAATATGTGTTGGGAATATATTACAGTTATGAGAATGAATCCAGAAGTTTTGAACAACAATATTTAAATCAAAACCATTTTAATTAAATATAAATACATGAGCATGTGTGTTTGCTATATCGTAGGTATATTTGGTAGTGTACTCTATCTAGTGAGAGGTATGGGTTTTGTTACAATGGCATCCCAACTAAAGGACTTCAAAGAGAAGTAGAGGTGTATGGGGAAAGTTATGAGATTTCAGAAATACATTAATAAAGTGAAAAGTTTTATATTTTTATTGAGGAAAGGATTGTTTAGATATATAATTCAAATGAATCATCAATTTTGAAGTGTGTTATTTTGTTAAATATATATCTATTAAGAAATAACCATTTTGTCATTTTGTGGTTGTGCTGTAGGTCAAAGATACGCAATCTATTATTTTTTGTTTGTCTAATTTGATGAGGTTTTGAGAGTTAAAGAGGCTAACAGAAAGGCAGTGCAGTGTGCTGGGATGGGGGAGTGGGTCCGAGACATTAATCAAAAGTAAAATAAAGGAAAAGAATTTTATGAAAACAAGGGTGCAAAATAAAATGGAAAAAGAAGAACAGGAAACTATTTTGGAGTGAATTTTGGGAAAGCTTGAAATTTTAGAATTTAGATTCAGAGAAATAGAAAAGAGAATGGATAGATTAGAAGAGAAAGTGGGAATTAAAAACAAAAATGATTTGGGGGAACAGGAAGATGAAAAACAAATATGGAGAGCAGGGGTGAACTGAAGCAAGGTGCTCAAGTAAACCCCTCGGGAAAACTGGCATTGGTAATAGGTCATGTGATGGTGCAAGGGAATGTGAACCAATTCCTAAAAATTTGTCCATTCGCAGGTAGGGTGGGGGAAGCACCGTTGAGCATCTATGGAGCTTGAGAAAATACTTCAGTATAAATCCCATGTGGAAGAAAGTAAAATAATTATTACACATGGCAACCTCACAGACAATGCTCAGTCATGGTGGGACGTGCTTGGTCGACAGACAGCTACTTTTGAAGAGTATCAAAAAGAAGTAAGTGAGGCCTTTTGGTCCGAGGATAGGAAGGAGTTAACACACTACCAAATCATGCAACAGAAGCTTAAAGAAGGTTGCAACGATAGCTATTCACAATTTTTTCATAAACAGGTGGCTAGACTGCATACATTGGATGCATGCAACCTGATAGAGAGTCATATACTCCACATTGTAAGGCATAGAATGCCCATGAGAGTGGAACAGATGATCTTGGGGCAGAGAAAGCTTCCATTGCAGAGATTGCTGAGTTGCTCAATGCCATTGACATGAACTTGTTTGACTATGGCGGGCATCGTGAAGCAGCAAAAGAAGATGAAAGAGGGCATAGAATGGGAATGGAGACCTTTCCAAAATGGAGAGAAACATCTGAAGAGAAAAGACCACCTGAGAAGCTGAACTTCGGACCAAAAAAAAAGCAGAGGAACACATGAGGCAAAACAGATAGTGTTGTACCAAAATGAGCCATTCAAAATATGCAAAGGTATTTGAAGGCTTTTGGAGGAGGGGTATTGTGACAGAATGGGTTCGAACCCAGTCACAAATATTATTAATCGGTATTTAAACATATATGTAGATGTAGATATATAATATTAATTTTATTATGTGGTAGTGGTTACAAATACACAAATGCGGAGGAGGAACTCTGTCATTTTCAAACGATGTATATGTGCATGTGACAAATGTATGTATCAATGGATTAAGTAGTTGAAAAGAGAAAAATGAGATTTTTGTTTCACGTTTCAAAAACTAGAGGTTTCCCACAGAAATGAGATTTCACTTTCTTTTATGTACAATAAAAGCTATGATAAAAGTTTTCACACATCAAACAGATCTGGTTAGTCAGCATTGGAAACAGGAAGTGAAGTCAAAAGAAACTTCTAAAACAAATGGAGGGGCCTATAAAAGAGAGTCACCCATAATGCATTTTGTCTTTGGCCCTGCAGAGTTACAGCCGTGAACAGTAAAATCGTAAATCAAAAATATTAAAAGTTTTAAATATTTTTCTTATATAATGGCGGATCTAAAAGAAATGTCAGGGTAAGAGCATACTGTGTCAGATTTAAACTCCCTATTTAAACCAGCTGCCTCGCCTAATAAAACCAAGATGCCTCAGAATAAAACATAATTCCCAATGTGAAACCAAGCTGAACCTCGTCAACCAACGAACATGAAGATCGGGAATCTTCGCATTGAATTACCTGTTATTACCTGTGATGAATGGAACTCTTTAAAATAAATAAATCTGCTTCCACTAATTTCCTGGGGAAATTCAGGTAAAGAACTTTAAATACTGATTTTTCTTTTCTTTTATGAGAAAGAAATTTTTAACGTTTGTAATAAGTGAAGGTGACAATCTAAGTTAACTTAATGAAATTTTCTTAAAAGTTTATTTAATTGCACTCATAAATAACATAATTATTGTCGGAGGTCATGTGAAATAAACTTTTCTTAGTATCAACCTTCACTACTTGATTTATGTATGATAAATCTATTGGAAAGAATAACGTATGTGTGCGTATTGAAATGAGAGTAGTAATTGCATTTATATAATATTAAATATAGAAAAGTAGAGTGTTGAATTATTTTTTTATCTAAAGGATCAAAGAATAATAATGATCTTTAGAAGTCTTTAATAAAACTGATTTGATAATGAAACTCAAAACAAATTTTATTGTGATATTTTCTTTGCATATGTGTTTAAAAAAAAGAAACTCTTAACCCCATTCGTAGCTACTCCCAGCTATGATGCCACCTGACTATGAGACTGAGCTAGCCGATGGTCAAAAACCCCTCTCACGTTATGTATGATAATATATTCTTGTTGGTAATATATTCACTTTGTGTAATTCTTATATTCGTATAAGATTGGCACTTGGAGTCCTTTGGATGACCATAAATACACATTGGGAATATATTACAGTTATGAGAACGAATCCAGAAGTTTTGAACAACAATATTTAAATCAAAACCATTTTAATTAAATATAAATATGTGGGCACGCATGTTTGCTGTATCATAGGTATATTCGGTAGTGTATATTCTATCTAGTGAGAGGTATGGGTTTTGTTACAATATATATATATGGTGACACATATATAACTGTGTCAGCATCATTATATATGTACTCATGAAGGGTTTAAAGCTGGCTCAGATAAAGTTATGGGAGAAAATAGATGAAATGTATATGAGGATAGGAATATTTCAGTATATACTCCATTAATTATTTCCTTTTTATCTTTATTATATCCTATGTATTTGTTATCCATTAAATTCAATGAGTTTTCTCTTTTTTTATTAACTATTTTTGTATTAATTATTTTTTTGCAATTTTTATTAATCTTCTTTATAATTTTATTAAACTTATTCACTATATTATTTGGTTTTATTCCAATATATCATCACTTTTCTTTTTTTCCTCATTCTTTTCATTTTTATTTATCCTATACTCTATTTTTTCAATACTTCTTTTAATTATATGTATAGGAAAATCACTCTTTTTTTTAACTCACCAAATCTTTTTGTTTAATATAGTCTTCCTTTTTTGAACAATGCATTATAACCTTGTTTATTCTTGAAAATATCCAACTAATTTTGTATTTCCTATCGATTTTGGAGAACCAGCTTGTTATATTATTACCGATATTGTTTTTCTTATAAATATTTGTTTGAATATACCATTTTTTATCTATCAATTTCCATTGAAACATTATATCCAGATATGCAATTTTATTATTTTCTTCTTTTTCAACTGCAAATTTTATATTCTCTTTTATCTTATTAATATCATTAATAAACCAGTTTATTTGTCTTTGACTTTTGTTAAAAATCATCAAATAATCATCTACATATCTGTTAAAAAACAAAGGAATATTTTTATTTTCTGTTATATTTTTATCTAACTCATTCATATAAATATTGCTTAAAATTGCATTTAGAATTCCTCCCATTAATAATCGTTGTTTTTGCTTATAAAATTCACTATTACAACACAATTCCATTAAATCTACCGATATATGAATAGATTTTTTTTTTTTATCCTTAATATACTTTCCTATAGCTAAATTTATTGCTTTTTCTCACTTTTGTACCCTTAAAATGCTACTCATATTTAAACCCTAGATTTTACAAATAATTCCTAATTGTAACATTCATTTGTTTTTAATGGTTAATACACACCCTTTCCACATCCCTTTCCCTTTTCATATGTATCCTTCCTCTTTCACCATGTTGCTCCTGAATTTCATTTTTACCATTCTTTGTAAACCTCTTATTTAACTGCATTTATACCCTTTTTTATGAATAAACTTTCATCACTGAGAAAAATAAAGTTTTAGTGCAACAATCAGTATATCAATATTTTGATTAAAGTAGATTAATGTGAAACTTTCACCTTCTGCTAAGGATATTTAGATACCCATTTTCTGACTTTTAATTGATAGAAGAGGGCTGTTTACCTTTAAAAAGTACTAAAACTATTAATAAGCTGAAAAATTTTTAAGTTCAGTCAGCCTGGATTTGAACCTCAGGTTATGTACTGAAAGACGTATGTTAAACATTAAGCCACAAAGCACACATTTCAAAATTTCAAATAAATTGGTAATTATATTTTACTATGTAAATACAATATATTAATCAAAAACTGCAATTATTTTTTCTGATTTAATAAAAACAACAAATCGAATGGTTTAGTGTTCTAAATTTATATATTCGAAACCGGAAGTGGTAGAACTAGGCCACTTTCCATGAACCTATAGTTTCTGAGTCTGCCATTTTGTTACTGCACCAAGCCACACAGAACTATAATTTAAAGACCTTCAATATCATATCTCAATGACTAAATTTTGAAAATCCATTCAAAGTTTAAAATGTGCTTACTGTAATCTTTTTGCATAACAAAATAAACGCACAGTGAATAAAACTATATATATACCAACATACAAACAAACAAACGAGTTACATTTATCTAAAAAAAATATTTTAAAATCATTCATTTTACATATATAAAAAATGCATAGTATAGAGTTTCACTTTAATATGGTTTTTATTAACAAAAAACAAAAATTATATACATTTTTACAATAATTATTTATAAGTATAGGGGATTTGAACTCAGATTTTCAAGCACCCTTCAGCTATTTACACTATCTAATACAACCGATACACATGAACATATGTAGAAAAGATAAATAGTCACCAATATACGTATTTCATGCTAATCCAGCACTCATCAGTAGGTCCAGATTATCATCTCCCACACATATATATAATCAGTGCTCAGTTTATATAGCAAATCTTCATACTTTAATGGACAGGCTTCAATCTACTCCAATTTCCACCTTTTCAGTCATCCATATCATTGAAAATCTGAAGATGAAAACCCAAATCCCTGAAGGGTGCTTAAAAGTCTAAGTTCAAATCCTCTATACTTACAATTAAGTTCCAGGTTTGTGAAGAGTGCTTGGTTGTCAAATATTTACACATCTGTCCATCCCTCTTCTATGTATTTAATGGATATAGTCTTATACATGAGAGGACAGAGTGATTTGAGGTCAACATGGGGATGGCAATAATATTGGCATCGGCATGGAATTTGGGTTTTCATCTTCAGATTTTCAATTATATGGATGGCTGAAAAGGTAGATATTGGAATAGATTGAAGCCTGTCCATTAAAGTATGAAGATTTGCTATCTTAATATAAAGTGAGCACTGATTATAAATATGTGCAGGAGATGATAATCTGGACCAACTGATTAGTGCTGGTTTAGCATGAAATACGTATATTGGTGATTATTTATCTTTTCTACATGTGTGTGGTCATAGTGTGAATAGCTGAAGGGTGCTTGAAAACCTGAGTTCAAATTCCCTATACTTACAATTAAATTCCAGGTTAGTGAAGAGTGCCTGGTTTTCAAATATTTAATAATTATTTATATATAAAATTTTAATTACAGATCTTTTATTTATTTATATATTATAATTTTTTTCTTTAAATAATACTTTTTTTTAGTTTTCATATTAATTCCATAATTCGCATGGAGACAAGAGTAAGTGCTTGACAAAATTTTTTCTGTTATTTTTTGGGCGATGTATCTGATTAAGTTATTAAAATATTTATTTCAATCATTATCAAGTTTTTTAGTCAATTTTACTTTTTATTATCAAAAATCAATTCACACCCTATTGTCCATTATATGGATTAAATCTTTTAATATTGTTTATTTCCCTTTTTAAATTTATATCATCATCCTCAACCATTTTGCAAGACGAAGGTCTATTCAAGTTCAATCCATTTTCTTTGATCTCTAGTCTCTATTCTCCACATTATGCCTACATATTTTTAGTTTCATTCATCCATCTCATATGTGGTCTCTCTCTGACTGTTTTACAATCTCTTGGAATTCAATTTAATATTTCAATTGTCCACCTATTATCATCTTTCTAGCAATATATTCAGCCCAACTCTACTTTAGTCTTTTAATCCTTTCAATGATTTCAGTAACACCTGCTTGTTCTTTTACCCATGTATTGCATTTTCAATCCCTTCTAGTAACTCCTAACATCAATTTGGTCTGAAGTCACCATATTGCTTTTCTATTAAGTGTCCAAGTCCCAGATCCATAAGTAAGAGCTGGTAAAACACATTTATTAAAAACTTTTATTTTCAAACACATAAACATATTTCCTTTTAATATTAAATTATTTCTACCAAAAACACTCTAACAAAAGTTTAATTTTATGATTAATGTCATCCATTATGTTGCCATCTGCATTTTTAATCTGATCAAGATATTTGTAGTTGTTAAATTCTTCTAATTCTTTTTTATCAATCTTTATTTTTATCATTTGAGAAAATCCATTGGGCATTACTTTAGTCTTTTTAATGTATACCTTTAATCCAACTTTCTTCCTTCCATCTGATAAATTTTACAATATTTCCTGAAGCTCTGAAACATTATTTGCCAAAACAACTACATCATCTGTAAAATCTAAATTAAATAATTTCCATTTACTTTTACTACTTTAGCTTTCCATTTTAATCCACAAAATACCTTCTAAAGTTTTGTAGATATAGAGTCACCCTGTCTTACTCCCTTCTCAATGTTAACCTTCCTTGTATCATTATGTAACCTAATTGGTGTGTTACATTTTTATAAATATTCTTCATTTTATGATAATATCCTGGGTCTATAAATGAAAGGTTTAAATACTTATAGATAACAGATTACAATATTATAAAAAATAATAGATAAGGTAATATTAGAACTGATTTGCTATTTAGAAACAAGAAAACACTCTTAATATAATATAGTAAACAAATTTGAGGCTATTGAAGATGTAATGGAATAGATTTTTTAAAAAAGAGAGAAATGAAAAGCAAATTTAAAATTTTTGGTAGGCTGCACTATATGATTGAAAACAGATTAATAAAAGCATTTAAATGAAAGTAATAGTATAGATACTGCACCTGCCCACTTGATGGCACTGCTTTTTGCCAGTATAAATAGAGATTTTATTTTTGTGTATTTGTATTAAAAAAAGTGATAACTCCTTAGAAAACACAATTACATTAGTAATTAGGAGAGGAGCAAAATGAGGGTAAATCGGATGATTAAAAAAATAGGATTATGAAAAAATGAGTATGAATAAAAAAACAAAGGAGTTTGAGTTATATAAGAAATAGTAAACACTTACTTTTGGTATATACTGTGTTGAAAGGTGTTGAGGAAGAAATATATTGAGGAATAATTAAGTCACCATAATGATATAGGGAATGAAAGAGGTAAAAAAAATTAGGATTTTTGGTTTAAGTCTTTATGATAAAAATAGGTGATATGAGGATAGAATAGGTAATTAATGAATTGTTTTTTTTTATTTAAAATACAATAAAAGAAATGTATCAGTAATGGAAGAAAAGTTCTGTGACCATACATTGACAGAATGTAACAGAGTTGGAAGTAGATAGCTTTTTAATACAGAAGATTTTAAAAAAATGGGACTGTCTTATTTGGTCAGTAGAATGTGCTGTGTCCCGGCTTTCGCCTACAGATCAGCAATGATAAATTTAGTTCAGTAAACAGACAAGGTATTGAATATAATAATTTAATATACAATAAATAGGTTAATATACATAAATAGCTAACACACATATATATATAATATGGAGAACAGTTGGGGATCTTAATATCCTAATGCTCCCCACATACCAAAGTTAAAAGTTTATAAATAAGTTCACTCTACCTGCGACAGGCATAAATTACTTAATCACGAAAAGCCCAGTTGGGCGTTATCAAATAATAAAAGATCAATACGATCTGTTCACAGTCCTAGTCATCTGGATTACCTTCAGGCATTGAGTACCTGGGATATCTTCTTGAACATGCACATGCCAGCACTGTAGCAGGAAAAAGACTTCGAGAGTCTTTTGACTTTTGTTCTTATACCTGTCGCGTGTCGGTCTGGTTTGATTTTTTTATATTTCTGGAGTAATTGGTGACCCGTATCTGTCAGGCATTAGATCGGGGTTCTACTGATTTATTACATGCTATATACACTAGTTATGAAATTAGCTTGACAATCTGCAATCATTGTCAATTGTTATTATTCTATATTGTTATTATTCTATGTATATAACACTCCTCTCTATTATTTAGACATCTGTTTCATTAATGTCAGGTGTTGTCTCTTCTTCTGTTTCTGCTTGTTGATCTATATCCAATTTCTCTTGGTCCTGTAATCCTGCTTCATTTGGTATATGTGTCAACATTTGCAGTTCTTCTACAACACAATGTCTGAGATGGTTTATATGTCTTCTATATGTTGTGCCATCTTCTAACTGGATGATTACTATGTGCTGTGATAACAGTTTTGTAATTATCCCTTCAACCCATTTTTTCCATAGCATATCCCAGACCTAAACTCTATCTCCTTTTGTGAAAATGTTTGTATAATTTTCACTATCCATTTTCTCGGTGGGGTTTGGAAGCAGTAATGATAGTTTAATGCACAATTTCCTGCCCATTAGTAATTCTGCTGGTGACTGTCCCATAGCTGTTGATGGTGTTGAATGTTGATGTAGCATTGCAACATTGATAGCACTCTGAATATCTTGGTTATCTAATTTTCTTAAGGCTTTCTTTATATTCTGTACTGCCTTTTCCGCTAGTCCATTCGACTCTGGGTGGTAAGCTGGTGTCTGTATGTATTTGATACCATTCTTCTGGAAATATTTTTCAGTTTCTGTAGCTGTAAATGCTGTTCCATTGTCAGACACAATTGTTTCTGGCAGTCCGTGGCAAGCAAATACTGCACTCAGTATCTTAACAGTTTCATTGGCACTAACATCTTTCACTATTCTACACTCTGTCCACTTTGAAAATGCATCAATAATAACCAATAGTATCTTCCCATTTATTGGACCAGCATGGTCTATGTGAAGTCTTTGCCAAGCTGTTGTTGCCTTTGGCCATGAGTTGTACTCCTTGGTTGGCATATTCATCTGTCTCTGACATGGTGCACATTTTTTAATATTTTGTTCAATGTCTCTTGATATTTTTGGCCACCATATGTAGCTACAAGCCAGTGCTTTTGCCCGTACCACTCCTGGGTGCCCTTCATGTAGTAAATTTAAAACTTGTTGTCTGCCCTCCATAGGAATCACAACCTGATCACCCATTAGCACCCAGTCTTTACAAGTTGATAATTTACTTCTATTTGCCCAAAAACTCAGATCAACATATTCAGGCCTTGAATCTGGCCATCCATTTTTAATCCATTGTTTTAATATCTGGTAGCCCTGATTGGCATTTGTCCAATTTGCTACCCTTTTACTATTTAATATGTCCAAGTTTAATGCACCTATATAATTTACCTCGGTACTAATTTTCTCTTGTTTATCTGGAATTCGTGACAGCACATCTGCATGTGCTATTTCTTTGCCTTTTTGATATTGGAGAATATAATCATATCCTGCCAAAATATTTCTCCAGTGCATCATGCATGGGTTCTATCGTGGCCTACAATTCCAAGTAGTGGTTTGTGATCAGTGATTATTGTAAAATTTCTGCCAAACAGAAATTGATGAAACTTTTTAAGGCCAAAAATAATAGCCATTGCCTCTTTGTCTAATTGGCTGTAGTTCCTTTTTGATTTTGAAAGAGTCCTTGATGCATATGCAATGGGGCACTCTCCTTTGTAGCATGGATGAGATAGTACTGCTCCTACTCCCCATTCAGATGCATCAGTGGTTAAACGTACTTCTAAAGTGCTATTATAATGCACTAACAGTTTATCTGATGATAGTAAAGCTTTCATTTGATGGAAAGCCTCTTGATGCACTTTTTCCCATTTCCACTTTTAATTCTTTTTTAATAAATCATACACGGGTTTTGCAATCTGAGTCTTGTTCTTCAAGAAAGGCTCAAAAAAGTTCATCAATCCCAAGAATGCTTGCAGCTGTTTGACATTGATTGGTGGAGAGGCATTCATCACTGCCATTACTTTCTGGGGTGATGGTTTCTTGCCCTTGTCTGAAATCAAGTGACCTAAAAATGTTAGTTCTTTTTCCATCCATACGGTCTTTTGTGCGTTCAGCTTTATGTCTAATTTCTGTAATTTCTCGCACACAGTGATGATCCTTTCTCGTAATTTATTTTTCGAGTTTGCCGTGATGAGTATATTGTCGAAGTATGGAATGACTCCCTCTAAACCATGTAACAAAGCATTAATCTTTGCTTGAAAAATATTCGGTGCTATAGAAATGCCAAACGGTAGTCTGTTGCATTTATATAAGCCCATATGGGTTGTAAGCGCCAATTTTTCCACTGATTTATCTGTTACACGAATCTGATGGAATGCAGAGTTTAAATCTAATTTGGTGAAATATGAAACATTTTGTAGCCCCCCCCCCAGTATTTCCCTTACGTTTGGGACTGGGTAGGCTCCCCTATTTAAATATTTATTTATTGTAACCTGGTAATCCCCACACAACCTAACATCCCCATTTGGTTTAGTTATTATCACTAACAGTGTAACCCAATCAGAGCTTTTGATGGGCATTAATACTCCTTTTTTGACTAAAGATTTAAGTTTATCTTCAACCTTCACTCTTTGCGCAAACGGCACTTTTCGTGGTTTGCAAATTACAGGACGTGCATTTTCTAATAAATCTATTTTGACTGGTTTAGTATTTATCAACCCCAATTCTTCGTTAAAAAGCTCTGGGTATTTTCTAGTTATTTCCTGTTCTACAGAAATCCCTTTAATAATATTAATTTCTATTCCTAATTCACGGAACCAATCTTTACCTATAATGGGATTAATTTTTGCATTTATGATATATAACCATAGATTTTGTTTTTTACCATTATACTGGATTGACGCTGTAATCTGTCCACAAATTTTAAGCTCATGACCATTTACATGTTTTGCTTTAATGCTAGTTTTCTCTAGCGAACTCTTAAAATTAGTTACTGACAAACTTTCCCAATCTGTAAGACACATTATAGAAATAACTGATCCACTGTTTATTTCCATTTCTATTTCCTTTTCCTAAATTTTAATCATAAACTGCTTTATCTCTTTCATGTATAGATTTTTAATCGTGGGATTTCTTATTAATTTCCCTCCCCTACTTTCTGACATAGGGTTTTCAATTTTACCCTCTTTTTTACACACTAGCGCCAAATGCTCTTTTTTACCACATTTGAAATATGAGTTTTTGTTCCATTTGCACTCTTTCTTAGTATGGCCTAATTTACCACAACAGTAACAGGTAATTTTAGTGTGATTACTTTTTGACTCACAAGGGCTACCATTCTCATTACTTGTCTTGAAAATGCCAATTTTTGCATTCTCTTCTGGCCTTGCTCTAAAAGCCTGAGCTTGCTCTAAAATGAGCTTGTACACCATGCCCTTTTTAATGGCCATTTCATATGTCAATTCAGGTTCTACTAACAATTGTTGTCTAAACCTGTCATCCACTATCCCCCAGGGTAATTGATCCATAAGGATTTCCTCTACAAAATCACCATAACCACAATCTTTAGCTAATTCTCTCAAAGCCAAATTATACTCTTTTATTTTCTCGCCCTTTAATTGCTTTCTATTATGCAGGGTTAATCTCGCAATATGACGAGAGGGACATGGGCTAAAATGTTCATTTAATTTTTTAATTACTTCTTCATATTTAACCTTCTCAGGCAATGGCAGCTCAAAATATTTACTTATAACTTCGATCACCCTCTTGCCTGCGAAACACATGAGTGCTGTGAGTTTCTTTTTATTATCATCTAACCCATTCAAAGTAAAAAAAAATTTCTATTTGGGTTATATATAATGGCCATTTGGACACGTTATCTATGCTGAATTCTCCTATGCTATTTTGACCCAACGAATACATTTTTTATTATGAATCTAAACCGTTCGATTTTTGCTATTAACCGCTATTTCCTAATGAATCCTCCCTCCCCTGTTTACAAGGTTTACTCCAGACTGCACCACTTAATTTGCTGTGTCCCAGCTTTCGCCTACAGATCAGCAATGATAAATTTAGTTTAGTAAACAGATAAGGTATTGAATATAATAATTTAATATACAATAAATAGGTTAATATACATAAATAGCTAACACATATATATATATATAATATGGAGAACAGTTGGGGATCTTAATATCCTAATGCTCCCCACATACCAAAGTTAAAAGTTTATAAATAAGTTCACTCTACCTGTGACAGGCATAAATTACTTAATCATGAAAAGCCCAGTTGGGCGTTATCAAATAATAAAAGATCAGTACGATCTGTTCACAGTCCTAGTCGGCTGGATTACCTTCAGGCACTGAGCACCTGGGATATTATCTCCTTGAACATGCACACGCCAGCACTGTAGCAGGAAAAAGACTTTGAGAGTCTTTTGACTTCTTTTTATATCTGTCGCGTGTCGGTCTCGTTTGATTTCTTTATATTTCTGGAGTAATTGGTGACCCGCATCTGTCAGATGTTAGATCCGGGTTCTACTGATTTATTACATGCTATATACACTAGTTACAAAATTAGCTTGACAATCTGCAATCATTGTCAATTGTTATTATTCTATATTGTTATTATTTTATATATATATATAAAACAGAGTATCTAAACAAATAAAAGACGCAATTGATTTGCGAAGAAGCCATTTTAAGTCTCATCACAAGATTGAAAAGTTAACATGTGCTTGAAATGTTTATTATAATACTATAATTTTTTTAGGAATTTGGAATGAGGAGCTTTGATTGTATATATGTGTGGAGATGATAATCTGAACTAACTAATGAGTAATGGTTTAGCACGAAATACACATATTGTGATTATTTATCTTTTCAACATGTGTGTGATCAAGTGTGTCAGTAGTATGAGACAGCATGGATGGTTGAAGGTTGTGTGAAAGTCTGAGTTCAACCCCTATATATTACATATATGAGTACGGGTATGAAAAAGCCTGTACTATAGGGAAAAAATCATATTTCAAAATGAATTTTATTGTAACATTTTGGGAAGGAAATCAATCTCCATGCAGAAATAATTGTAATAATAATAGTACTGAAATATTGAATCGAAGATATTTCTGTGCGGTATAAAAATAAAAATATTTATTAATAAATTTTATTGTATATTAAAAAAAAGTAAGAGCCATTGTCGTGAAGGTGATTTACGTAAACAAAGATGTAATATTAAAGAAAGAAGTAAAAATAAATGTTTGTTTTTAACAAAGACAAAAATATAGATGACAACAGAGTGATAGAATATTAAAAAAAGACTTGTCTAAAAATAATGTTAAGAAATAATTATAAGATAAAAATATTTAAATAAAAAATTAATATAAATATATGCACAGAGATGAAAAAATGAATAAATGAGAAAAATCTTAATTAACTAATAGGGGAGATTCATTTGAGAGATAAAATTCATTATTTTCAGAAATGTTAATGGAAGCATATAAAAAGATGTCATGATAAAAAAAACATATAAAAAAATTTAAAGAGATATTTTACAAAAATAGTCACTAAGATGAAAATTGGGTATGGATTCATGAAATAATATATTTACTTAATAAAAAAAATGGTAAGGTGAGATATGAAAAGTTTCCTCAGGGATATAAATAAATTTAAAAAGAGTAAGTAAAAAATATTAAATGCAAGTAAATGAATAATCATATTAGTAAAATTGTAAAAATGAATGCTATGAATTGGATAAAACTAAAAGTATGTGTGAGAGATATGGAATAAAAAATGAAAGACAAATTTTAAAAAAACTACTGTTGATTATGTGTTGGTAAATATCAAATATTCTCTTTCTATCACAACCTTTTCTGCATTAGCTATAAGTACTAATATAACAAACAATACAATCACACTTTTCTATGCACTTTAAGCAATGCAAATTGTTAGATCTGCCAGTTATATTACTCACTGGCAAACAATCTATGCAGTAAGCTAATCCTTGCCCTGACTATATATGCATACAATAATTACAATCACAAAAACTAATGCTGGTAAAATAAGAAAAACAGATTTAATTATAATAAACTAATATATACATATTTACACTAATACATTAAAACAATCATAATCTATTTATATTAACAAACCCAAAGGTATACAAAAATAATAATGAAGTTCTATGCAACCTACTTTATAATCCCTATGCTGACTCTTGGACATTCGGAGGCCAGCTGTCTGATTTGGGGCTACCATGCCAAATAAGCAATGTTCAGTGCCTTTTCCAGTTCATCTGCATCGGTAGAGCTCCCAGTTTTTTAAGTTCAAATGCTTTACGCTTTCACTCATTTTTCCAGTCCTGATTTTTCTGGATTTAATTGGTCAAATCTTGTCCATCCTGGTCGGATCAATCCCTCCCAGTTTACCTTTTGGCTTAAGTTTTACTTTGATTGATTACCCTTTGCAGTTCGATTGCTTTTTAATTAATCATCTTGTTTATCTGCAAAGTTCCTTCATTAATTAACCTTCCTATCTAAAAGGATTTGTTTACATGTTGTTTTAAAAAATAACACAGCTATTAAAGTATAATATTATTTTAAATTAATGAAGTATTTTTATCTTCATATATATATATATATATCTATACATATATATATAATTTACGTATGTATATGTGATAAATTATACACATACATACATTTAAATATTAAATCCCTATTTACTATATTTACTATTATTATTTTGTGTACGTGTATTTTAATTATACACGTACATAATAATACTTCCCCCAAGTTTGAAGATTATTTGTTAGTCTTCGAATTTAAAATATAATCATTTAAATATTTGGGAGGGTTTATTTTCCTTTTTAGTCATTGCCATGAATTATTTTCCATTTGTAGTGGTGACTTCTCTGTAGGAAAAATGTTTAATTGAAAATCTGTTTCTTGAGTGGTGCAAATTTCTGGTTTATTATCATTTTTTAGAGTCTCGTCACTTTCTGTTGTGCTGAGATTTGGAATCCAGTCATCACTTTCATTTCTCTGTAGCTAGTTCACATGTTTTTTTAATATCTTACCATCACCCATGCAAGCTGTCATGACTTGTTTTGACAGATGGCTAATAACTTTCCCTGGAAACCATCGATTTTTTAGTGTGTTTTTACCCACACTCTTATGGCTGGAATTTATATGAATAACTCTGTTGTTTGTCTTGTTGTTTTGTTGGCACTATTTTTGCAAATTTTGTTCGCAGTTTTCTGCCTAAATATATTTCCACCAGTGATTTACCAGATTTGTACTGGGGTAGAATGCTGGTGGAGAAGAACAGTCAATACAGCTTTGTCAATTTTCATTTCACCCATTTTTTTATAGCTGACTTGAGGCTTTGCACTCCTCTTTCAGCCAATCCATTTGATTGGGGGTGGTATGAGGGGGGGGTGAGTACATTTTTTATTTCCCAATCTTGCATTGCCTCTGAAAACTTTTCCGATGTGAAACTTGTTCCATTATCTGAAACTAAAGTTTCTGGGAATCCATGATAAACAAAAATCTCATACAGAGTGCTAACTGTTAGCTCTGTGCTGGTATTTTTCACTATTTTATACTCAGCCCACTCTCAGTACAAGTATACTACAAATAGAAATAAATGGCCTTTGAATGGACCACAGTGGTCTATATGGATTCATTGCCATGGGTTGTCTGCTTTTGGCCACATTTCAAAAGTCGATGGGGGTGCTTAAGCACACTGTTGGCAATTCTCACATTTTTTTATATATCTTTCTATATCTACATTGATGCTTGGTCACCATATGACACTATGAGCTAGGGGTTTTGCTCTCACAATGCCTGGATGTCCCTCATGAAGCAAGTTTAATATTTGTTGTCTCCCCATCACAGGTATCAGCACTTGGTCACTCCACAAAATGCATTTTTTATATACAGATAGATGTTCGTGGGCATTCCATAATTCTTTGTGGAGAAAACTTGGACATTTGTTCAGCCATCCTTCTCTTATCTTATTTATTATCCACTGATAGCCATCGTCTTCTTTTGTTCATCGAGCTACAATTTTGCTATTTAGGTTTTGCTTTCGAAGCACATCTATATAATTTATTTCTCGGCATTCCATAATTCTTTGTGGAGAAAACTTGGATATTTGTTCAGCCATCCTTATCTTATTTATTATCCACTAATAGCCATCGTCTTCTTTTGTCCATCGAGCTACAATTTTGCTATTTAGGTTTTGCTTTCGAAGTACATCTATATAATTTATTTCCCTTTCTAATACTGGTGCTTCATCAAGATCAGACATGTGTGATAACATGTCTGCATGCCCAATTTGTTTTCCATTTTTGTATTGCAGACTGTAATCATAGCCTGTGGAACGTTAAGCCAATGTAACATTTGGGGGCTTAAATGATCAGGTGTATGTTTATTTCTGAATATTCCCAGCAGTGGTTTGTGATCGGTTATAATAGTAAATTTTCTCCCATATAGATATTGGTGGAATTTTTTCACTCCAAACAAAATTGTGAGTACTTCCTTGTCCAATTGGCTATAGTTTTTTCTGCCTTGGACAATGTGCATGAAGCATATGCTATAGGTCACTCTTCCAACTGGGCTGGGTGACTTAGTACTACCTGACCCCAAATTCAGATGCATCAGTAGTCAATATAATTTCCAAATCACTGTTATAATGTACGAATAATTTCTCTGAAGTAAGCAGAGTTTTAGTGTGAATAAATGCTGTTTCTTCTTGCTCGTCCCATTTCCATTTCTCATTTTTCCTCAGTAGATTATATATAAAAGAGTGGCCACATGAGCTTTTCCTTTTAAAAAAGTTTCAAAAAAATTCACCAAGCCTAGGAAAGCTTGTAGTTGCTTCATGTTTGTGGGTCTTGGTGCTTCTGCTACTGATTTAGCCTTTTCGGGGGAAGGGGATGTGCTGCTTCTTGATATAATGTGGCCCAGGAATTTAATTTCCTTAGTTTTCCAAATGCATTTTTCAGTATTCAGCTTTGTGCCAAACTCATTTAGCCATTGACATATCTTATCTACTTGGTTTCTAAGTTCTTTGTCTGTGGTCGCTGTTATGAGGATGTCATCAAAATATGGTATGATGCCATCTAATCTATTGAGAAGAGTTTTGATTTTCAACTGAAATATGCTAGGGACCGATGTTATTCCAAATGGTAGTCTTTTACATTTGTATAGCCCAAGATGCATAGTAATTGTCAGTACTTTGAATGCTTCCTCTGTAACTGGTATTTGATGGAATGCACCATTAAGGTCTAACTTCGCAAAGAAATTAGATTTTTGCAATGAAGCGATAACTTCTCTAGCATTTGGTACAGGTTATGCGCTCTTGTTTAATGCTTTATTTACAGTTACCCTGTAATCCCCACACAAGCATATCTGACTGTTAGGTTTAGTTATTATCACTACTGGGGTGGCCAATCTGACTTTTCTGTGGGTTTCAACACCCCTCTCATGACGAGGTCATCGATTTATTTTTTTACTTTTACTTTCTGGGTGAATGATACCTTTCTAGATTTGCAAATTATAGGTAGAGCTGATGTGTTCATTTTTAATGATACCAGCTCAGTTTTAACAATTCCTGGCTCCCCATTAAATAAATTTAAAAAATTTATTTTCCATTTCTTTTTTCAACTCGACATTTTGATGAATGTCAATCTAATCCCTAATTTATTAAACCACTCATGGCCGATTAATGGATTTATCAGGGCATGTACTATATATAACAGTAAATTGACAATTTTACCCTCTACTCTGTTTACTGGAGCTTTAACCATGCCCTTTATTTTAATAGCATTACCATTTACATCTAACGCTTTCATGTCAGTTTTTATTATTTTGGGTTTTTGCTTACAATTTTCTGTAACAATCTGCCAATCGCATAGTGAAATTAGGGATATACTGCTCCCACTGTCCACTTCCATGTCTATAAGGCGATCATATATTTTAACTTTTATAATTATTTTCTCATTAAGACTGGTTGCTGTATTGTTAATCATTGTAAATTGTTTTTCTTTTCCCTGTAATTTACGGTTAGGAATGTTTCTTGTGTGTAGTGTTTCATTTTGTTCTCTCCAACACATGTTTGGCCTATCCTCTTATTGCATAATTTACATTGTTCGCATCTAAAATAGAAATCAGTGGCCTTATGTCCTTTTTTCCACAACAAAAACAGATAACAGGGTTTCTACTATTATTCCCATTATTTTCTGTGGATTTCAGTTCCACTGTTTTGAAAGTTTTGTAAACTTCGGTCTACTTATTCCCCCCATTATTGAATTCTGTGTATTTTTTGGACTGTTCCAAGGCAAGCTTGTAGGCTTTGCTACGTTTGACTTCCTCCGTGTAATCGAGATTCATTACTGACAGTAGCTGTTGCCATAATATGTCGCTGTTTATGCCTGTCAGGAACTTTTCAAGAAGAGCTTCATCTAAGTAAGAACCATACACGCAGTCTTTAGCTAACACTCGCAGTGCACAATCAAAATCCTTAATCATTTCATTTCTAGCTTGCAGATGATGGCAGAACTGTAGTTTAGCAATGTGACATGAAGGAGTGGGGTTAAAATAATTACCCAATTGCTCTTTGAAGTCACTGTATGAGCATTGTTCAGGGGTTAAAGGTGCTACTAACTGATTTGCGATTTCTATAACTGCTTTACCATAATACGGTGGCTATTTTATACTTATCATCTTCGACTCTATTAATAAAAAGATACTTTTCTATGTGTTCAACATACAATGGCAACTGCTTGTCTCGTTTATGTCAAATTCACCAATGGCCATATGCAATTTATCCATTATACCCAAATATTGTACTTAAAAAATTTCTGCTTTGTGTAAATGGCGAATAACAGCAATTTTAATACACATGACTATAGCTTTATTAGGTTTGAACTCTTGACTGTGCCAAATTGTTAGATCTGCCAGTTATAATAATCACTGGTGAACAATCTATG
This sequence comes from Epiperipatus broadwayi, assembly GCA_028023455.1. NCBI lineage: Eukaryota > Metazoa > Onychophora > Udeonychophora > Euonychophora > Peripatidae > Epiperipatus > Epiperipatus broadwayi. The sequence goes on along the minus strand of JAQFVV010012680.1, from coordinate 570,097 downwards.
CAGTAAGCTAACTCTTGCCCTGACTATATATGCATACAATAATTACAATCACAAAGACTAAGGCTGGCAGAATAAAAAAAACAGATTTAATTATAATACACTATTATATACATATTTACACTAATAAATTAAAGCAATCAATCTATTTATATTAACAAACCCAAAGGTATACAAAAATAATAATGAAGATCTATGTGACCTACTTTATAGTCCCTATGCTGACTCTTGGACATTCGGAGGCCAGCAATCCATTCTGGGGCTACCGTACTAAATAAGCGATGTTCAGCACCTTTCCCGTTCATCTGCATTGGTAGATCTCCCAATATTAAGTGTCAATTGCTTTACACTTTCACTCATTTTTCCAGTCCTGATTTTCTAGATTTGATTGGTCAAATCTTGTCCGTCCTGGTCAGATCAATCCCTCCCAATTTACCTTTTGGCTTAAGTTTTGCTTTGATTGATTACCCTTAGCAGTTTGATTGCTTTTTAATTAATCATCTTGTTTATCTGCAAAGTTCCTTCATTAATTAACCTTCCTATCTAAAAGGATTTGTTTACATGTTGTTTTAAAAAATAACACAGCTATTAAAGTATAATATTATTTTAAATTAACGAAGTATTTTTATCTTCACATATATATATAATTTACATATGTATATGCGATAAATTATACACATACATACGTTTAAATATTAAATCCCTATTTACCATATTTACTATTATTATTTTGTGTGTATGTGTATTTTAATTATACACATACATAACACAAATATTAGTCATTTTTCTTTTATAAATAGTGAAAAAAACTCTGAAGAAGTCTGTTGAACTTTCAAAATTGTCTGCTATTTTTGGAATGAGTAGAATAGTAAAATATTGTATTTACATTGTATATAGTGTATAGAAGAGTGTATTAATATTCTTTATACTAGTATTCATAAAGAGAAAAAATCAAAAATGATAATATTTGCGGAAGAAAAAAAAGATGAAGTAGCAAACATAATTTTATATTAAAAGAATTATGACTTTTGTAAGATTAGATGTAGAGCTTTATAAAAGATTTAATAAATTTAAATAACAAAAAACAGGAATGAGTGTGCAGTAATCAGATTTACTAATGTCTTAGAAAAAATTATATGAGAAGGTGAATTTAAAACTTGAAGTGAAGCTAATGAGAAATAATTTGCATATGCATGTTTACTTAAATTAAAAGGATTAGCAGTAGATAAAATAAAAATATTTTAGAAACTATAAAAGAACAGCTAATAGAAAGGGAGGGAGGATTAAAGTTATATAAGATAGTTATCTAGAAAAAAAAATAGCTAAAAGTACAATAGTATGAGAATAGAGATTTTTAATAAGAAATTAATTGAGAAAATTCATGGATTGTAAAAAAAAAAGATAATATATTATAAAAACGTAAAATGCATTAGAAAGCAACTTTAAGAATAAAGAACATAAAAATATGCAGTGATCTATAATAAGAATATTGGATAATATAAAGTTAGTAAGTGAATCTGATTCATTAGAAAGTTTAAGATGATAATTAAAATTATGAATTCATAATTGTATAGAGCAAGAGATACGTTAATATCTTTCTGTTTGTGGCATTTATGAAATGTGGTATAAAGATACTTTGGATCACTTAGATTTAATTCATTCTTTTGTAGATATCTATAGCATTTATTTATTGCTTTTGTGTTCATTTAGTGAAAAGTGAAACTAAAATATAAATTATATTTATTTACATATTGGATTATTTACATCATCTAATATTAAGTACTGAATGTCTTTTCAAAATTTTAATTTTATTTAAATCTTTCTAAAGACATTGAATACTTAATATTAAATGGTGGAAATAGTCCAATATATAAATACAATTAAAATACCATCATCACAAACCTTCAGGCAAAAATATATATTGATTTACAAATTCAAAAAAAGTTTCAAGATGTCAGTATCATACATGAAACTTAATACCCAGAAACTGAAACACCAATGATGGGTAGTTTATTTGTTCTCCAAGCAGTTACTCTATCTGTGGGTGTTTTTGTATAAGTGCATTTTTAAAATTCAATTCTCATTAATGAAAATCATATATCTTCCATAATTTGTTTATATTTTTATGATTATTTTCAAAAAATATCTTAAATATTCATTTTATGCCAAGAATATTATAATTAGATTTAGATTTTATTCAAAAATATTTGTTTTTGAAAGAATAGATGTCAATAGAAATATAACAATGTAAAGCAGGAAATTGTGATTGAGTGAAAAATGAGTGTCTCCATAACTATCAAAGCTGTTATTTATTGACAATTTTTAAGAACTACAAGTAAAATTTTAAAACATAAATTCATTGCTTTATTTTTTAATACAATTTGTTTTCATCTTATAACTGAAGTTCAATTAAATTGTATTTTGTTCCAAATATCTTTTATAAATAAGTTTAATTTAACCAAGCCTATTGTTCTGTTTAATTTCATATTATTACTTTTTTTTCTATATTTTGCAAAGTTGAAATATTGTTTTTAAAGATTGCTTTAATTTTTAAACTTATATTTCTAAAGAGAATAACTTTAAAGTTAAGGGAATATAATTAAGAATAAAAGGTATTATTTGTTATTATTTTTTTAAAAATACCTTTTTAAAATCAACATGTATTTATCTTTTTTATTATCTGCCTACTTTCTTTAACTCTTTCACTAACTTTTTAATGTATTTTTTGACAACCCTAGTAGTCATTTTAGTTACATTTTCAATTATTTATTGAAATAAAAAATTGAAAATATAACCAAAATGACTACTGCGGTTATCAGAAAATACATGAATAAAACTTAGTGAAAAAATTAAATAAAGTAAAAGCAAAGAAAAAAAATAAGGCAGATAATAAAGAATATAAAATAAACCCATGTTGACTTTAAAAAAGTTTTTTTTTTTAAAAAAAATTATAATAAGATTCTATATGAACCAAGCAGGTTAGGAAGGAAAAAAGATTATAGCTGTTAACTAGCTATAAACAAGTTGCAATAACTTTTGGTTTATAAAATATATTATAACGGTTCAGGCGATAACGTCATAAGAGGAAGTCGCATCTTACTATGGTCGGACTTTGGGTCTTCTGGTAGGATGCTAGAGCCATTACAATAAAGTACACGACCTATGATTGCACCTGCTTCCATAAGAACCTCTCACTACATCTGTATCAAACCTAAATGCAATTTGGGTCGGATCATCCATATCTCACCTCCCTGCTTGGTCCCGTTATACCACAGAGTTCGAACTCAGGGAGAATTCGCCTTCAACTCCATTAACATGGATGCACATATGCGGACTGATAATCTCAATTACATTACCAAAGTCATTACTAATATATTACATTCATCTAACATTTCCTTAAATTAACTATAGACTGGTGATAAGTATGTGTGTATATTGGTGAATGCAATGATCGGTATAATAAACCAAAGAGATTTTATTAATTTAACATAACTTTAAAACATTTATTTAGCTAATCCACATATATATACAAACAAAAATTCTTAAATGAATCAAAAACAAAAAAATATGAAACTATATTTACAAGTGTAGAGAAAGCAAAAATATACTTATGTACCAACAGTTCAAATGTCTACGATTAAGGTCTGTCATAATTAGTATAATAATTTTGAGTTATCTACCCCATCTCCCTATGATAGAAGTTTCTCAGAGACATTTCTGTGAACAGAATAATAGTAGTATATATACAAAAAAATTATACAAAGTCAATAAAATAAAATAATTATACTTTTATAAATTTGGCTCTTGCTATCTAATTTAAACTATCGCTGTTAAGAGCATCTATTCGACATGGGGTGTATGAAATAATACAGCTGACACCCTCCCCCTTCTCCTTTCTGTTATCAAGTCATAAATAATTCATATGATAGCAAGGAAAATTCATTCAGGGTGTTAGTTATTTATGCCAGAGAAGATTTAAATAATAAATATTATTTAAACAAACAACAAACAGATAAAAAAAAAAAATTTAGTCAGTGTGTATAAATGTTAACATAGAATGTCTCTAGTTAAAAGGTAATGATCACGAACGCAGATCGAGTACTGAGGAAGGAATTTATACCTAAAATTTATTTAAAAAAAAAAAAATCTACTAAACTGAACATTTCCTACCCATCTTCTTGCGTTTTCTACAATTGAACTATTCCAAAAAGTTGAATCGAAGTATTTATGCTCCGAGGATAAGAATAAAATTAAAAAAAAAAAATTCATATATGCACGTCACTATATACATACGTATCTATCAAAAAAAAAAAAAAAAACTGTAGTAAGATATATATCTCTTGAATCAAGAATTAAAAATAGATGAGTTGACCGAGTCCGTATTAGGTTAAAGTTCGCATGCTTCATATACTCCCCTCCTGCATTGGAAATCTTGTCATTTCCTTCCACTCTTCACCCAGACGTTCGATTTTATGTAAAAAAAAATATATTAGGCATTAAAGTTCTAGACAATAGCTCTTAGTTTAGCATGATTATAAGGTTAATCATTCCACCGACGACATTAATTCGTTTACCCCGCCAACATTGTATTAGCACAATAATATATAAAATTTTCAGTTATTTGCGGTTTTCAACATAAAAAGATTTGAATAAATTTTCTGTGTAATAAAGTATGATTCTTCAATTGTCCGCTTTGTTGGTTATATACATATTAACTTATTTTCTGGGTGTGTTTTATCCTATATTACATTTCAGATTTATCATTCAATTTGTTTCATAAATTTACCATTCTTCAAAACAAAAAAAATAATAATAACAATAATAATTCAATTGTTCGAATTACTTATTTATTATTTTTATCAACACAGAAACAAATTACTCAAATACATTTATACTCTTCTATATAAAAATTCATTTTATATACATACTACATATGCGTTCAGACAAAAATGTTCATCTTGTACAATGTTCGAAATTTTTTTTTTTTTTACCGAGTTGGTTTTCCTTGGCGAACATATAGTTTCTAAGAATGCCGGTTAGAATTGCCTTTTCTTTTTTTTTGGTCTGCATTGTTGGTGTCTCTCTTGCGTTTCCTTTTCACGTGCTGTTAATATCTATTGTTGTCTGTACTCATATTGCAATAATCGATTCAAGAAATATCGTTACATGCCATTATTTTATTCCCATCCTAGGTTGCTTAGCATAATACTCGACCTTCGATCGTTGTCATCATTTAGTCCTATTTCGTGACGTATAAAAATATGAAACATAAAACAATCATTGTTATACATATATATTTATATAAATTTTTCTAAGTGTTCAACATTCCTTACTTCAGTAGTTTAGCTATAATTTAATATGTATGTGAGATAGGTTAATGCTGGACTTTATAATTAGTTACCTAATGCAATCTTGATACTTGTGTTTATATACATATGCATATATATTTATTTATGTATTTTGATTTGATGAATAGCAGCTTAGCAAAGTTACATCCATTTGGCAAGGCATAGATTGTGACTACACACTACCTATTATTACAGGTAGATAAAGTTTGGTGTGAGGTGCAAATCTGCTACCCTTACAATATATATATATATGGATGGAAGAGCATCCAGTCATATGGAATACTTAGAACGAATTTTGTTGAGTGAAATAAATAATGGATAATTTATTGATTTTTATTCAGTTGATTGAAATATAAAACTATTAAAACAAAAAAAAAACCATAATCATTTTTTCTTCAAAAGTAGCAAACTCTCCATACAGTAGTGCCACCTAGTGCAAGCCTTAGTAATTAATGAATGCAAAAAGGTTTGTACATAAAATCTATCAAGAGCCTATAGATTCTAATATTCCATAAAATCTATCAAGAACCTATTAATTCTAATATTCCAGGCCGATTTCTAGTTTGTGGCTAGTAAATGATGATAATGTGATGTTTTAAGTAGTTTATACCAGTGGTCTTCAACCACCGGGCCACAGACCGGCACCAGGCCACAGAAGTTTTCTGTCGGTCCACAGCTAGATTAGCAAGAAAGTTTGTAATTACAAAATAATAAGATTTTAAACTTTCAATTAATATGAACAATTTTTATTTATTTTTTCATCACATTTTTTCCTGATTTAAAAAAAAGAAACAGAACAAAAACAAAATCTAATCAATCATACATAAATTAATTTGTTTTTCTATTTATCACAGATGTTTATGGGGGGGGGGTAGAAAAAAGTTTTTTATTATATAAACTCTGTTTGTCTTTTGATAGCCAATCATGGCTGCTTAGCAGCGTTGTTAAAATAATAAAATGTAACTGACTTTTTTTGATCTCTTAAATTTTTTCTATGGCGATTTTTTTTTTGGCTTTAAATCAATTTTTATTACCTTTTTTAAAAAATAAAAACGAAAAAAATAAGTTCTGTTTTTAACTTTTACAAAGTATTTCTCCAAAATAGAGTAAGATCAAAACTTTTGACTTTTTCAAGTTTCGTTTTCTTTTTTTTTGTTTAAAAATATGCCCACTTTTTTTTGGCCTGTATGGCAATATTTTTTTTGGCTTTATTTGTATACCGCTAAAATACTAAAACTTTTATTTTTAAAACCAATTTCTGTTACCTTTTTAAAAAAATAAAAACAAACAAAAGATAACTTTGGTGTCTATCTTTTGTCTCAGTATTTCTCACCCCCCCCCAAAAAAAAATATAAGATCAAAACTTTTGACTTTTTCAACATTCAGGTGAATAACATTTTATTCTTGCATGTTTTAACAATGAAATAATAAACGTAAAATGCAAGCACATTAATGAGAACGATTGTTATTGTATGTTTTCTGTAGCAGTATGACTGTGCAACTCGAGAAAGAGTGTTTAGCATGTGAAGGTTAGTAACACCATTACAATACACAATAACTAGTGCACTGTTTTGGTCAGTTAAAACAATTATGCTTATCTAAGGCCAAGCAGGTTACATCTTTAAGAAAATTTATCTAAACTTCTGCCGGTCTGCGAAATCTTATCCGTATTTTTACCAGGCCGCAGATGTGAAAAGGTTGAAGACCTGGTTTATACCAATCCTGTCCATAGGATGAAAGTGACTGTGCTTTTTTAAAATCAAAAGCACCAAAATGTATAGATATTTAACTGAATTCAGATTTATATGGCTATATAAGTGAATGAGGTTGAATTGAAAACATCATTGGGTTTTTATCTTGGTTCATAGCTTTATAGATAACCAAATAAGTAAAATGGTGGCTGCCAAAAAAATGCATCTGGATGCAGAATCATGATTTATGAAAGCCACATGCTAAAAACAAATCCAGGGATAATGCATGAGTAGGCACTAGATAGAAGTTCTATGCATAAACCTTGCATTCATTGATTACTAAGGCTTATATTACTGTATGGAGAATTTGCTACTGTTTGATTTAAGTATCTGAAAAAAACTAAACAATTTGTGGCATGTTTAAAAAATTAAAAGCATATAAGGTGGATAGAGTTGACTATGGATAAATTTTGTAAATATGGGAATAATTTTGGGATGTTAAAAATGATTAACTTTTCTCTAAAATTGGATATAATGTTGCCTTTCCATTGATAATGCTTTAGTTGTTTTAGCTTAAACTAATTCTTTTGTAGTGTCTAGCATTTATTTGATGATAAATCTGGACAATAATTCAAAAAAGTAATGTTGTTCATATCATACAGAGAACTTTAATACAAATAAGACATATGACTGATAATTTCTTTGTTTTCAAGTTCTGAGACTACTTACAAGTATCCCTAAAAATTTTCATCTTTTATTTGACTTTCAAAAAAGAACATCATAAGTTGTCTATGGATTGTTTATATGTTTATAATTATTTTAACAAAATATTGGTGAAATATTTTTTTTTTGATAAGAATATTGCAATTAGATTTAGATTTTTATATGAAAATATTGGTTTTTAAAAGAGTATACATCAAAAGAAATGTGATAATATAAAGTGGGGAGTTCTGACTGGCTGTAACTATATTTTTTTATCATTTTTTAATAATCATAAGTGGAATTTAAAATTTTAAAACATAATTTCATTGCTTTATGTGCTCTTGATAAAAGTTTGTTCAAGTTTTAGAAATGAAATTTAAATAAGTTTTTTAATTCATTCAAAATATATCTTTATTGGCCTTTCAGAATAACAAAAAATATTACACAGAGGCAAAACATTCATACAGTAGTGCTATTCAGTGCAAGCCAGAATAATCAATGGATGCAAAAAGGTTTGTGCATAAATTCCCTATCTAGTGCCTACTCATCCAATATCCCCAGACTAGTTTCTAGCTTGTGATTGTCATCAGTGAATAGCATTGGATTTGAGAGCATTGTACCTAGATCTTAGGATTTAATGCAACTCTCCAGCATCCATCTTTTACTTATTATCTAACTATAAAGCTTTGATTCCAAAATGAAAACACAATAATATTTTCAATTCAAGCTTATTAGCTTGTACAGTCATATAGATCTGAACTCAGTTCAGCATTCATACTTTTTGGTGTCTTTGTTTTTTTAATAACCATAGTTACCATAATCCTTATGGGTAGGATTGGGATTAAACCACTAAGCATCATATGATCATCATTATTTAAGCTAACCCAAGCTATTTACACATAGGCAAAACTCTCCATACAGTAGCACTACTCAATGCAATCCAGAATAATCAATGGATGCAGGAAAGTTTATGCATAATATCTCTACCTAATTTCTACTCATTCAATATCCTCAGACTAGTTTCTAGGTTGTGGCTTTCATCAGTGAAGAGCCTTGGATCTGAGAGTAAAACCTAGATCTTAGGATCTAATTCAACCCTATACAGTAATACAAGTTAATGAGGTTGAAATGAAAACATTATTGCATTTTCATTTTGGGCTCAAAGCTTTATAGTTAGATAATAAGGTAAAAGGTGGCTTCTGGAGATAGGTGCAGTACAAGATAGATCCAAGGCTTTCACTAATGAAAGTCATAAGCTAGAAACTAGTCTGGAGATATAGAATGAGTATGCACTAGGTAGCAATTTTATGCACAAACCTTCCTGCATGCATTGATTACTCTGGCTTGCACTGAGTGGTGCTACTGTATGGAGAGTTTTGCCTCTACAACTTGTATAAGCATAAAGAATGGTAATCATGTAATGTTTAGTGGTTATTAACAAAAAAATATTGTTGCAAATTTTTTTCTAGTATTACTAATTTTATGACATTTAGTAGAACTTATTCTGTCTGGGTCAAATATTGTAGTTCTATTTTCACCCAGGCCCCAATTTCTAATCCATTGAAAATTTGTGTGCACATATATTCCTGATGATAAAACATTTTTTTAGTGCTTTTGAACAAATTTAACCAAGAATTAATAACAATTTTAACTTTTAATTTTATATCGAACATTAGTATTAGTGTCATCAGTGTAGCTAAATTCAATAATTTAATGTCACATATATCAAATTAATAAGTAAAAAATTATGGTAATTTTTCTATTTGCATAAATGCACTAAAAAGTAAAAAATGTAGTAAAGTGCATTTATATGCAACTATAAAAAAGCTTGTTATTTCTATAAATTAAATATGGCTTAGTGCTTTCGAGAACTTATGACATACTCATAATCATAGCAAGATTAAATAAAATAATAACGGAAAGATTAATCTAATTGTAAATATATGAAGAGATTTAAATTTGTTTAAATTCAATGTTAAATATCTAAATTAGAGTATCCATTTTTTGAAGAGAAGGAATGATTAGACTCGTGAGTTGACAGCATTCATATTATTGGCTAAATACGAATGTTATCAACAGTGGAGACTCATCCTTCCCTCTCTCCAAAAAATGAATGTTACAATTTAAATATTTAATATTGAATTTAAATAAATTTAGATATCTTCAAATATATACAATTGTACTCATCTGTCTATTATTATTCTATTTCATTTTGTATGAATATGAGAATGCCATAAGTTCTCAAAACCACTAAACTCTATTTAATTTATAGAAATAACAAGCTTCTTTATAGTTGCATATAAATGTACTTATTACCTTTATTACATTCCTTATAGAAGAAGTATAAACAGTTAACGTCATTTAAAAAGTAAAAAATAAATTTTCTTCAGCTTTCACAAATAAAAGGATTACGAGTCAAACTACCAAAGAATTATTTAAATAAAGTTCCAAATATTACCCACTTTTTTATCACTGGTAATCTATTCATATTTGTTATCCGAATAAATAGATTGGCATCAATACAATAAAGTGAATATTATTTGCAAATTTATTTAAATAGTTCTCTGCGAATCTGATTTGGTGTCAGGATAAAACTTTTATTTGCAAAAGCAAATGAAAATCTATTTTTATTTTTTAGTACATTTATATAATATTTAAATACAACTTTATTATATATACTTAAGCTAGATGTAATTAGAGGAGATTTGAACCCTGTCTTTCAAAATGGAGTGGCTGACTGAAGAGAGCTTGAAAGTCTTGGTTAAAGGACATGGAAATATCATTAAAATAAAAAAACAATGTGAAAAAATTTAAATAAAAGAAAACAATTTATGATATAATAATTAATGTCACCATTGTCTCTTGCGGTTTAGTGCAGTGAGAAAATAGCAGAATCTAGAGCTGAGTATCCACAAGATACGACACATAAGCATTTCTATTGTTTGAATTCACTTTGAACTGACCATTTAATTATTATTATTATTATTATTATTATTATTATTATTATTATTATTATTATTATTTTATTACTATTTTTGGTAGGCGTAAATTGATTTCTGTGCATGATATCTATGGTAAATCTTATATGTTTTCTGTTCTTTAACTATATAAGTATAGAATTATTTTTAATATACATTTCAATGCTTTATTATGTGGATAAAGTATCTATTGTTAATACCCGATTAGTTAATAATTTTCAATTGACATTGTCAGATTTTTATTTGCAAAATAATTGTAGGCAATTTAGTTACAATGGTTTTGAAGTGTTTAATTTTTTTTTTTTTACTGAATTGTCAATAAATGTTGGCCATTCAGTTTTTATATGTTCAAGAAATGTTTGAAATTTTGATTACTGTATTATGACAGACAAAAATAAATCATGGCCCTTATTCCCAGGAGGCAAGGCAGCAGTTGGTGGCTGAAGGCAGAGGGTGCTAAGAATCCCCTGATAGTAGACTCAGGCTGTCATTTGATGACGACTTTTTATTTAGGTACTTACAACTGCAGATCACTTTCAAGTGAAAGAAGATTGCAAGAATTAAAAGAAGAACTGTCTTATATTAAATGGGACATTATTGGACTTTGTGAAGTTAGAAGAAAAGGTGAAAAGACAAGTGATTTAAAAAGTGAACATGTACTCTATTATAAAGGCACAAATATTGGAAATACAAGTGGAGTAGGATTCATTATAAATAAAAAGTGGAAGAACAATATTGTGGAGATTGATGGTGTATTGGACAGAGTGGCAAGATTAGTTATACAACTTAATAGCAGACACCAAATGCAGATAATTCAGGTTTATGCCCTAACAAGTTCTCATAGTGGTGAAGTAGTAGAAGATTTTTATATGGATAAACAACATTTTAAAATTGTTATGGGAGACTTTAATGCTAGAATTGGTAAACAAATGAAGGATGAAAGTGCTGTAGGTAATTTTGGTTATGGTAATAAAAATGAGAAAGGACATAGACATGTGTAAAGTTTGCAGAAAAAGGAAAACTTTATATTATGAATTCTTTTCTTGCAAAAAATGTTAAAAGGAAATGAACATGGAAGCATCTAAATGAAGGTACAGTAGAATTGTATTATATTTTGACTAAAAGAAAATACATATTTCAAGATTGTAATGTTCTTAATAAATTTAACACAGGAAGTGATCATAGATTAGTAAGATGTAAAATATGTGTTAATGCAAAACTAGAGAGACAAAAATTATTAAGAAAAACAATATTTACAGTTGATATTAATAATCTTCAAAAACATTCTAATGAATTTAAATTAGAACTTGCAAATCGGTTTCAAGTATTAATAGATTTTAAACGTGATTCACATTTGAATGAAATTAATATGAAAATAACTGATACCCTTTTAAAAACTACAACAAAGATAGCTGGTAGAAAAAAGTAGCAACTGACGAATAAAATTTCTACTGAGTCTGAGTCTAGAGAATTTATGAAGGAAAGAAGAAATACGAAGATATACAAAAATGGTACATTAAAGAGGATTGAATATCTCGAATTTTGTAAAATGGTGCGGAAAAGAGTTGAAAATGATATACAAAAGTACAACTTTGAACTAACAAGGAAAGTTGTATAAGAGAATAAAAGTCTCAAGGGTGTAAAACCACATTTTGATATTGGTAGGAAATTTATATCTGCAATAAAAAAAAAAGATGGAATTATTACTAAAAAGAGAGATGACATAGTGAAAGGATAGAAGACTTTTATCAAGAATTATATAGTAATAAAGAACAAGTATGTTCTATATCTATTACATCTTCCGAATTGCCCAGAATTTTAAATGAAGAAGTGAGACGTACAATTAAATGTATGAAGAAAAGAAAGGATCCAGATAATGATGGAATTATAATTGATATATTAAAAGAAGCAGGTGAAGAAATAGAATTTTTTTAGCAAAGTTATATACAAAATGTCTAAATGATAAAGATGTACCAGTTGATTGGAAGAATACAGTATTAATATTAATATTTAAAAAAGGTGATAAAGAAGATATTAGAAATTACAGACCTATCATCCCTTTTATCAGTTTTATACAAAATTTTTACTAAGATAAATACAACTTGTCTACAGAAAACATTGGATTTCCACCAACCAAGAGAACAAGCTGGATTTAAAAGTGGTTTTGGTACAGTAGATTATATCCAGGTATTGAGAGAAATTATAGAAAGCACAAATGAATATGAGTTGCCATTATGCTTTGGATTTGTAGATTATGAAAAGACATTTGATTCTATAAACATTTCTTCAGTGATTAAAGCATTAGTTCATCGAGGTTTAGATCCAGGATATTGTCATATTTTAAAGAATATTTATAAAAATGCAACAGCAACAATTAGATTGCATAATGATACTAGGAAATTAATATTGAGAAGGGTGTAAGACAGGGTAACTCCAAATCTCCAAAACTTTTTACAGCAGTGCTGCAAGAAGTATTTTGTGGATTAAAATGGGAAGCCAAAGGAGTAAAAGTAAATGGAGATTATTTAAGTCATTTAGATTTTTCAGATGATGTAGTTGTTTTTGCAAATAATGCTTTAGAGCTGCAGGAAATGCTGCAGGAGTTATCAAACGAGAATAAGAAAGTAGGACTAAAGATAAATGTTAAAAAGACTAAAGTAATGTTTAATGGATTTTCTCAAAATATGACAATAAATATTGATTATGACGAGTTAGAAGAAATTAACAGTTACAAATACCTTGGTCAGATTATTAACACAGATGGAAACATATGGATGAAATTAATCATAGAATTAACTTGGTCGGAATGCTTTTGGCAGAAATAACTTGATACTAAAAGGAAATATGCCTATGTGATTTGAAACAGAAGGTTTCTAATAAATGTGTTTTACCAATTATTACTTATGGATATGAGATGTGGAGACTTAATAAAAGAGAGACTTCAGACCACTCAAAGAAGTATGGAGAGATGCATGTTGGGAGTAACAAGAATAGATTGAAAATGCAATATATGGGTAAGATAACAAACAGGTGTTACGGACTTCATTGAAAAAATTAAAAGAGCAAAGTGTAATTGGGCTGGATATATTAGTAGCAGAGATGATAATAGATGGGCAATTGAAATCTTAAACTGGATTCCAAGAGATTGTAAAAGACTTAGAAAGAGACAACATGTGAAATGGATGGATGAATAAAAAAGTGTGTAGTGGAGATGTGGAGAAGAGAAGCTAAAGATCGGAGATGGATTAAACTTGGAGAGACCTTCATCCTGCAATGGATTGATAATAATTGATGAAGATTATCTGTAATCATATATATTATATTTATTATTATTTAGAACGAATTATTTAAGAGATTCTACATTAATTAGTGTTTTAAGGTTGTTTAATGTTTATTAATGTCATGTTGATACTCATTATTTAACTGTAAATGAAATAAAAAACGTTATCAATATGGATAAACAATTGTAATATATTTCACTATTTATACATAGGATATTTTTGTTTTTACTTTTCTTTTTTGTTTATGTTATTTTGTGTTCTGTAATTTGGCGTTTTATATATGCCTGTAGAAATACATTTGTTAAAAATAAACTGACTTATTATTACCATCATCATCATCATCATCATCATCATTATTATTATTATTATTATTGTTGTTGTTAATATTATTATTGTTATTATTATTATTCAATTGTTGTTGTTGTTGTTGTTCAAAAAGGAACTTTATTGAAAAGTATTTATCGATATGTTTACATTTGTGGTTAGTTGGTCTACAGAAGCACATTGATGTGTATATGTATATAATATGTATTAAGGGGGTAACAGTTTAAAAAGGCAGAATACTTACGATGATATGACAAAGTTTAGTATTATAATACTGAAGATTTCTGCTTTGATTGATGTGTGAGAGATCTGTAAGGTTTAGGTTAGTTATTGTCATCCATTTACATTGGGGGTGGGGATACAATTTTGAAAACGGGCAGTATATTATACAAACTTCACTACTTGGATCACAAAATTTAAAGTCTTCTACTATAGCGCTACTATCTGAAATTGATTAGGAACAAGGTCTATATTCAGAGATTATTTTCAATGGATTACATATGTGTGCAATGTTCAAATTTATATTTGCTTTCACAAATATGCTATATTAGATTTCATTATTTTGTCATCTCTATTTTATTCGCAGTTCACAGTATTTGAATATCACTTGTTTAAATCCTTGTCTAGTTGTAATGGTTATATAGAGTAATGCCTTTAATTTTGCACGCGACTGAAGTATCTTGTCTTATCATCCAGTATGGGTAATGCTGGTCTGGTGTGATTTTTATCCCAGTTGTTTGTCATATGTTTTACTGCAGTGATGATTATGTGTTTGTTTAGCATGTTATAAGGTGGCTTATGGTTTGAGAAATGACCAAATGGTAGTAAGTATATCCGGATGAGCTATTTTGCTGCCTCTGATTTTCAACTGTGACAACTTATTGTAAAAGGTAGATGGGTCTCATCTTGTATTATTGTTTAAGGCAAAAGGTACATTGTGTTCACCAGAATGCATAGAGGATGAATGTGACTCACATATTGTGGGGATTGAGTTTCCACAATCTGCATTGATGATTTGTTATATTGAGATGTCACATCAGTTATATGTATAGCACATTATCCTTTGGCTATCTACTATTGTCTGGAATTCATAAATTAAGTGTTGTTGTGTCTCTTCATCATGGTGACATAGCCCACAGAATGCATCAATCGCAATAATGGAGGAAGTAAAACATTGGCAAGGCATGGAGGTTGATTTTGATGATAATGTCAAATAATTTAAGCTTCAGTGACCATTTTTGGTTGTGAAATAGATTTTTATTGTTGATCCCAACACTGGAGGATTATTGGTGATTGGCTCTTGATGCATGAGAGTATAGATCTGATAGTATGTATATTTGCTAGTGAATTGGTCAGGTATCTGAACAGTTGTTTTCTGTTTATTGATGATTGATGACAAGTATGAATGTTATGGAGGAGGACTGTCAATTGGTATGTTTCATGCAAGCATTGTAAGTGTGGGAACTGTTTTAAGATTCCAGCTATCAATTTAGTAGTCTTTTAAATTTGGAAAAATGCTTATGTCATGTAGACCAGTCTATTATTTGAAAGTGGTAGGCTGAGACATCGAATTGAGATTGTGATGGTCTTTCTACACCATAAGAGTTTTTTGCAAATAGATTTGATTTTGGATTTGAATGCCTTATAGAAGGATATAATGGGGAAGATAGTATATAATTTTAGTAATGATGAGTTGATTGAATAGCTGTACTTTTGAGTATATTGAAGGTATGCCTTTGATTGTGAGTTGATGATGCAATAAGCTTCATTTCGGAGCTTGTTCTGCATAGAGTATCTCATTGCTGTAGTCATAAATGAAACGGGAAACCAAGAAAAGTATTTTGTTTGGCTCGGTATTTGGGTATACATGCTTTACATGTAAATAGTGACTAGGCAGCAGTTTTGTTTACATTGAATGTCAGCTTGTAAATGGTTGTAAAATCTTGTAGAATTTTTTGTAGTCTTGATAGGCATTTTTTGGAAGTTAAAAAAACAGTCACATCCATGCATGCAATGAATGTAATGCATTGTGGAATGTTTGATATTGAAATACCTGTAAATGTTTGTTGGGTTTTTTATAGGTTGAGAATTGGTGAATAGTGTGAGTAAGAGCTATCTGAGTAGGGATCCTTGAAAATGGACTGTATGGGGACAAATGACACAGAATTCTTGCCACCGAGGGTGATATGAATTTCATGGTTCAATAGCAAATTTGAAAGTAAATATACTTTAGTTTTGGAAATTGTAGTACAGGTTAACATGTCTATAATACATGAACATTAATGGAATTCAAAGCTTTCTCAATGCTTAGTTAGTACTGCTTGGATGGTTGATGAGTTTTTCCTTGCAAACTGCATATTGGAGATCAGTGAGAGTATATTTGATTCTATTTTAGCTTGATTGTTTTCTCAATGAATTTAACTGAAAGTAGCCCCATGGAGATCAGCCAAAGATTAGTAAGAAGGGAATGGCTGCTGGGTTTTGGTGAATGGTACTATTACAATAGGATAGATGCCTTTTGTAGGTTGAAGTTTTTGTGACAAATGAATGACTAGATCACAGAGATGTTGCATTGTAAAGTGGCTGGGATGTACTAATACAAATTAAGGAATGCTATAGTTTCCAGCATGGCATGTGTTTGAAATGGCAGCTAGTTTCATGATGAACTCAGTTGCATTGAATGAGGTGTTTGTTTTTGACATGTCAGCAGAAAATATGGGTGATTGATTTGCTTGCAGTTTTTGTTTGAATTATGAATAGATAGCATTATCATGTTATGGCCTAACATATGTGGTCTTGTCAGCTTGGATAATGATTGAAACTCTGATGTGAATGGGTATTCTAGTGTTTGTCTTATGTAGCCTCTGGTTCAGATATGTTGTTGGGTAAGTCACATTTTGCTTTTTTTAATTTTTAAATAATTTTTCAGACTGTTGCATAAATTTCTGTATGTTTGCATATATTATTATCATCATCATTATTATTGTTGTTGTTGTCATTGTTGTTATTATTATTAAGTTTCAACAATAACCATTTATCTAAGAAAGTTACAAAAGATTTTTTTTGAAAAATTGTTACACGGGCAATCCGAAGTTGAAAGTCGATTAATGTAAAAACAAATTGAAGTACTTTTGCAAAAAACCTTGGAAATTTAAAGTGCTATCTCCAGATGTGAAATTCAGACTTGTATTTTAACATATAATTGAGTTCCCAAGATAACACACAATCAATACTGTTAACTATTTTCTGAAAGTTATGAGCTGGTGTACAATGACTAGTCAATAACAATGTTTATCAATTGCTGAAAATTGGTTGCAGCTTGGAGATCAGAAAGGATGGAAAGTTGTGCAGGCAAATATATTATGTGAACAGATAATATAAGGAATTGAGAGCAAATAGGTGAAAGGGCTGTAATAATGAACATTGTGTTGAAATAGAGAGTGTCAAATGTGAGTCTTTTATAAACTGGAAGATTGCCTTATGAGTGACCAGGTGGCTGCAAAAAGGTCTGGTGATGCTATACTTAAGTCTCATACTTTTAATTGATGAAAGTGTCATCTGCTATTATTGCTGAGAATGAAAGTGCAATGGGTGCACAAAAAGGCAAATAGGGGTATGTACTGCTTTTGATATGATTGGATTATTTGTTGTATGGAGATAACAGGTCATCAGTATATGTCTGAGATGATCTTGTGTATATGATTGAAAGCTTGACAATCATTAAAAATGTGTTGCTTCATCTCTTCTGCCATAATACATAGAGAACAAAATGAATCAATCCTTTGGTGCAGGTGACAATAGCACAGAAAGTAACATGTAGGCAGGGCATGGAAGTTAAAATGAAGCATAAAGTCAATGAATTTTGGTTCCAGAACCAATTTTTTGAAATGATGAAGGTGTTGTTGATTATTGATGTTTAGCATGGAGGTAGCTGATCAATGTTAGAATTTGGATATAGTATACTATACATATGCCTGTATGTATATTTGGTATTATTAGAAAAGGTCATTTGATGAGCATCATTTTGAACAAAGTGGATGACTTTGAAAGTAGAAATTAGAGGGGTTAATCTGAAACATCTTGGTTTGACAGAGTGAATATGTTCCTCTATTCACTTTTACATCCATTATTTCCTTACATACATTAATATTCGTGAAATCTGTCGATTTGCTACGTGTTAAGTGCATAGAGTAAATTAAATAAAGCATATAAAAACAGTGTTTAAGGGATTAGGTATAGAGGACAGTGAATGATAGGTTTTACCATATATAAAGTTAGTTAGTAGACAGGAAATATCTATGCATTTATATAAAAATGAAATAGAATGTGGGGACAGTATATTACAATTCGATAATTATGAAATGGAAATACTATGTAGATAAGTTTAAAAATATTAAAAAATACATTTAAAGTTAAATAAGTATAATGTTATATAGCAAAAAAGATATATATATGAAAATTAAATTAAATTCACCCTATCACTACACTAGTAATGATAAATAAAATAGAAAATCCCATAACATTAAAATAATAGCCAAAAAAATTACTAAAATTCTTCCATGACCATGGTTTCATTTATTAATTAATAGACCACAATTAATAGATGAAACCATAGTCATGGAAGAATTTTAGTATTGTAATGTTATATGATTTTCTATTATTTACATATATATATATTGTAGATATATGATTCATTTCACCCACATATATATATTATTTAATTAAGAAAAAAAAATTTCTTTTATACATATAGATTTATGTGTGTATTTATTATTATATAATTTATAAATAGTTAATAAATAAACAGTTGTAGAGAGAGAAGGTAATAAGAAACAATATTTAATATAGGGATTTATTATATTTTATTAAATAATGTGTTGAAATTATTTAACATTAATTTTGTTAAAATAAAGCAGATCAGAAAGAAAGTGTAAAATAAAGCGATCAAGATTGGTAGATTAGGATATGAAAATGTACATGTGTGAGTATGAATGTTTAAACATAAAACATTTTACACAAATCTTTTAATGACTAAGATTGCAGACTTTGTTGTTTTTGTATTATCTAGATTGTAGATATTTAGAGAAAGAAGTGATTCTTGCATGGAATAAAAGTAACAATTAATCCTAAGTTTTTTATTAATTGCGACAGACCGTCAAACTTGTGAGCTTTGATCTTTTCTCTCAAGAAAAGATTTCCAGGTGGTCCTTTTCTTTGATGAAAGATTCGCAATATAAACGAATGAAACAATATTTTAGTGGTCATTTTTTTTTAATATTATTACAGAAGAGATGTAGCAAGCAGTTTAAGCATTTTTATTAGACAGAGATGTAGTGATTGAGTTCATAAAAACCAAGGGGAATAGACAGTTTGCATATTTTTTCAAAAGAGAGTGAGCGATTGATATTTTTTAAGCTCTCTTTAAAAATTGAGGAAGAAATAAAATGACTCTTGTTTTTAAAGTCAGTATAGATGAAGATGTGCATATATATATATAAGTAATTTCTAGCAGTATTAAGAAAAAGAAGGAAAAAAATTGAATTTCTTGGAAGAAGTTATTGACAATTCTATAAAATGATATTAATATATTTTGTTGTGTATAATACAATGAATTTGCATTGCTAAAACCATTGTTTCTGCTTCCTGGAATAATACAGAATGGGTTAAATCACTGATCTACTATGAACTCATATACCGGTCTATAGTAACCAAAAGAATGGACAAATTTAGAACCAGCCACAAACATCATCTAATAATCATCTTTGACAAGAGCCAAGAAGACAGGAAAGATGAATAAAAGCCATATATAGCCAGGTTTGAAGCTATGAATCAAATTTTTGTTAAAGTTTTCCTCAGTCATCTAAAGTGTCTACAATGATAGTTTTTAAAAAAATGGTAGAAGCAAGGGAGTCAACGAATTCAGTGTTATTAAAAATATCAACAATAAATAATTTTAAAATTGTGGAAATAAGCAAGTCAATTAAGTCATGTTTATCTTAAAAATATCTGCAAGAACTTTTCTTTTTTTTAAGTGGAGCAAATCAACTTATTGAAGCTATACATGAGACAATCAGTCTGAAAATCCAAACTTGAGACATTTATAAGAAGCAAAAATAATCGGGTAACTATGAACTTTCATTAACAGATTTTTTATTATTACTTATTAAAAGTAAACCTTAATTTATTGGTCAAAGCAATTTTTTTCTTTTTATACAGAAACATTAAGGGCTTGTTTATCGATAGTTATTCTCAATATTGCATAACATAACACAAACACATTTTAAATCTTTAAACTTAAATTTTCATTATATTTTTTATTTTTTTATTATTATATATTGTAATATTGAAAGGTTTTTTTTTTGTTGTTGTTCTTTATTTGTTATGATAATGAGAAACCTATAAATATATGCATTTATAATGTTTTTATTTATTTATCTTGTTGCATATTAAAATTGATATAATGTATTTTATTTTCTTTTGCTCAAGATTGCAAGAATATCGTTTTAATATATGTAAGTTGTGTATTAATCTCTAATATAAAGGAACACATTTTAGAAATATATATTGACATATCACAGGGTGTGTGTGCATGTGTAAATGCTTATACAAACATGTCAAAAGAATAGGTTATACATAATTAGTTTAAATATGGTAAATTATAAAGCAAGGCTTACATATGAATAAAAGTGAAATAAAACACAGGTTACATATGAAATTTATTTCATGATATAATAAGTTAGGAAAGTCTTAAGTAAGCATTCCATGAAATATATTTTTTAATGTCATTTTAAGCCAGCTTATTTTAAAATATCCAAAAATGACAAACTTGTATATAAAATTTTGTTCTTGAATTAATGTAATAAAAAGCCATTTATCTAATTAGTAAATTTGATTTTAAAGAAAGAAAGAAGAATAGTATTAATAAAATATAATTATATATCTTAATTGGTTTCCGAGTTCTTATTAAAAATATTGTTGTATTTTTCTTGTCTTAATTCAATGTTTTAAATGATCATCATCACCATTCGCAGATATTAAGAATCATCAGCACTCGCAAATATTAAGAAAGCACTTGCAAAATGTTAAGTAAGCTAGAATATTGATTTACCTTTAAGTATTTAGGGATTAAGCTTGATAATAACCAAATTTTAATAATTATAGTTCAATAATAGAAAGCTAAAATTATGTTGTGTCCATGAGTTTTGATCATCCTCATCAAAGATGAATATCGTATTATTGATTGGAACCCTGTTTCAAATAATACTATATAAGAGTTAAGATCGCCATCATCATTGATTAAATAAATTATAAGCATTAAATCTAATGTTTAACATAATTAACATATTTAGTAAATAGGGGTGTATAGAAAGTTGAATATCATACATAGAGATGCATGATGATCAGTCATCATCACTAGTATTATTGAATCCTAGTTTTAACTATAAAAGTATTTTAGTAAATAACCATAAACTTATATAAATGCTAGTGAATGTAATATTTAAATCCCATTTTGACAAAGGATGATTTTAAAAAATGCCTATGAGTTTATAAAGATAAATTTATTGTTGTGAGTTCATTATAAAGCTATGGCTGGTATCATCACTATTATTATCATCATTATCATATTTATATTATGATAAATAAGTAAATTAAGTAACTAGTTTCATGGCCATCCATGTCAGTAATGGTCTTCACGATGCTTGTATGGAAGCCATTAATAAGATTATACTTGTGTGTTCATCAATATACGTAAAATGAGCTAGCAATGTCTATAAGAGTCTTTGATCTATATAAATTTTTGTGATATGGGGATCTTATGATTTTATTGACATGAGTAAGATATAAGAGTGTCATTTTTTTCATTAGTCATCCAAGTCATGTGTAATAAAAATGTACCGAAGGAGTTTGAACTCAGTACACTAACCAGATATTTATCTAGATTTAAAACAATCTAGTGGTGCTCGTGGGAAAACACATGTACTTAGTTAAACTGAATAAAGAGTGATTTAATCCCTTTCCAACTTAATGATATTAAGTTTATATGATAATTTTATATGTTGTTATAAATAGCACCAGTGTGTGTGTGTGTGTGACCGTGAATGATCGTATATACATGGAAAGAAGAATGAGAAGGATTCTTGGTTAAAAGAACCTATTATTGGAGTTGAGCATAATGCACTCCAGGGATCTCACAGTGGGTAATTTTATTCAGTTGCTATATTTAATATTATTTTATTTGATGACAATGGCCAGTATGTTTTATTGTTCAAATGACTTCCCCAATATCTAAATACTTTAAATCTTTAATGATGACAGTTTTGATTTTCATTTTTGTTATTTTATGTGTTGAGAAATAAGATAATTTATTTATTTCATTATTAGCGTGACAGAATTAATGTTTAGTATAGTTGCAAACGGGCTATAATGTTATATTTAGTTGGATGTGAATGGACACCCAAATGAAGCATGATATGCATATAGTCTTATTTATATGGTGGCATCATCCTTGTTTAATTATAAATTGTATTTTAGCTAACATAATAAATTCATTTCTCATTTAATTTTACTCGGTTACAAATGATGAACCGCTGGAGCATATCATATATCCTGTTTAATGTTTAGTTATCGAATTGTAGCAACTATCATTTTATCACTCATCTATATATTAAACGGTTACAAAATAGCAGCCTTTTTCATCATTACATTAATTTGTATGCTGTTACAAATTTTTTTTACTGTTCAAATAAATGACAGATTATAAGCATAATAAACATCATATTATATCTTATCATAATATCGTCCATATTTATTTTCTGTTACAAATAATATCTATATTTTTTCATTCTGTTACAATATATATATATATCATAACCATAAAAGGCAATTAAACAAAAGAAGAAGAAAATGTAACAAGAATTTAGACTATATTTGGAATCTTGTAAATATTAAATAAAGTATATAGATAGAGAATATTTATCTGTGTAATGTAGGTTATTGAAATGGAGATGTGATAAGTTGCATGGAAAATGCATTAAAATTTATTATAAATATGTAATTACCATATGATCTTATAAAGGAGTTAATGCTCACAACTATTAGCTTTATAAAGGGAGAAACTCATTTTGATGCAAACTTATGACCTTATATGGGTTGGTGAGTGATGGAGTGTCAGGACTCTGGAATGTAAGGCTTTTGGATTGATTCCATTTCTGGCACTTTTAGCTTTAACTTTTTATGAACTCCTGGAACAATAAAACCATGCATTATTTATTTATAGAAACTTATAATGATCTTAAAAAAATATTGAAAAAACAAAAAATCTGCATTATAAACCATGTCCAAACTAACATTTCTAATGCGAAATATGTAAAGAATTTGGCTTGACAATTGAAAATTGGAAAAAAAATACTGAACTCAAAATGAATTGCTAAAAGCAAACTGTCATGAATTTACAACAGTGTGAAAATATTTCAAAGGGAGATGAATGTTTCAAGTAACATAATATCTAGGTATATAGTTTTCATGCACAGAAAATTGTAACATCATCTAAGAAAAAGCTACTATATATCAAGTCAAATGTATAAATACTTCATATTGTCTATAATATGAATATCATTTATGTTCTTTATTACTATTTACAATGCTTTTTACAACTCACTATTGATGGTTTCAATTGCCCCAATAATCTCCTTCAGAACTTCTATTTATATTTTTAAATCTTAACTTAATATTGGCAGTTTCGATTGCCCCAGCAATCTTCATCAGAACTTCTACTTATATTTTCAAATCTTAAGTTAAAATTTAAAAATATAAGTAGAAGTTCGGAAGAAGATTTATGGGATAATTGAAACCATCAATAGTCCATTTGTAAAAAGCATTGTAAAAAGTAATAAAGAACATAAATAATATTAATATTATATGGATTTGGCAATGCAATAAGAAAGATAAAGTTATAATACTTCATATTGTCATTGATATCTTTAGAAATAGTTAAAAGCACTTAAATAAATAATAGAAGCTGTTTATCCTTTTTCAATATTTACATTATTTTTTTATGGGGACTATGTTTCATGGAGAAATTTTTTAATCTATATTGTATTTACTACCTTTCAATCTAAATAATCTGTTCTAAAAATAATACAATGTCGGTATATTTAAAATTGGCCATGCGTGCATAATCTTTAGCTAAGAACAGCTAAATATTTATTCAGTGATCTGAATTAGACGGCCAACTAGATTGGATATGAGTCAAATCACATATAAATACATTTAATTTAAGTCAGTGTCAGAGAATATTTGTGCATGTGTTAGTTTATTGATTATACCTTTCAACATAAAAAATAATTGAATTTATTAATCCCTAAGTCTCTAAAACCTTTTATATGCATTAATAGTTTTTGCTAAATGCAAATTGTGTGATAGATATGAAAATAATATATAAAAAAAAGTGAAAACAAAAGAATTCTATTTTTTAGTAAAGTTAATATAGTACTAACCGAATATTTGCGCGTGCGCACACACACGCTAAATATTCTTATATATAAACTGTTCGTAATTTATCCTATCGTGAAAATGTCTCGAATATTTTTTATAATGGATTGCGGTGACTTAAAATTTCTGATCACATGACATATAAACTATTCATCTCGTCAAATAACTAATATTTTACAGTCAAACTTTTAAACGTAAGAGTTCAACTAAAAAACAAAAAGTTCTTAAATTTTAAATTATGGACGAAGAAACGCGTCGAATTGCAGTACAGGTTTGTAAAGATTATTTGGGTGGAGTCTGGGCCAATGTCACCACCAAATATATAATAATCGAAGAAATAAGAGGTGGTTTTCGTAACAATATAATAAAACTTTCTTTACCGGAAACAATTCCTCTTATCTCGCCCAGAGAACCACGACAAGTTATAATGAAAACGATTCCAAAAGAATTAAAACGGAAACAGTTTGCCATTATGACCGAGAATATCATTGTCACCCTCCTCGCAAGTAATCAATTAACTGCAAAAGTTTATGGCGTATTTGACGGCGGCAGGCTGGATGAATTTTTGCCATCACGAGTCTCTACTGCTATGGATTATAAAAACCCATTGCTGCTTGAAGCAATAATACGCAAAATAGCTCGGCTTCACTCTTTAAATTTACCCCTTTCAAAAATACCAAACTGTTTTACTAATAAAATAAAAGACCTTCTGGATGCCTCTTTAAACGATATTCCTAATCAAATAAAAAACGATGGAAGAAAAAAAGATATCTGGGATGACATATTAGCCTTAAATCCTCGCGAAGAACTAAAGTGGCTGTTAAAACTGAGAGACGAGTCTAATTCACCGATAGTATTCTCTCACAATGATTTAACTATGCACAATATACTTGTGGCAAGAGATAACTGCCCTGATCCAATACATCTGATAGACTTCGAAGAAAGTGGATATAATTATCGAGGTCACGATTTTGCGACATTTTTTGTAATGTTTACTAACGAATTTTTGCAAGAACCTCCCTACTTTGCAACGCATCACGAAAGATTTCCTTCTTTGGAAGAGCTAAAATTTATTTTCAACATTTACGTAAACGAAATAGAAATTCAGAAAGGAGTAACATTAAACGCTGAGAGAGAAATAGAGCAGCTTCTGAAAGAATTTAAAGTATTTGTTCTAATATTCAGTTTCTGGGGAATATTTTTCTGTTTGGTAAGTCCTCGTACAATTAAAAATGTTATTGACTGGATACCAGCTAGCAAAAACGGATTAAAAAATTATTTAATACGCAAAAAAATGCTTTTTAACATATGAAAATCAACCCTAAAAGTTAACGTATGAAAATCAGCGGTTGTCTAATTCAAGAAGTATTTTCTGCGCTCTTTTTAAATGTGGTTTCCCCCCTTACTTTTCACAATCGTTATTTTTTCTGGTTTAATATTTATAGATTTAATTATTATCCTTTTACAGCTTTAATCGTTTAATATTTATATATTTTATAGAAAGTTTTGACATTGATTTTTGAAAATAAAGTGATAAAATAATATATATTGAGCAACGTATATAATTTTGAATTAATAAGATAGTGCATTATTGTTCAGACATCAAAAAAAAAAAAGGTTAGCTAGGTGTGGAGATGGTAATCTGGACCAACTGATGATTGCTGGTTTAGCATGAAATACATATATTGGTGATTATTTATCTTTTCGACATATATGTGTTCAAGTGTATCAGCGTTATGAGATGTAGTAGAGAGTGGCGAGTCGTGTGAAAGTATGTGCTCATATACCATATATATTACATATATAGACACAGGTATATAATAAGCCTGTGTGTTTCAGTTACTAAAAAGATAGTATAAATTATTTGTAGTATGATGTGTGATTTATAATATATAGCAAGATAATTGCACTGTTCAATTTTAATATGATAGTATCTACAGAAAGTAATCTATATATATATTTGTAAGTCAGAGAACTATGAAAAATAGATGTGGCATTTTTTAAAAAATGTATCTAAATAGAAACATTCTAACTTGAATGAACTTTGTGAAATAGTTGTTATGCCATCTATCAACAACGTTGTCTGAATTTGGATTCAACTGTATATAGGATTTAAAAATTCGTTATTTTGGACATTATTTACTTAAAGTTATTATTAATTAGTTAACATGCAACTAGGGAAGTGTTTGAAATGAAAGTGATAATAATATTGATGTGCAACCAATCTGAATCCTGTAGAACGATTGTAATGCCAGTAAAAGTTAAAGTTTTTTTTTTATTTGTTTAGGAAACTTATATTTGAAGAGAAAAAACATCTTGCAACATCATATTTGTATATATATTAATTCTATACTTTAAATATAGTTGTTATTACAATAAGGGAGGGCAATATATCTATGTCATTATTTATTTTAAAAGTTATGTTTTTTTATCAAATATTCTTATACAATTAAAATCAATAGATATGATTAATGATTTAATGAAATGTGTCATAAAAGTAGTTGACAACATGTATATTATGAAGAGGGTGTTTCAATATACAATATTGAAAACGAAAAACGATATTTTAAATTTGATTTTCTGGTTTATGATGAACAATCTAAGATAATCAGACTGAATTATAAGTAATTTTAGTTTGTAATTTCTAAAAACAATTAATTATAAGAAAGATATCAAACAAATATAAGTTAGAAATAAGAAGTTAATAATTAAGTTGTTAGATAAAGCAGAGATAGATAGTTTATTTAGAATACACCAAAGGGTGGTCTATTAATATTTAGCTGAATCTCATAAATTATAGATGAAAATTATTGCAGGAAGATATTGGGGTTCAGATTTAATAGTATACAACTTAAAATTCTTATTGATTGTAATTTAGTATATAGGTTGAAAATAAGACCATAGGAAGATGGAGTTTGAGATAAAAAAAAACAACTAATTGATGGTTATAATTATTATCATAATATCTTCTTAGAAAAAAAAAATAATGATCAAAGGATGAATATCATGGTATCTTAAAATACACAAAAAGTGACATTTCACCATATTATGATAAGATTATTGTATTGAAGCAAGAATACAATAATTATTATATTCCATTTTGTCTTTCTAATTCAATGTCTAACTTATAATGGTTGATAATTGTAAAAAGAAAGGGAAAAATGATGGTCTAAGGGAAACACCTGATTTGTGATATAATTAAAAAATAAAAGTCTGTAAAGGTAAATTCACAACATCATATTACACTAAAAGGTAATTTTTTTTGTTTATTGTATATATCTAAAAGGTAAAAAAGGGAATGGAAATTTTTCACTTGTTTGTAGTGCTATTATATTATATTGGTATATAATTTTATTACTATTGTTATTTTAAATTACCTGTTGGTTAAAATATAATATATTATAATATCGTGTAAATAATATGATTAAAAGTGTTATTTTGAAAGTAAACTTGAGTATTAAATGTTGCATTTCTTTTGTGAGAGTTATTGTCACTACACCACATGAACTCAAAGTGTACAATTTGAGATGGAAATAAGAAAGCAATCCAGTTTAGAACAATATAACAATTAATTAAGCACACATTTCTTAAAAGAGATTTTAACTTACTGTAAGCTGCATTGACCACATAAGTCAGTGATGATATTGTGAATTATCAAGTATGATTATTTATAAGGAATTAAATTATTAATTACTTATTATTGAAAGTATCACATATAATTACAATTTATATAATAATATAAGTATTAAGGAATATAAATATTGTAACATAATTAAAGAGTTCAAAAGATATTACCATACCTGAGTTGTCTACAATATATAAGAAATAATCATAAATTCAAAAATTAAATGATGATCAAAAGATATTATTATATCTGAGTAAAGGAGTCCAAATATCAAGAATTATAAGCAAATTATTAATAACAAGTATTATAACTCAGGTATATGAAATCACATGAGGTGAGTACACTAGTAATTCAATAAAATATAACTCAGGTATACAGGCAGTAGATCTTATCCACTTTCATCTCTTGATTTGATGTTAAGTGCATGTTTAAACAAATACTAAGTGAATATGGTCTAGCAGGGCGCCACTAGATTATCTGAATCTAGACATGGTTATATCTAATAACCTTTCACATGTACTGGGTTTGAATCCCTTCTTTTGGTACTTTATTTCTAATTAAAAATGAGAGATTTTGCTTTTTGAGCCATATCACTATACGCACTAATATTTAGGCAAAAGTAAAACATCTTCAAACCAAAGTGGAGTATATTAGACATAAATCATTTCTCAGACCTTAGCATAAATGTGTTTCAATATTTTTATAAGTTTTACTAGCTCAGATTATATATAACTAATTTAGGATGGCAATTCACTCATCCTTGCATGAAATAGATGACAGGATGTGGTTATAATAATACTAAAAGATCACTAAATATTATAAAATCAATATTTATTTATGGCCTTTAAACAAGAGTGTAATGAGTCTTTGCTGGTTACTTTTAGGCTGGTTTTAATGGGTTGCTGATTATAGTTGATTATATTGTATGCTTCCCATAAGGTGATTTTTGGTTAAGGTTAAAGGGCATTATCGGGTTATAAAGTTGTAGGTGTTCTATTAGGGATGCTATCCATGAACTGGAAGAGGGTGGAGGACGATCTGTCGGTGTAATTTTTTTAATAATGTTAGAGTATCCGCAGGAGAGGATCAGATTATGTAGAGTGTTGTGGGTTTTCCTGTAAAATGATTGCTTGTATTGAGTGGAATGACAGTCCATTGAACCTGCATGGTCGTTGGATACCTTCAAGCTAATAGCAACTGTCTCTTCCTCTGAGAGAAGTTTGGCATAATCGGTTAATTTTATTTTGAAACTGTTTAGACATTTTAAATCTAATGGAAGATAATACGAGATTTTTGGCATTATGACATAAAGAGGGGAGGCCAACCTTTCCATAGAATGAAAGTGTAAACTCTAGAGAGCGAAGTGGTGATGGCTTCAGTTGAGTGGAGGATTGCATCTTGAATCTCTCTTGCCATTGCAGTTGTGAGTTTTGTAGATTGGGAAACCCAGGTATCTTTGGGGTTTTGCAGAAAAGGAGAGTTAATTTGTTTTAATAGACATTATCTTCCAGATGGAAGATTTGTTAAAATTTATTTAGGTAGGCCAAGTTTCGCTTGTATTTCTGTTTAATATGTTCCATGAGGTGGGGAAGGTATTTAATGGAGTGAAGCACAACACATGATGTCATCTATATATGCAAATACGTTGAAGTTTTTATTGAGAAAGGGAAGGAAAATTCCAGGGAGGTTTTTTTCTATATCCATCAGAAGAGGGTTGATGTATGCCGTGAAGAAAGGGCATCTGAGCGGGGATCCTTGAGGGATCGACTTTGTATGGCTTTTCTGAAGCCTGTGTGTGATCTTCCCATCAAGAGAGAAAAAAGCTTGCTGTTGTTGGCGTGAATGCTGACTACCTGCACAATCCTGGCTGGAATGTCGCATTCCAACAGAATATCCAGGAAGATGTTTATCTGACTGAATCAAAATGCTCCCCCAACATCCAGCTGACAGCAATAGGTTTTGACTGGGATGATGTCCTCTGATGTACCTGAACAGTGAGTTACATTGGACATAGCATGCGAGGTTGATGATCCCTTTTTTCCATATTGGGCTCGACAAGATATGGCTAAGAATTTGTTTGGATTTGATCTTTAATGACTGACTCAATTATCTTGATAAACAATGGGGTCAGTGGAAATTGGCCAGATACTGTTAATGTTGTTTAGTGGTTTTGCTTTTTTAATAAAAGGCATGAGTGCCAACTGGGCAAAGATCTGTTATGTTTCTGTTGACGTGGAGGCTAGGTGATCAATCATTTCTTTTAATAATTGGCACAGTGAATTGACTGAGGTAAGCGTGAGAAGGAAATTTGGGATGCCATGAAGGCCAGGACGAACGCCTGGCCAGGGAGATGTTAGGCTTCTTTTGATTTGGATTTCTGTGATGCACATGCTCTGCCGGGGTCACCAGCATCCAAACCAGCTGTTTATAGGAGGAGCTCCATCTTTTTGCATTAATTGGCAGAATTGTTTGCATGATGTGCT